>JAKZAP010000006.1:23754820-24354820 GCA_023053575.1 Branchinecta lynchi | reverse complement strand
TGCGAAGCCTCAGTTTCGGCTGAACAGTTCACTAAAAACAGTTCATTGACTTTGAAAATACTAAATGACCCAAGGTATAGGTTGGAAACTCGATGGTTGGAAAGCACAAGTGTCTCCTAATATTTCCCAGGTGTGTCTGAGAAACCAACAAGAGCGTAATGGATGAACAGCAAAACCTGTAGCCTATATTGATTTCTTGAGTTGGGGTCGCACAGCTTGAAAACTAGGGAAATTGGAAAGAGAATTACTTCTGCTTTTCATGTTTCTTTTACTGCGGATCCGGAGGCAGTCAATCGACTTCCGACTCGAGATCGTGTAGCGAAAGGCAGTGTATTCTCCAGTAATGAATTTAATGGCTCTCGAATAGTTGAAGGGCCTATTTGCCTCCCCTGAACCACCAATTCGTTGCTACTTAAAAAGTTATCCCTGGCTTAACGTGGGGACGAAATGGTAGTCAGGGAAGTAATTTGTTAACCCACGATTTGCAGTTTTATGGTAGCTGGATAACATTGATGAACTACAGGCTCAAGTCGCATTACTCCGGAAAAAAAAGAAAAAAGAAAAAAAAGCCCATTTCTCCTCCAGCGTCAGGCGCTTTCGCATTTGAGGTTTAAATTTCTTGGGGTTGGTTTGGTTCTGCTTCCCGGTATTCTGAACTCCACGAACCCCAACCTTGTCGTGGAAGTTATGAAATATCTACAGAAAGCACTTAAATTGTGTATACACAAATTTCTGTAGATTGGGAACATGTAACCGTTCATTCTTTTTTTTCTTGCACATGGTCTATCTATATGTCTTCTGGCATTTCTGCAAAAAAATGTATTTTTTCGTTGCATTTCCGCACCGATTTAGTAGTCTTATTATTACTCATACAATTGTGGTCTCGTAGGTTTGTTATCGTGGCTCGAAAGGATTTCCTTCCATAGGGTGGACAATTGGCCTATAATTTATTCGGCCTCTCAGGCATTGATAGGAAATTGGCTCGTTATGCTGCTTATGTCAAGCTGTCAAAACATTTTTTATTCTGTTTCGATATCCAGCATCGTTGCTGCCGATCTCGACGGGTGACATGAAAGTATCATGCGAAAATCTCACGTTAAGAGGCAAATGGGTTGTACAGCACTGCATATTTAGATTCGGTAAAAGCTGTGCTATCACTGTCTGTCTACGGAAAATGTGATGGAAGAAAAAAACAACTTAAATACCTTAGGTTTGAGTGGAATTGTAGCATCGTGCTGCCTATCCCAGTGGCTGACATTAAATTATCATTCGAAAATCACATAAATAGCAGCACAACACTATTGAAAAACTTAGGTTTGGATGGAATTTACCTTGGGAATAGAGGACTTCGGTTTATTCGAATAAAACGGCCCTTACGTGAAGCAAAAGGGCTTCGTGTCGCACTTCTCACCTTAGTTGCGTTTTTGAGGATACCATGGATCTGCGTTTTCCGTGGTATTTGATACTACGGTTGCTTTACAAAAATTACAATTGCCGATCTTGTATTTTCTCACCAATTCGACAAAAACCTAAAAAAAAAAAAATCCTAGGCTCTTGTTTTGGTGATGATGACAGTGAGCTGACTTTTTCAGATACCTTTTATCTCTGTTAGCATGGTCGGAACTGTGGTATCTGAATGTCAAATACCACGTAACTGACCAGATACTCAGTAATTGCCACAACGAATACTATACTCAGTAAATACGATACTCAGTAATTGCGCCAAACCACGGTGGCTACAAAAACGCTACTCTTGTTCTGAAATGAGTAACCTATATAAAACTGGAAAGCAGGGGGGGGGGGGAGAATACAATCAGTTGGGTAATTTTTGAGGATATTGTTTGTTTTCTTACGTGAGAAATTATATTAATTGAGCATTCACCCACTGCAAGATGGCAGTGTTGTCGATAAATAGTGCCCTTGTCAAGGATTTGCTTAAGATGCAAAATACATAGGCTGTAATTCGGTAGAATCGCATGTGTTCTTGCTGATGAAAATTCGTTATGGCTTAAGTGGAGGCGAAGTTACTGAATCGGCAGTGTGCTTGCATCTGTCGGTGTTTTTTTTAGTTTTCTTATGGCACTTGGCAGGCCCGTATCCAGGAATGTATTTCGGGGGGGGGGGGCCTGCTTGTTGGACAAAAAAGTAAAAAAAAACACATAGATCAGAGGGAAAAGCCTATACAAGTCATTATTTTTGTATGTTTCGGGGGGGGGGGGCTGGATATAGCCTCGGCACTTGCGCATACTCAAGTGCCATATAGTGATCGTAATGTCTGTTGGTATTCAAGTATTTACTTTTGTACTCAAATGATACGACGCTGGAAAACTTGGTATATTGGCCTAGAAGGTAGGTAAAGAATATTGTGTAGGCCTAGCTAAACGACAACTTAAAGATTAAAGGAAATCGGTCGGTGGGTTTGTCCGACTTTAGCTAGTTCGTGCACTTCCACATGATCTAGGGTGATGAAATTTGGCCACGTATTAGCTACCCGACCGTATCAACTCGGATATAGTCATTTCCCCGATCCGACCATCGTGTGGGGGGGGGGGGATCTGAAGTTTGGTGGCATGTATAACTTTCGAATGGGTGATCGAATGTGAATGAAATTTGATAAGTGGCCAGAGCTAGTGCCTCAGATGTTCCATTTCAAGTCAAGACCAGATTCCATAACTTTGGGGGGAGGGGGAGTTGGGGCACCGGAAATGTCGTGAAACGGTCAGGGTCGAGGGATCGGGACGGAATTTCTTAGAAAAGCCAAGCATAAAGCCTAGATACGTTATTGACAGGACCGGACCGGATCGGGGCACTGTCGGTGGAGTTGGAGGGGGTTTCCTGGGATTAGGGTGATCGCGAGTAAGGTACTTCCATGACAATGGAAATTTGGCACGTTTATGTCGCTCGGTTTGTTGTGTTCTTGATCGCAGTGGCTGCCTACCTTGGTTTTCGGAAAGGTCATGCTGGATCAAAAATTTTCACAGTCCTTAGTCTGAACCCGGACTTGTAATCCTAATCCGATCTTGAGTATCTTTTTCTTACAAACCCACTCTTCCTTCTGGGCCAACGGTAAAACGATATACGCTTTGAGATATCAAATTATGCCACATATAAACAGATTTTGAGCAAGGAATAGATTAAACAAATAGCTGGATTCAACATGCTAACAAGACTTTACTTCAAGTCATTAGGAAACATAAAATACGCCACTGCAGTTATTTTATTGTCTTTATTGGGGGAATTCTAGAATACCGGTTTGGCAATGCGACAGGGAAGGGACAGGTGTTGTTTAGTCGGGAGTGAGTAACTCCTCGCCCCACCCCTTGGAACGGTTTGAGTCTGTCAAAGTAATCGGCCCCCAGTGATTATCGGAAGAGCTCTGGAGAGTGGAGGAGTTGAACAACTGCTACGGGGAGATAAAGGGGTAGAAGTTGGACAAAGATGCCGCCATACCAGCACAAGCTTTCGGAAAAACCCTACATCTGGCAATGATCACTCAGCCTGAGATACCACTTTTTGTTGCAAGCTGTCACTTTGATCAATGTGGACCTCCCCAACTAAGAGAATGGAGTTCTGAAAAACGGAGAATTTCAAGTGATACAGTCATAGCTTAGCCAAGAGACTAATAGCCATTGAATTGCAACAACATCTGCACCTTTTACTCCAGTGTGGATGAAGGAAGTAATGGCCCAAGACTATTTGTACTTATTGACTGAGAAGCCGTCGAGCTTGGTCACACTGGGCACAAAAACCAGCCTATTCGACAAACAACTAAAGATCCGTAGGGGACGTGAGATTTGATGGACTTTATGGCTGCTTGGGGATAATGTGCAGACTGCAATTAGGGGTCAATTAGGGTTCCTGTTCTAACATAATTATACACACTATGTTGCTATACTAGATCTCCTGAATTTAAAACGACAATATTCAGAATTAGTTGTATCTTGTTCTTTTTCTTTTTTTCCGCTTTTGCAACCCAAAAAGCCAGGAAAGGAGCCCAGTGTGAACAAGCTCTTACACTCCGCCCGTCGATCGATCTTCTTCCCTATTTATCTCGGGTCATCTTTGTAGATTGCTGTTACACCTGGTTTCAGCAATGCAAGGAAAACGAGAGGGAAGAATTAAATTACCCCCCCCCCCCCAGTCTGCATTGCATGAACTTTTCAAGTACTCAAAAATCCTTTTTGTGGTGCAAGTTCTCCGAAGAACAAAAATAACCCTTTTACATCGTTCAGATCGAAATAGAAGTTGAATTTTAGACGAGCGGAATCTATCAAGAGTTTTCTCCGTCCTTTATGAGCATGTTCCACCCTACTTACCGTAGTTCCTACGCATGACGTCACGGATCCTGGCTTTTGCCGTCAAGGCTGGAACGATTTTTCCATTTTCCAGCAGGATCTCACGACAGGGGCGAATCCGACCAATCACGTTACAGAGATGTGTAGTAACTACGCTTACTACGCTCCCGAGCATGGTAAGCAAATAGTAACTGTTAGTTACTATTCCGACAAGGTTGGAACGGTCAGCGTAGTAACTTTTCGTGAGGATGGAACGGAAATAGTAACTAGTAGTAACTATTGTTAGAAGGGTGGAACACGCTCTATATTCTCCTGCAATTTGGTTTACATAAGTAGCGCCATCTCAGGCGGCAAAGTCGTTCGTCAAGCGGCGAAATTTGAAACAGCGTCATAACGGGATCAGTCGAAGCTTTATTTGTGTCGAATGAGCGCGACCGCCCTCTTTGCCGAAGCTTAAACTAAATATTACGACACATATGCTAAATACTGGTACTAGGATAGATGCATGCAAATACTCTATATGACTAGATAGTCCTTCAGGCCAAGGTGACTGCGAATCATATTTGATGGTGCAAAACGGACAAGTCGGCTACATTTTATTAGAGCTATATTTCGGACCTTCTTGGCAAGGGTCCTCTTCAGGCCCAAGCCGGAAAATTAACTTGTGGAAAAACAATTAAAGGTTCTTCCTTAAGTATGAAATAATAATGAAATCACAGCACCAGCTTTAACTCCAACAAATTTGGGAGAAGAAGTTCATAAAGTCAGATATTTAAGGAAGAATCTTTAATTCTTTTTTCACAAGTTAATTTTCCAGCTTGAGCGGCTTGAGCCTTAAGTGGATCCCTGCCAAGAAGGGCCGAAATATAGCTCTAATAAAATGTAGCTGACTTATCCGTTTTGCACCATCAAATATCTATATGACCAAGTCCGAAACACGACAATGATCCTACGGGGGAACGAGAAACGTCACCCAAACGAATCCTTAAAACTGGTTCAAATCCTATGTAAACCAGTCAACAACGTTTGCTGCTATGACGGTTCTGGCTCTTCGTTGCAGGGCACACGGCGATTCTTTGTCGGCGCAAAGAGTTAGTCATCAAGAGTATAGATACTAGATAAATGTGCTGAAATATCCGACAACGCTTCCGGACCGGTTTTCTGTCCCCATTTTCTTTTTACTAAAGGAAACGTAGCGACGTCTCGGTCTGTAGAAATGTTCAGCACATTCGTGCGTACCATCCTACAGCGTCTCGGATTGATTAAGTTCTTACTGAATGTCGTGTCATCGCGCAGCAACTTATGAGCATTAATTTATCGCAAATTATGGTCGAAGCTTTCGAGATTAGCTGCTTTTTGCGAATGCTCGTATAGTTTGGCAGAAAACTTAATTGCGAAAACTCGAAGATTGATTGTGCCATGCAGGAATGGACGTCCTGGAGATTAACACGCAAATTTAAATTCGTATGTTACCGTAATATCAATACGGTAGGTTTGTCGAATGTTTCAGTTTGAAAAAGAAATTTCATCCTCCTCCTATAACGACCCATGGGCCTACTTATTGTTTACGTTATCCGTGGCTCTCCTGTAGAAAAATAAGCTTCATAAATACCCGACCTTCGCCAATGTTTCGTTTTGTAGCTCTATCGTTTTTTTCGGTCGATCCGGGTTTGCCAGTCAAGCTGTTCAAACTTCGCCAAAAGCTTGGAGGTCCACTCTTTCAAAAATAAGGGCGTGAGAATTTGGAAAATTTCGTTGACCAACCGTTTTAATTCGTGTTTTGGAGCCCTTTTCTTTGCTTGGTTTTTCCACTTTTTAACCACGGACCGCACGGTTTTCAAATATTTTGTGTAACCTCCACTTCTAAGAGCCGAAAGTGACGAGTCAGCAAGCGCCCATTTCATATCCCCCTTCCAACGGAGCAAGTGTAGTATTTTCAAAAAATGATCTTTCTAGAAAATTTTGTCTTGACAAATCATTTCTGAGTTATGCTCAGAAGTTTGCTAATAATGGTCGCTGGGGTAGGGAATACGACTTCCTAGGTGCTCTGGTCCGGCAGCTTCAACCCTGTGCAGAACCTACTATATTCGTCGTTTAGGAGAGCGGAAGTAATATTCTTACACCTTGATTTTCCTCATGAACGTTCTGCTAATACCTTGCGGTTTAGCCAGAAAGTTGTACAATTCTGCAGCTTCGTAATTGGGATTTGATTGGAGGATTTTAATGGAGCCTTATTACTTCAGTGAACCCAGGATTAAAAGATCTTGTGAATTAAAATGGCCCGATCACGTCAGAAGTCCACCTGGGGCTCTTCGTTTACGTTGGCTAACGTTCGTCATTCCTCCCTTCATGTTTCTGCCTCGCTTAATTTCTTGTAATCGACGGGCGATTGACGTAAATTAAACATTGGTGATTTGCCTGTCTGCAATGCCACCAGGAGCGTAACTAAACCGCCAGCATGTTTGACGTTTAATGTATCCAAACTCTACTGTAAAAAAAATAGACGACAAGTTTGCAAAAAAAAAATTCAGTTAACTGGTATTTAGGGACCACCTATCTCCCACTGATCAGAAATACTAAGTTTGATACTTTTTGCGTAAGCTGCATGTACGCCATGGAAATATTTGTATTGATTCTATTTTGGAATCAGCCCTGTTAAAATTAGATTACCTAAAGGCGGGTCGGAATTTTGCCATCCGAAAAAGTAAAACTACTTCATTTCTGGAATGAGTTTGAAATTTTTGCCCTTGAAGAAGGTTAGGATTATTCTTTTATTTTAATCAAATTAAAAACCTCCTTTGCCATGTCTTTACGCTAGATTATATTTAGATCGCATCACGCTAGATTATATCAGGAAACCGTTAGTTCACTTACTGACTTTAAATACTCAGTTTTGATAGTTTTGCAGATTGGCCCTTTGAAAGGGATCGATTTGATTATTTTTCTAAAATTATTCAATAAAAAACTTTACTACAAATTCGCTATGGAAATGTAGTCGAAGTACTTCTTTTGGGAAATCAGCTGGATATTTCATAATTAGCGAAGGTATCAACCTCCTATGATCAAATAACTGTGCCGAGGGAGCGTTTGGGAGGGTTAATAGATCTCAAGCATGCCAACAAAAAGGTCCGGCCTACATCGATCCCTTGTTTGACCCTGCTGTTTATCCAGCTGGCGCGAGTAGAAAGTAAATATTTTCCGATCCATATTACTTCGTCCTAGCAAACAGTGGCTCATTTCCGTATTTTTACTCTTCGCTGTTATTTTATACTTTCCGTAGATTGGGTGGAAATCCGATCTCTGTGCGAGCCGTCAGGATGAAACCGTGATTTTGTGGTGGGGCGGATGTTGCCCAGTGATTCCTGCGGTTCACCAGTGGCTCCACAGCGGCTGTGGTTGTCATGGTAGAACAAAAAGTGCAAAGTGCCGACTTTTGGATCGCCTTTATTAGAGAAAGGGGAGGGCGAGGGGTGAACCACTTTCTTTCATTTCGTGTAACCCTTTCCTGGCACCGCTCAGCAAGAAATCAGGCAGATTATCTTTTAGCGCTTCTGAATATGCTGGTTTTAACGTTCTGACACGTGCGCACCTGGTGCCGGCACCAGGTACTTGGTGTACACTACGATCAAGGCCGTATCCAGGGGGGAGTGTTAGGGGGTTGAGTAGAAAGTAAATATTTTCCGGGCAACCTCCCCCCCCCCTCCCGAAATAAATTCCTGGATACGGGCCTGACTACGATCTAGAGTGGACAGCCGATAGGGGGAGGACGTTTTGATGAACTGTATTATTTTCGATTCTGGAAAGCTAGGCGTTTCTTGTACGCTTTAACCAATCAATCAAGTTTAATCCGAATAGCTAAAAGCTAGAAAAGGAATACAAATTTACAAAATACACAGACACACAAGAAACAAATTAACGAATACACTTACAAGAAATTACCAGAAATAAATGATGGGATGAAACTACGTAAAAATTGGGTAGAAGAATTAGCGGGACATGGGGTAAACTGATTCCAGTATTCCTCTCGGACCGACGCACGGAAGACGGGATTGGAGGGGGGAATAGATGGGCCATCTGGGGACAACACGTTATCTTAGCTCCAAATTTGTTTGAAAGAGTAGTTTGGGTTGTTTTATATAAATTAGCTATTTGACCTCTGCAACGAAGTGGATCTTGTAGTTGTAGCGCTCGCATGAAGCATCGCGCTCAGTCTACACGAGAAGCATGGCGCTTAATCCGCATGGTAAAAACGTTAACTGTCTCTATGAAGTATCACCTGGGTACAAAATGTTTATTGTGTTCTAAGATGACCGAGTACTCAACACCGGACTTGAAGCTTCAGGTGGTAGACTTGTGGTAGAGCTAACTAATAAGTTTAGCCCATTCTTATTTGTTAATGTAATATTTGAATAATGTACATTCTATAATGTTCATTTTTTTTTTTGGGGGGGGGAGGGGATTTACCATGATCGTCAGTGCTTTAGTGTAAAGCGAACTTTACTACTACTTTTCCTGTGATTCGCAGTCAGCTTGGGCTGGAAAAATACTTATACAAAAGAGGGTTTTTGCAGGCTAGAAAGCTAAGTCGGAATATCCGTTTGTTTTCGAGCTGCTTAAGTCTTGTCACAATCTTGTCCACATGTACCAGTTATCCCCCGATGGACATAAATCCAGATCCAGGAAGAAAATTTCTCTTACTGACATTGAGCCTATGCCAGGGACTTTCGGCTCTACCCAGCTCTCTAAGGAGTTGGTCATATTAAGCGGATTTCAAAGTGAAGTTGGTCTCTTAGAATTGCATCGCTCTTGCTAATTACCAGGAATAGAGGGTAGTCAAAGGGACTAGGCATTGTAGGTTTCCGAGTTTCAAAATACCAAAGCCCAATACTATAATTTGAAGGTACTGTGTCCTTAGTTCATGAGGCTTGATCAGCATGAGGCTTTTGACAGTAATGGCTGTCAGATCGCCCGTGTGACTTAACTGCTGATTCTTGAAAAGAGACGATGATAGATAAGGGTGTCGTAAAATGCTCCTAAAATCTACGCAAGCCTGTCATAGAGGGATTACGTGTTCCAAGACTACTCATAGTTTTCTTTGCACTGGAGTGGATCGCATCTGTTTTCCATTTCTGATGTTTCATCTTGTTTTCCATTTTGAAATAACGCTTCCTCGGTAACTAAATTAACCAATTAGGCTAATAAAGGAAAGTTTATTCATGATCTAGCCAACACTAATCCCAGATAAACTAGAACTCATTAGCAGATCTTCTTTTGGATACTGGGAAGTGCAAATCCAGGACTTTTGAACAGACTACACTAGTTGTTGGGATACTGGGTGGGGGGGGGGATATTTTGGAATAGCCTAATTATGACATTGCGTCATCCTGCTCATCGTCTACATGGTGTTTTTTGCGAGATTTGGTTGTCACGAGTGTTTGAATTTTCTGCGTACATTTTCATTTTTCTTTGTCTTATTTTTCCTTCTTTTCTTTTGTTTTGATTACTCCGCTGTCGCCGCCATGTGTATCTGGCGGGATTCAGATAATATATACATGTGTATATATATGTGTTATCTGTAACGCCAGTTATCCTATGCCAAAAAATATATTGATGATTTGAGTGAAGCAACCAATCAGGACCCCTTTATGTCCTCCAGCATTTGACATATGCCTGTACCAAAGTGTGGGTATACCCAGCGTTTGGCATAGGCCTGGTCTATATAAAAAATCAGGGATTTATGATAGACTGTGTGTATTTGCCACTGCGTAGCCAAACTCTTCGCTAGATACGGTCCTATTTCTTCTATATCGTAATTTCTTTTTTATGCCAGCTGTGGCATCGTGTTAAAACATCCGCCCCCTACAGTTTGCCAAAATGAGCGTCCAAGATGAAGGTAAACCCATATTTACGCCTTGAGTGCTTTATGGGCTTGTAACCTGCAATTTCGTTGAGGAAAAGTAGTTGCAGAATGTCGAAAGTGTGACGTGACACGCAATTTTTGTGCCATAGCTGGTCATGGTATCCTGACTTTTGGAACACGACCTTCTTTTTATCGTTTAGTATTTTTCTCCTCAGTGTTTTACCTCCGACGGTAAAAGGCTGGCCTAGCTCCTTTGATTTCAAGGAATTAGGTAGTCAGGAATAACCAGGAATAATCCGGAATAGTCATGAATAATCCGGAATGGTCAAGAATAATCCGGAATGGATTATATTAGATTAGATTAAATTTTATTAGGTGGCAGTCTTTTCTATTCTACATAATGTGGTAACACTATTTTTATATTATTCTACATGCCATTCATACACGGTTCATACATATACAACAAACATTCTGCTTACAAAAAACACTCACGCATCATTACTATCCTTTTGCAAGGAAAATCTCTTCACTGTAGCCATGAAGGATGCCAGATGACTCGAATTTCTAATTTCAACTGGAATTATATCCCATACAGAGGGTTAGGAATACTCCGGAATGGCCAGGAATAATCCGGAATGGTCATGATTATTAGGTTATTCCGGAATGATGTACATAAAAAATTAGAGTCGTCGACCCCTCGCAAAGACTATAAAATAAGGAACTTCTTACTAGAATGAAAAAGAACAGCAAGAATGATAGTGCGGAATCTTAATGCCGTACAAACAGTGAACAAACAAACTGTTTCTTTTTGTGCGTGCTTGAGCAGAGATTCGTGGATTTTAATAAGTTAGAATATACAGTTATTATTTTTAAAGTTTAACTGAAAAGCTAACTTATTTTTATATCTTGGGTTCGAATACACTGAATTATTTTGACGGATTTTAATTTGTTAATCTCAGACTCTAGTAGTGACGGTCAGAATATGCGCTGCTTGCACGACAAGCCAAAATTCATCAAGTCGTGCCAAATTTAAATGTCAGCAAAAGCATGGGTTTCAATGACCAGAGTTTTATGAACAGAGTTCTAAACGTCAGGAGCAGATCTGTGGCCAGGGTTGCCACACCGGAAAACTTTAGGGAGTGACTTTTGGTGGAAAACAGAGAGTGAATTGGGAGTGGAATTTTATTCTCATGAAACATTGCGGAATGCTCGCTTTTAGTCGGAGTCACTGCTAAAAAAAATGACAGATCTTGAAACGTGAAAAAGTCACTTTTGGTTGGAATCACTGCTGGAAGTAGCAAATCTGAACGTTTTCAAAAATAGTGTGAATTTTGTGTCCTACGTAGGACAAGAGTGACAAAAACAAGACAGAGTGACAAGTCACACTACCATGCGACATGTGGCAACCCTGTCTGTGGCCTAGCGCATACAACTGCCCGGCTTAAGGCTTAAGCCCACGTTAGTTTTTTTTTTCTCTCATGACTGTTAGAGATTTAAGCTGATTATATCTTCGGTTTTCCCACTGAGGTGCCAGGATTTGCGCATACCGGCCATTGTATCTTTGGTTACCGTTTGTATATAGTAACCACCAGTATATCCATAAGCTTGTGGGTGGACTTCCATTCTTTGTTGTGGAATGGATTCGTCTGCTGCTGGGGATTTATTTTGACACAGGGGAGGCTTTTAGCATGGTATATGATACAATCTTGTTTGACGGAAGATTGAGAGCCTCGGAGGGTTGGCGGCTCGGGTACGGGCTGTACCCTGTTTCGTGAGGATCTTTTTTAGTGTGGTCTTATTTTCTTGTTCAGATCATTTGCCAAGAAAAGTTGGTAATTGTCTATTTCATTTCAAATTCTATTTACCAAAAGTTACGTTAAGTATATTCAAATAATATATATAACGGATACGTCAGCTACAATTCTTCTTCATTCATTCTTCATCGCTGATGAAGAATTGTAGCTGACGTATCCGTTGTACATATTATTTGAGTATATGTTTCAAAGTCAGCTTGGACTCAAACAATATTTAGCTACGTTAAAGCACAATGGACACTTCTAATGCTTTACTTTGTATCAAATGCTTCACAAATAAACATTTCCGACTTCCTTTAGAAGGCGCTACGAAAATCGGCCGTTTTCTTGTTATCCCTTGTCTTTACCTCTCTGGCATTTCGGCGATCCGAATCTTAGGAGCTGGGATATCGTGGCAGGAAATTCAAAAACTCCCAGCAATGCTTGATATAAAAGGATATATTTGACATGTCACCAAAGTCAAGCCGCAGATGCAGTTTACCTGATTGTTCTTGTCTTTCATCAGAAGTTCCATGGCTTAAAGTGCCCATTAAAAGTTATTCTTTATGGAATAGTGTTGTGAAGCTTGATTAGCTTGCTTTATAAAATGTACCCGAATATGCAATAAGCTCATAACAAATAACATAGCTACAAAACTCATTCAAAAACAACTAAGCTATTCAAATCTGAATTATACAAGCTGATTTATGCACAAATAAAGATTTACTAAGTATTATAAGAAAAATCACTTTTATCTTTGTCTGAGCTAGTAAACTGAGCATGTACTGGCCCAAAAAATTACGCTTTGAAATATCACAGAGAGGAAACTGTTGAAAAAGCTGCTGATCTAGGTGGTAAGCATTGTTCCTAGGTTGTTACAGAGTGGGATTGGGGTAGTTTGATGTGCCCATTGAACTTTAAGGTATGTTAAACGATACAAAAAAAAGAAGGAACTTTGTTTTTGCTAAGTTACCAAAATAGGGTCCCCGACTACCTAGGGGCCTTGAAGGTCTATGTATGGGCCAGCATAGCCTGTATTAAATCAGTTATTGTTTAAAAAAAAATGTTATAATATCTCTGGTACAATAAGTTCGTGGCCTTTCGGCCTTTTTTTTTAGCAGTTAAACCGGATTCATTTGTAGCCTACTCCTGATTTGTGAGTGTGTAACCCTTGAGAGGATTGTCCCCGCCGGAAGGTAAACTGTCAGAACTGGCGGAGATGTGATAATGGACTTTATTTCCTATGCTTTCAAGTTGGTTGACATTAAATAATACAGTGCTTTTAGCGCTTGAAAACTAGCGGAAGAAAAATGTAAAAAGCTGGCGGTTGAGGACTTCATTATTTACAAGACCTTTATTAAGTGTTTTATAGTGTACTATGACACCATGTTTTTACTTCTACGAGTGTCCAAGCGTTTTTGCTTATTTATCTTTGCTTTTGCTAGTTTTTGCTTGTTTGCTTATTTATCATAGGAAACTTGTTCGCCTGTATTTCAGGCATAGCAGTAGAATATGTTTCTTTGAACGTTAGTTAACTTTGGACAGTTTAATTTCGGGCTAAGTGGTAAATTGAAAACTCAGAACAACCATTTTGGTGTTCTTGGATCCCTAATGAACTACTTTGACTCAATGGTAGTTGACTTTTCCCATAGTAAAGGCGTATTCTCGCCGTTCCTCGAGGATAAATATTCTTTGAGCCCAAGCTGACTTTGAAACATTTATTCAAACAATGTTTTCAACGAATACGTCAGCTACAATTCTTCATCAGCGGTATTTCGGCCCTTCTTGGCAAGGGTCCTCGTCAGGCTGTCAATACTCTGGTTCAACTTCAAGGAAGGAAACAAACCTGTAATCATATAATGATTACAGGTTCGCTGATGAAGAATCGTAGCTGACGTATCCGTTGAAAACATTGTTTGAATAAATGTTCCTCAAGGACTCCACTCGAGGAGTCTCCGCGTTTTTGTTTGTCCCGGGGACTCATTCCCCGTATTCTCGCGAGTCCCGACGGACGGGGAATGCTCAGATTATCATCACCATCATCAAAAAGGACTCCCTTTCAGATTCGGGGGGGAATCAATTTTTGATGGTGTTGGTGCTATGTAAAATAACTGAAAACAATCAGAATAAACAAAACCAAAAATAAAGTGGATCCAGACTAATTTCGTCAACTGCATATTTTGTTTTCGAACAAAATCCGTTTTGGAAGCATTTCGCCATGTTCTCGCTGTTTCTGTACGCAGAGTCCGCGCGGAGTGACTCCCTCTATTCTCGCGTTCCCTTCGATTCCCCGAGGAGTCCTCGGGGAACGACGAGACTAGGCCTTAAGCGGACAAAAATGAGTCGGTTCAGAGTTCATTAACGTTCAGAGAAGCTTACCTCGAATATTTCAAGATAAGTTACTCGCGGAATATACATTACATACTTAGGGACATGACTTTATTAGAAGAAATATGTAACGTGAGGAACGTGTTGCCCACTCCCCGACACCTGCTGTACACCCTTTCCCGGCACCGACCGAAAGCGGCTGTGCCGGTGCCGTCAGTAAATTAGGCAGTTTGTCTTTCAAACACTTCTTAAAAATGCTTATTTTGATGTTGTAACACTATGTAACCTGTGCTGACGGATGTCAGCCGGCACCGGGCACTTGCTGTACGCTAAAATCTAGAGTGGGCAACCCCTCGGTGAGGAAAGGACGTTTTTCTAAATCTGCGATGCCAAAAGTGTGCCTGGAAATAGGTTAAAGGAGTCAATCTGTGTTTATTCTACATTCCCTTCAGTTCTGCTCCTTATTATTTTATATTTCTAGTCTAGTTATTTCGTCCTCTTTCCACCATGGAATGACCTGACGAAAGTGCGGTCTCTCTTTAATGGTGGAAAATAGTCATGATGCAAACAGTAATTTTCGTAGTACTAAGCGCAGACTGAAATGAACACGCAATTGCAAAATGGAACTTCAAGAGTAAAGGTAGATTTAGATTAATCGGATTTCCAGTGCCATGTGGTTACCATTGACAGTAATCACCTTTACTTAAGTTTATGGTCATAGCATGTGGTCAGAAAGTTGTTACTTCGTGCTTGCTGATGCTAGAGATAGACTCGTCACTCCTAGGTGTTATCCTAGGTTCACACAGAGCAAATCGTGGCGATGAACTTCCGCAGCGACGGAAGATTTTATCGCCTCGATGTTCCCACTGAATTTTCGTCGGCAACAAAATTTAACGCGAAAAATTTGAAAAAAAATCCCTTTTTTCGCTTTTCATACAAAATGGGGTAAAACAGAATAGCAAAAATTAATTTTTATAAAATTGAATCATCAAAAGGGTCGTCAGTGTTGCTGTTGCGTGCATAAAATCGTACTGTCGCCCGATTAAAGTTGAATTTTCCCGACATTGAAAATAGCCTGACGAAGCAACAGAAATCGCCGATTTTGGCGACGAAAATCTGGGCGATGGCCGATATCACCTCAGTGTCAAAGTCTGTGTGAACCTAGGGTTAATTTTGTATGTTGGAGGTGCATTCACCACTCAGAGCACTCTATTCCAGAGATTTTAGTCTACTGTACGTTTGTACTGGTGGTCTAGATTGGCTTACTATGTTGGCCTTGTTTGTTAAAACACGGTTATTATTTTGCCACAAAATATAAGTGTTCGCTACCGTATGACGTTTATTGTTTTTTTGCTACAAAACACTAAAACAAAACGTAACGACAGTACCGTCTGATTTTTGTTTGTTTTTGCTTTTGCTAGAAAACAATGCGTCACAAAGCTACCGTATAATTATTTTGTTTGGCTGTTTTGGTCAATGGAACACGTGCACACGTGTTCAACGTGGAGTCCGAAGTATGAATTAGCTCGAAATGTAGTCCAAGGAACTGGAGTCCCTTCTACGTAATATCTTGATAATATCAGTTGTTCGAAATTAACCAACTTTCAAATAAACATACCTCTATTATGCGTCTATGAAGATAGAGGTGCCGTAGGTCACCGGCTCTTTTCAGGAATGAGCGCTTAAAGCACAATGGACACTTCTAGTGCTTTACTTTGTATTAAATGCTTCACAAATAAACATTTCTGACTTCCTTTAGAAGGCGCTACGAAAATCGGCCGTTTTCTTGTTATCCCTTGTCTTTACCTCTCTGGCATTTCGGCGATCCAAATTTTAGGAGCTGGGATATCGTGGCAGGAAATTCAAAAACTCCCAGCAATGCTTGATAGAAAAGGACATATTTGAGATATCACCGAAGTCAAGCCGCAGATGCAGTTTAACTGATTGTTCTAGTGTTTCATCAGAAGTTCCAGGGCTTAAAGTGCCTATTAAAAGTTTTTCTTTGCGGAATAGTGTTGGGAACCTTGATTAACTTGCTTTATAAAATGTACCAGAATATGCAATAAGCTTATAAAGAAATAACAGAGCTACAAAAATCATTCAAAAACAAATAACCTATTCAGATCTGAATTATACAAGCTGATTTATGCATAAAATAAAGATCTTCTAAGTACTACAAAAAACATCACTTTTATCTTTGTCGAAGCTAGTAAATTGAGCATGTACTGGCCCAAAAAATTACATTTTGAAATATCACAGAGAGGAAACTGTTGAAAAAGCTGCTGATCTAGGGAGTAAGCATTGTTCCTAGGTTGTTACAGAGTGGGATTGGGGTAGTTTGATGTGCCCATTGAACTTTAAGAGAGTCTGATGATTTTACTTTAATTACTGTCAAGAACCCACCTTGGGAACTCTGGAGATCAGTGGCGGAGCATAGCATCTTGAAACTCGAAAACCTACATTCGAAAAACCTACAATCTTTTTGGGTAGTTTCCACCGCGATCATAAACAAGAGCGATACGAATCCTCGGAAACCAGTTTTACAATTTATATATATATTTATTTTTGCCCGCTTACAAAGCGAAAAAACGGAGTACATAAAGAAAAAGAAAAGAAACTAAACATAATACTAAAATCTATACCACGAATCGAGTTAGTATGTAGTTTACGTAAGCATTTAAAGCTCTTGCTCGAGCACGTCTCAGTGAATCATCTACGTCTAATGAATCCTAGGGAGACCTCGTTTAGAACTGAGGTACGGCCGACCTTGAGCCCCTAGCCTAGGCTTCTTGCCAGTGGGTCATGAAAAAGTCAATCCTGGAATTAACAAAAACTCTAAAAGCGAGTTAGTACCCATGGGATACATTGCACGAAAATTAAAGATTTGGGGAAATGATGAATCGAGAAGGGGAAAAGCAGTGGGTTGGTATTACAAGTATGGCGTATATATCTGGTCGCTTTATCGCTCTCCGACTCCGGTCTAGAATAAGAATTCTTAGAGAAGATATAGAAATAAAGATTAGAAGTTCTGAAATTAAATTACCGCTTTATTTTCGGTATCTAAAATACTTACTAAAAATGTAACCTTGGACACGCAACAGGTATCTAGTCCAGAAAACTCGGTCTGGTAGAACTTAACGAGTCTTGTAGACAAGCTAGGTCAGAAAGTTCTTGGGACGACCGCACACCCGTGGTTACCAATACTTTGTGTCCAGTGGAGTACCACTGGTTAACTCGCTGTTTGTGTTTTTCTTCATTTGAAGTGTTGTATATATTTTGACATTGATCACTAATTGTTTTTCTCTCTATTATTCTATTTCTTTCTTTCTTTCATTTTATCGTTCTTGTTCATTGTGAATGTAACGGATAGCCTATATATATATATTTGCCCGCTTTTAGAAGGGAAAAAGCGGAGTACGTGTAAAGAAAAAGAAGAAGAAAAAAGAAACTGAAGCAAATATATTCAGACGGTAAATAAAAATACTGAATTGAGATAATGTGGGGCTCACGCAAACGTTCTGAACTCTTGTTTTTGTGCATTTTTTCTGCAGGGTTCATTATTTTGTATTTCGCTGATGACTCCATTTCCTTCGAGAAAATAAAAATAACTCTTCTTTTGCAGTGGGAACCAGTGTTCAGCCACGGTGGTCAGCAACACTCAGTCCACCACATGAGGATTTACGAGTGTCATGGAAATCACGAAGCTTTCGACGCCATTTCAAAGACGTCTGGTGCCAGATGCTATGAACCGGATAATCAGCCCCTGTTCTTCAACTGTAACAGTGTTGTCGCTGCATGGGCCACTGGCTCTGAGGTAAGTCGATTCGTCTCGACGGCAGTTGATGGGTCGTTGAATCCGATCCGAGCGTGATCACTGGTGTGGTTGCAAGCGCGGTCGAAGACACAACCGCAGAGAGAAGGGAGTAAGTCTACCCGTGTAGAGACAGCTAAAGCCAAAAGTGGGTGAGGATCCGGCCGAGCGAGGCTATTGTGTCTGCTATGGTTATCAGTTATACGCCTCGTGACCTTACCTTTCTTCTTCCTCGATTACCTATTTGTCGTTAACCGAGTGGTTAAAGTTTAACTGAAACGCCAATTTATTTTTGTGTCATTTAACTGAATACCCTTACTCTGCAAATGGATTTTTTTTTATTTTACACCAAGTGCGTTTTTTTATATTTTACACCATGTGCGTTATGACGTTCAGAATATCTGCGGCCGTCCCCATGACGCGGGAAATTTAAATCTCAACAAAAAAGCGGTTTTTCAATGGGCAGTGATGAGCTTGGTGAAGACTGCTTAGTGCCTGACCAAAACAAATTGTTAAATCTTTCTGCTAAAGCAGATAACACAGATGCAAGCGCATAGAGGTACCACAAATCACACTGAAATTATACTATTTGAAAATTAGTTATTAGTAAATAGCGGAGAAACGGAGTAATGCATTTTCATCGGGTCTTCAAGCCAATTTAAAGTACAATGGACACTTCTAATGCTTTACTTTGTATTAAATGCTTCACAAATAAACATTTCTGACTTCCTTTAGTAGGCGCTACGAAAATCGACCGTTTTCTTGTTATCCCTTGTCTTTACCTCTCTGGCATTTCGGCGATCCAAATCGTAGGAGCTGGGATGTGGTGGCAGGAAATTCAAAAACTCCCAGAAATGCTTGATAGAAAAGGATATATTTGAGATGCAACCAAAGTCAAGCCGCAGATGCAGTTTATCTGATTGTTCTAGTGTTTCATCAGAAGTGCCATGGCTTAAAGTGGCCATTAAAAGTTTTTATTTGTGGAATAGTGTTCTGAAGCTTGATTATCTTGTTTTATAAGATGTACCAGAATATGCAATAAGCTTTTAACAAATAACATAGCTACTAAAATCATGCAACAAAAAATAACCTATTCAATCTGAATTATACAAGCTGATTTATGTATAAAATAAAGATTTACTAAGTATTATAAGAAACATCACTTTTATCTTTGTCCAAGCTAGTAAATTGAGCATGTACTGGCCCAAAAAATTACGCTTTGAAATATTACAGAGAGGAAACTCTTGAAAAAAGCTGCTGGTCTAGGGGATAAGCATTGTTCCTAGGTTGCGACAGAGTGGGATTGGTGTAGTTTGACATGCCTATTGAACTTTAAGTGAATAAGTGACGGGTAACTAAATTGTCATATCTCAGCCCTTTTCAGTTAAAGTTTAAGGAGGTGGACTTTAAACTGAGATGAGCTTTTTCCCCGAGTTCGAATCTCGCCGTGGCGCTCGACTGTCGATGAAACCAGTGGTGCGGTTCTGTCAAGCTTGATGCCCACAGAACGCCATTCTTTCCCGCGACGTGAATCGAAACAAAATTTGACTTGGAGTTCGAATGGCGCGGGGTGAATTTTGTCCGCTA
The DNA here is from genome assembly GCA_023053575.1 of Branchinecta lynchi. Lineage (NCBI taxonomy): Eukaryota > Metazoa > Arthropoda > Branchiopoda > Anostraca > Branchinectidae > Branchinecta > Branchinecta lynchi. The sequence continues at coordinate 24,335,146 of JAKZAP010000006.1, read as the reverse complement.
GTAACGCTAGTCCGCGTCCTCTGGGAATCAAGCTTAAGGTTAGCCGCAGAGCCCGCAGATGAGACAGCTGTAAAACGGAGAAGCATCGGATCAATCGATCTGTCAATCAGTTTTATTTAAACTGTAATAGCCAGGCCGTATCCATGAATTTATTTTGGGGATGGGGTTTGCCTTTGGGGGGGGGGGGGTGCCTACGGGTCGCACAAAAAAGTAAAAAAAAAAAGACATAGATCAGAGGGAAAATCTTATAACAACGAGTATTTTTGTATGTATCGGGAGGGGGGAGTAAACCCCCTAACCCCTCCCCCTGGATACGGCCTTGGTAATAGCACTAGGCTAACACGGTTAGAAATAGAAAAAGACAATACGAATAAAATAGAAAGTAATGAACAAAGAGTGGGACCAAGGCCGTATCCCGAAACATACAAAACTACTCATTTTTATAGGCTTTTCCCTCTGATCTGTGTCTTTTTTGTACTTTTTTGTGCGACCCGCAGGCAACCCCCCCCCCCCCCAGAAATAAATTCCTGGATACGGGCCTAAGTGGGACTCACCCCATCCATGCACATCGCCCTCAGCCGTGGGTAGTGAAACAGGGATCGGTACATCGCTACGCGAGCCTTCTGTGCTCTTGCTTGTTAATAACACGGAAAAGGGCTGCCCGAGGCACGTAAACAATAAACCAATACGCGTGTCATCTTCAGATTCGTTCCTTTCTACTTTCAGGTCATCTTTTGAAAGTTAGTTTTCATACCGACAGGCGACAACCACAAATTGTCTCCGTTTATTTTCGTTTTCCTTCTGAGCCTCCTCCGTCCCAGGGTTGGCAACATAAAATCCCCGCGGCTTATAAAATAATTTGCAGTGGGTTTATTGACAGAGATTTAGATAGGTACTGATGTCGTGTTTGACTTTCTTTCTTCTTATAGAATAGAATAGAATAGTGTTTATTTAGCCTCAATGGGCCATACACAGATTTTTATACACGCGGCGTACAAATATATTAATATACTGAAAACATAATGATCCTAGGACACATACATAAACTACCTTCTATTTAAATTTCCACTCACATAATCTACCACCGTTTTAATAACGTTGTCTTTAGTCGATGTCAGTATACCAGGGAAGAGCAACCCTCCCCCAAACTGATCCGGTAGAGGAGACTCCTGGCACTGCCCTAGGAGGTGGGCAACAGTGTCCTCTCCAACAAGACAAATCGGCAACCTGTAATTATCAGTTATTAACCCATCCCTATTTTTCCTTCTCTAAAACACCTTTTTTTCTAAAACCGAGTGGTAATGAGTTTGTTTGGAGCTGGAACCAAAGTTTCAGAGTCTGTGCTGGTAGACCTAACTTAAAATAAATTTTTTATTCTCCTTTTCTTTCTTTCGCTTTTACTCTGACTATCGGTTTGGGCATTTTTACATTGATATTATTACATGAACTTGCATAGTAAGAACGTATGAACGTTACTGGACTTCTTATCCCCTCTCCGTGTACATGCTTCCAGGCTGCCGGGCTGCACACCAGTTTTTCCCTCGCAGTTTATCTACACTGATATCTCCGTAAAAACAGAGACATCTCTGCGATATTATCTCAAAGACATATGGGAAACTCGATTGTTCTGTCATCGTTAATAGTCACCTCCGTTTCTTATCACCTAATGAAGGCAGATCTGGCCAACTTCTTCTCGAAACTCTTCCTTCATGTTGACGTCCATTGTGTATACGAAGGGGCTGAAACTCGCAGCTTATGTCGTGGAGATGTTCGTATTGTCACACCGTCGTTTGGTTCTTGAGTTGGCGAAGCTATGTCGAGCCAAAGAGTTGGTCGTCGGTTGGTCACTATTACCAGTGCGCCTTGTAACTTGGGTCTTTTTTTTTTGTTTTGTTTTTTTTAGTTTTAGTTTAGTTTAATACTCTTTATTATACAAACCAACTGTTACGTGCTAAACTACATGAACACCTTTTGTAACCCTCTTAACCCAGGGTTGGTCACCAAAAGTAACTTCGTACACCCTGGAAAGTAACCCAAAAGTATCTCAAAGTAACCCAATGTAACCCAAAAAAAAACAAAAGTAACCCAAAGTAACCCTGAGTATCCCAGAGTATCCTGAAGTAACTCTTACACCCTGGTTCTTGGTGACCAACCCTGGCTCTTAACATCCTTTATGCATGTAGCTGATACTTCTGACTGCAGGAAAGCCCGGATGGGCCTATGGCAGAGTTTGAAGTTTGAAGGTTGAACAGAGTTTGAGTTCGAACTGTCGAAACTCGGAATCCTACCGTCTAGATCTAAACGTGTTGTCTTAAAACAAGAGAACATTTTTCAACACAAAAACGCAACTGTTCAGACCAGTGACATCACGCAGTTTTGGGAAAGGTTATTGCTTCTGTAATCAGACGAGTTCGTGTCACTCGTTAATTTGACAAAAGTGTATGTTCTTCACTGTTCTCTTGAGCCTCGTTCTTGCTGCACGGTGCAGGTCCACTTCTCGGTTGTTTCCGGAATCCGGACTGATTCTTTCTACATCCGTTTTTGCACTGCAGTTCTTCCAAGGAAGACGGAAGCGCTTCTCGAGAATCACGGACTTGCTCACCGACCAAGTCCGTGCTTCCCTGCAAGGTGCTGCAGCTGCCGCTTCAATCAAGAAGAAAGTGCCAAAAACGCATACTGGGCAAAAGTAAAGAAGTGCTGCAGCAGCGATGCGGCAGCGCTATTGCAACAAAAACGAGGCTCTGGACTGCTTCTTCCAGGTCTTATTTCTCACAGGTGCTGTTTTCTTTCCGAGTGATGAGCTCCTCGCTCTGCTGAGTTACAGGGCTTTATGGCGCGAACGGGTAGTTCGGCGTTTCTAATTTTTGTTCCCATTAATCAACAGTTCATCGCCGACAACCAGTCGGTTCTGCCAGCGAATGTTAAGTTAATACTATCCGAAGAGGTAATTTTGTAATGCCTTGTCCACTTACGGCTGCGTCCGTAGGTATAAAGAGCGTGTTCCATCCTACTTACCGTGGTTACTACGCATGACGTTACTGATTTTGGCAAAATTTCGTGCCACTGGCCAATCCCGTCAGAGGGTAGTTACGTCGTAGTTACAACGCTTATTGCGCTCCCTAACGGGGCAAGCAAGTAGTTACTATTTCGAGAAGGTTGGAATGTATTTGACAATGCAAAACGAATTATTTTTATCATGATTATTTATTTGAATCCTTCAAAACTGAAGACTAGTGTATAAAAAGGAACAATAACATGTCTATCAAACTCGCACACACTTACATACTAATAAACAGCTGACCGTTAAAGATAAATTAGCATACTAAATACACAACGAAATAAACAAAAGTTCAAAATAAACCAACTAATCAGGGCGCTATTTTGTGAAAAAGGAAAAAGGTCGTCATGAAGAAGAATGTTGTCACCCTTTTTATGAAACTTCTGGATTTTACTAATTTAAAGTTTCCAAAGGATTCTTTACTTTAAAATTCGAAGTTAGGAAAGAGTTACTCGCAGAAATCGGGAAACCAAGAAGGAATTTAGAGAATTTATAATAGGTAACTTTTAACGCAGCAAGTTCAGAAGGACGGAAAGAAGAAAAGATAGCAGATGGAAAAAGAATGTGAGGAAGTCCAACAGCCGTATAAATAGAACCAAGAACATCTCTGCGATACATCCAAATATGTATTACGTCATCCAAATAAAATACGTCAGCTACATTTTATTAGAGCTATATTTCGGCCCTTCTTGGCAAGGGTCCTATTCAGGCTCAAGCCGGTCAATCTATTTAGGCCCTTCTTGGCAAGGGTCCTCTTCACTAGCAGGTCGGAAAGATCAGGGTAGTAACTTTTCTTGAGGTTGGCACGAAAATAGTAAGGAATAGTTACTATTGGTAGAAGGGTGGAACACGCCCATAAGAAAGAGGATAGGTGCAATCTTCCATCGTAAACTTGTGTCCGGAGTAGCAATTTCTGGAACAACAATATCTGCAGAAACTGCACCATTTACAACCCTGGTAACTCGGTAATTTTGAACAGCTGAGCTTGTCGTAATCCGGTTGAAGTATTGTTGGAGAGTTTCATCATGCGGAAGAAAAGCTGGCTTTTGTTTGATAGGGGACAGCTTTTTATTTTGTTTTAAGCAACAGTGAAGTCGATTTCGCGGAGGAGAGATTCGCCACTGCACGAGAGGCTTCACTCTTTCGATATTGGTGTACACGGCTGGTGTCAGTTGTGTTTTAGAAGATTAAAAACAATATGTTTAGAATCGGAATCGCCTAGTTTACGGCTGGCATCGCTGGTCTCGATGAGGGTGATCTCAGTTGATTTCGTCTTCTGTGTGGAAGATCCAGGTAGTCGTCTTTTGGTGCATTGCGGTAGCTGGATCCATGTTGCCTTTCGAAGCGATCAGAAATTGAACTGCTACGCGATTTCGACTCTCCCGAAGACTGTGACGACTGACTTGGATGTCTGTCCCTGTAGTTGTGTGTAGAAGGTATCTCCTCGAATTTCACATTCTTCAGGATGGAATTCACAGCTACCGATGAGCGGATAGTTCAGCACAGTAGAAGTCGATTTCTTCTGCCTTTGTGGCGGCTGCTGCTGCTTCTTCTAATGACTTTTCGGCTCCACTCCTGAACACTTCCTTCTCCAGATGTGTGTTGACACCACTGATAAATGCCTGTAGAATCTGCAGCTCGATTAGCTTCTTTCTTTTTCTCTTCATCATCTGTGGCATCGTAGATCATATCGCATTGCTCCCTTAGCCTACGGACGTACGTCCGACGTAGTTAGTTACACTCACCTTTCCTTGTTTCATCGTCATTGCTTCAGCGAGTGGTGCTAGAGGTGGTCTGTGGAATAGAAAATCACTACCCGTGGAAATTACGAAGTACTATTAAATTAAAAAACAGTTGGTTCAATAAGGAGGATCCGACACCGGGGATTCTAATACCAGAGGTCTCGTGGTTGCTTAAAACAAAATAAAATGCTGTCGCCTGTCAAACCATGTCAGCTTTTTCTTCCGGATGATAAATCCCTCCAACACTACTTTAACCGGATTACGACAAGCTCAACTGTGCAATATTACCCAGTTACCAAGATTGTAAACGGTGCAATTTCTGCAGATATTAGTTGCGTTTTTAAATTAAGAAACAGTTGGTTCAATAAGGAGGATGCGATAACAGGGATTCTAATACCAGTGGTCTTGTGGTGTGCGTCAAGCCCTCCCTGGCGTCAAACTATGGATTAGCATTCTTTGGCGATTGGAAACGGCAGAATCTCTTCGTTTTGGTTGCGTCCATGTCCCTGTCAACCGTCATAACTGATCGCGTCGAGTCAACCGTGTCACATTCATGAGTTTCGATGACGGACAGGTTGTTCCATCGGGGGGAGACGGCTGAATGTCAACATGATGTCACATATCTGATATATGGCGGGTGGCGGAACATTTGAGTCGGATCTAAACGATATCTCAGGCAGATACAGATGGAATTTACGTTATTGAGCCTGGTTTGTCATCATGGCGACAGTCAGGATGGTCCGTACAATACCTTTGTTAGGATTAGTGAGCGATCAGTTGTGAGGCTCAAGAATTCTCCGACAAGAGCATCTGCTCTTCCGATCAGGAAAGATAGGCCTCATTTGAAGGATTGAGACGTTAGTTGCGTTTTTGATCGAAGTTTGAAGTTACCTTCAACCTCAAAGGTCTTTGTTTAATTACCGTTTTTGGTCGCCGGTCACAGTTCTTTCGTCCTTCAAACTCTGACCGTCGAACTTCGTGACCTAGGAAGTTCGAAGTTTGCTTGAATCGTCGAAGAAACGTCAACCGGGCAAGGATCGCCGGAGTAATAAAAACACTAATTAAGCAAACGGTGAACTTCGACGGCGTTTGAAAACGGAAATTAAGCAACAAACTTCGATCCTTAAAAACGCAACTGTTGATTTTCAGTTTCCCCTCTAAATTTTTGACTAAGATGTAATACAAGAAGCGATCTAACCTCTAACCTGGTCTATCTTTCTAACCTGATTATTGTTGGTTTTTCTGCTCCAGTATATAGCTCCAGTAAATTTAGCTGACGTATCCCTTTTGCACTGTCAAAGTATAATCCAAAATTCCAGTTACGATTGTTAAATTTTTATATGTGGAAATGTTTTCCTTTTGTTTTCCTCCTTTGCAGTTTAATTATATATATATTTATTTATATAGATATAGAAACAGATTAAGACTAATCATCTACACAGATTAAGGCTAATCATCTGAGAAAACAAGTTCAGATATGGATTCAGAATGTGTGTTTACCCCCAAAGGCTACGTCATATCTACTTTGACGAAGACACGTTGGCGACGTCGGCCGGCGGCTTCGTTCATAATAGACACGTTGGCCAATATATATATGTATATATATATGTAACTATATATATATATATATGTAACTATGTTCAGTTGATGATCAGAGTTTTCAGTTTATAATTGTTGTCAATTGATGTATCTTTTTTTGATGTGCGAAAGTTTAATGTTTTGCTTTATCCGTCGTTTTTCTTTGGTGAAATGACGGGTGATAAATATTCTTTGAGCCCAAGCTGAAAAAAGAAAAGCTTGGACAGTGCCCGGAATACGATGGTCTTTCTTAAATTCAAACTCTTTCTGTATAGACCTGATAGGTTGCTTACTTTACATACTGGTATAGAATGTTTGGATCAAGCAAGCCACGTCTAAATGGGACCCTGTTGGGCTTTTGACGGAGAGAGACGCTCCCGTGTCATCTCATTCATCACTCCTGTCGTCATGCTTGAAACGGATCCATGTGTGGATGAAATGTGACACCCAGCTCCAGCCTCACAAGAATGTCGGGGTCAGAAAAGGATCACGCAGACTCTTTGGTCTGGCATTCTAGACTGAGTTTTAATCGAAGTCGTCGATTAGTATCGCGTGAGAGGATAGTAAAACGTCGATACAGGAGGAAAACAAACACGCGATTAACGTCGTTTCCTGAGTTTTTTGTAGCTTGATATTCGGAGAAAGGAATTTTCCCTTAATGAAACCTATAATTGATTCAAAATAAGTCCAGGTCTAACGATAGTTTGCATTAAAGGACCGGTCGTGCCTATATATATATATATACGTGTATTTAAAAGCCAGTGGCCATATACACAACTACAAACAGAAAAAATAAACGTAAAAGAAAAACACTAACACTCAGCACCTTCAAGTCGCTGCCTTCCGCGCCTCCACGCCTTTCTCTATAAAGCAACATAACGCAATAATCGAATCTCTTGAAGTAGTTCCCAAAATACCAGGGAGCAGCGGTACACCCCCTCGAAAATATTTATCCCTCAAATTCACCAAACTTTGGCAACTATTCGGACCTATAGTGCCAATGCAACCTACTTCCGGGTTGCAGTCATTGATTCTTAAACCTGAAGACCACATTTCATTTTCAATTTCACATGTTAGATTCAAAACCCGCTAACGGCACCACCAGGCCCGTATCCAGGAATTTGTTTGGGGGGGGGGGTTGCCTTTCGGGAGGGGTTATTGCCTGCTGGGCGGACATAAACCTAAAAAAAGACATAGGTCAGACGGAAAAGCCTATAAAAATTATTAATTTTGTATGGTTCGGGGGGGGGGGGGGGTTCAACCCCCTACCGCCCCCCCTGGATACGGCCGTGGACACCACATTAATCTTTGCACTTCCCGCGATTCACTATTTTCCAAGCGCATTAGGCTCCCAACGAGTTTTCGCGTATTCTACTGATGCATAGAACCGGTTATCTCAATCTTGCCAAGTTTTTCCTAGAAGTCAATGGGTCTGGGAGAAGGCTTAAAACAGCCAAAGTCGTGGGTAGTTTGTTAAAAGCAGAGCTTAGTTTTACAGTATTCAGATCGTTTCGAATATTGGAACATAAACACTATGTAGTGCGAGAAGTGCTTTAAATGTAATTTTGTATGCTTTTGTCGAGCTTCGGTCGACTCATCAGCACATCGACTTCTTTTTATACGCAAAATATAAATATAAATTACTGCAAACATTTGTCGTGCAAAACACAGAAGAAACTGAATTCTGCATGCTTTTTGTCGGGCCTCGGTATTCTCTACGGCATATCGGGTTCTTTTTATTCATAAGGAATACAGAAGAAATAAAATGTGTATGCTTTTGTCGGTCGTCGTTGACTCATGACCTCGCTTTCTATTCTCTGCACATGATAAAACGCACTAAGATGTCTGAGTCAATATTTTGTTGTATTACTTGAAAAGTGACGTCTAGCCAAGTCCGGATCGAGGAATTTATTTCGAGGGGGGGGGGGTCTACACGAGGGTCTGACCTAATCCATACCACATAGTAAGACAAAAACGTAAATCAGAAGGTTAACTCCCCCCTGGATACGACCCTGCGTCTACTCTGTCAGAAGTTTCATAACAGACAACACAAGGATGCACGGTTTCAACAGTTGATGCGTAACAGACAACACTTGGAATGTTATCTATTGTGTTTGAAAACGTTGTGCCTAAAATGTTGTGCATAACACGCATTGCCAGGAAGAGCCGAAAAAACGCCAAAGAAGTATCTGTTGAATTGTCCGACGTCGGACTTTTTTTGCTGTTTTTGGATTTTCCTGGCAATGCTTAAAGGAGTTATATCATAAGCATTGTAGCACTTGCAACGTCTAGAACCAACCCACCCAAGACCAAAGATGAAGCCACGGCTCGATCCGACCGCTGGGTCATCTAGCAGCGCGGGTCGGAAGCACCCTACATAGCGAGGATGGAATCACAGTTTGACTTTGGATCTAACAAAAGGAGGCATATGGAAAATGTGTAGAAAATTTAAACTAATTATTTGCATTATCGATTTCTTTAAGTATTTTGTTTTCTGTTTCTTTCTTGTTAATTCCCGTAAGTCCAAAGAATTAAGGATGTAAACTAGATCACAGTAAACAAACGCCGTAAATTATACTAGATACGTTAAAGTGATTTCTTGAAGATTCTGAAACTGAGCTAAATAATATTCAGCTTCCGAGACCAAAAATGTCAAACTGGCCGATGATTTCTTCTTCCGACATATCTAAACGTCCGCATGGTGATGATATGCTTAGTTGTTTTAATCCTCTTACACGCCACACGATCTTCTCGAACGTTCTAGTAATCTTTTGACAAGCGTCGGGATATCAATGAATAGTTATTAGCAATAGCGGATTGGCGTTCAGGAGTGAATTGCGTTCAGTTAGTTTCTGGATAACGGTGGCTACAGTGAGGATTTTTGGGAAAACAAAGGTAACAGTGTGTTCGTAAAAATCTGATCCACCGAAAAATGATGGTGTCTCCCACCTTCTCGGCCCACATGAATCAAAGACTTTAATTTGTTATGCGTAGTATATCATGGATAGGCTAACGCTTTCAAACTCAACAGATAACATTCCAACTGGTGTCTGTTGAAACCGCTCATCCTTGTGTTGTCTGTTATGAAACTTAAAGGGTTAAAATACCTTAAGCCGTAACCACTCGGTTACGGCTTTGTTTTCATCCCTGAATATCTACACCCCCAAATCTTGAGGCACATGTGCAGTTGTCCTAGTATCAGTCTCTTTGAGGAATCTCAGTTGTTTTTTTCTTTTGTAATTTCTTAAGTAATACTTACTTTCGGGCTACGACCCCTCCTTCCAAGGCCGTATCCGAAACACGCAAAAATAGTCATTTTTACAGGCTTTTCCCTCTAATCTATGTCTTTTTTGTCCGACCTGCAGGCAACCCCCCCCCCCCCCCACCCCGAAAAAAATTCCTGGATACGGGCCTGCCTCCTTCCATCAGTAACGTTTATTTTTCAGTTAATCTTTTTTAATATCGCATACTCTTTCTTGCGTTATGGTGATCACGGACAGACAGCCGGACGAAGGGAAGTCACAGGTATCCCATGACTGGCGTATGGGATCCTTAAAAGTTCCCTAATGACAGAGTTTCCATTTGGACATTACGGGTAATAACAGCAGTGATTACAGCCCGATGCATGTGCTAGTTAAATTTGGCGAGGTACAATATAGAAGATAAGTTTGGATCCAAATTTGCAGACTCTGCAGTTTGATGACCACCAACTTTACTGAAGTTTTAGCTGCAGGAACAGGACTTTCGAATTGCAGAGTTGGTTTGTTCAGAGAGGGGTTCAAAATTTGTTTGAACTTAAGCAAATAAATAACGGGCAGTAACTGGTCTAGAGCATGTTTCCCACGACACGAAAAAACGAATGGAACTGTCTGTGACCGTTTATTTAGCCTATATAGAGATAAAAGCCAGCTGGCAAATGTACACACTGACTTCATAGCATGTTTTTTGCCAAAAGAGGTCAAAGGCCTCTCTCCCAGGTCCTCTGTCCTTTCTGCTAATTTCATCGTATTGGCAGAGAGGAGGTGCCGTTCTCCTGTGAGCCGAGAGGTCAACTCACCTCGGAGTTGCTGCTTTTTCCGCAGGCCTGTGCAGCAGGGTTGCCACATGTCGCACAATAGTGTGAATTGTCACTCGATTTTGTTTTTGTCACTCTTGTCCTACGTAGGACATATCACTCTATTTCAGAAAATAACCAAATATGTAATTTTTGCAGCAGGGATTCCGACTTGAAGTGACTCTTTCAATTTTTTTTTTCATGAAAGTAAAGTTAAGATTTGTCAATTTTTACAGAGGCGATTCCGACCAAAAGCGAACATTTCATGAAAATAAATTTCACTCCCAGTTGTTTTAGGCCAAAAGTCACTCTCTAAATATTTTTGATGTGACAACGCTGGTAAGGAGTAGGCGCTTTGGGTAAAAACAAGACCAAACGTTTCGATGGGATCCCAAAAATCTAATATTTGATCCAGACAATTGCGAACGAACTACCATGCTTGTCCAGAAAAAAAGTTCAGAAACGAATTCAGCGTATCTCCTTATCCGTAAAAAGAACATCTAATCAACTTCAAGTAAAACTTTAACTTATAAACAAAAAATCCGGTTGCAACCGGATTCCAAACGAACTATATATCCATGTAAAAAAAAAAGATTGGTCTCCGGCTGTAAAAAGGCCTTATCCGTAAAAAGAACATCTAATCAACTTCAAATAAAACTTTTGCTTTTAAAAAATTTTCCGGTTTTGCCCGGTTCCGGCCGAACAAGTTGTCCTGGTAGAAAATACTGTTCACATAAGGGTTCAGCATGTCGTCTTACCCCTTAATCGAACATCTAATCAACTTCAAATAAAACTTTTACTTTGAACAAACTCGGTTTTGGCCGAATTCCGGGCGAACTGCTTGCCCGGCGAGAAAATGGTTTTCAACACCTTGTTCAGCATGTCTTCTTATCTCTAAATTGAACATCTAATCAACTTCAAGTAAAACTTTTACTTTTAACAGACATTCCGGTTTTGGCCGGATTTCGGGCTAACTACTTGTCCGGCGAACAAATGTGTTTCACCATCATGTTCAGCATGTTTTCTTATCCCTAAATCGAACATCTAATCAACTTCAAATATAACTTTTACTTTTAACAAACTTTCCGGTTTGGGCCGGATTCCGGGCGAAATTCATGTCCGATGACAAAATGGTTTTCACCATCGTGTTCAGCATGTCTTCTTACTGCATAATCGACTATCACATTATATGTTTAAAAATATTTCATTTGCCCCATAAATTAAACCCCCTCCCCCACCTCTAAATGTAGGGCTACAGAGCCCATCTACAAACTTGACCTTACTCTTGACCCAGAGAATCCTCACACCAAGTTTCATCAAAATATCTCAGGCTGTTCGAGAGTTATAGTGCGTACAGACGGTCAGACGGACAACTTTTGTAATGTCATAGGTATCCCTCCACTTACGTTTTGGGATTCCAAAAACGGGAAAATTAACCAAGGCCTTGGTAGATAGGTGATAAAAAACGAGAGTATTAACACAAGAGTGTTTCCATGGTGCAAAAAAAAAAGTAGCGCAGGCGCTGACCTCCTATTTCACTGCCCTCGGCCGAGATTGCCGTGTGTGATTGGGGCAAACCGTCAGACGTTTCCCAGGCTTTACCCTAAATTTCTCTAGGTAGACGTTTTACAGCTGGGAGGTCTGCAGGTAGTCTTTCAGGACCTCGCCACAGGTCCGCCAATTGTCATGTGCCTCAACAAGGATTCGAACTTGTTGCCCAAATACGTCCTAGCGTTCTTACCTCAAAGTGTTAAAGGACCTGTCTTACCTATTATATTAACGCAACCTACGTCCGTATTGACACCCTCCATTCCTAAACCGGGAGACTCGAATTTCGTACGGTACATACCAGGTCCATATCCAGGAATTTATTTCGGGGGGGGGGGGGGATTTGCCTGCTGATCGGACAAAAAAGTACAAAAAAGACATAGATCAGATGGAAAAGCCTATAAAATTATCATTTTTGTATGTTTCTGGTCGGCCCTGGTACATAGTAACCGCTCTAACAAAACCTTGCTGGTTTTCTCACTTACCGTTTTTTGTTACCTTCGAGGCGTATCACGCTCTCGACGAATGTCAGCGAGAAATTTATCCATCAGAAAAATCGGTTATGTAAACTGATCCCTGTTTTCTCTATAAGTCAACCGGTCTAAAAAAAAAAGGCTTAAAATAGCCAAAGCTGTGGGTAATCTTTTGAAAGCAGTGCGTAGTTTTAAAGTATTCTACTATTTTTTAATACTGGAAGTCAGGATTCAGGATTCAACAACTTTACTAAAAAAAAAATCATTCCGGCTTGACGACCGGTTACACACAAAGCACATACGCGCTTGAAAAACGCAACCAGTACACATTTACTACTAACCAAACATTTACTAAAATAAACTAAAAATGTATTAATTAATTTGTCAATTTGTCCTCTCTCGTCTTCATAACCCTCCACTCACCAACTACCCTGAAGGAGATGTTTCTTTAACCGATTTTTAAACTGCGGTACACTTTCCGCTTCTCGAATTGAGTCTGGAAAAGTATTCCAGACCACCGTACCTGAATGCCTTGCCACATGGCTAGAACGAACCGTACTTCTTGGCTCAAGTTGAAGAGTAAATAGTGCGAGGGGTCCTTAACCACTCAACTACCGACGACTATCTGTTGAGGATGCATAATATATCCGTTATGTTTCCGTTTTAATTGTTATTGTTTCGTCATGTTCATTTCCACGTCTTCACGGCATAACAGAATAAAAGACTATACAAATCAGAGACTGCCGGAGACCTTTTCTCCACTGGAAGCTAAGAAAAGATTCGACTAAGCCTATGAAAAGAAATACGGATTAAAGACTGAAAAGACTGGGGACTTAATAAACGGTATCGAATTTCTGGGCGGATACCCAATATCAACTCTAGGGGAGTTCGAGAAATGAGATTTCCTCGTAGATCCTCTACCTTTGAAGGGCTCCAGTATAGCGAACTGAAAACAGTGATTAAAAACTGATATTAGAGAATGTTTAGAATTGTTCACTTCATAGTCTAGGAGCAAAAGAAGCGCGTTTAAAAAAAGAAAATGTGTTATGCTCCTTATTGACAAACAAGTACTTCGACAATACAAAAAAATCTTGCAGTATTTACTACTGGGATTAATCTTGTCTTTATTGAGATAATATTACCCCTAATTCGGATTAATCTTATCCCAGTAGAGATAAGACTAATCCCAGTAGCAGATACTGCATCCTTATTCGGAGAAAATTTGTACAGTGTACGGTGGTGTGACTAGTAGCAATACCGGCATGGTGCTGTTTTCTTCCGATAAACGCTACCCTGAATTGAGCTAAGACTCTAAGGTTCTGATTTTGATATTACAGATATAGTTATAATTTAGTACTAGCTATTAGCTTGACATAGTTTCCTTTTATTTAGAATTTATTTTTAACCAATCGTCTAGACTGAACTTGATTGAATAGTTTAGTTTTCCACCATGTTCGGGAAGATTTTAAGCGTGAACCAAGGCAGTGTTTCCAATCGTACTCTGATCCGCTACGGCCGCTCACTTAGAAAAGAGCGAATTCAAAGGTTCTATCGATACCCTCCCCCTCTTCTTTTTCAACTGAGATTCTTGCCTCTTGAACACTACGTTTACGAGCCTTCGTCCTTCTTCTCCCTGTCCTTAACGAGTTCCATATTTCCAGGGTTTCTACTTCCCACCGGAAGCTGGTTATCCGTTAGATCCAGTAAATGGGCCACTTCATTTTATGCTCGAGACCCACTTTGATAAGCCCAACTCAAATCGCTATTCCCTGGACGGGACGGGAATTCGGATGATCTATACACCCTTTCTTCGGTAAGTGCCTGGCTTAATGTAAGCCTTACTGTTGTTTATTGTTGGCCTATAGCCAATCTTGGTTAGTCCTAGGAATACTTTGACACTTAAATGGTGCTCCCGGGATAACTAAGATGTGAGACGCATATGTGAGATGTGATTAAACTGAACTTGAGTGAATGTGAGTGGGGAAGGCGGGGGGGGGGGGATTTGATAGTGCAAAACGGATACGTCAGCTGAATTTTATTAGAGCTATAAATCTGGGAATATATACTAATATAAAGATACACAAATTTTGTGTGAACAATATTGTCTCCAACTTGCAGCGGCTTTGAGCCTGAAGAGGACCCTTGCCAAGAAGGGACGAAATATAACTCTAATAAAATTCAGCTGTCGGATCCATTTTGCACCATCAAATATGATTGGCAGTCAGTTTGGGTTGAAGGAATATCTATGAGGGGGGAAGGCTTGAAGGAAGGAATTGTTCTTGAATACTTTCTTTATATTGTGTGTCTAAAAGGGCATGAACCCTGAATAAGGTAAATGAACCTGAATCCCATTAGGACACAGGTCCCAGTGCAACCCCAGTAGATGTACCCTATGGCGGAAGGGCACCTCTTGGCGTGGGTTGTGCTCTTATGTTTATTTTTGTTTTTGTAGTTTTGACTCGTTTGTTATGTTACGATAATTCTTTTGAATGCTTTTCTTTGATTTTTAGTTTTAATAATTTAATTTTATGTAAAAAGTAAAGGGGGAAATATTAAGGAAAATGTTAAATTAAGAATAGAATAGTAAAGAGTATAGTAGAAGATTTGATAATGGAAAACGGATACGTCATCTGAATTTTATTAGAGCTACATTTCGGCCCTTTTTGGCAAGGGTCCTCTTCAGGCTCAAAGCCGCTCAAGTTGGAAAAACGAACTTGTGGGAAAATATAGCGCTAAATAAATTCAGCTGACGTATCCGTTTTGCACTATCAAATATGATTCGCAGTCAGCTGGGGCTGAAGGATTACTTATAGTAGAAGAAAATAGTAAAATGTATATGTTGTACGAAATTTAAAGTAAAAACGGAGAGAGTAAGTGTCACCGAGTGGAGGAGGAGGAAAAAATTAAAAAGGGGCCTCAGAACATGGTGTTTCTGCCTAAAGCCAACTCTTCTCATGTGAAATATAACAAACAAATTATTCGGGAATTAATTTAGGAGATCTACATATATTTAGAGTTCACTTGATCAATTAATTAAATATATCACGGCATTGAATTAAAATTATATACGGACTAGATACGAATTACTTAAAGGACCCCTCTTGCTTATCCTGCCTTTTCTAATATACCTAGCTCGATCATGGAATTTTAAGCTTCTAAAATCCCGACTTTTCTCCACCGTTTCGTTTCGTGCATACGAATTTTCAGCCTTTTTCGGCAGTGCCGAGTTTTACCCGTCACACAAAGCATAGGTTGACATAATCTTTAACGTGCGATAACAACTCTTTCAAAAAAAAAGGATATGAGAACCCTCTCTTTTTTACTTCTTTTAGTTACTTATTTTTCCCACTTTGTAACCACGGTGCGTTCAGTTTTCAAATGTTTTGCGCCCAGCCGCCGCGTCGGAGAGCAGGAAGGCTAGATGGGTAGACAAGAGCTAAAAGGAAAACCGCTAATTCAAGGTGGAAAGCAATGGTATTTTCGAAAAACATTTTTTCTGACCCATTTCATAGTGAAAAGTAAGAGTTGTTACCGGTAGGGTGAATGCGTGTTCGGGCGAGTAATTCTCGTACAGTTTTCAGTTCCGCTTTGAGCTTTAGTTAGGTAGCATAGAACACACGGTCTCACGTATGATCACAATAACTTTGAAAGATTTCATAAAAGATTTCAAGCAACTGTTGATTGTAGCTAGAACAGGGCCATCGATCGATACGGCTACCACTTACCAGTATAGTTCTAATTCATTAATTGCCTTTTTGTTGTTTCGGCCGGGAGAGGAATGGTATTCCGCACTGAACTAAAATGTTACAAATGGCAGTTGGATAGCTCGGTTCGAATCGGCGTTGGAGCCAACTTCTCTTTCCGTAATTTATGTCTTGTTGATGCTGTACTTCTGTTCTGGGGACTCAGCATCCCTTCTAGAGATTTTCAATGATGGCTGAGATGTTACAACTTGTAACACATGTCATGACTGGCTACCGAGTTTTGCACTTAAGTTAACCTGTTTATATCAAAGAGCTAACCTTCTTCAGAATCTGATTAGGTTTTTGTGGAATCCCCAGCTAGTCGAATAATGCTGGGATTGGCTTGGTCGTAAAAAGGGAATTAAATGGAGAGTTTTACAGCTCCATAAAACAGATTTTTGTAATGCCTTGGACGATGTCTTCCGGCGGTTTATTCCGGCCGTAAACTGTCGTCGAAATTGAGATTTGTTTTGTCACTGTTTGGTTTTTACTTTCAATCAGTTTTCTGGCTACGAATGTTTAAAGTTGGACGATACCCAGAACCGACGCCGCTTTTGAGAAATACTCCCTACCCATTTTGTTTTTGTTTTGCTCGAACATTAACAGCTTGTGATATTATTTATACATGTTAATAATCTCTAGCGCGTCTTTCTTATAAGGTCGCTGCTTAGTCTTGGTTACGTTCTGTCACCAAAAATGTACGTCAGATTTTTCGAGAGATTTCTAGTCTCTCCGGTAGAAATTTTCTGTCAGGGAATATGCCTTTATCCATTCGGATTTGTCAATAGCCTCTCACAGTTTGCCACTGTGAAGTAAAAAAAAAAAAAGTCTTCGAGAGGAAGAAAGGTTGTCTGGCTGATGCAGGACTTTGCATCCTTTGTGAGGTTAAGGTTTTTTTCCAACTTCCCACTCCTCTTTTGTCATTTGAGGGAAAAGTTTTTCAGGGTGGCTAGGTTTCCTTCCCGGAACTCAGAACTTGACGGACTCAAAGCTAATTTACGCAATTTTCAAAATTTATCCTGCATGCACTAAAAGTTGGGAGGAAGGAGTAAGTTTTGATTTTTCGGTTGTGGAGGTTAGCCGTTACTTGTTCCTTTATTTTTCGTTGTTCCGTTATGTTCTTCTGTAAACATTATTATTGTAATTATCAAGGTGTTATATAATTGTTACAATTTTTCTCTTAGAGAGTAAGTCGCCGTGATATTCCTGTTTTTGAATGAATGAAGGGTTTATTAAAAAAAAATTGAATTAATGCCCAGAGGCGAACCTGTAAGGGACTAATTACCCTAAAAAAAAAACATTAATAAAAACAAAACTTGACAAAAACAAAGGAAAAAAGGGAAAGAAAGAAAGAAAGGAGCTTGACTTACGCGGTCTGGGACGCCCAACCAGAAAATCAACCAAAAAACAACAACTCATTTTCAACCAGAATCACTACTAACTATCCAAAACAAAAACTTAATGATAAAACACAACTTAAACGGCTGAGAATAACGCATCAAATTCATATACAGCAAAACAATGAACCTTTAACATGCTACGAAAATCTAGTAAAACACTACATGACCTTAACTCTGTCGACAAACCTTCCCATACTAAAGGCCCAACCAGGGTTGCCAAATATTTTTGGCCGAGGGTTTCACTTTTTGAGCCAAAAAGTGCCATTCGGTGTCATTTACAAATTCAGAAAGTGTCACAAAAAGTGTCACCTTTCAGATGTTTTCCACCTAAGAAATACGCAATGGGGACGGGAGCGCAACCCCCTTCAACCCCTCGAGATCTAAAGATGTGTTTTAAGTGAAAGTTTTCAAAATTTGTGTCAGTATTTATCCCGTTTCCGTTTAAAAGTGGATATTAAGTGCCGGTTTTGAACACTGGTCCGACTGATCGACCGCCTCCCAAAAAAAACAAAAAATTGGTGTTTATAGCAAAAACGCCGTTGTCGCCCATAACAAGAGAAGGGCTCTGAGAGCCAAGTCGTTGCCCACAGAATTCCGGCACATAATCCAAGATAACAAGACCAAAGGTTTCGATGGGATCCCAAAAATGTAATATTTGCTCCAGACAATTAAATATTTGTATTTTTAAAATTTAGAAACGGTTCAAGGCTTATAGTGGGGGAAGGCGGGGGGGGGGGGGGGAGGCCGAAACACCTTCGAAATTTTCGAAAAACCCTCAAAAAATAGTCGTTTTTTTTATATTTTCATTAGACATTACAGAAACTGTTAAATCTGAGAAAACCAAGTTCAGATATGGATTCAGCATGTGTGTTTACCCCTATAAGTCAGATCTGTTTTGACGTAAACGATCGAAACTTCCTGCCATACTTCTGCCAATTTTCCGGTTTGGCCGGAATTCCGGAACTACTTGTCCGGCGAAAAAACAAAGCTAAAAAAACAATTCAACGTATCTCCTTAACCCTATATATATCCAATGTCTAATCAACTGCATATAAAATTTATCTTTTAATACATTTTTCGGTTTCAGCCGGATTCCAGACGAACTCTATGTCCGGGCAAAAAAATTATTATCAGATATGGATTCAGTGTCTCTTCTTAACCGTAGGGCGAGAAAATGATTTTCATATTCGTTTTAGGCATGCTTTCTTACCCCTAAATAGAACAAATAATCAGCTGCAAATAAAACTTTCACTTTTAACAAAGTTTCCGGTTTCAGTCGGATTCCGGGCGAACTCTGTGTCGGGGAAAAAATGATTGTCATATACGGCCTGACACGGCTAGCTCATTTGCTGTTTAAAAGTATTTTGTTTGTCCCTTAATTTGAACCCCCTCACCCACCCCTAAATATAGGGCTACAGAGCCCATCTACCAATTCGACCTTTCCCTTGCCTTGAAGGATCCTCCCACCAAGTTTCATCAAAATATCTCATTCCCTTCGAGAGTTATCGTGCTCACAGACAGTCGAAGAGACGGACAACTTTTGCAATGTCATAGGTATCCCTCCACTTACGTTCTAGGATCCCAAAAACAAACACAACCTCTGGTTCATATGAGAGATCAGACTATCAAAATATTTACTTCAATCATGTTTGGGTTTGCTTCTAAGCCATCAGTGTCGAAAATAACCGATTTAATCACAGCTCTGGACAAGACTTGCGGTCAGTCATGCAGCTTAGTAACTAACAGAAATACATATTTCAGCTTAGTAACTAACATAAATATATATTTCTCTAAATTGTATGACTAATACTCAGAAAGTTTCATAAAAGTGTCATTTTAGCAAAAAGTGCCACAATTTGGCCTGAAAGTGTGGAAAGTTTCACGGACTTCAAAAAGTGTCATAATGACACCAAAAGTGTCACTTTGGCAACCCTGGGCCCAACATGTCTAATGCTAAATCTCGATCTACTAGTTACTACAACCGGCCTACGGATGAGCTGCGAACTACGAGTTCCATGTTCGTGAAAAGATGACGCACGGGAAAAATACTGAGAAAAGCACTGGGGTAAAACTTCATTGTAATGTTTGTACATAAATAAAGCGTTATAAAACTTACAAATTCCCGCAAAAGGTAAAATGTGAAGCTCCTGATAACGGTGTCTTACGGAAATATTACGACTATCACCGGACAATACTCTTATTGCCATATTCTGTACCACACGTAAAGGAGTAAGGTGGCTTACAAAAGTTTTTGTCCATGCCAGACAACAATATAACAGATACGGATGCACCATTGAAAAATATAACATTCTTAATATATTCTGAGGGAAAATATGTTTAAGTTTTCTAATAATTCCAACGTTCCTGGCTAATTTACTACTAATACATGCAATATGATTTTTGAAACTTAAACATTTATCAATAATAACTCCAAGGTAACGAGTACTTGCACTACGTTTAATTGTTTGACCACCAACTTTTATATCAATTATCCAAGGATAATAATCGAACTTCTACCATATATTACAAGACAAGATTTCGTATGGTTCAATTTCAACTTGTTCACTCTCATCCACTTTTCAATGTATTGCATATTTTGTGCCATAACTTCTAATAGTTCATTTTCGGTCCTAGCAGCTACAGTCAAATGCGATTCGTCAGCAAAACACGGCAAAATCGCTTTAACATTATCACTAACACAAGTATTTGTCGATGATATAAGACTGGATACACGACAAAGAGCATTTATGTAAACTAAGAACAACAATGGACCCAAAACTGACCCTTGTGGAACACCTTTCCTTACTTGAAATATATCAGAAGTAATTCCATTTAATACCACACGCTGGGAAGGGTTAAGTAAAAATGACTTAACTAAATCAAGAAAAACACCTCGAATACCACAATTAAATAATTTCTGAATTAAAATATCATGATCAACAGAATCAAACGCTTTAACAATATCTAAGAAAATAGATGCAACCTTCATACCTTTATCTAAAGCATCATTAACAAAAGTCGTAATTCGTCAACCTGTGTTTTTTTGTTCTTCCAGGATAGTATAACAGTAAACGAAGCTGGCTTCAACTTCGTAAATATTCCTTGAGCCCAAGCGGACTTTGAAACATATATTCAAATGATGCTTCGTCATCACATTTGTTGATTCTCTGCCTGTTTTTGCTTTTTCTTTGTTTGCGTTGAGGGATTTTAATTTGTTCTTATTCTTTCCCGACATGGTCCTTGGGCTTTATTTGGATTACATTCATTGATTAACGTTGCACATGCTGTCAGCCAGCCTTTAGCATGTGCTAATGGAAGCCGAACATTCTCCGGATTGATAATTATTCATTCTTGACGTATAAAAGCAAACAAAAATATTTTTCTACGTGAAAAAAACTAATTTCTATATGTTGTACGCTTGAGATAACCTCGGTTTCTTCCTTCAAACAATTTTGATATGCCTACTGTTTCGATGGTGCGATCCCTTGTATGTATAACAACGTCTTGAATTCAATTGAGGAAATCTGCATTGTAACTGCTGTAATCAATTTATCATAGACTTTGAGTATCGGGTTTAGAGTCAATAGAAAACTCATCACGCAAGTCATATGGCGGAGCACGGAAGTCCATGACAGGAGTGAAACTTTATCAAAGGATATAAATATGTGTCATGTCAGATATTGGTACAGTTTATTGAGTAGCCACGAAGAAGTTAGATGACATTTCATCCGTAACAAGTCGTCGGAATACACTTAGGTTTAGGTTATTGCTGGTTTTACATTTTCGCTAATTCGGGAAATAGCCTAAGGTTTTCAGATTTATTTTGGGCTTGAATCCATGATTAGAACCTCGATAATCGGCTGTCATCGCTGGGACCTTCTAGAAATGGAGATAAAACACCCATTAATATTCTTAACATTCAGATATTATATATTGACGATTGAAATTAAGTGTCTTTTTGTGTATGTTTATGTGTTTGATTTACTTTCTTCATTTACTCCGCTTTCTGAAAACGGCGGGTTATAAATAAATTACTTACTTACTTATTACTTATATAGCTGTATTGAAAAACCCGAAGGCCATATACAGGGTAGACAAATAGCTCATAGGAAACTAAACAAAATAGCAAACTAAGAAACAGCACTTCTCAACTCGAGTGCTTTTTGCACAAAATTACCAAAAGAAACAATCACTCTTGGTGACAAAGAACGTAAGATACCAAGAAGCTGCCGACCATTCCCAGAAAATAATGAACCCCTTAAGTGCAAAAGCTCCTGCACCTGAAAAAAAAATGATCCAGACCATCCCCATCAAGATGGCAAAGAGGACAAAAACGTACTCCATCTGGACACCTATAATTCCACGAATTACCACCACATAGCGGTAAACAGTTTGCTCGCACCTGAATCCAACACTTCAAAAACTTAATAGGTATTCCTAACTTGAAATAAAATTCACTACCGAACGACTTTAACTTGTCTGTTATAAACTAAACTCGGTGACTCATCTAATGCAGACAACATTTTTGAAGTTATTTGTCATCTAAACTTGTCTTAAAACTTTGGTAAAAATGGGAAGGGTTATTTGTAAGACCTAGGCCTTCATTCGAAACAAAAGAAAAGCAAGTGACTGAAAATGCACTATTCGAAGTAAACTCAGATTCGAAGAAGTACACCTTTACTCTGTCTCTACTGAATGTTACTCCGAACGTCAGCTAACTTTGAAAGGCATTGAAGTATATAAGGAAATTCAAAACCTAGCAAATTTCTAGACACAGTAATGGGCGCAAACGACAATTTAAGTAATTGAAAATGGCGAAAAATGGATTAAACTTTAAATCTTTCGCTTTTTTGCTCGGTTACTTCTGCACCATCTGACGCCAGAATTACTGCGTCCCAAGTGTTGTATAAGTTTCACAATACTTCCATGACCGTCTGACGTCTCCCGACGGAGGAAAAATAATATTCAAAATGGAACAGCAGTTGAAATTAAAAGAATCTGATTTCATTAATTATGTCAAAAAAGACCTGAAACACTTCGCCCCCAGTTGATGTAAAATCATAATTTAGTTTTTCCAGTTGACTGTTTACATGTGAAAAACAAAACCAGGGTGGTTCGATGAGAGGAGAACAAAGTACTTTTCTTCTATTCTGGCCAGTTGGCTTGGGCACACTTAGGCTACATACTGCATACATACGTGCAATTCGGAAGATACAGTCGTTGAAAAGGGGCGCACTTTCGGATATGGTGTCACACTACAATTTATCCCCCTTTTTCTCACATGTGAACTTAAAAAAGTCGAACAGCTCCCTTTTCCTCTCAGGTATACAAATGTTTTTTTATCGTGGAGAACGTGAAAATTCCGAAAGCGGGTCCATAAAACAACAGAAAGAAACGACTTTTAGTCTTTCCTGCTGACGCAGATGGAGACATAAACCCGGGACACTTTCAACTTTAACGATCGGCTGTCCACCTGTTTAATATCAGCAGACCCTTTGAAATTGCACACTTAAAGGACAACTCGTAACTAGAAGTTTTCTGCTAAGATGTTCTGGACTAATTGTCTACTTTAAAACTTAGCCCTTGTTACAGCAAATTACACAAGGGTTCGGCTGTTTTTAGCCCCTCTTCAGATCCATTCCCTTGGGCAAAGTATCTTTACGAGAACAGAGAGAGGCCTAATCCGTTGGGAAAGAGACGGGCAGTGTCAATTTTGGGAGGGGATAGGATCAAGGCCGTAGCCAGGAGGGTTAGGGGGTTAACCCCCCCCCCCCGAAACATACAAAAATACTCATTTTTATAGGCTTTTTCCTCTGATCTATGCCTTTTTTGTACTTTTTAATGCGAACCGCAGGCACCCCCCCCCCCCCCCCCCCCCCGAAATAAATTCCTGGATACGGGCCTGGATAGGATGAATCCACGAAATGCAGATTTTCGGGACTAAGAATGAGTGGAAAGATTACTAAAGTGTGGGAATTAGCGTCATAGTCTTTAAAAGGGCTCATATAGCCTTGCTTCCCATCAGAGACTACTGGGTTCATTTTGGTAACTAACGAAGTAACAGTTACCGAGTTTTATGGTGTTGTCGGTATTGTGTTTGTTTTGATGCCCAGATTTGATAATCCACTGACACCCGAAACAGAGGGTCGATAAATAATATAATATTTAACGCATGGATAATATTCAACACATTGGTAACATTTACACATGGATGCGCATCGTTGTTTTTAAATGTTGTGACGGCTGTTGAGAATATTTAATGGTATGGCCTTCTAAGGTTTGTCTTTTCAAGTATGAATATTCCTGCAGCCATTCATTTTGCAATGACAAATTTTATCATTTCATGAAACACGGGAAAAGGTTATAAAATAAAAATCTCGGCACCCACCATAACAGCAGTAACGAGACATTTTGTGGTGGTCGTCCGGTTAGCAACGGAGCAACTGTGGATAATCTAATGTAGGTGTTATAAAATTATAAATTTGATTTTGGCCTTGTTTATCTTTTTCCTAATATGTTTGATCGTGTTTATTGTTTTCTGCGTGGCTGCTATGGCCAGTATTATTTTTGCAATAAATATCTATAACACAAAGATGCGTATCTGTGTGTTAAATGTTATCAGCGTACTGGCAGTATAGAATCGGCCTTGCCATGACTCCATTAGTTTTATGCTCTTTTGGAGTGTTGATCTCCTCGCGGGAAATGAAGTGGCGTAGGTCATTAAGTAAATCACCGCGACATTTAGGATGTCTGTCCAAACACCGTCCAACAAAGCCTGGGAGGGATCGTTATCCTTCCCGCTTTACTGCCCATGAAAACCCATAGTATACGAGGAGTTATTAAAATTTAACAAGGAAGAAAATGGAGAGTTATGCAGTCGGCTGCGAAGTCCTGGATGAGAAAATAGAAGAATCTTTCTGATATGTTTTCAACTTCTAGGGTTCAGTTCCAGGACCTGGAGTCCTTGTTTTTTTTTTTTTTTTTTTTTATTAACCTGTCTTTTTATTTGCTCCGCTTGATCCCCCCATAGTATACGAGGAGTTATTGAAATTCAGCAAGGAAGAAAATGGAGAGTTGTTATGCAGTCGGCTGCGAAGTCCTAGATGAGAAAATAGAAGAATCTTTCTGATATGTTTTCAAGTTCTAGGGTTCAGTTCCAGCGCCTGGAGTCCTTATTTTTTTTTTTTTCGTTTTTTTTATTAACCTGTCTTTTTATTTGCTCCGCTTGAGCCCCCATAGTATACGAGGAGTTATTGAAATTCAGTAAGAAAATGGAGAGTTATGCAGTCGGCTGCGAAGTCCTAGATGAGAAAATAGAATAATCTTTCTGATATGTTTTCAACTTCTAGGGTTCAGTTCCAGCGCCTGGAGTCCTTGTTTTTTTTTATTTTTATTAATTTGTCTTTTTTATCTGCTCCCTTGATCCCCCCCCCCCTGCAAGCCAAATATATATTTGTGTTGTCAGTAGCCTATAGTCCTAAAATAGAAGAATGTATGAAATTCCAGTTTATGGTTGTGTATTGCTATCTTATCGGTGTTTGCTAATAAGCTTCAGGCTAACTAACCTAATGAGAACGACCTTTTCTTACCTACAGTTCCAAAAGGGAAACAAAGTCGAGCAAAAGAACACAGCATGTGCAATCGATTAACTCCAGTTATATAAGACAAAAGGACGCAAGAGTGTGAACGAGTAAAGCTACATACACACAGTCCGATCTTAGTTTTTGTCACTACGGGGAAACCTGAAAATTGCGATACAACAAAATCCGGGGTGAAGGAGGAAATTCGGATTGTGTGTAGACGGTGTCATTAGTAGGTTCTGGATTGCCACGAGGTATTTCTATTTATCTACAATATTGAAAGAAAAAAAATATTTGTTTTCTATATATAGTTGATTAAGTATAGTATTGCATTTATTTTTTTCCCTTTTTTTGTTCCCAGTATAATTATGTTAAGTGATTAAATTATTGAGCCCTGCCAGAAACAAATCTGTATAGAATATATGGTTTGAAGCCAAGCTGACCATTCATTACGAAAGAAATAGAAAACCGTGATTTTCGTTTTTTTTTCTTTTCTTGATCAGCTAATTATCCCTCTAGGATGATGTGCGAGGGATGCACATCATCCTAGAGGGATAATTAGCTGATCAAGAAAAAACCCCGAAAATCACGGTCTTCTATTTCTTTCGTAAATCTGTATAGATTTTCACGTGACGGGTTTGTTATGATATTCAGATTTTTTTTTTTAATTCCGTTATATATTAAATTTTTCTCTCTATTTCAAAAAAAGAGATAAGAGGCAAAAGAGCTAAAAGAGGTTGAGGATCTCGAAACCCCCTTGTGCAACAGTAATATTTGATGGTGCAAAACAGATACGTCAACTGAATTTTATTGAAGCTATATAGCCTACTCTTGGGTTGTTTCAGACACGCCATACTTACGAACATGTTTAGTAACATAAAGGCCAGCACGGTAAATATGAATATAAAGGATATAAACATACAAGATATGTTAAGGTGCGATTTTGTTTTAAATGTCGTACAAAGCTGTTGGTTGCGCCAAATGGATAAATCAGTCGGAATAAATCTTGAGGGAATAACTAAATCTCAGCTGACTCGTCCGTTTAGCACCTTCGAACATTATTCGCAGTCAGCTTGGGCTGTAGGAGTACTTATGCATTAGGATCACTTCCAGGCCCGTATCCAGGAATTTTTTCGGGGGGGGGGGGGGGGTTGCCTGCGGGTTGGACAAAAAAGTGCAAAAATGACATAGATCAGAGAAAAGCTTTTAAAAATGACTATTTTGTGTGTTTCGGGGGGGGGGGGGGTTCAACCCCCTCCCCCCGGATACGGCCTTGATCACTTTCTTTTAGGTTTTCACCGATTCGGGATTTTCGTTTCTTGGTTTTGTTCTTTTTTACATTCCTTTTCATGTGTGGCTACCATGACATAAAAGGCTTCAGTATAAATTATGTACCTAGCAGGAACCCCGAAACAAAAATAAATATCATGGAAAGTCGACAAACCATGATTAGAGGCTTTATTTTACTTTATTTTAAATCAATATTAAAGTCGGCTCTTTTATCTGGCCTTTCGTAGCGTTATGATAACTGTAAACAGTCAATAGTATCTTTACCAGTTCCAACAAGCACCCCCCCCCCCCCCTTAGGGGTCGGTTTTATATTCTTCCATGACGCGTAAGTCATTTTGTTCTCTTCAACAATGGCCACGCGTCTCTTTCGAAATATATGTTAATGAACCGAGATTTATACAACTGGGTGTTATTATCACCCTCGGTTTCGACCAAGCGACGAAGTTCCGACTTGGTTCTCTTTTCCTCGTCTTTTCCAGTCTGATGGACTTGCAGCGTTTATTGCTTCGTTCCCCGCGATAACTTCCCGGCGACACGCTGTACATAGTGCTTTAAGGAGGGAAGTAGATTACATTGTTTTGTTTGCCAATTATCTACAAGAGCCTAGACTTCGGGCCGAGGGGATGGTAACTGGGTTTGGTGAGCTCCCGCCGTCCTCGCCTTGACTGAATGGAGGATGGTTCATTCGGATATCCAGGGGGTCATTAAATTTGACACGAAGTCACAAGCGCAAATGTCTTCTCGGTTTGAGGGAAAGAGCCAAGAAGCCTGAAAGTGCAGTACCCTACAGTCAGTGACCAGTCCCTCCACAGTGGCGAGGGTTTACCTCGCTTTTTGGCTTTCTTGCATTTGACGGTTTACCGGGCATTCGTGCTAAACCCTTGCTTCACACATATTTCGTATGGTGCGCGACCTTTTTGCCGAAGACACAAGATGAGATCTTTTGGCGCTCCGTTTTTTGTGGGAAATCCAGAAATGCAGCGTTTTAACGCGGATAAGTAATAAATTGTGTATAAATTTTGTTTCCCACAAGTTCCGTTTTGAGCCTGAAGAGGACCCTTGCCAAGAAGGGCCGAAATATAGCTCGAATAAAATTCAGCTGACGTATCCATTTTGCACCATCAAATTTGTTTTAAGGCGTAAACGTATGTCTCGGCCAAACAGGGGCTGGGCAACTCGCCTCATTCTACCTGTGTATATAGGTAGATAAATATTCTTTGAGCCCAAGCTGACTTTGAAACGTATATTCAAATAATGTATACAACGGATACGTCAGCTACGATTCTTCATCAGCGATATTTCGGCCCTTCTTGGCAAGGGTCCTCATCAGGCTGTCAATCTTCAGGGTCAACGTCGGGGAAGGAAACAAGCCTGTATTATTTGAATACATATAGGTAGGCCAGGTAGCCATTAAAAAACAGACATAAAACGAATCTTACCTGACGAAGACCCTAGCCAAGGCCAACATATCACTGAATAAAACTTTAGCTTTTTGCGTCGTATGATTCGCAGTCCTCTTGGGCTGAAAGAGCATCTAGGCAACCGTAAAGGCTAGGACGTTTACGGAAACTCCTGAACGATTGTTGTGGCCATGAGATGCTCGGTATTCGTGAAAATTATTCACTGTAAAAAAAAAAATCTTGCAGTATTTGCTACTGGGATTAATCTTGTCTCTAAAAGATAATCTTATCTTTATTTCGGATTAATCTTATCTTAGTAGAGATAAGATTAATCCCAGTAGCAAATACTGCGGTTAACTTTAATCCTAATCAGGAGAAACTTTTGACATTGTATTTAGTCCTCATAAAAAATATATTCCTTATTTCGGGTCTCTGTAATACGCATTCGAATGCCCAAATGCTTTTCCGATGATTGTCTCTGCGACACGAGCCAGCAACGCTTTTTCGGTTTATTAAATTCCGCCTTTTTCGTTTCGCATGGTCGCCCCATCCAGGCAAGGAAACAATTTAAGTGTCCGCGATGATTTCACCCTCAACTGCTCTCTGGAGGTCCTTGTCATCTTTAATCGCGTTTTCACGGTCACGTTAAGGTCCTATTTTATGGTTCGCTGGATTGCCGGATTGCGCATCATATGCAGGCTGTTTGCCTTCCAAGCTCCGAGTTTGGACTTTACAAGATAGGCTTAAAGTTTAACTGAAAAGCCAACTTATTTTTTTGTCACTTAATTGCATACCGTACACTGAATTATTTGGATTAGATTAGGTTTGATTACATATGGGGTTTATTGGAAAAAAAATACTAAGAACTATAAAACCCTCCAGAAGTTTACCCTTGTTAAGAGGTTTAACAAACCCCCTTTGACAAATTAACCAACATAAGACTATAATAGAGAGAGAAATACGACGTTCAGAATTTCTGCCTCCGTGCCCAAGGGGTAAATTCTACCATGACGCGGGAGTTTTCTATTTCAACGCAGATGCGGCTTTTCAGTGGGCAGTGGTGAGATTGCTGAAAATTGCTTAGTGTCTGAACAAAAAATAATCATAGATCTGTCTTGTAAGGCATACAACAAAAATACAAGCGCATAGAGGCACCAGAAATCCCACGGAAATTCCACTATTTGAAAATCGATTATTCGTGAATAGCGGGACAACGAAGTAACGCATTTTCAGAGGGTCTTTAAGCCAATTTAACTGAATAAGTGATGGGTAACTAGATTGTCCTATCCCAGCCCTTTTCGGTTAAACTTTAACATTTTAATTTGACACTGCGTGCTTTGGTTTGTTTTGTTTGGTGCAAGGATGCCTCCTGGGTGAAGATGTTAAAAGTGCCGGTGAGAATTTTCTGGGTTGGTATTCCCACGGATATTCCTTCTTTCGTTCGTAATTCGGTTCCTGTTTAAACGTCGTGCGATCGTGCGATGATTTTTGCGATGTGAGACTGGTCCGGTCCTAGCTTAAAGGACCCCTCTTATTTATTCTGTCGTTTCTGTTGTCCGTGGCTCCCCGATAGAGTCCTGACCCGTCGCCATTGTTTCTTTTACAACTCTAGAGTTCTTAGGACTTTTTGGCCTGAGCCGAGTTTATTCGTCACGTACCCCAAACCGCGGGAAGCTTCCATGCCGACGGGTTTATCTTGTGTTTCGGACTTATCTTCTATTGCCTGGTTTGCCCACTTTTAACCATGGCGCGCAAATTTTCGAATATCACCGCTTCGGAGAGGGGGAAGCCTGGATAGAGTCGGCAAGCCCCAACAAAAAAATTGCATATTTCATGAGAATGTTTTTATTTGTCGGAAATGGTATTTCTGAACCATTTTATCGTGAAAAGGTATTTTTTTGTAAGAGTTGTGCTTTAAACGACCTACGGCGTAGTTGCTTCTCACTCGAGCGCGGCAGAACTGCGTCTGAGGCTCTGAGCTACAACTCGAGTCGGTCATTCGATCTTTCCAGTTCCTGGTTACCCTTGAGGAGCACGAATGAATTAGAAAACATAAAAAGTAAAGCAGTCTTTGAAAAAGCCGTGATTGTATTTTGTATGGTCTGTTAAAACTGTTAACCGCTTTGGGCGGTAATACCTGGAATTCTAGTAAGGGTCCGGATGGAGTGTATATTTGTCCTCTTTACGTTTTGATTGGGAAAGTCTGGACCATTTTCTCTTCACGTGCAGGAACTTTCCACGTACGAACTACGTCACCAAGAGTGATCGTTTCCGTTGGTAATTTTGTGCATAAAGAACTTGTTAAGGTATCATTTTCTAGTTCTATTTATTGTATTAACGGTTTACTTACATTGTATATGGCCTCCAGGTGTTGCAATATATTTATGATTATTATAGTGAAGGTCCTTTAGTGCAGCGTCTGACATGAGCTCTGGACTGATCCTTTTATTCTTCCGCCCGGGTGTTTCGGGGAGGAAGTCTACTGTCTTTCACCAAGATTCTGGGCACGTCACTCAACACTGAAGATGATAGATAACCCAACAGAAATGCCTTTCACACCCGCTTCTGGCGCGACCTCTGACTCTCTTTAACTCAGACTTCTTTTCCAGACCTCACGATGCCGGTCTTCTCAGTCTTGGGATGGATGTCACCTGGAAACATCTCATACCCCCTGGACAGAAACGGGTACTCTCCCAGGCCCACTGCATTGCGGATTGTATGGACAAGGGCCTACCCCCTCAGGGTGTCAATGTGTTCGCTGTCATGGGTCACACACATCTATTAGGTAAGCTAAACAGAAGGGAAATGCGTGAGCTAGAGCAGCTCAGGTTACGCGAGGGGTTGCTGGTTCGATTGTAACCGGAATGCACGGATGTAACTGAGAGAATCGCTCCCATAGGTCGCATGGTTTTTTTATGCGGACATGCAGTTTATTCCAGGAATCATATTATTTTCTTTTGGTTACAAATAATCTGAAATCTGAAAAAGAGAAGAAGGCTAAGCGAGTGAGGATTCAGATTGTAAGTAAGTAAGTAATTTATTTATAACCCGCCATTTTGAAACAGCGAAGTAAACGAAAGAAAATAAACAAAACACATAAACACGCAGAAAAGACAGTTGATTTACAATTTTCAATCTTCGGCCAGGAAGCAGTGGATAACGTCGTGCGGTGGTTGGACCCCATGATTTCTTATAGCGACGAGGAAACATCCAAAAGGGTAACACTTGCATCTGGAATTTGAACTTCTCCGTCAATTAAATCATCAAATCAAATCAAATCAGTTTTATTAATTAGAGGTTTCTGAGGTTAGGGGGTTGACCCCCCCCCCCCCCCGAAACACACAAAAATAGTCATTTTACAGGCTTTTCCCTCTGATCTAAGTCTTTTTTGTCCGATCCGCAGGCATAAAAAACCCGAAAGGCAACCCCCCCCCCCCGAAAAAAATTCCTGGATACGGGCCTGCCGTCAGTGTATGGTTATGACACAGTTTCGACGGGTGGAGCAGATGATAGACTTACTTTTTTTTTAAATAAGCTGTGTATTTATGAACCGCCTGAATTAAGAGGTGGATTAGCAAAACAGAAGATGAAACACAATTTTTTAATAACTTGGCGTCAGCCAGAAAGCAGTGGATCATACGAGCTGATGAGCCGAGGACTAGACAATTTTCCTAAGGGACGAAGAAATTTGATTATATTTTGTTTGTCTGAAATCATGTGTACACGTTTTGGACTTGTGCAAGAGTAACAAAACGAGATTTTGGTACAGAATACGGAAGTACAGATTTCTTAGAAGTGGATACCACTTGCGGAGCAAGAGGTCGTATTTGGTAGGTTGCCAACCTCCTACCGTAGATTAAAAAAGCCAGATCGGTATTGCAGCCTGTATATCCCTTCACTCGGCTTGGTCTTCCCCTGTAGCTCTTTTGCAGTTGCGGAATTTCATAACATTCCTTGACGTTGTATATTGCTTTAATCGTCATATCTTTCACTCGTTCGCTTTTCCAGTATTCGTCAGATTATTGTTAAACCCTGCCATAGTCTTGTAGAATATAAGTCTGACTTGGGGTCTGTTTCAGAGTAAAAGAACGTGTTGAGGCCAACCATGCTGTTAGTTTTCGAATCAGATGGGTAGTTTGATCGAGATACGGTAAAAATCGGAAAGCTCGGAGGGATTGTTGAAGCGATTGAGTACATCACTCGGCCGGATCGGATTCTCATCAGGTTAAAAGTTCTAATTGATGAGAATATTAGTATTTAGATGAGAAAATGAGCGAAGGGGTATAGTTACTGGCACGGATGCTTTAAAATGATGACTGGATCTAGAATTTTGATATCCAAGCAAAACGCTTGGTTCTTTTCTGTTCGCACCAACCTGTGGAACCTATGACCCCTTGGCAAGGAACACATGCATCTGGGTAACTTTCCTCATGTCGAGCTGCTCCGAATGTGAAGTGATCCAGAGGAGAGTTGAAGGGAAGGTCGGAAAGGGTGGAGAATTCGGAAAAACAACTCACCTCAAGTCATGTTGACACTAACGATCCGGTTGTTTAATGAACTAAGGGTTGATAAGAGGTGGGAAGGGCCGAAAGATCGAAGAGTGATTATCACAAGAAGAGAGAAATTAAAGGAGCTGTAATTGGAATTGCAATTGGAACAACTGTCAACGTTCATGGATGGCAAACAGGGTTGGAGGAAGCGAGGGGGAAGAGATGTAATGCTTCGGGGAGGCATAAGGATGCGAGATGGGCAAGTATCTTTAACACCGATTTATCACTGTTAGAGGTAAATTAATGTATTAAGTTGTGGTAATCTGGCGACATTTGAAGGTTTATGTAAACATACTTGGTTCCCATTAGTAGCAAACTGCCCGGTGTAAAGAAGTATTTTTACTCAGATTACTTTTTGGAGACTGGTCGGGTTTGGCTATGATAGTGCTTCGGTCTGATCTCTCGTGTATGCAACTTATTAGCTACGTTTTGTTCTTTATTTATATATTTTCTTATCCACTAATAACAACAAAGGCAAATAGCGGAGTAAACTCAAGAACAAAGAAAAAAAAGAGAAAAGAAAAACATAAACTACGAAAAATGAAAACTTAAAAAAACTTTGAATTAAGAGGGTACATCTTTACGCTCTTAGAGGGGTACACTTTACGCCTTTTTAGGCGCCGTTTAAATGGGAAGCTTTATTTTTCCATGTGAACTAGAATTGGCTTACAAAATTCCTAACGCTATGAAGCTTCCTTTAAACTCTATTGAGAATAAGTTTACATTCTCGATTCTCTCAAGGCATTGGTGGCTAGATCCATTTTCTGTCTTACGAGATTTACGAGTGATGCTGTCACAGCAGTTAATGCTGGCGACTTCCCTCCCTCACCCACGGTTAAATTTCCACTCCAATAAAATTCATGGCTGAGTCAATAAAAACTCTCCCCTCCCTGCTTTTGATAATAACCGAAGTCGAAGATGACGTACTGGCCTGACATGCTAGAGCTAATTTAAATGGATTGGCACAGCCGTGTGTCTCTAAATAAACGTCAGTGAAATACTTAACATATCACTTTGATGAATGTCAGCAAGCAATTTAGTTTTGGAACGCTCATATTTCTTACGAGTTGGAAACTTCACCACTTCTGATGTCTTTTTTTCATAGCAAGTTATGGTTTCAGTTGTTTAATGAATGGGAGAAAAAAATCGTGATAGTCTTTCTCGCAGTTCTCCTATTTCGCGTTTTTGGACTAAGCTGAAGCGAATTTTCTTGCGTTTTTGTCGGAATCGAGAACGAGGAAAGCCTGGCGAATTGAGAAGTTGTTCCGATGGTGAATTCTCGATTCTCCTCTCTCCGTCCTCCTCCTTGATTAGTCAACAGGCAGGTATTCAATATGTATAAACACGTATACCGGGTTGAGGACGAGCTGCCAAATTAGTATTTTTGTCAAAAGCGAGAATGGAGAACCTGGAGCAAAAACGGCAATTTGTACGAGAATCGAAAATTCAGAAACGAGAACGGAGAACTCAGATCAGAAACGCAACTTTTGCTTCAAAGAGTATACTACTTTTCCAGGTATGTGAACTTAAAGTCCGTATCCAAACCTGGACTTGGTTAATCCTAACCCTAAGCTCAGCTTTTGCTTCGTACAAACCCACCATCTAGCTGGGCACGCCAGGATAAAACAATATATCAGGCCTCAAGACATTTTTGTGCTACATAGCAACACTTTACGTCAGAAAAATATAAATAAAAGAAGACGTTCAAAATATTTGCAAGGAAGAAAGTTCGCGGAGACATGAGTATGCCACTGCCGACTCTTAACAGATGACTCATTAAGTTCGTGGAAGGAACTTAGGAATGCTGGCGTCGTGGAATCGGGAGAAAAGAGTGACAGGCGACAAACAAAGAAGTTGGAGACCCAAGATTTAACAACCCGAAAGAAATGTGTATTCCGTCATTCAGAATGCTCTTACACCGCGAATGAGCGATTGTTTTTTTGTTTTTCTTGTAGGACCTTAACTCTGTAGAAGAAGTTACCCCATCGTCGCTATTTCGCTATATTTCCGAGGGTTTGATTGGCAGCTTCCGTGTGGGTTTTTTGCTGTCACATTTTTTCTTCTGGAAGTTAGAGATCTTCTGTGGCGCCCTCTTTGCTTCCGTCCTTTCTGAAGCTAACCGGACGTAGGTTTTCCGCCTTCAGTTCACCCTTTTGGACCTTGAACTTTTCCCTTTAGACCTTTGTTTTGAGAAATCTTCAAAGCTCATCTGTATGCAAACTGTAAGAAGGGCTTATTTTCTTAAGATCCCCCCTGTGCCCTTAGGGAATATTTTGAAAGAGCTTGGAATTCCAAAATATATTTATCTCCGGCATCTCTTCTTGCACAAACATTACTGTAGCCACTGAACTTCCTTGGGATCCCTCGGGGCTCATTTGCTCCCCAGTTGTCTTGCCGAAGCCACAACTGTAAGAGAAACGACCGCTTTGGGAGCTGGGATAGTTCTGAAATGGTCCTGTTTCCTCGGTTATATTTCCGAGTGGAGTTTCAATGTAAAGTTACTAAGACCAGTGAGAACTAGTACCTCAAGTAGCCCCAAGGGTCAAGATTCAAATGCGGGTTCCCAGTGTGTGGTGGGGTGGGGGTCGAATAAATATTCCTTTTGCCCGTGCTGAGGTGTGGATACGTCAGCTCAATTTGTTAGAGCCATATTTATCCCCTTCTTGGCAAGGGCCCTCTTCAGGCTCAGGCCGCTAAAACTGGAAAATAAAGTTGTCGAAAAAACTGGATTTTTTTTCCCACAAGTTCATTTTCCAGTCTGAGTGGCTAGAGTCTGAAGAGGACCCCTGCCAAGAAGGGCCGACATATGGCTCTAATGAAATTCAGCTGACTCATCCGTTTTGCACTGTCAAATAGGGGTCGAATACGTCCCTGGTGAGATATTTCGTGGCGTAACCATTTCAGAAATTATTTTAATGTTGGGTTCAGTTAGAATGAACCCCCACGAGTATAAGGAAAGGTCGAAACCCCCTTAAAATTCCCTTCCTACTTATACTGCTGCTGCAGTTTTTATCCATAATCGTCCTATCGAATTCGAGCTTCTTGTCATTTTATCCGCCCTTACACTGTAAAATAAACTCTCCGTTTTCGCAGGTAACTTAATCTACAGTATTTTGCATTCTAGCGTTTTAATCGTCCTTAGGATTTCAACTCTCCGAACTCGGAACAAAAATCTCTGAATTCGGTGATGTACCATTACTAAAATCCGATGTAGGAGATACTTCTTACAGTGTACAAGACTGTGCTGAGTTTTTTGTTCATTTTCGGTGGTTGGCTGTTTTTGAGGTGGCCCGTCAGGCTTCCGTTTATTCCGTCCAAGGAGTTCATTAGTCAATACCGGGTTACGCAAGTTTTTGCGTGTTTCTCACCAAAACCCGGGAGGGAGGGAGGGGGTGGATGACCGAGGGGTTGGGGGGGGGGGTGAATGCTGGGACCGGTGTATAATCTTTTTTAAACCCAGCACAGGTTCAACGTAGTTGCGTATGTTAGAATATTAACTGTGCACACTGGTGCTTGTGTTTTAAGGTTACCTGAAGGGATTACTACCTCCACCTATCGAGAGAACATAAATTTCAAATTCTGTGGTAAATTTTCACAATACTGCAGAATCTAAGTAATAGGCCAAGTTACAAAACAAATAGAACACCGTGAGATTGTTTTTTTTTTTTTCTTGATCAGTTAGTTATTCCTTTATGATGATGTGCGAGGGATAAATATAAATTCGGGTATTTCGGTTGCACTTCCGGCAAACCGTCTTTCTGAGGAGCTGATCAAGAAAAAAAACCAGAAAATCACGGTTTCTATGGACGAACAGCTTGGTTTCAAACCTTACATTACGCTAAGTTGCATAAATACTCCTTCAACCCAAACTGACTGGGAAACATATCGAACAATGGCTCAAAAAGGGTTAAGTCAGCTGCAGCTGGAAGAAAATGAACCTTCTTCATCTCGCTTCCTTCCAGCACGAGGACCCTTTGCCAAGCAGGCCGAAATATCGCTGATGAACATCGTAGCTGAATTTTTCAATTTGGGCCATTGTTTAATAGCCTATAGTGTGGCTGTGTTGACATCTGTCAACATATAATTAGTAATGACGGAAATTACTTGCTCAGCTCACAGCAAAGACTACAGAGTCTACATATGCTATCACCTATCACCCTATATCATATATTGATACCGTCAGCCCGTAAGCAACTTTCTCTTATTATATTCCCCTTGTCGTGTAAACGCGTGTGTTACCTAACCTATTGATTATATAGTTAGTTTGGTCTTGCTACAACAGTAATAACCAGACAGGTAATACATGTAGAGATTATGCCGAGAGCCTAAGTTTGTTAAAGAATCTGTCTTACCTACAATAGTATCGCAACCTACTTCCATAATCATTCCATATATTTCTAAACCCGGAGACCCCAATTTCGTACGGTACATTCTAACCCCTCTAACAAAACCACGCTGATCTTCTTCTCACTTGCCGTGTTTTGGCTACCTTCGATCTGTATCACGCTGTCGACGGTTGTCTGCGAGAAGTTTTTTCCATCAGAAAACCGGTTATGTAAATTTTTCCCCTGTTTTTGCTGTAAGTCAGCGGGTCTCGGAAAAGGCTTAAAGCAGCCAAAACCCTGGGTTATTTTTTGAAAGCACAGCCTAGTTTTAAAGTATTAAAATATTTTAAAATACTGTAAGTTGAATAGTAAATAGTGCGAGAGGTCCTTTAAGGCGCACGTTTCAAACATATATTAAAAATGAAGGAAGATCGACAATGAACTTGCTTTTGTTAAAGGCGAGAATACTTTTTTTGTAAAATGAAACGGTCTTTTGCGCCCAGGGTATGTGGGAGTGACGAGCTTCTGCCTAGGGGCCCCAGCATCAGACGGGGCCCCGGTTACTATACAGTACTATACTGTTTAAAAAAAAAGTATAGTTAGTACTTGTGTCTAATTCATGTCCAAGTCAGCTTGTATATTTTCTACAGTCAAAGCATGTAGGAACAGATTAAAAATGAATAAAGTTTGTTAAAATTCCAGAAATCATTATGTTTAAAGATGAATCGCCCAGTTTCATGACCGGTACCGCTGATTTCGGCTGGTTTCAGTGCCGGGAAAGGGTATGTACAGCAATTGTCGGGGATGTGGGTACCCCTCGCCATGATCTCTATGTCCGAGCCTGGTCTTAACGGTTTTTCTTCTCTTTTTCTCATTTTCTAAAAAAGAGCTTTAACGTTCCAGTAGCCTTTCCTCATCTTACCCGACTTTCAGTTAACATCTATTCCCCCTTCTTGCCGTGCCAACTATCCTCGTCGCCAATAAAAAGAGATAGGACTATTCATTTCAGTTAACACACTGCCGCTTGCTTTTCTTCCGGTGTTAATTCCTTGATTTTCTAAAACAGATGCGCTCCGAGCGAGTCCCGAGGGAGGAAAAATAAACCTCGTCTCGACTTCTAAAAGCTTCGCTAATCAAAACAGCACGGCCATTACCCATTCATATACTTACGTCGGCGCGTTTTTTCTAAGTTGTTTGGTGGTTTCTTCCGGAATCAATAGTGCATTCCTACCCTCATGACACGTTAGAACTTTGAACCACACGGGAAACGGTTTCTGCGTCTTTTCTATACTCATGTATTTTTGGGGTTGTGTTGATACCAGGGGCGTCAGAACTGGGGGGGGGGGAGGCGTCCCCCCCTCCTCCCCCCCCAATGCTGTAGTCGGTCAAAAGAAAAAAAGCGAAGCGCCTTGATTTTTCATCAAAACAGTTAATTTTTTTCATGAAAACAGTCGTTTTTTCTGAAAATTGGTCGGTTTTTCTGATAATCAGTAGATTTTTCTGAAAGTCAGTCGATTTTTTCAAAAATGTAATTTTTGTTGTTGAAAACAGTAGTTTTTTCCTGCAGAAAAAGTCGGTAAAAATTAACAGCCAGTCGGTAAATGCCTCGTCTCCCCCCCCCCCCAAAAAAAAACCATTTCGGCTTGTAAAGCTTCTGGTTGATACTATCAGTTTTCGGGAGGGATTACACATTGGAGGGAAACATCTTATATGACCAAAATCAGTCACAGGACCAGCAAGTAGCAACCACCTTTTCCCCGGGGTGTACACCGAGCGCAGGGGAGTTGGTAACCCCTCGCTTCTCGCTGGACAGTGCGAATTAAAGTATTGGACACTGATAGAAGTCTGATTACATCTCACACAGGATGCGAAATTTCAGTGTTATCTGCAGAATGTTGCCGTTAAAGTTAAACTGAAAAGCCAACTTATTTTTGTATCATTTAGTTCAGTACACTGATTATTTGGATTTTGCTAGGAGATTCTTAGGTCTTGCACCATATGCTATAGTGACGACGCTCAGAGAGCGTGTTCATACCCTTCTGACAATAGTTGCTATTTCCGTTCCATCCTCACGAAAAGTTACTACGCTGGCCGTTCCAACCTTGTCGGAATAGTAACTAATAGTTACTATTTGCTTACCATACTCGGGAGCGTAGTAACTACGCATCTCTGTAACGTGATTGGTCGGATTTGCCCATGGCGTGAGATCCTGCTGCAAAACAGAATAATCATTCCGGCCTTGACCGCAAAAAGCCTGAATTCGTGACGTGATGCGTAGTAACTAGGGTAAGTAGGGTGGATCACGCTCAGAATATCTACGGCCGTTCTCGGAGCGCTGATTCTACTA
Organism: Branchinecta lynchi; assembly: GCA_023053575.1. NCBI lineage: Eukaryota > Metazoa > Arthropoda > Branchiopoda > Anostraca > Branchinectidae > Branchinecta > Branchinecta lynchi. The sequence goes on along the minus strand of JAKZAP010000006.1, from coordinate 24,296,058 downwards.
TGACGCAAAATAATTTGAATCTCAACACAAACGCAGCTTTTCGTAGGCAGTGATGAGCTTGGTGAAGACTGCTTAGTACCTGAACACAAATTTTCGTTAATCCTGGAAGCCGGTCAAGTTGGAAAAACGAACTTGTGGGAAACACCAAGAAGCGCCCTCAGCAGTACGCATTGAAAGCTGTCGGCAAATGAGTGTTATAATATCTATGTAGCCTAGTATAAGGTTTGAAGCCAAGCTGACTATTCATTTCAAATAAGATAGAAAAAACGAGATTTTCGGGTTTTTTTCTTGATCAGCTAGTTACCCCTCCAAGATGGTGTGCGAGGGATAAATACAATTTCGGATATTTCGGTTGCACTTCCGGCAAACCGTCCTCAGCGAAAAAAACAAAACTAAATCATAAAATCCAACACAATCACGACAGGAAAACGATGCGGAACCAACAGACAATAAGACGACATGTAACTAAAAACCAGAAGAAAGATGCGGACAGAACGACATGCAGATAAAAATAAAATAACGAAAGATAAAATGTGCGTGTTCAAAGTGTATATGTACAAATCTGTAATTATTTACACAGAAATATATAAATATACACAGAATCCAGAATTGTAAATTTTGCCAAATGACAGTTTGCCGGAAGTGCAACCGAAATATCCGAAATTGTATTTATCCCTCGCAGATCATCTTGGAGGGGTAACTAGCTGATCAAGAAAAAACCCCGAAAATCACGTTTTTTCTTTCTTATGTGTAGCCTAGTTGTACCCGGAAAGCGCCAATAACAGTGTTTTGTATTATTTTTAGGGCGTGAAGTGAGGCTGCGCCATATTCGAGGCAACAAAGAGCTCTTTCCAATCTTGGCTGATGATGATTATGACGTAGCCTATCAGGAGTTCCACGAGTTGGTGACACCTGCGAGAATCCTACCAGTGAGTTGATTTTCAATACTATCCCCTCACTCTACTGCATGCGGCATCAAAACAAGAAAAGTTAACCTTGTAGGGCTCTGAACCCTAGTATAAGTTCTTTTTAATTAATTACGGAAGGAGGTAATTTTGGAAGAGTTAACTCGATTGTCATCGTCTTGATGAAACTTTGTGACGACTTTGCACTACTTCTCTGAGTGTTTAATGCTCTGTCTGCTACACAGACCTTTATTCGCAATCTGTTGAAGGTTTCCAAGACCCGTTTACTTCTAGCGAAAACAGGGATACACTTTACATAACCGGTTTTTGGGATCCCTAAACGTAAGTGGAGGGATACCTATGACATCACAAATATTGTCCGTCCGTCTGTAAGCACTATAGCTCTCGAAGGGAATTAGATATTTTGATGAAACTTGGTGTGAGGATTGTTTGGGTCAAGAGTAAGGTCAAGTTCGTAGATGGGCTCTGTAGCCCTACATTTAGGGGTGGGGGAGGGGGTTTAATTTAAGGGCAAATGAAATATTTTTAAACATATAATGTGATAGTCGATTATGGGGTAAAGACATGCTGAAGACGATGGTGAAAACCATTTTGTCATCGAACAAGTAGTTCGCCCGGAATCCGGCCAAAACCGGAAAGTTTGTTAAAAGTAAAAGTTTTATTTGAAGTTGATTAGATGTTCGATTTAGGGATAAGAAGACATGCTGAACATGATGGTGAAACACATTTGTTCGTCGGACAAGTAGTTAGCCCGGAATCCGGCCAAAACCGGAAAGTCTGTTAAAAGTAAAAGTTTTATTTGAAGTTGATTAGATGTTCGATTTAGGGATAAGAAGACGTGCTGAACACGATGGTGAAAACCATTTTCTCGCCGGGCAAGTAGTTCGCCCGGAATTCGGCCAAAACCGGAAAGTTTGTTGAAAGTAAAAGTTTTGTTGTTCGATTAAAGGGTAAGAAGACATAATGAACCCTTATGGGAACAGTATTTTCTACCAGGACAACTTGTTCGGCCGGAATCGGGCCAAACCGGAAAATTTGTTAAAAGCAAAAGTTTTATTTGAAGTTGATTAGATGACAGATTTAGGGGTAAGAAAACTCGCTGAATCTGTATATGACAATCTTTTTTTTTAGCTGGACGTATAGTACGTTTGGAATCCGGTTGAAACCGGATTTTTTTTTTATAAGTTGAACTTTTACTTGATGTTGATTAGATGTTCTTTATATGGATAAGGTGATACGCTGAATTCGTTTCTGACCTTTTTTTTCTGGAGAAGTATGGTAGTTCGTTCGCAATTGTCTGGATCAAATATTAGATTTTTGGGATCTCCATCGAAACCTTTGGTCTTGTTGTGATGGAAAAAGTTCTCGCAGACAACCGTCGACAGCATGATACACATCGAAGGTAGCAAAACTGGGCAAGTGAGAAAATCAGCATGGTTTTGTTAGAGTGGTTAGTACGTACCGTACAAAATTGTGGTCTCCGGGTTTAGAAATATATGGAGTGATTATGGAAGTAGGTTGCGTTAGTATTATAGTTAAGACAGGTGCTTTAAGACGCAGGAATTTCAACTAGAGGATCTAAAGAAAGAAATGTAATATTCTTCGTTTCTTACCAGTATTTCCTAGGTAAGACATGTCCTTTAAATCCCAAAGTTCAGGATACGCCTGCAATTCTATAAGAGTTTGGCTGCAATTGGCCATCTGGAACTACCGTGTATATTACTTACTATGTAGGTTAAATCTATGTTAACTTAAAACAATCCACTTCGCTCATAAAATATTAAAAACTCTCTTAGGCGGGCTACCCGTCTGACTAATTTCAAGAAAATAATTGTTTTTAACGGCAAAGTCTTTTGGGGAGAACTCAACACGCATAAAATGTAGCTTCGGATAGAGATAAGGATGATAGGATCAACTGAAAGCCTTAAAAGTAGAGGCACCTCTGCCTTTTTGCGTCATGAATTATGGTTTATTTTTTTTACTGACCTTTACGCCCCGTCGGTTCAGAAATATGAGCTAACTAATTAGCTAAATTGAACTTTTATTTCCGAGCAGAAAAAATAGAGGCAGTAAAGACAGAAACAAAATTAAACTGTTGTGAGGACGGAAAAGTGAGGCGTAAAATGGGCGTAATGTTTGGACTAGGCTACCTTGGTTCTTCATTCAAGCGGCCAAATTAGGTGCTTGAAGTTTGGATATCTCTGATGACTGATTTCAACTGTGATCCTTATCTGTGAAAATAATATGTGAAATACACAAAAAGAACTAAAACGTGCGTGAATTCTTCCATATCCAAGTTGTGAATGAAAGTTTGATTACGTACTTACGCGAAAGTGATGCAATAAAAAAAGATAGAAAAGCTAAAAGAATAAAGTGAAAATAGTGCAGTAGAAAAAAAATAAAAGAGCTAAAAGAAAAGTGTGCTTGAATAGGAGGTGATGAGTCAATGTGTGCACTTTGATAGATAGATAGATAGATAGAAAGTTTATTTTAAAAATCGACTATCGTGGTTATAAACCAAATTTGCGATTATTGTCAAACAGACAGAAAAAACTACAATATATGTGTAAAATGTCAGTATACATCTGGGAAACGTATTTTCTAGTGATGCTCAGGTACGTTTGAAATTACTCACTACAGAGCTTATGAAACTTTCTGCAGGAAGAATGGGTCAAAGGCCAGAAAGATACCAAAGTAGAACACACATTCTCAAAACTCATGGCTGAACTTGGACAAAAAGTCAGACAAAAGAATGCCCGACTCCTCAGTAAAAAATGAGCCCTCAATCTGAGATCTTGGCTTTTATTTTTATCATGGTGTAGAAACAAATAGCTCTATAGGCGAATGATAAATAACAAATATTTACTACCTCTGGACATGCTTCGGCTTCAGTGAATAGAAGAACTTCTTTCTTTATCTTTGCTTGACTATATGCTTGTCTGGCATCTCATTAGCGAGAGTTCTTCAAGCCAGGAATATTTTAGCAAAAGAAAGAAAACAATTGTTCTGTTCTGTCTTTCTTTACGAGCCACCTTTCCACTGGAGATTGTTCCGTGAAGAATAATGGATTCTTGAGATGATGACGAACAGCTCGTTACACCAGAACTGGGACGGCTAAAACAACTGCGTAACCCGACTTGGTCGTTACTAGCGGACAGACAAAGAGCAAGAGTTTGTTCCACCCTACTTACCGTAGTTACTACGCTGACGTTATGAATTCTGGCTTTCTGGCGTCAAGACTGGAACGATTTTTTTATTTTACAGCAGAATATCATGGCACGGACGGATCCGACCAATCACGTTACAGAGGTGCGTGGGTTACCACGCTTACTACGCTCCCGAGCAAAATAGTAACTAATAGTTACTATTGTTAGAAGGGTGGAACACGCTCTAAGTTGATCCTGAATCCGCTGAGATTTGTTCCAGTTGTATTCTGACCTTCTTGGAAGAAAGTCTGGTGTACAGCAAGTGCCCGGTGCCCAGTCGGTGCCGGCACCGGTTGCCACGTGTTCGAATATTAAAATCAGCATAATTAAAGATGAATCTCCTAATTTATGGTTGGCACCGAGGCTCGGCCGATGCCGGGAAAGGGTGCACAGCAAGTGCCGGGGAGTGGATAACCCCTCAATGAAGGCTAAGTCGATCCTTCAGATTAGGCTGACGACGAATCATTGGTGGAGGTACAAGGATAAATCAGCTGGTCCTTCTTGACATGGGTCCTCTTCAGGCTGTAGGTAAATCTAGAATATGTGTCAAAACCTAGACAGAATATTTTTAATCCATTTTTCAGTTTCTGCTTGATGAAAACCTATCCGTCCTTGAACCCATCGTCAGTTCCAGCCAAGGCTTGAGACATGAAACAGCTCAGTTTAGTATTTTAATTAGCCTATAAATTTCACGTGTTACCATTATTCCCTGTGGCCGTAACTTGTCCGGGGAGAAAAAAAAGTTTCGTATATGGAATAAGACTAGTTGAATAACTCATCCGCTTTAAAAGATTCTCTTTCCAAGGTATCCTATCACTTACGTTTCTTCCGGCAAAGTGCCATATACCGATAACTTTTCCGTCGGTCGGTCGGTCAGTCCGAAGGTCGCGAGTTCGGATACTTCCAGATGTGCTAAGATGATGAAACTCGGCAGGCGTATCAGGGACCCGTCCTAACTAACTTGGACATAATCATTTGTCCGATCCGACCTTCTGGAGGGGCGGAATTGTTTAAAGATAAGGACGAGGCTGGGTGTCGACAACAGCCGCATAACAGGCGGTATTCCATTGTCTCTTTGCTAGTCTGTAAATGTTTCGAGTTCTTTACCGCCCGGCACGGGATTATTTTATTTTTCCCCGTATGTAATCTAAGCCACGACCCCCGGGAGTAGTTCCAGATTCTCGTCACTTCATTGTCACATTTGAGAAAATTTAACAAATATTGATTCTCCCTACGGAAAACGGTGAAACTGAGCAAGTTGATCATGATCCACTCGAGGGTCTTAACAAACGGTCCGGGATGTTTTGTCCCGGATCTTTGGGCAATTTTAGTTCCAGGATCTCGTCGTTTCATTATCACCACTGAGAAGCTTTAACAAATATTAAATCTCCCTACTATTTTATAAGTAGTGAACTGATAGACAAAAATGCTCCGCAGCCGGGATTTGAACCCAGGTCCTCTGCTTACAAGGCAGTGATATATCACAGGGTGATATATGTGAACAGAGTTGGCAAACCACTACAATAGTCTGGTAGAAGCCGGCCATAGGAACAGTGACCTCGTCTGAAGGCAAAATCATCTAAACAGTTCATATCCCCATGTCACGGAAATTAATAATATAGATCGCTACTATGTTTTCTCCCGGATCTTTGGGCAATTTTTTTAGTTTTATTATGATGTCAGACAGTTACGTTTTCCATACGGAAAAGGACGAAAAACGAGAAAGTTTAATCCAGTTCTCAGCGGCATTGATGATGATGATTTTATTAACGCACTTAAGGAGAGGAAATAGTGCAGTATAGACAAAAAAAAAGGAAAAAATACACTGAGCTTTCAATAATGTAGTAAATGCACAAGATAAAAAAATAAACATTTGAAAGAAGAAAAAAAAGAATTAAAGCATTAAAACAGACAGTGCGCACAAAGCTTTACTTTCTATCTTATGCCTTGGAAAGATGATGATGATTGGGTGGTCGGGGATCGAAATTCCTGCCAGGATTTTGCTGCACCATCATCACTTCCATACGGAAAAATTTTCAACTTTGAGATAAAAGAGAAGAAAATGCGGCCGAAATCCTAGTCGTCTGTTGGCAGCATTAGTAGCTTCCTTCTTTATCACGGGTCTCACCGGTGGTTTCCGGTTATTCTTATAAGGCGTTTTTGCATCCGCCGGTGACTACTCACCAGTCTTATAACGCGTTTTTAACTAACCAGTGTCCTGTTTTATCTCGCCGGTGCGGACTAACCGTTTTTGCACTCATCGGTGTCTACCCACCGGTGAACCAAAAAACGTGTTTCAAGAGAAGCACCGGGCACCGGTGACAAAACACCAGAGACAGCCCAGAGTGCAACGAACGCAACTAGTGTTTTAGCGTTAATGCGTCGGGCAGTACGCAGAGTGGGTGTGTCGTGACCACGCAATTTTGACAAATTTGTACTGGTCCGAGAACTTGTCACCTCGGTCAGTTTTGGATCGTCAAAGGAAGCGCTGGTGGATTCGGACCACACGCAGACGCAACCACGGAGACGTCGACTTGACGGTCGAGTGATTTATTCACAGAGCAGCTAGCTTGTAAAGATGACGGGAAAAGGTTCCACTTGTCAACTGTTTGTATACAAATCCTATGGTTTGTTAGTCGCACGGTAATTCACTTTTGCCGTGGGTGGGATGGAGAGCGTCTTGAATGAAAATTTCCAGGGAGCTGACCCTGGCAACTTCCAGATTGATGTAGGAGCTGAAACGGGTGGCATCATAGATGCCAGCTACTCAAAATTGGTTTGCTTGCTTACCTATGGTTTGTAGGCTATGGTGGGGGACAGAATCGTGTATGCTCACTCTTGATCTTCGAAGCTGTAGGTTTCGTTTCTGTAGTTCATCATGGGTGCCATCTCGGATCCCTCTTTGAAGATGTGTGTTTCTAGCGAAACTGAAAATTTGACTAAAAACTGTGTTCTAGATAGTTTTCAGAAATTAAAGCGTAATCCCGTTGCTTCGTTTAACATGTTCAAGCCATGTTTTGGAACCCATCTTATTTATTGCTTATTCAAGATTGGTTTCGTGCTCGTAATCAGGTCATTTTGCTCTTCATATATTGTTACGCTTTTTGCTGTTCAGCATGCTCGTGGAATAAGCTCACTAAATATTGGGTGGATAATTGCCCTACCAAAAGTTTCTCGATTGCTATTTGCTTATTTATGAGCGGAGTCGAAACGAAAATGTTTATTGACTTCAATTCGTGATGTCTCGTGATTAGGCTACTCCCTTTATAAGAGTGGCGAACTAGGAGAATTATGAATGAATGAATGGACTTTATTACCCGAAAAGTGTAAGACACAAAGTACGGAGTATCATAAAAAAAAAAACACGATAAACAACACAAAAGAACATGAACAAACTAAGCAGCATCAATAAGAAAATAGAGCCGCAGGTGGTCGTAAACCTGAATCAAGTTAATGGACTTTTTATATAGGTCATCACTCGAAGTCCCAAATCCGAATCCGTCTATTAGTCCAAATCGAGAAATGTCTTTTCTGTTTCGGTGTCATCTAGGGAGCCGGAGGAGGAATTTACAATATTTAAAATAAGCCACTCGCAGAGTCTGGCGATCTTTCTTACGAAACAGATGAGCTATGCCGACTAAAAACAGAAGCACAGGGGCGCAATAAGCGTTGTAAAGCATAACAAGACCAAAGGTTTCGATGGAATCCCAAAAATTCAATATCTGATCCAGACAACAGGGTCTTGTCTTAGCCAGATCCAGTCTTCGCCAGACTCCTTGAACATTTTTACAATTAAAATTCAGAAACAGATTAAGGCCAAATAGCTAATCACCTGAGAAAACCAAGTTCAGATTTGGATTCAGCATGTGTGTTTACCCCTATAAGTCATATCTGTTTTGACGAAAACTTCCTGCCACTTCTGCCAATTTCCCGGTTCCGGCCGAACTCCAGAACTACTTGTCCGGCAAAAAAAGAAAGCTCAAAGACGAAATCAGGGTATCTTCTTTCCCCAGTAATGAACATCTAATCAACTTCAAATAGAAATTTAGCTTATAACAAATTTTCCGATTCCAGCCGGATTCCGGTCTAACTATATGTCCGGGTAAAATATGATTGTCATACAGGGACTCAGCATCTCTTCTTACCCCTAAATCGCTTATCTAATCAACTAGAAATAAAACTTTGACTTCCAACAGATTTCCGGTTTTAGCCAGATTCCGGGCGAACTACATGTCCGGGTAGAAAATTGTTTTCAGATAAGTGTTCAGCATGTCTTCTTGCCCTAAATCGAACATCTAATCAACTCCAAATAAAACTTTTACTTTCAACAAACTTTCCGGTTTGGGCCGGATTCCGGGCGAAATACTTGTCCGTCGAGAAAATAATTTTCACCATCGTCTTCAGCATGTCTTCCTACTCCTAAATCGAACATCTAATCAACTTCAAATAAAACTTTTATTTTCAACAAACTTTCCGGTTTTGGCCGGATTCCGGGCGAACTACTTGTCCGATGACAAAATAGTTTTCACCATCGTGTTCAGCATGTCCTTCTTACCCCATAATCGACTATCACATTAGCTGTTTCAAAATATTTTGTTTGTCCCTTAATTTGAATCCCCTCCCCCACCCCTAAATGTAGAGCTACAAAGCCCAACGAACCCTCACACCAAGTTTCATCAAAATATCTCATTCCCTTCGAGAGTTATCGTGCTTACAGACGGACAGACGGACAACTTTTGCGATGTCATACGTATCCCCTCCACTTACGTTTTGGGATCCCAAAAAGACCATTGCGGTTATAACGGCTTTTGTTTGGGGATATTTTCCCGTAAACGTGCGAACAACACGATGAGGATTTCCCGGCCGGATTTCCTACACTTTCATCATCAAGTTGTCAACTTTACCATATGGTAAGTGATGATGGTGCAGAAAATCCGGGCAGGAATTCGAGCCCGGGAGCTCTTTATCCTGATCGTGTGTTCGCACTTTAAGCCACGCGTAGGCTTTTTACGGCTCGATTAACTAGGGATGTACACGTAGTGGAAAGCGTTGGGGCCGAAAGACAGACCAAGCCAGCTAACAGAAGATGAACAACATGGGTAGAACTAGGAGAATTATTGGAGAGTGGGTTAAGGAATCCCAGTCAACAACATCACTACCACACCAAATTCCCAGTTATCGTTGTGTTTTTTTCTTCCAATCTCTGTTGTACACTCCTTTTTTAATTTAATTCGGTATTTACATCTCACGTCCTGATTAACCCAACTTTGACGAAGTATTCAATTCAGAACCTTAAAATTTCAATTCAGTCCTTGCCGGGGCATCACTTTGTACTTGATTATGTGTAAATACTACTCTCGCTGCAGATTCAGCCGTCCAACACAGTGTCCGACACACCTACTTAATCGCATACAAACCTATCCCGTTTTACAACCAGTAATCCACTTCAGACAATGTTACCCTCAGGAGCTAGATCTTACGAAGCATGGGGGGGGGGGGGGGGGGGGGGGGGGGGGGTCAGAAGTTTACTTCTCATTCTGACTGGGTTACTGTTCGTATGAGTTGTAATTGGAGAACCACGAAAAACTTTAATTTTCTCTGTATTAATGTACTGGAAGCTTTCCCAATTGTGTTTTGGGGGTATTTCGAATCAGAGTTGATAGCAATGCCGTATCAAGGGGGTTTAGGGGGTTGACCCCCCCACCCCCGAAACACAAAAAAGTCATCATTTTTATAGGCTCCCTCTGATCCATGTCATTTTTGTACTTTTGTGTCCGACCCGCAGGCAACCCCCCCCCCCCCCACCGAAATAAATTCCTGGATACGGGCCTGGTTGATGGTATGTGTTTCTGGGTGGAAATGTTGCTTAAGTGGTTAATTTGTCGAGTTAACTTTTTGGAGATTTCTGGAAATGGGGAGAACGAAAGTTAGTGGTGATTCTGCATTTCCTAGGAAGTGCTAGAGGTGTGATATTTCATCGTGAAATGATCGTATCGCTAATGAGCTAAATTAGCAATTAGAATTGTTGGGAAAAATGGGAAAACTCTCCAATAAGTAGCGTGCATTAAGCCATGAGGTTTCAACAATCTGACACTCCAAAAAGTAGAATTGTCGGAAGGTGAAGAACAACGCGAATTTGGGGTGGGAGTACCTTCATGAGCGGTTTCATCGGTTTTGGGATCAGAATCTAATAATCCCTTCTTACAATAGACCTGGCCTGTTGTGCTCTTGTCGCTTCTCTGTTGGGGCATTAAATATTTTTCTTGGATTCGAAGTCGCGACGTTCCCTTCTGAATCCCCCCTTGAAAAGAGCATCAAAACTGTCCCGATGCAAAACTGGTCGTTTCGCTCTCAGAGGCAGAATATTTTAGAACTGGGAAATACAAGATACTGTAAAAGGGCCATCCCCTTTCGAAATGATGGGAGCTGGAAATGGATAAACTGTTGATAGTGCGGACAGCTCAGCAGACATTGTTCTCCATCCAAATTGCACAGCGCACTCTACGATGGTACGGCCACCACCTTAGAATGTAATCACACCTACCTGTGAAAATCGTGCTGGACTTCAACCCCGCAGAAGCGGGGAAACGACCCCGCGGCAGACCGACACATGGTCCTATAGTCTTTCCAAATACTTGAAGTTGGCAAACATCGACATCCACGACCAGGCCCGTATCTAGGAATTTTTTTCGGGGGGGGGGGGGGGTTGCCTTCGGGTCGGACAAGAAAGACATAGATCAGATCGAAAATCCTATACAAATGAATATTTTTGTATATTTCGGGTGGGGGGGGGGGGGGGGGTCAACCCCCTAACGGTGGATATGGTCCTGTCCACGACGCACCAGCGCTAGATGCTGATTGGACCAGATGGAGGAGGCTGACGTCACTCTCTACGCTGACCGACGCCCGGCGGGAGAAATAAGACAAAGTAAAGTTGATAGTGTTAGCAACACTCTAAAAAGTTTCTCTCAGTAAGGATTAAAGTTAAAGGAGTTATATCATAAGCATTCTAGCACTTGCAACGTCTAGAAACCCCCCCACCCAAGACGAAGCGACGACTCGATCCGACCGCTGGGTGATGTAGCGGTGCGGATTGGAAGCGCCCGATATGGGGAGGATGGAGTCATAGTTTGACTTTGGATCTAAAAAAATATTTTATTGTAGCAGGCATATGGAAAATGTGTAGAAAAATTAAACTAATTATTTGCATTATCGATTTTTTTAAGTACTGTGTTTTCTGATTTGTCTTGCAAAATGGCAGCAAGTCCAAATAATTAAGGATGTCAACTAGATCACAGTAAACAACGCCGTAAATTATACTAAATTCGTAATGGTGATTTCTTGAGGATTCTGCAATTGAGCTGAATAATATTCAGCTTCCCAGACCAAAAAAATGTCAAACTGGCCGATGATTTCTTCTTCCGAACATATGTAAACGTCCACAGGGTGATATACTTAGTTGTTTTAATCCTCTTACAATCCACTCGATCTTCTCGAAGGTTCTACTAAACGTTTGAAAAGCGACAGGAGATCAATGAATACTTAATTAGCAATGGCGGATTGGCGTTCAGGAGTGAATTTTGTTCAAGTAATTTGGGGATAATGTTGGCTACCGTGAGGATTTGGGGTAAAACAATGGTAACAGTGTGTTCGTAAAAATCCGACCCATCGAAAAATGATAGTGTCTCCCACCTTCTGGGCCCATATGAATCAAAGACTTTAACTGCAGGATTTACAGTGAAGGGTGCCCGAGACGCAAGGGAATCCTGTAGGGGCCACATCCGCTCAGGCTATAAAATGAACAAGAAATCATCAATTCGAGAAAAATATCTCCTTTCGTAGCATGTTCACTTCGTGCACAAGTCACTTTCGTCTCGCGAGAATCTAATTTTAGTAGTATATGTATAGGTCCTCTTGTAATTTATGACGATGTCGATATGAATGTTGATCTCTGTTTTTGTTCTTATACTTAGGCAACGGACAATTGGTGGTAAATGAGAGATAAAGATAACTAGTATAGATAGGCTTAATCCCAAGCCAGGGCCATATCCAGGGGGATTGCCCCGCCCCCCCCCCCCCGAAACATACAGACATAATTATTTGTATAGGTTTTTCCCTCTGATCTATGTCTTTTTTGTCCGACCCGCAGGCGAACCCCCACCCCCCTAAATAAATTCCTGGATACAGTTTATTCAAACAATGTTTACAACGGATACGTCAGCTACGATTCTTCATCAGCGATATTTCGGCCCTTCTTGGCAAGGGTCCTCGTCAGGCTGTCAATCCTCTGGTTCAGCTTCGGGGAAGGAATTATTACATTACAGGTTTGTTTCCTTCCCCGAAGTTGAACCAGAGGATGGACAGACTGACGAGGACCCTTGCCAAGAAGGGCCGAAATATCGCTGATGAAGAATCGTAACTAACGTATAATAAATGTTTCAAAGTCAGCTTGGGCTCAAAGAATATTTACCTGGATACAGGCCTGTCCCAAACCATATGGGAAATTGAAAACGCAGACTCTTCTGATAGATCTAAGTGAGTAACCCTTCTGCTCCAAGTAGACTACTGAGACTATCTGTGCGAATCATACGGTATCACATATCCTTTATGAATGGAGGGTTGTAAGTCGAGTGGAAAGAAAAGCGTTACGTTTATCTGGGGCGAGACTGATAATAAGGATAATTATTATTTGGGGCCTAACAGTGTTGAAATAATGACGCTTCATCCCTTCGCTTTTCATACATAATAGTTGCGTTTTAGCTGACACCATGGTATCTGTTACCACGGTAACTGGATCTGCAATTAATTGTGTTTGCAGTTATCGTGGTATCTGATACACGGTGCTCTGCAAAAACGACTATTGCCGAAATTGAAAAAGAAAAACAGATATCCAGTTACATCACTAAGTGCTATACTTCTTTCTCGCCAATCTGACAAAATTTGATGAAAGTGAGATGACTTTTCAGCAGTGATGTCGACAAGACCAAAACGTCAAGACCAAGGCCAAGACCAAGATTTTTGCACCGGAATTAAGACCAAGACCAAGATTTTAGCCCTGGTATTGAGACCAAGACTAAGAATTCAGCTCTGGTCTTAAGACCAAGACCAAGACAGTCTATTTTACTAGATTGAGTGAGGAATCAGTTTTCTAGCCTAACTACAGGAAATTAATGAAAAGCAAGCTGAATATTTCTCTATCTCTGTTGCATTTTAAATAAACCAATGCTGCCAATAATTTCTGGAACATCCTTCCTCTGTGCGGTCGCAGAAAAAGTCCACTGTGGCTGAACACGCGATCCACTGGTGCTGAAGTTGCTGGAACGCAGAAAACCTTCTCGTATAGGGGATTTAGGCGCGAAAAGGCAGGATGTTCTTTCAGTCTCTTCCAGGGGTCATCAGATGAAATGAATGACGCCAGAACTTCTAGGGCTGCAAGAACTGATGACCGCATAGACTGCGTCTGAGCGGTGGTCGAATCTGTAGTCAGCAATAACTGTACATACTGCATGCTTACCTTACAAAAGTAGAAGAAACCCCTTTACTGTCAGTGCTCTTTTCGTTGCAGAACTTACAAACAGCGGACCACTTCCGAGTTTTTTTTCACAAAGCTGAAAGTTGGTAAACGCACACTTCACTACTAGAGGTTCCTTGGTAGCCATTATTTTGTTACTGAAGAAACTTACCTCAAGCCTTTGCTTATATAGCACTGATCGCTATGAATAGCCCCTATAAATAATAATTTGATCCGCTAATCTCTTGACCTCCAAAATGTGGTCCTGATGATGCAATCCGATACTAACCTTTTCCTGCTTTGCAACGTTTGGGTTTCGAAATTAATCCTTCTGTAATTAGGGTCTTGAAGACCAGGCTAGGTCTTGACGACCGGAAGCTCAAGAACAACACCAAGACCAAGAATTTGCCACTGGTCTTAAGACCAAGACCAAGATTGTTGGCATCGGTCTTGAGACTGGTCTTAAGACCAAGATTCAAGACTACATCTCTGCTTTTCAGATACCACGACCAGTTACCACGGTCGGACCGTAGTGTCTGAATATCTGATACCACGATAACTGGCCAGATACCACGATAACGCAAACCTGCTTTTTGACCGTGGTTGAGATACCACGATAACTGCAAAAACGACTTTAGACCGTGGTATCAGATACCATGGTATCTGCAAAAACGCAACTAATATCTTGTCGGATGTAGCCGATGTGAAGAAACAGAGAGTATCTATTTTCGTGATCATAATGTAGTTTGGATGTGCGTGAACGGACAGACAGTATCGTGTAAAACAGTAGTTCCCAACCTTTTCCGTTTCGCGTACTCCTAAGGTGCGTTTTTGGGATCCCAAAACATAAGTGTAGGGATAGCCTACCTATTACATCGCAAAAGTTGTCCGTCTGTCCGCACGATAACTTTCGAAGGGATTAAGATATTTTGATGAAACGGGGTTAGCGAATCATTTCGGTCAAAGTACAGGTCAAGTTCGAAGATGGGCTCTGTAGCCCCATATTTGAGGGTGGGGAAGGGGTTTCAAATAAGGCACGAAACAAATTATTTTTGAAAGCTATTGAGATAGTTGATTTAGGGGTAAGGAGACATGCTGAATTCGAATATGACAATAATTTTCTCACCGGACGTATAGATCGCTCGGAATCCGGCTGAAACCGGAAAATTTGTTAAAAGTAAAGGTTTCATCTGAAGTTGATTAGAGGTTGGATGTATGGGTAAGGAGACATGCTGAGTTTGTTTTTGAGCTTTAGTTTTTTGTCAGACAAGTAGTTTGTCCGGAATCCGGCCGAAACCTGAAGTTGGGCAGAAGTAAGGAAGGAAGGAGACACGACGTAGGCTATAGGGTAAACCATATGCTGAATCCATATTTGAATATTTTACAGCGCAAAACGGATATCTGAATATATCTGAACTTGTTGAAATTCAGCTGGCGTATCCGTTTTGCACTGTCAAATACGAACTTGGTCTTCTCCGATTATTACCATTGGCCTTAACCTGTTTGTAAATGTTAAAAGTAAAATGTTTAAGAAGTCTGTTGAAGACCGATATAGGAAAAGTTTGGGATCCCGTCGGAACCTTTGGTCTTGTTTTGGATTTAGTTTCAGTGTAGTCTGCCGTACTTTTGTTTTAGTTATGAAAGTACAGTATGTGGAATAGACAAATAAAGCGGTACACATACTGTACTTTCGTAACTGAAACAAAAGTATGTCAAACAACAGTGAAACTTCGAAACTACATCCAAAAAAAACGCACCTCTAATTAAGGTTCAAAAAGGTTGCTTATCCTTTTTTGATGAATCATTAGTCTACTATTCTAATAAGATGTGTCACGATCAGAACGCCAAAAAAGACGTCATTTATTGCCATAAGTGGTAAGGGGGGAAACAAAGGGGGCGCTTGAAGCTGCAAGGTTGTCAATTTCCTTATCGTCCGTAAACTTGTCAAGGGTCAGAAAGACACTTGCGCTGCTTCTTTGAAACTTCGTAAGCCTAATTTCTAGACAAAAGCAGACATTTTCTAATTCAGACCTTCGTGTACCCCTTACGAGGGTCTCGCGTACCCCTTCGTGTACCCCTTACGAGGGTCGCGCGTACCCCTTCGGGTACTCCTTTGAAACTTCGTAAGCCTAATTTCTAATTTCTAGACAAAAGCAGACATTTTCTAATTCAGACCTTCGTGTACCCCTTACGAGGGTCTCGCGTACCCCTTCGTGTACCCCTTACGAGGGTCGCGCGTACTCCTTCGGGTACGCGTACCCCCGTTTGGGAACCATTGGTGTAAAGAACCGAAACTCTGTAGGCCGTTTTCCTGACTTTTTTGAAGTATGGAAAGCATTGAAGATTAAAGAGATCGAAGTCGAAATGTGATCATTATCTTACTCTAGTCCACCCAGAGCAAAATAACTCAAGAGAGTAATGCGCGAACTTTGAAAAAGTGACACACAGTCAAATCACAGCGACACTAGCTCCGCTTGCGGACACGAACATCCCTACTGAAACTCGACCAGAGCAAAATAACTCTAGTCCGCCACTGCACACACGAACAGTTTGCTGAAGCTTCTCTTGCGAAGCGAACTGGGCGGCGCTGCGACGGAGGCCCATTTTTTATGCATGGGATGGATAGGTCTTTGCATTACTGTCTAGAGTTATTTTGCTCTGAGTCCACTGAATACCACTCTCTCGCGCACGTCTGTGATGTTCAGCGATTTGTGTGATGTGATCTTCTCTCTTTAGTGTTTATTTTTCACCCGTCGTACAGAAAAGAGAAAATGATGATAAGAAAGAAAGTGGGAAAACAGATCACATAACAAAGAAAAACAAAAGGCAAAACACAGAGAGAAAATCACACTAATAATTCAGATATTATCAAAAGAACAATCCCTTTGTTACTCGTGGCCATTCGGACTACATTTTAATCATTGAAATAACTCGTCTAGCTTCCAAATCGGGTAAACGATACCATATTTCTGGGTCATGTAAGCATTGATTCAGAATGATTTGCAGATTTTAAGTAATATTGGATAGGCTTATTGGCTAAATCACCAGTGAGTAATTACTAACGTCATATCGATGAGTTTTCGATATTAACTTGTAAACAGTTCATCCTTACGAATATTTGGAATATCTCCTTTCATTTTTACAATTTTCTGGCCTGAATTAAGGTGTTGTTTGAGAGAAGATTGTTTGACGCCTGAAATCTCTCCAAGTGTGGATAAGGACTTTAAGTGATGTTTGAAACAGTTATCGGATACGTTCCGTCCTTTGGAGTTCGTCCAGAGCTGGAATACGCTAGAACGGAAGTAGTGAGTGATTATAATTGATATTAGGAATTAAGCTTCGCAAAGATTAGGATAATGATCGAGAATGAGAAATAGATAAAAACAAATGAACGAACAGGTGTACTTTCCAGCGTGTTTCTCCGAAGCCTACATGTTTTTTTTAAGTAGGCTTTATGGTACTTGCTTCGCTGGTCCTACTAAAAAAAAATGGCAATAAGAGAGTCTCATCCGGAGCGCCTAGTCGCTGTCCGGATTCCGGAATTCCTGTGGTCTTAATTCAGCAAGGAGCTAATCGCTTCCATATAGGCCTACTGCTATTCGCGTGTAGCATTTAGTATGTGGCAGGGTTAGCAGCACGCTCTGGGAGTTGTCGGGAAAAAGTCAGGAATTTTGCGCGCCGCCTCGGCCAAACACGCCGGTTCTCCTACATCGCGGTCATCTTCAGCTTGATTCCTTGTGTTGCTAACTTGAACAGTCTTTTGTCTTACACGTCACGATTAGTAGAGAGCCCAAGCCCCACGGTACCTTCAGGTAGGCCAATTACGGACACCTCCCACCGTGACTGTTTACTCAACATGAAAACGACTGTCCACACAGGGAACCATGAAGTCCGTGCGCACAAGATTAGAGAAACATCTCCTTTGAAACAACTGTAGAACGGTTTAATTTAGAATACTATTATTCCCTCGATAGCTAGTTTGTTTGATGAAGTTACGAAGACGTTAGTTTGCCCCTTTTGAATTAACCTCCTAAAGGGACATGTCGCACTCCTGGGCAGAAATGTCCTTCGAGTGAAGTTTTTTGTCACTTCCTGTTGCTGCGAAAAATTAGGTCGTAAACGTTTTGTTTGAACGAAGCTGGGAACGGGGTTACAAGTTCTTTCTTTGTCGGGAAAGACTACAGTGGGAGATTCAGCTTTGCAGGACGCCCGCTATGATTGAGTTCTTGACAGGCGTAATAATAAGTAAGTAATCAGTAATAATAAGTAACTACGTAATAATAAGTAAGTAACTACGTAATAATAAGTAAGTAATCAGTAATTTATTTGTAACCCGCCGGTTTTAAAATAAAGACACATTAACGACATTAATTTTCAATCTTCGGCCAGGAAGCTGTGGATAATGTCATGGGGGGTTTGGGCCCTGTTGTTCATGATTGTTGAAAGCGACGAGGAAACATCCTAATGTCTCTCGGTCGGTCTGTTTGGCTAGTTCGGGTACTTTCACGTCAGCCAGGATGATGAAACTCGGCATCCATATAAAGGACCCGACCCAATGCTCAACACAACCTTCTTGTTCCGGGTTTGATCATCGGTGTAGGGGTGGAGTGAGAGGATCTGGGATCTTTTGACCCGCGTAAGTTGCGAGCGTTTTATCCGATTTGAGTGAAACTTGATGGGTGATAGTGATAGGAACTGATATCGAAGATTCTCTGACCAGGGTAAGGTGAGCCAAACATTTTGTAACTGCGTAGGGACCAATGAGTGGAGGGATTGGGATGAAACTTGGATGGTTCCTTTCGTGGGTCCGATATGTTATTCTAAGGTCAAAACCGGATTCAGCCTTCTCAGGAGAGTTGGAGGTGGTGTTATCCGACATTTTTCGGAGTCTTCCGGTTCGAGGGAAACGTGGTGGCTGTAGGAGCAAAAGCCCTAGATGTAACATTTCTGTGTTCGAATCGGATCTGGACACAGTGGGCGGATTTGTTACCTTGATCCAGCCCGGACCGTATGTGACCCTTCGCTGAAATACTAACTACCCCTTGCCCTTACAAGTGCCATACGAGCTTTCAGCTATTGTCTCAAGTTAGTGAGAATAATAGGCTACCACCTCGCTTCTGAACTTCTAGCACGTTTATAAGCTGTAAGGTTCGGGAGGTGAGAAAGTGCAACTTCCACTTGCTAATTGCCAATTTGTACATCAATTGACACTTCTAACTTCGGAAGATAAAGGCCCTTTGGGGCCCAAACGGTGGCAGTATTTGTCAAGCCGCCTGAGTGGTGTGCTTGCAGGGAGACCAAGCGGTAGGAGGATGAATGCTAGGTCCAGTTGGCTACCGATTTGTGTGTCACTGGTGCGCCTCAACTGAAAGGGTAGGGTCACCTGGAAGCCCCTCGTGGCAGTTTTCAGACTCGTGAGCAGTGGCGCAGAACTTTGATGATTCTAATTCCTTCTTTAAGCATATTGGAGGAGTGAGAGAAGTCCAGCGAGACTGGTTGCCTCTTAGGTGAGGGTTAGGCTCCTTTCAAGGTATCCTTGAGAGATGGAGGGGGGGGGGGGCGGACAGATAACTTAGATAATTGGCAATTTGGCTTCGGACAGATAGTATGAAATAATTTGTGTGTTTTCTTTTTTTCCTTTGCGCCATAAATATCCGTGCCAGTCCAACCAACAAAAACTGTTGGGTCTGAAGACACGGTCTGGTTTCATGCAGTGTCTGTGCAACATAAGAAGCGAATTAAACTTGCTCTGGAAAAGAAAAGCTCCAGCAATTGGATTTCGATCCATCATAATTACTTAGTTGGTTATCAAGTCTCTGCATCTGTCAGCTCCCGCGGTTCAAATGTGTTGGTTCTTTTACGACTTGTACCTTAATCAGTTAAAGAAATAGCCAAGTCAAGTCATTCTTAATCGTTTTCTTTGCTGTGTAGTGTAATTGCCGACATTCAGAGGTGTAGTTTTTGCCGCAACTTCCTCCTAGGCTTACGCTGCCAATTATGCCGTCTATCTAAGTGTTTAGCTAAACCATTTGAGTCCGGCTAAGAAGCGAATCCATTACTACCACTGTCATCACAATCAGAGATTGGTGAATCCGAATCCGGATTCCGATTCGAATATTCTGCTTGTCAGTGTGGATTCGGACTCGGACTCCAGACCCTCAATTTCACGAATCCGCTCAAATTCCTAGACTCCATCCTTCCAGTTTCCGTTTTCCCAATTTTTGCACAGTTTGCCTAGGCAATCCAACTTTTTGGTCTCCACCTCCAACCATCCTCAGCAATCTAGCACGTTACCTGATACCTTAGATATTACCTTAGATATCAATGCCGTTTGTCACCTCCCTGATTTTTAAACCATAACCTATGTACATGATTTGATTTTTGTTAAGGTCGATTCGATTCCGGATTTGAGTCCTCGGCATGAAATGGTGGATTCGGAATCGGGTTCGTATCTAGTCCTGGATTCGGATTCGAATCCTTTCATGATCGGATTCGCCCATCTCTGCTCACAACCTGTCCCTGATGCCCGCTGGTTCGTTCTAACCCAGTCATAGAGAAATCCATAACGTTTGGGGTTGATGCCCTGACGTCTGGGCACGCCCCAACGAACGGGCATGCCCTTTAGCAAGCGTATGGTATCCTCATAAACATCTGTTGTCAACTCTTGAATTCAGAATCTGGATTGGAAATTTGCTTATCAAACAAACTTTTGAAAGGGCAACATGCCCTTGTTGCAGGGGATGGTGCCCTAACGTATGAGACCATGCCCAAACATTGGCCAAACCGAGCACCGTTTGAGGATTGAGAATTTCTGTATGACTAATATAAGGTTTGAAGCCAAGCTGACCATTCATTTCAAATAAAATAGAAAAAAACAGATTTTCGGGTTTTTGGGATCCCAAAACGTAAGTGGAGGGATACCTATGACATCGTAAAGTTGTCCGTCTGTCCGTCCGTCTGTTAGCATTATAACTCTCGAAGGGGTTGAGATATTTTGATCAAACTTGGCATGAGGACTCTTTAGGTCAAAGTACAGGTCAAGTTCGAAGATGGGCTATAGCTCTATATTTAGGGGTGGGGGAGGGGTTTAAAATTAAGGGGAACAAAAATAATTTTTAAAAGCTAATGAAATAGTCGAATTAGGGGTAAGAAGACATGCTGAATCCGAATATGAAATTTATTTTCTCGCCGGGCAAGGAGTTCACCCGGAATCCGGTGAAAACCGGAAAATTTGTGAAAAGTAATATGAAGTTGATTGATGGTTCGATTTAGAGGCAAGGATCGTGCTGAGTCCGAATATGAAAATTATTTTCTCGCCGGACAATTAGTTCGGGCGAAATCCGGCCAAAACCGGAGAATTTGTTCAAAGTAAAAGTTTTATTTAAATTTGATAAGATGTTCGATTTGCCGGTAAGTAGACATACTGAATTCGCATATGACAACCATTTTCTCACCGGACGTGTAGATCGCTCGGAATCCGGCTGAAACCGGAAAATTTGTTAAAAGTAAAAGTTTAATTGGAATTTGAATAGAGGTTGGATGTAGGGGTAAGGAGACATGCTGAATTCGTTTTTAGCTTTATTTTTTCGCCGGACAAGTAGTTCCGGAATTCCGCCGAAACCGGAAAATTGGCAGAAGTAAGGCAGGAACTTTCGGTCTGCTTCGTCAAAATAGATATGACTTAAAGGGGTAAACACACATGCTGAATCTATACCTGAACTTGGTTGTCTCATATGATTAGCGATTTTGCCTTAATCTTTTTCTAAATTTTAATAGTAAAAGTGTTCAAGGAGTCTGGCGAAGACAAGACCCAATTGTCTGGATCAAATCTGAACTTTTGGGATCCCATCGAAACCTTTGGTCTTGTTTTTTATCAGCTACTGAGGACGGTTTGCCGGAAGTGCAACCGAATTATCCGAAATTTTATTTATCCCTCGCACATCATCTTGGAGGGGTAACTAGCTGATAAAAAAACCGGAAACTCGTTTTTTCTATTTTATCTATATGACTGTTTTAACCAGGTCACTTCGAAAGTCTTTCCAGATTTTCTGTGTGATCTTTCAGAGTCGTCATTTCTCGGAAACCTAAGGGGGTGCAACGGCACGGTCCCGTGCCCCCTTGCTGTTGGCGCCGCCTGGTGAACCCGAAAATACTGAAGTGATTAACAATGTATAACGTAAAATAAGCAGTCTATTGCGCGAAGACTGATCTAAAAACATATTTTGTATAATGAGCAAGGCCGTATCCAGGGGGGGTAGGGGGTTGACCCCCCCCCCGAAACATACAAAAATAGTAATTTTTATAGGCTTTTCCCTCTGATCTATGCGTTTTTGTACTTTTTTGTCCGACCAGCACGCACCCCCCCCCCCACCCACCCCGAAATAAATTCCTGGATATGGGCCTGATAAAGAGTATATACACATACGGTTTTGCGACATGTCAACTAGATTTGCCCGCCCCCCCCCCCCCCCCCCCCCAAAAAAAAAAAATAAAAAAAATGGCGCCCCTGTGCTCTTTGTCGTCCTTGTGGAATCTGGCGAATTCCTGTCTGTCCCTCGGTCTGTTGGTCAGGGTTTTGCTAGTTCAGGCACTTCCACATAAATGAAGACGATGAAAATTGGAAGGCATATCAGGGATCCGACCAGATTAAATTGGGATAGTCACTTTCCCGATCCGACCATCTGGGGGAGTGGAGGGAAGGGGAATCCCGAAAATTTGAGATTTTTTTTTGAACGAATGATAGGATATTAAAGAAACTTGGTATTTAGAAAGACCTCGTGTCTCAGACATTTCAGTTCAAATCCGGACCGGATCCGGTGACTGGGGGGAGTTGGAGGGGGGAACCGGAAATATTGGGAAACGCTTATAGGGGAGGGGTCGGGAAAATACGTCATTGACCTAACCGGACCGGATCTGGGCGCTGTGGGGGAGTTAGGGGGGGGCGGATTTCTGGTAATCCCGCGAGTTCGGTACTTCCCAATGTGCTAGGACGATGAAACTTGGCAGGTGTGTCAGGGATAAAACAGACTGACTAGAGAATTGTCGTTTCCCATCGCGGGTGGAGTGGAGGGATAGGGAATCCGGAATCCAATAGCATGCATAACTTTTGAACGGGTGATTGAGTTCCGGTCAAATGTGCTAAGGACGACGAAACTTTGCAGGTGTTACCGACGACCCGACACAATGCTCTAGGGAAACTTACGTTCCTGGATCCGACCGTTTTTGGGGGAATGAAGGAAGGGGAATACGAAAATTGACTTCCATAAGTTGCGAACGGGTGGTCCGACTCGAGTGAAACCTTATGGGTGATAAGAATAGATGACATAGACATGCAGAACGTGCGTTTGAACCACATGCAGCCACGGTTGGAGGGGGAGGGGTCCGCAAAGTATTTGACATTGCACAGAAACCAAACGGACGGACCGAATGGGATGCAAGTTGGACAGTACCGATTTGAGGCGACCTTGATTGGTTATTTGGTTGTCCGGACTGAATCCCGCCGCGGTAGGGGGGGGGGGGGGAGAGATAGATAGGCTATGCTTTGATTCCAGTCAAACTTAATGGACGGGAAGGGAATATGTCAGAGATACGACGCTTATGTTTTCGAGCCGTAGTCGTTCACAGCGGGGGGAGTACCGGAAATTGTGTGGGTCGCACAGAGATTAAACGGGTGAAGCGAATTAAATGAAATTTGGAATATATAGAGAGGGGGATACCGTAATTTTCCAAAAAAAATGCTCAGATTTTTGTGAAACTTGGTAGATGGTAAGAAAAGATGCTTTCCATTCGCGAGTCTGAACCAGATTCGACAGCTCTATGGGGATTTGGAGGAAGGTACGGGGAATCCTGTGGCACGTCTAGGGATCAAACAAGTGGATTAAGTGGGCTGAAACTTGAAGTTAGAAAAAGCCATTTGCCCTAGGCGATCGGAGGCGATGCCGGAAATGCTCAGACTTGAGGGAAACTACATGTTCTATTCTTAGGCCCTAATCGCATTTTTAGATGGCTTGCGACGTTCTCATCTTCTTTCTTGTACCGCCTACTCGCAATAAGGACCACATGCGCTCGTAGCTCTTGTTCTGTTCAGCTTTTCAAAAATTCAGGCCTGTGGCTTTCTCGGCCGTACTTGCTGCACATTCATCATCGAGTTGTCTCAACTTCTCGTTACGGAATTGATGGTGGTGCCGGAATCCTTGGTAGAATGTCAGTCCCTGACCATCGCAGGGTTGTCAAGAGCTCGAGCCATGAAAGTGTCACAATCCCTGGCAAAAAGGTGCTTTTTGACACCATGCGCTTTATAACACCCCAAAAAAAACTTCCAGAACGCTTATGCTGTACATGATAAAAATGAATAAATCTAAATGATAATAATAATAATGATACAAATAAAACACACTGCAAGGTATAGTTGTAAGTTTGGTATGGTAGTTGTATAGTCGTAGAGTTTACACTGCTACTTTTTACGAGTTACATAGATGGCGACACTATCTGTAAATCAAATTAAATGTTTTTGGGCCGGTAGTCCGCAACAGTGAATGAAAAAGTGCTGTTTTTACCTAAAAAGTGTAACTTCTCTGAAGAGGTGTCACTTTCAGAGAAAAAGTGTCACGGTGTCACCCAGAGAAAAAAAAGTGTCACAAAGCACCAAAAGCATCACACTTGGCAACCCTGACCATCGACCCTACTTTAAGGTGTCGAAATGATCATGAGAAGTAGTAAATTTGACTCCAAAGCGAAGCTACGGCCCTCCGCTTTGAAGTAGAATGAATATCTTTGCCCGATTGGCAGTGATTCTTGTTTTGGAAGGCAGTAGTTATTTTGTGGGTCAATCGCGCATAATACTTCGGATTCATAAATTCTCGTCTTTTCTTTCAGGGCGACCATTTGGTCTCTGAATGCGTCTACAACTCCGAGTCCCGGTCAACGCTTACGATCGGCGGGCTTTCGACACGACATGAAATGTGTCTACTGTACGCCCTTTACTGGCCTCGGACACACTTAAGCATCTGCTATAGCTCAGCTGACCTTAGTACAGCCCTCAGGTCCATGGGAGTGGAGCAGTACAGGTAAGTCCAGAGCCTCGTTTTTGGGATCCCAAAACGTAAGTGGAGGGATACCTATGACATCACAAAAGTTGTCCGTCTGTAAGCACTATAACTCTCGAAGGGAATGAGATATTTTGATGAAACTTGGTGTGAGGATTGTTTGGGTCAAGAGTAAGGTCAAGTTCTACATTTAGGGGTGGGGGAGGGGGTTTAATTTAAGGGGCAGATGAAATATTTTTAAGCATATAATGTGGTAGTCGATTGTGGGGTAAAAAGACATGCTGAACACGATGGTGAAAACCATTTTGTCATCGGACAAGTAGTTCGCCTGGAATCCGGCCAAAACCGGAAAGTTTGTTGAAAGTAAAAGTTTTATTTGAAGTTGATTAGATGTTCGATATAGAGATAAGAAGACATGGTGAACATGATGGTGAAACACATTTGGTAGCCCGGAATCCGGCCAAAACCGGAAAGTCTGTTAAAACTAAAAGTTTTATTTGAAGTTCATTAGATGTTCGATTTAGGGATAAGAAGACGTGCTGAACACGATGGTGAAAATATTTTCTCGCCGGGCAAGTAGTTCGCCCGGAATTCGGCCAAAACCGGAAAGTTTGTTCAAAGTAAAAGTTTTGTTTCAAGTTGATTAGATGTTCGATTAAGGGGTAAGAAGACATGCTGAACCCTTATGGGAATAGTATTTTCTACCAGGACAACTTGTTCGGCCGGAATCAGGCCAAACCGGAAAATTTGTTAAAAGCAAAAGTTTTATTTGAAGTTGATTAGATGACAGGTTTAGGGGTAAGAAAACACGCTGAATCTGTATATGAAAATCTTTTTTTTACCTGGACATATAGTTCGTTTGGAATCCGGTTGAAACCGGATTTTTTTTTTATAAGTTGAACTTTTACTTGAAGTTGATTAGATGTTCTTTATACGGATAAGGTGATACGCTGAATTCGTTTCTGACCTTTTTTTTCTGGACAAGTATGGTAGTTCGTTCGCAATTGTCTGGATCAAATATTAGATTTTTGGGATCCCATCGAAACCTTTGGTCTTGTTGTTGCATGCTGCAGGTCCACTTCTCGGCCGATTCCGGACTCGTTCTTTCTACATCCGTTTTTGCACTGCAGCGCTTCCGAGGAAGACGGCAGCGCTTCTCGAGAATCGCGGACCTGCTCACCGACCAAGTCCGTGCTTCCCTGCAAGATGCTGTAGCGCTGCCGCTTGAACGAAGAAACAGAATCCAAAAACGCATATTGTGCAAAAACAAAGAAGTGCTGCAGCAGCGATGCGCCTAATTTCGCTGATTTCTCTCGGTGTCGGGAAAGGGTGTATATCAGGTGTCGGGGAGTGTGTAACCCCTCGATGGGTACGTAGATCAATGTGGGAAAGGTGACAGGAAGGGTTTGCGAAAGTCAGCTATTGAGTCTGCAGTTACTAGTGATGAAAGCAGATAGTGATAGATAGATATTGTTCTTGATGCAACTCGTAGCGCCGAACTGGCACTAAATATGTCGACCACTTACACTTAACGGATTAAAATAAATTCAATAGGCCAAAATAATTGAATGAATAATTTAATATAAGATAAAGAGCAACGAAGTCTGTCCATTTCTTCTGCAGACGAACAGTCCGATGCACACAGTTACGATGCCTTAAGTGTCATGTCACTGTTGCTTGGCATCCCAGTTTGTATTTACTGAGCACAGGTCAGCAACCTCAGACATAAAGTCAATGATAGGCCAACGTGCGTTTCGTAAGACCTTTAGATGAATTTTCTACGACATTTTTAAAGAGATATTAATTTCTGAGCGTGCATCTTTCCGTAGAACCCCAAAGAATTTTCTCCCTAGTCCTATTGAAGCTGACCGTGTCCCTCTTATGGTCCGTTCCCTTAGAGCTTTCCCGTGTGTTCAATAGAGTTTTTTCTTTTCATGCCATGTCCAGGTTTCCGTATCTTTTGATCGAGTCCAGCTTTCGTGACTAAACGAATTTCGGAGAAACTGGGTTTTGTTTGTTTATAATTTTCGCTTCTTTTGCACAGTCTTCTCTGTTGCTGACATATGCTCCTTTTTCTTGTATCCGAATTATTTCCTGGAAATTGCTAGTTCTCATGGAATTGGTACTGCTCTTGTCGGCTTATTTTCGGCTCCCCGGATACTAATCTTGGTCAGTTTTTTATCTTTTTGGGATCCCAAAACGTAAGTGGAGGGATACCTATGACATCGCAAAAGTTGTCCGTCTGTCCGTTTGTGCGCACTAGTACTCTCGGAGGGAATGAGATATTTTGATGAAACTTCTTTGGATCAAGAGTAAGGTCAAGTTCTTAGATGGGCTCTGTAGCCCTACATTTAGGGGTGGGGGAGGGGGTTTAAATTAAGGGGCAAATGGAATATTTTTAAACAGATAATGTGATAGTCGATTATAAGGTAAGAGGACATGCTTAACACGATGGTGAAAACTATTTTGTCATCGGACAAGTAGTTCGCCCGGAATCCGGCCAAAACCGGAAAGTCTGTTAAAAGTAAAAGTTTTATTTGAAGTTGATTAGATGTTCGATTTAGGGGTAGGAAAATATGCGAAGGGAATGAGATATTTTGATGAAACTTCTTTGGGTCAAGAGTAAGGTCAAGTTCGTAGATGGGCTCTGTAGCCCTACATTTAGGGGTGGGGGAGGGGGGTTAAATTAAGGGGCAAATGGAATATGTTTAAACAGATAATGTGATAGTCGATTATAGGGTAAGAAGACATGCTTAACACGATGGTGAAAACTATTTTGTCATCGGACAAGTAGTTCGCCCGGAATCCGGCCAAAACCGGAAAGTTTGTTAAAAGTAAAAGTTTTATTTGGAGTTGATTAGATGTTCAATTTAGGGGTAAGAAAGCATGCTGAATAGTTCTGTCAAAAGAATTTACTGCCCAGACAACTAGTTAGCCCGGAGTTAAAGTTTAAGTTTTATTTGTTAAAGTTAAAGTTAAAGTTTTATTTGTGGTTGATTAGATATCCGATTTAGGGGTAAGACGCGTGTATGACAATCATTTTTTACCCGGACATAAAGTGCGACCGGAATCCGGCTGGAGCCGGAAAATTTGTTATAAGTTAAATTTTCATTTGAATTTGATTAGATGTTCAATATTGGGCAAAGAAGATACGGTGAGTTCATTTTTTAGCTTTCTTTTTTCGAAGGACAAGTACTTCAAAACAGATATGACTTATAGGGTAAACACACGTGCTGACTCCATATCTGAACTTGGTTTTCTCAGATGATTAGCTATTTGGCCTTAATCTGTTTCTGAATTTTAATAGTAAAGATGTTCAAGGAGACTGGCGAAGACTGGATCTGGAGAAGACAAGACCCAATTGTCTGGATCAAATATTGAATTTTTGGGATCCCATCGAAACCTTTGGTCTTGTTGTGTCGTGATGAGGAGGTTGTTCCCACCATCCTCGAAATCTGGAAATTTTGGGAAGTCCAGGAAAATGTCATGAAAGACTTTTTGTCCGATGTGAAAAACAAGGCTGCATGGACCTCGGTAAACCTCGTGAATAAGTTATGACGAGTGGGGTTTGAAGATGGGATTTGCAAGCGTAATCTGTCGCAGAAAATGATTTTCAGACTAAAGTCTTGTATCAAATCCGAGATTTACTTATTAAAAAAATAATAAAAAAAAAATCGAACCAAATTTTTTCTTATCAAACAAAGATACGAGTATCGAGGAGTTTAGTAAAACTCAACATAAGATGCGCATCCGTGTATTAAATGTTGTCAAACTGATGTTATCTTCCCGGAAGAAATATCACATAAATCGTTTAAAGTGCCATGTTTACCCAAAATATTGTAGTGTCATAATATAGAATTCCTGCTAATTAATATTTTTATAACACTTTTCCGGAGAGCATTCGGGCGGCTGAGCACCTGGGGCTATTGAAAAATAAATTGAATAAGTATTTGTTAGGCCAAGGTTCATAGTTTTTTTTCTCTTTTTTTCTTCCTATTTTTCTTATTATTTTCTTTTTTCTCATTATTATTATTAAATGAGCTGATGAGAGATTGGTTATTATTTCTTATTTTAGTGCTCTTTTCTGTCATGTTTTGTTTATAGTTAATTATTAGTTAGGAAATGAATTTTCTGTACCCGCCCAATTGCAAGTGCTTTTTTGTACCTTGCTTGAGGCGGGTACTGGTATCATAGTTAAATGTATTTTGGTCGTAAAAAATAAACTGAACTGAACTGAACTGAAGTATAAGTGATGAGTCACTAGATAGTCCTATCTTAGCCCTTTTCAGTTAAACTTTAATAGTAGCTGGAACCAGGACATTTCCATAAACAGTTACTGCAGCATGAATATGACTTAGTCAGCATTCATTTGTAGCAAAAATTATACCTTTCAACCAGTAGGACTTAAACGCATACGTTGGCGCGCTGGTCTAGCTAAATTACAGGTCGGTATCGCTTTGCTGATCAGCTAGTGTATGTCTACTCCCAAGCTAACCCCTTTGAGCATGGTTTCCTTGACTGCGTACCCAAATAGGGTAGTGTCTGTGAGATTTCTTTTGAGCGCGCAAGATAAAAATTACTGTTGTCTATGTGGGATAAGCTTTGTCACGAGTTTGTGAGATCCTAGTTTACACCTCCATAAATTAATCATACAGGTGTTGTCCTCTCCTTACCGAGGAAATCAGAGATGGAAAATAATTTGAAGTAATTGGTTGTCTGTAAATGGAATAAGTGTTGAGCTACCTGGGTCGGCTGGTTTGGGCTTCCATGGATGTCTCCAACTGCGTTGTTAACGTGTCTTCTACGTAGTAAAGCAACCTTAAAACACTCAATTTAAGTAAAAGATGGTTGATGGAAGTTCTCGACGAGGGAAATGTGTGTACTGATGCTTGCCCCCCTCCCCCGCCCCCACGCATCACATATCACAGGTGTTGGAAAAATTGTTTCATATAAAAATTCGCTCGTTGACTGATGGAAGCCTTTTTTTTTCCACGAAAGAGAGAGATATTTTATTTATTTTTCTTATTGTTTTCATAGGCTACATTTTTCACACACAATCTAAAATATTGGCGTTCACTTCGTTTATACATGCTGTTGGTTTTTATTCTGTCTTTTATCTGCTTATCAGGTATCAGGACAATTTCGGTTGTACTTTTATCGGTGTTTCTGAAAATCAGTGGATATTTCGGAAAATCAGTCGATTTTTTTCAAAAATGTAATTTTATTGTTGAAAACAGTCGTTTTTTTTCTGCAGAAAAAGTCGGTAAAATTAGTACTAACAAGTACAAGTACTATTTCGATCTTTTTTTTTTTTTTTCAATCAATCAAGTTTAATCCGAATAGCTAAAAGCAGAAAAGGAATAAACTTGGGCTATTCGTACTTGTACTTGTTTTTACCGACTAGAATTAGTACTTGGGCTATTCATTTGTTAATTTATTTACACTCATTCATTTATTTAGGCTTTTTACCAGACACGACACCTGGTAGTATATAATACAAGGCATTGTAAAAAAATAAATTAATTCCAAACTAGCGTCGGGAAACTATCGACTTGTGTAATTTATTTCTTTTTTGCTTTGTTCATTCCTTTTCTGTTGACCCTGTTCGCTCAT
Source organism: Branchinecta lynchi (assembly GCA_023053575.1). Classification (NCBI taxonomy): domain Eukaryota; kingdom Metazoa; phylum Arthropoda; class Branchiopoda; order Anostraca; family Branchinectidae; genus Branchinecta; species Branchinecta lynchi. Next base: position 24,265,757 of record JAKZAP010000006.1, on the reverse strand, counting down.
TTTTGTATTATATTCACTTGCTGCTCCACTTGTATTGAAAAATCCCCCGTTATTACTTTTTCCTCTTTCTGTATTTGTTCTGCAGTTGTCAGCGGCTAACTTTTCTCTCCGTTTTTAGGGGTGCTGGAAACGACATAGTAATCGAAGAACCAACGGAGCTCGCTGGAATGACACTGGAGGACCGTTTGAAAACGGTAGACTGGCAGGAAAGCTTTGAGGATTTCCAGAGGATTAGCGTTCAAGGACCCTTTAATCCCCTTTGCTGGGCACATGGGTCTCCGAATGAAATGGTAGGTGAATCTCGTCTGGTTCTTGCTTGATTGAATCCCATCTGCTTTAGTTCATCCGGCGTGTAAAGAGTTGGCAACTCGCAGGATGATCGTGCAAGAGTATTCTTTCTGACCAAGCAGTCTGAAATCATGTTTTTACTATAACGAGCAAGTCAGCGGAAAATAATAATTGGCGATATTTTGACAGTTCTTGAAAAGGGTTCTCTTGGGGCTGGTAGTTTCATAACAGTTCCACAAGTGCGCGTTTTGAACGGATCTGAGGTAACACACTATATTTGACGCTACAAAACGGATAAGTCAGCTACATTTTATTAGACTTATATTTCGGTCCTTCTTGGCAAGGGTCCTCTACAGGCTCAAGCCGCTCAAACTGGAAAATTAACTTGTAGAAAAACAATTAAATATTCATCCTTAAATATCTGATTTTATGAACTTCTTCTCGGAAAATTGGTTGGAGTTAAAGCTGGTGCTGTGATTTCATTCTGGACGCGGCTGCTGTTCTTGCTGTTCGATTGGGTCGTCGAAAGGGTAGAGATTCCTCTGCATTTTGATTTTGGAGTCACCTGTCTCTTCTTCTTCTTTCCAGCTAAGATGGATACTTGTTGGCGACATGTATGGGCGATTTGAAGTTCCGTACTGTGGTTATAGATAGTCCTTGCACCGTCAAATATGATTCGCAGTCAGCTTCGGCTGCAGGACTATCTGTATCACAATCTCTTGACGTTACAGAAATATTCTTTTTTAACGAGCCTTTGAGTGTTACGAGTCTTATAAATAACAACAAACAGGGTTTACAAGTTCCTTTTAGCCAGAAAAAATACTTAAAAAGGCCTATAACGCAAATATTCTGTAACGTCAACAGATAGAGCCTGTTCCACCCTACTTACCATAGTTACTACGCATGACTCATGAATCTTGGCTTCAAGGCTGGAACGTATTTTTCTATTTTCAAGATATTACTCTACGGGGTAATCCAGCCAACCACGTTACATAGATCCGTAGTTACCACGTTTACTACGCTCCCGAGCATGGTAAGCAAATATTTACTATTAGTTACTATTTTGAGAAACTTGGAACGGTCAGCGTAGTAACTTTTTGTGAGGTTGGAACGGAAATAGTTACTATTGTTAGAAGGGTGGAACACGCCCATAGTGTTTTATCTTGTACTTGTTAAAGTTGCGCATCCTTGTGATATTTAGCAACTACAGCGGTAAACGATTTATAGATTCAAATAATGCACATAACGGATACGTCAGCAACGATGCTTTAGCAGCGATATTTCGGCCCTTGTTGGCAATGGTCCTCGTGAGGTTCCTCGACATTGACCCTGAAGATTGACAGCCTTACGAGGACCCTTGCCAAGAAGGGCCGAAATATCGTAGTTGACGTATCGATTATATGCATATTTGAATATATGTTTCAAGTCAGCTTGGGCTCAAGGAATTTTGTTTCCTTAGCCATGAAACTCGATGTCGATCAGAGGAGAGGCCAGAAAAAGCACATCTGTTGTCTTGTTTGAATCGAGGTTTGAATTTGGCGGTTCAGTTTTGGAGCCGTCCTAGAGCGTGTTCCACCCTTCCACAAATAGTAACTATTAGTTACTATTTCCATTCCATCCTCACGAAAAGTTACTACGCTGACCGTTCCAACCTTGTCGGAATAGTAACTAATATTTAGCCTACTATTTGCTTACCATGCTCGGGAGCGTAGTAAGCGTAGTAACTAGGAATCTCTGTAACGTGACTGGTCGGATTCGCCCCTGGTGTGAGATCCTGCTGGAAAATAGAAAAATCGTTCCAGCCTTGACGGAAAAAGCCAGAATTCGTGATGTCATGCGTAGTAACTACGGTAAAGGATAGAACACGCTCTTATTCTCGAGGATCATGTACTCAGCGGGTATTTTCCCCCGTTGACAAGAAGCGAAAGTGTTCACACGGTACCCGGGTATTTTTCAAGGGAGAGTATTGTCGTGTGGCAATAGATTCCAAGGTTGTGAAACTCAGGATATCTTTGTACGATGGACACCAACATGTGTCCATTTGGATCACTTCTTATATGGACAAAACCAAATTTATTGCTCGAAATTCTGATTTTGTTGTTGCTGACGTCGAACAATACCCTTTGACAAACAAATCCCCTTGTAAAAAGTTCGCGAAATTCAAGTCCAACATACCCGGGGATTTGTTGTTGTTGCGGGGAAGAATACCCGCGGAGGACGGGTAAATTCCATCCGTGTAAACGTAGCTTCAGCGACCCTAGAGCCTATTATGGGAAAAATTGAACATCCCGGAAGTGAGTCAAATAACTGAGCATCTTTAAAAAGAATTTACGACAATAAGCTGGCCTTTTAAGCTAGACTAAATAAACTTTAACCGTAGCAACCACTTCAGGTATCTCATCGTAAGATATCCCCTAGCGCAAAATACGTTTGGGATAGCTCCCCCCTCTCCTTCTACCTTATTGCGTGTCTGTTTTCAGACGTCCGTTGTTGATACACGTCTTTTGTGTGCTGCAAACTTCTCTGAAGAAACTTCATTATTTCGTTTGAATACGGTATTGAAGAAACGTGGAAAAGACTTTTCTATTAAGCAAGAAATTGAATAAAAGAGTTTTGGAATCCGAGTAGAATAACCAAGTAAGACGGAGGCGAGGAGCCACTGGAGACGTATTGCTGGAGTATGAGACAGCGAAGATCTACTCGCGCTTATTTTTGACATGTTTTCTATTTTGCGTGCTATTTGCATTTGCTGTTTGTGGTAGCGTATATAGTAGCGCATTCAGAGTGGTCGTTTTGGAGGGAGGATTTCCTATGGCATCATGGCTTTTACTATCAATTCCCTATCCTGGACCCATTTTTTATTGACCATTTTAGCGAATTTTCACATATTCTCGAAACATGCTCCGTTTTTACTACCGCCCTCCCCTTCCACCATAACTTTTAAAGTCGTTGAGAAGGCGTTATTGAAACTCTAAAATGCAAGGCTTTCAGTGTGTTGCTTTCAGATTTGTCTAGTACATGCAAGACGAATGTAAAATTGTAACAGTTTTTGTGACGGGTCTTAGAGCCCTACTTTCTACTTACTGTCTCCCCGCATCAAGACGTTGATTACCTCGGGGGGGGGGGGGTCTTCATATTATGTCTCATAGAAGCTGTATAGGTGTTACACACCATGATTGTATGTACGAACTACTGAACGGAATTGAGAGCTGAGCTACTACACTATTTATTTATATTACTAGACTAAAATAGAAACACTTTTGTATACTCAACTTATATTTTTCCTCTGACATATCTTTACTAAAACTTCACACAGAACTGAACTGAAGTTAAATCACTCCCAAACCAAACACAAGCCAAACCCACCGGATATTCCCAGAATAACGAAAACCCCCGTGAAACTAAAGAGTGAAAGTTGAATCTATTTAACCTAGACTAAACCCAAGCGTACAACATAGGTACCAAGTTCTCATAGCCAACCGATGTCGATGACTAGCTCCTTTCCTGACACAGTACAAAGGGACTGCCTTAGGCCAGTGGTCTTGGTTTGTCTGCCTCATGGGGCTTAGAGGACAAGGTCGGACATGAGAGTGCGACTTCGGGAAAGTGTTTTATCTGGTTCCTGTCATTAGCCGGATGGGCCCCGGGGCTTGTTTGTCCGAAGACAGCTGGAGGTTTGCGTGGGACTCGTAAATGGAAAAAATCGTTTGACGGTAAAAGATAGTTTCACTGAAAAGAAATTTTGATTTTCTCCTACATCACCATAGAGAAAGGCTCGCAGCCACTGTTTTGCGAACGTACGATGTTGCCGGTCCGTTTGTGGTTGTCGATCAGCGTCTTGTCGAGTTTGTTTATTCTTTAAAATTGGAGCCATACATTATTATAGCACCTTTATTTAGGGTTGTTTCGTTTAGTCTTTTTTTTTTGTTTGGATTCTTTCTTTCTTCTTTTTTACCTTTTGTTTTGTCCTGTTTTCCGATACTCTGTCTAAAGACGCTGTGTGCCAATTTTTAGATGGTTAATATTATTGATTGGTTTAAATTACTATATACAGAAATTATTGAAGTATGCCTTTTTAGAGAGATATCTGTACTAGGTTTATAAGAACTGCAAGAATCTACTCAGCGTAAAAAGCTGTTCACTTTTAATTACCCAAAGGAATCTGGAATAGTCGTACCGTACAGTAATAAATAAATAAATTGTAAAACAGCCGGAAATGGATGAACGAACGATTAAAATGATCTGAAGGTATTTAGTGTCGGATGTCTCAAAGTCACTGCTCAGATATTAGGATATGGGTATGGGGCCCAAAAAGTCAATATAGCCCAAACATACACCAAGAACGACTCGAAGTTTACCCTTATCTGATATCTATAACTGTCCTCAATTTTGGCTTGTCACAACTCGGACACCATATTTTTTTCCGGCACACAACTCACTGATAAAACCCAGGCAGTTTCTAAGCGGCCTGTTCGGAAAGCAAGGGACGCGCGGATTCTATTTATTTCTTGTTCACGTTTTTTTGGCGTCGTTAGTCTAGCTAGACTCATGATTCAATCTCAGAGATGTCTCTGAATGTACTCAGATTTAGGCTTATACCAACTCGGACACCACGGTTTGCCGGCACACTGCTCACAGAAGAAACCCACACAGATGATAACGATAAGCTGCCACTTCGGAAAGACAGGAATCCGTGGATTCTATTTAATTTTTGTTCGCGTTTTTTTTTCGGCGTCCATAGCCTAGACTCGCAAATCTGTCAGAGACCACAAACCTCGAAAGTAACTGAATGTGAATTACATCTTTTTTCAAAGTCCTTACAGACCGTCGAATCCCCCCCCCCCTACTGTGTAGGTGGATTGCATTATTTTTGCGTCAGTGTTGGGGGCAAAATAAGTTCATTTTTCCATCTTTTTGCGGAAACAATCTAATCTCTTTTTGGTCCATCTTTTCATCAAGGAATTAAATATGTTGATGGGCAGAGAAATGCAATATCATGCAGAAGCAAAAAAGAAAAGACTTCTCGTTTCCATGACAACGAGACGGCGTAATAGAGAGCTTCTGGTTCCTTTCGGCTTTATGCGTCTTCATAATCACATCTTTTTTCGGGCGAGAGTGAGGTTCGATTTTTTTGTGGCTGTGCTAAATCAAAGTCGCCGGAATGGATTACCAAGTCACGTGACTGTGGAAAAGGGGAAAGCAACTGTCTTCTAGTGCTTTCTGCATAATTCTGGAAATGAATGTTTTTGTTAGTCCCGTATGATTTTTGGGGGGTACCAAGCAGAAATGAGGGGAGGGCAGTTCCTTATTAGACCTTTTGGGGACCTATTTGTCCAGTGTCCAGTAGTCTGTCGTTCACCATTTGTCGAGAGTTTGGTCACTTTCGGGTCTCGACTGCCCCGAGAAGACACCTTTAGTTTTGGTCCCAGAATTCAATTCGTTTTCCGTCTTCTCCCTTTGTTAATTGCGACGAGACACGGAACTTAACTAGAATGCATCCCCCTTGTCTCCCCTTTGTTCCTTTTGTATTATATCCTGTTCTCAACTTGGGTCAGCAAAACTCTCCAGACTCGAATCCCCTCCGCTTGTCATCCTACCTAAGTCAACAGCCACTGGTGTAATTTGCGAGCTACTATTCTCGTTCGACAGGTTCGACACTTAACACGAGTATTTTCTCGATTTGGAATTTGTCCCCACCGTCAGAGGGGAACCCGGTTATTAAAAAAATGCACTTGCTTCCTGGTTCGTCCGTGGATGATAGTTTGGAGAAGACTAGTGTTGGGCGATATTCGATATCGATAACGATATATCGGACCAAATATCGATATCGAATATCGAAACGTAAATATCGAAACGTAAATATCGGTATCGAAAACGATATTTTTTCATTCATAATTATGGTAAAGAATCCAACATAACCTACATTTATATATAGGAAATTGGTGGCATATGTTTTCTGAAATTAAGTTCTTATTTATTCGGAGTTTGAGATGATGCAAGATGCTATTTAACGACAGTTTCGTTAATAAATTTTGGCGAAACGAGACGTATCCTATAGCGAAACGTACTAAAGAAATATCGATATCGAATATCGAAAGTGAAAATATCGATATATCGAAAATCCAAATATCGCCCAACACTAGAGAAGACTGGAAGAGGTGTTTCTTGGGCGATTCTTATTGCCGCTGCGTTCGGATATGAGGCCTTATCCAGGGGGGGGGGGGGTAAGGGGATTGACCTCCCCCCCCGAAACACACAAAAATAGTCATTTTTATAGGCTTTTCCCTCTGATCTATGTCTTTTTTGTCCGACCCGCAGGCAACCCCCCCCCCCCCAAATAAATTCCTGGATAGGGGCCTGGTTCATAGAATCGATTTTTAAACGAGATTACACAGCAGGCGCCAACATCGCGTTCACCAAGGGCCTATGCGATCTGTTGTTCATAATACTGTTCAGCAGAAATTTTGTCTCTGTCTTTCGCAAGAGTCATGTTAAGGCTATAGCTAAAGCTATGGACTTGTGGTCATGAATAACAAGTTTCTGTATTCGAATCGTTGTATGTATAGTAATAAGTAAGTAAAGTTAGTAAAGTATTTATTACCCGTATTTTTCCCTTAGAGCAAAAATAGAGAAAAAGAAGAGAAATTTAAGGCACAACACAAATACAGACACTTGACATTTTACATAACAGTTACACACAATCAAAAACTATAAAAGTGTTTAAGCCAGGGGTGGTTCCGTTTCGCCTGGAAATTTGAAATTTCAGCAGAAATTTGAAATTTCAGCAGAAATTTCGCAGACCTGAAGTAAAGAGACCGGAACTTAGGTTTTTTGGTCTTAACTAAAAAATTCCAAAATGGTGCGATATACAGAACATGCGGCAGTGCGACAGCGTTATACATATTCGCGAGATACTTTCGGCATAAGAGGAGTCTATTGGCGACGATGGAGCCATATGCGGTACGAAGTTTTTTCTCGACTTGTTTAACGAGTAGTAAGGTTGCAGCCTGTCGGCAGACCAAGGTATACGACGTGAGACGAAACCAATCCACGTGAAGTCCGATCCGTGTATCACAACCAAATAACAATGAACAAGACAGCAGGGGCCGTGGCACTTTCGAAACCCATAAGAAACAGTTGTTGATTATATGAAATAATAACAAACGAATTTATTATTTTAAAGCACAAGGACCATAGCAAAGAAAAACGTGGTAAAAAAAAACAAAATCATTGAAAACCTACCAAACATCTCAAATTACTTGATCCAGAAATCTATTTCTATGCTCCATTGCCGATATTTGTTTGTATTTAAAGCCCACGGGATTTTAGACCGGCATCCAAGCTTGCTTTCAACTGAGGTCAGTCCGGGCCCGGAAATTCGCATCAGGGAAATCAGTTGATGTAGCTCTATAATAAACTCCGAGCTCGTCCTCATCGAATGATTCAATGGGAACTCAGAATAGTCTGTTCCTGGAAAAAGGACGTAACCGCTACCTTATCCGCCGTTTATTAATTTCCGACCCTTTGTTGACACTTAAGCCCTCTCCTCTAATTTGTGTTCTTCGATTGGAAACTTATTTGTCCACAATCCCATCAGTGTGATTCTAAATTAGTGAACCTTTGTGGAAAATATTTTGTGAGTGTTTTGCGATTATTTTATATTTCTTTGTCCTTTTCTGCTGCACTTACGCCCTTGGGCAGTGCGTCATAAATCCTTAATTCATTCATTCACATCCCGTAGTGAATAACCCCTCTATCCTCTCGTGGAAGCGCAGGAAGACTAAGCAGCTTTTCCTCCGGACAAAATTGGAATGGGAGTTCTCCCACTGCCGTCCCCCTTGATGAAGCTTTAGCTTAGAGTGACACACTCATCGTGATTAAATGACCTGAACAACAGCTTTTTTACTGTATTTTGATGCTCTGGGTTTTCAGCTTGGGTTGATATGGTACTCAAGACCTGAGATAAGATAACTTCCTGAAACTTGATGGAAATTTCGTCCCGTCCCTAGGAACAAAGACACTAAGGGGAGTCTGAATTTCCCGTTTCATTCAGATCCCCGTTTCTTTCTTTGTTCCAACTGACGGGAGTAAATTTCCAGCAAGTTTCATAGTGCACTTCGCTAGAAATAATCTGAAAAAGATCGGAATTATCTAGTTTTCTCTTTATGAACAAGAAGCCGGAATTATTCAGTCTCCCGTAATAAACAAGTTCTCTGATTGTCCTTTTCGTTAGAAGCCGTCAGGAAAAATCGGGAATTATTTAGTCCGGAAGTTTTGATTTGGCCGGTGAACTTCTTCCTGTTACATTGGTTTTGTTCGAGTCACCAGATATAGGGTGATTGACCTGGAACTGAAGCCCAAGGCAAAAAGATCTGTCCTGTGCTAAGAATGCCTAAATTGTTGTAAGAGGACAGCACGTTTTCCCAAAGCTGGAAAAAATGGCAACCCTCACTGGTATAACCTTCTTTTTGGTTTATTTTGTGTTTGTGAACAAAACATAAGAATGTAATAACTTTGTAAAATATAGGTGAAAATTTTATAAATTAAATCAAGAATTTACTTTAAATGCCCCCCCCCCCCCCCCCCAGCTTGTTCGTTTTGAATAAAGTAACCAATTTCTAAATTAATTATGGCTTTCAGTGATTGGACCACATATGAACTATTGATGGTTCTAGAAGATAGCTTTTTCTAAAAAAAACGTGTCGCGTTGATAGGGAAACAAAAAACTTTTTCTCTCCTGCAATTGCGGAAATAACGGATAAAGGCTTTTCGAAAAGTTAGGAAGATTCACGGTACGCTTCTGCGTTGCCATCGTGACATCTCAGCATAAAGAATGTAAACTGATCGGAGAATAAAATTAGAATCAGTGGCTTCGCTGTGTTGATGCGCTAAATTTCAAGGACGGAAAATGAACAGAAAAAAATAATAGTTTCATTTTCTGTAAATATGTAGCATGTATTTAGCCGACAGCTTGTATATCATCTGCATTGCGTAATTGGGCATGTGTTTTAAGTCAAATGCAGGGAGAACGCGAAAACTATTAGCCAGGGATGCAGAAAAAAGGCGCGTGTCGCCGGATTCGTCCGTGTGAACGCGAAACCGCCGAACTCGTCCCCTGTCAACGCAAAGCTGCCGGATTCGCCCGCGTGAACGAGAATCAGCGGTGTGCGGGAACAAGGCTTTAAACTTTAAAAGGGCATCAGAACATTGAACTTTCGGGTACAGTGATACGCTCATTCGAATTGGGCATTGCAATCCGTGGATTTTCAGTTGCGGAAGGCTGCATTGCGAAGAGGGGGATGTATATACACAGTATTCTTGCGAATATACACTTCTGAAATCCACGCTGTCAACAGTTTGTCAGGCATTGGTATAATCCGGAAAATTGCTGAATGCTGTTGCTGACGAGACGTCACAGAACACCAACGATAAAACTCACAAACTTGCAGTCTATTACCATGAGAATGTTGGTCCTTTCATTAAATTCGAAGTTTTCACGAAGAACACATAATCGCAGTGGGTCATCTAGAGGCGTATTCTCGCCATTCCAAAAGGACTCCACTTGAGGAGTCCCCGCGTTTTTTTCTCCCGGGGAATCACTTCCCCGTATTCTCGCGAGTCTCCAAGGACGGGGAGTGCTCCGATTACCATTACCATCATCAACAAGGCCAAAGGTTTCGATGGGATCCCAAAACTTCAATATTTGATCCAGACAATTGGGTCTTGTCTACTCTAGTCTTCGTCAGACTCCTTGAACATTTTTACTATTAAAATTCCGAAACAGATTAAGGCCAAAAAGTTAATCATCTGAGAAACCCAAGTTTAGATATGGATTCAGCATGTGTGTTTTTACCCCTATAAATCATATCTGTTTTGACGAAAACTTCCTGCCTTACTTCTGCGAATTTCCCGGTTTCGGCCGAATTCCGGATCTACCTATCCGGCAAAAAAAAAGAAGCTAAAATCGAACTCAGCGTGTCGCTCAACGTTTCTTCTTTCCCCTATATCGGACATCTAATCAACTTCAAATTAAAATTTAACTTAAAAAATTCCGGTTCCAGCCGGATTCCGGGCGATCTATATGTCCGGGTACAAAATGACTGTCAGACACGGATTCAGCATCTGTTCGTACCCCTCGGATATCTAATCAACTACAAATACTTTGAACAATTTTCCGGTTTTGGCCGGCTTCCGGGCGAACTACTTGCCCGGCGAGAAAATGATTTTCACCATCGTGTTCAGCATGTCTTCCGACCCCTAAACCGAACATATAATTAACTTCAAATACAACTTTTACTTTTAACAAACTTTGCGGTTTGGGCCGGATTCCAGGCGAACTACTTGTCCGGCGAAAAAATTGTTGTCACCATCGTGTTCAGCATGTCTTCTTATCCCTAAATCGAACATCCAATCAACTTAAAATAAAACTTTTACTGTTAACAAACTTTCCGGTTTTGGCCGGATTTCGGGCGAACTACTTGTCTGGCGTGAAAATCGTGGTGCCTACTTGTGCGCCATCGTGTTCAGCATGTCTTCTTACCCCATAATCGACTGTCTCATTAGCTTTAAAAATATTTTGCTTGCCCCTTAATTCAAACCCCCTTCCCCACCCCTAAATATAGGGCTACAAAGCTCATCTACGAACTAGACCTTACTCTTGTTCCAAACAATCCTCACACCAAGTTTCATCAAAATATCTCGTTCCCTTTGAGAGTTATCGTGCTTACAGACGGACGGACGAACGGACAACTTTGCGATGTTATAGGTATCCCTCCACTTACGTTTTGGGATCCCAAAAACGACTCCCTTTCAGATTTGGAGGGGAATCAGTTTTTGCTGGTATTGGCGCAATGTAAAATAAAGTAAAAACAACAAGAATAAACAAAACCAAAAATAAAATGGATCCAGACGTGCGTCAACTGCATATTGTTTCTTCGAACAAAATTCATTTTGGAAGCATTCCCCGTGTTCTCGTTGTGTTCCGTCCGCGGAGTCCGCATGGAGTGACTCCTCTATTCTCGCCGTTCCTTTCGATTCCCCGAGGAGTCCTCGCGGGAACGGCGAGAATACGCCTTAGATGTGTCTCGCAAAGTTGTCATGGAAAGGGATTGGCGGGCCCACCTGCGATTTTCATTGTCGGTTTGTAGAGGAACTTCCGGGCGGCCGGAATCAGTAGCTTCGGATGTTGCGTCTTTGGGGAGGGGGAGTTCCGAAGGTAGTTTATGTACTCAGCTCCGATTCTCTTTCAGGGTCCGCTTGCGAGGTCCTACCCTCCCAATATCACAGAAACTGTTTCGACTTCCGCCCGGTGCGACAAACCTCCCATCCGTCGACCCATCAATGTCCCCCGCGACACCACCACAACGACAACAGAGAAAGTTGCCAAAGACAAAGAACTTCTTGAAGAGGAGATAAACGTTTTGCAGCAAGATACAGGCAATGATGACGTTATTCGCAAGAGCGGAGTGTTGTACAGACAAAACACATATGAGCAGTGGCCTCCGCTGGAGGAGCCAGCTGACTATTATGACAGCAATTTAATTAGCTCAAGAACTAGCAGCGCAAGTGAGGAGTGTGTTAATGGACTTTTAATAATCGTGTTGGCATTTGTAATTAGATAGTCAGAGGTGATGAAATAGGAAACTGGTTTGATTCAGTGCTGTGGAGGAAGTGGGTCTGTCCAAGTATGGCGAAAAGGCTCAGCTGGAGCTCTAGTACTCTGCTAATTACAGCGCGGGATTTCAGAATCAGGAGTGTATAAACTCATTGGTTGTGTATGAGAACACGTACCGACTGGTACTTGGTTCAACTGGTACGCTGCTCATCCCTCGCGACAGTAGAATACGGAATCTACGAAAAATACGCTCTACGAGTATCGATCCTCATGGAGAACTTGGCAAAAGACGATTTCCGGAAGAACTGGGCAAATGACGGAAGTAAGCTAACCCGAACCGGTGTGTTCTTGAAAACCTAAGCCCTGGAACATCCCATTAAGTATGATCCCGACGTGGAGTGTGCGGGCTGCAGTGTGTATGTACACTGCTTAAGCTAACGTAGTTCTGGATATTCAGGTGCGCTATCCAGATGAACCTGATTGGCCAAGAATGCAATGAGACATACGAAGTGAATCTAGTCAGAGAAGTTGACGCGATTTATCCTAGTTCGACGATCGAAGGTGACACAAACGCTTTTACGCACAAGTAGGGACTGACCAATTTTGGAATCTAAACCGTTTTTTACCGGCCTGTTCAAAAAAGGGAAATGTAGTAAGCTGAACAGCTAAGTATTTTGTGTAGCGGCATCCGTTTGGCGCAGTGCAAAAAGTAAATATGGGAACTTGTACAGAGCTGCTTATCCTCTTCACTGCGGGGTACAATGTTTAGTGTAGGCTGGCTGCTTAATTCATTTCTGTGATAGGATTGGTGTTTTCCTCCTTAATTGGCCGCACCTAAAGAGACTTTTGAAATGGGAACGGAATTTCACATAGAAGAGAGATGACTAGCAACCTACTTATGGTAAGAAGGTGCATTTGAACATGTCATGAAACTATCAATTGGTTGGTTTGGTATAGAAGTGTCTCTAGGGATTTTAATTTAAACAAAAATAAATATGGGATCATGCAGGCTTACCCCCGATGAAAAATTTATCTCAAAATAGTGGTATGAAGTTGTACGAAAAAGTAGCATGCAGTACGAACTGATGCTACTACATCCTTCTATGTCAGGCTACCGTGTTACTACATTCTAATATTAGCAAGACTGGATGCTAATATAGCAAGACAAGATGCTACTGGATACTACTGCTTATGATTGGCACGGTCTGAGGCACATTAAATGATAGTATTCTTTGCTATTACATATGAAAATACATGCAAATTTGCATGTATTATTGCAACTATCATACAACTACGCAGGCTACAAATTTTTCATCAGGCCCCTTTATCCGGTTCTTTCTCCGCCTGCTGTAGGCGGAGCCGTTATGTCTCAGACCGGACGAACAGTTGAAGTTGTGTTTTAAGCTACACTCTTGATGACTAACTCTCCTTGCCGATGCAAAATCGCCAGGTACCTAGCGCAAGAGCCAGAAGCGGTATCACCTCGGGTATCACAGCTGCTCCCGAAGATCGCCGTGATTGTTTGACATAGGATTTGAGTTGTTGAGTTTGAGTCGCTACTCGCTAGTGAGACGTTTTCTCGTTCTTCCTGAGAATACACTGGCGTGTTTCGGACTTAGTCAGATAGAGTATTTGCTTGTTCGAATTGGATCCTAACACGATGCACTGTAACCTGATTTTAATGTCCGGGTTTCGCATAAGAGGGCACAGGATTCGCTCATCTATCGAATCCGTTTGTGTTTGGACATGGTTTTGAACTCGAAAAAAACAGGGGAGCTTGAAGCCACTAATACTGCGAACACATGATAGCTCCCAGACTGGAATTCCTGCCCGGATTTTTGGCATCATCATCACTTTCATATGAGTTGCGTTTTTGCTGATACCATGGTATCTGTTACCAAGGTAACTGGATCTGCAATTAGCCGTTTTTGCAGTTATCGTGGTATCTGATACACGGTGCTCTGTGAAAACGACTATTGCCGAAATTGCACTTTCCGAAGTCATCGTAAAAGAAGAACAGATATCCAGTTACATTACGAAGTGCTAAACTTCTTTCTCACCAATCTGACAAAATTTGATGAAAGTGAGATGACTTTTCAGATACCACGACCAGTTACCACGGTCGGACCGTAGTATCTGAATATCTGATACCACGATAACCGCAAAAACGCCTTTTGACCGTGGTATCAGATACCACGATAACTGCAAAAACGACTTTAGACCGTGGTATCAGATACCATGGTATCTGCAAAAATGCAAGTATGGAAAAGTTGACATTTTTCAACTTGATGACGAAAGTGCAGGATGTCCGGCCGGGAAATCCTGATCGTGTGTTCGCACTTTAAGTAAGGGAACCAATGCTAGGATACTAAACAAACGACGTGTTACGAGTATGGGCTGAGAGCAGCAAGCCTGAAGTTAGGATATATTTGTATGATGATGATGATGATTTATTGATCCACCAAAATTGATGATAATAAGATAAATAACTATATAAATACACAAATCAAACAAACATTAGACCGAACTCTAATCCATTGGAACGACTAAAATAAACAACAACGCATGAAAATGGCGAAGTCAGATTAAACACCACAAACAATGACAAAAACTTTAAAAACACTTTAAAAACATTAAAATTCAAAAAAAAAAATTCGAAATTTAAAACAAACAAAACAAAAAAAAAATCATAAGAATAATTTACCGCTCATGGAGGAAAGATGATAAATTATGCTTGAGCCCTTGCAACTTACGTATAGGCTACTGTGGAAATATTAAGCAGCATTTGAAGAAACTCTTTGTTCTTTGTCGGTATCTTATAGTGCGAACACACGATGAGGATCGGGAGCTCCCGGGCCGGAATTCCTGCCCGGATTTGCGGCACCATCATCACTTCCATACGGAAAAGTTGAAATTTTTTCAAATTGATAATGAAAGTATAGGAAATCCGGCCGGAAAATCCTCATGGTGTGTTCGCACTTTTAGTACCGTCGCTCGGTACTTGAGTACTTGAGTATTCTTCAAACTGGCTGGAAAGTGTACGCTTTGCTTAAGTCCCGCATCTAAGGTATTCCAGAAACTCCTAATAAGAATGCTCATCCTATCCATCTAAATAAGCCCTTGCCTCTAGAACTATTCAGAAATAAGTGCTCTAGTTAAAACAAATGGGAAAACGTAATTACCGAGGAGATTCCTGTGGAGTTCCTCAGGACAGCAACGGCCAGGGATTCCATGCAGCGTTGCCACATCAAACATATTTAGAGAGTGACTTTTGGCCCAAAACAGAGAGTGAAATTTATTTTCATGAAAAGTACACTTTTGGTCGGAATTGTCTCTGTAAAAATGACACATCTTAATTTTCCTTTCATGAAAAAAAACTTGAAATAGTCACTTCTTGTCGGAATCCCTGCTGCAAAAATTACACATTTGGTCATTTTCTGAAATAGAGTGATTTTATGTCCCATGTTGAACAAAAGTGACAAACACAAAATAGAGTGACAATTCACACTATCGTGCGACATGTTGCAACCCTGACTGCATGATATTACTTATGGTATCTTCTTCTTACGCATAAGCTCCAGCGTGCCAACTTCTTTCGTTATCATTTTGCTTCAAACTAGCACCCCCGACGAAGCTTATATGGGATTAAAACTCCTGTGTACTCAAGGAAGAAGGTATCCCCCCTGGGAGAAGGGGGCTAGAATGCGACTGTCAGTGACCGGCTTGCTGGGTACAACAAATCCAATTTTGAAATCGTTTTGTTGAAGCGAATCTTTGAAGTTTCGAGTGTACGGTTAGAAATAATCGCCGATGTTTGCTTATGCGGCGAAGAGATAATCAGGTATGCTGGGCAGTCGCGTCTGCATTTTCATTATAAAGTTGAAAAAAATTCGCTTTTCCGTACGAAATTGATGATGGTGACGAAATCCTGTCAAAGATAAGCGCAGCGATGATTGGAATGATCGATAATTAATTTATGGTCAGGATAGTGGGCAACATGGCTACACTTCGGTGAACTGGAATAGGAATTCTTCTGTATTCAGACAGATCTGTTCTTACCTTCACTAAGCCCTCATATGTTAATGATTTCAGCTATGTCAGCACTTGGTGAAAGAAGGGTACCTCGTGTCTTGAGGAAAATGTGGACGGTAGTAAAGTATACTTTTGGGGATGGTGTATCGAATAATCGTGCGGGTAATTTCAGCTAGATTCTCCTTCTGTCGATGAACTCAAATTGATGATGGGGGAGGCTTTTTAAGTTCCAAAACTATTTCAGTAAGTAGATTTTGAAAGGGTGCTGTTCAAATACTCCTTGAGCCCAAGCTGACAGGGAAACGTATGTTCAAACAGTGGATAAAACGGAGACGTCAGCTATGATGCTTTGGCAGCGATATTTCGGCCCTTCTTGACAAGGGTCCTCGTGAGGCTACCGAACTTCAGGGACAGCGTTGGGAAAAAGAAGAAACGAAGCTGTAAAAGTTTTGCTGGTTCTACGGAAACTTGACAAAATGACGCAAAGCTTGTGCGGCCTGGACAAAGCTAAACTCGGCTAAACTGCTTTTCGAAACTTAAGGTGCGTTTTTTCATGTAGTTTCGGTTTAGTTTGACGTACTTTTGTTTCAGCTGTACAGTACGTTTTGTTTGTCTGTTACACATAATGTACTTTCAGAACTGAAACAAAACCACGTCAAACTACAACGAAACCATAAAAAAACACACCTTTATTTTTTCTCCAAGGGGGAAATCACCTTAAATAGCACAGATTTGTTTCTCTTTTTTCCAAAACAGGGCAGTTTCGGTTGTAAGAGGGTTTTCGTATTTCACAGGTTCATTTTTTACAACTTTTTAGGGCCAGTTTTGCTTCAGCTTATAATTTAGATCTGTGTATCAAGGCCGTATCCAGGGGGGGGGGGGTTAGGGGGCAAATATGTCCCTGGATTGTTGCTTTCTAGCGAGGGCAGGCCCGTATCCAGGAATTTATTTCGGGGGGGGGGGGGTGGCCTGCGGATCGCACAAAAAAGACATATATCGGAGGGAAAAGCCTATAAAAATTAGTATTTTTGTACGTTTCGGGGTGGGGGTCAACCCCCCCCCCCCTGGATACGGCCTTGAGCGAGGGTATACACTGTACAAAAAAAAAATCTTGCAATATTCGCTACGGGGATTAATCTTGTCTCTAAAGAGATAATCATATCTTTAATTTGGATTAATCTTATCTCAGTAGAGATAAGATTAATCCCAGTAGCAAATACTGCAATTAACTTTAATCCTTACACAGAGAAATTTTTACAGTGTAGTCTGTGCCTTTGTGATTGTTAGAAGATACTATTCAGCGGTGTAACTTAAGTTTGTGATGAGTACAGTCGTTTTTGCTGTATCGTGCGTTTTGTATATTATCATGTACAGCTTAATTTTTTAAGACGTTTAATGAAGAGTTTATGTTAATTTATGTTAATTGAATCAGCTAATAAAAACTTTGTTATGATGAATTAGACGAAGGAAGACGGGGACTTGGTCGACTTGTACTAGTGTTTGTTGTACTAAGCGATGTTGCGCTCATTTGGATCTTCCATCTTGGTTAACTTTTTCCCGACTAAATATGCTTGAAAAGACAAACTGAAAATAACGAGGTCACTTTAATGTATATTCGAAAATTACTTATACAATATACCCCTAGAAATTTGTTATGGAGACATCCCATAGCACTTTGCTGTGTAATAGTCCTCCTAGTTATTTCCTCGCTCTAGTGCCTACTTTTCTATATATCTCTTCGGTTTTCATCACCATCATTAATTTCCCGTCATCGTGACAATAGATCACTCGGTCTTTATCACCTAGCTCCAGTTAGCTGCTCGCTTATCCAAGGTCAAACTTTTATCCATTTCATTATAAGTATTACGGAATGAGTCCGTAGCCAGAAGCAGTTCTCTTTCATCCTGAGTCCGAGCAGGGCCTCTCTATATTAGCATTTATTGGTAAGAGTTGTTTATATATTTAGTTAGGGACCCGTTAGTGCTATATTACCTGTGTCCACTCTTGTACATGATTTGCCATACGATAAATTGATCTACTTTATGGTCCATTTCGGCTAGGCCCCAAAACAGCAGCAAATTTGTATGGCAGCCTCTCATGTCTCAGATGTCCCATTTTGGGTCCGGGACGGATCTGATGAACTGGGGTGGGGTCGGAGGGGAGGACTGACGAAACTTGGCGGGAATTACAGGCACAAGTCCTAGGTGCATCAGTTACAGAATCGGACCGGATTCGGGTATCGAGGGGGGGGGAGCTGTAGGGGGTGTCCGGAATTCCGCTGATCGTGAGTTAAGGTACTTCCAGACGTGCTAGGATGATAATACTTTGCCGGAGCATTAGAAACTTGACATCGTTGGGTTAGACATCGACACTTCTCCGAACCGACCATCCCTTAAAGAACTCATCTTAACCGCAAAACACAAATTGAAACACAAACACAAATTCACGATCACCATGAGCACATGATCCTTTTTGTCTTAAGGGTTTTGCTTTAGAAATTATTTTCAAGCACCCTTAAAGTGCGCATCTTAACCGAAAAGTGAACAAAAAAACTTTGACCATCAGTCTTGCAAGTTTGGCGCATCTTAATCGAAAAGTGAAAAAAATACTTTTGACTATTACTTCCATCTAACCCGGCCTTGCAAGTGCCATATGAGCTTCCAGCTCTTGTTTTATTCCGAGCGTGGGGATGGGGGCCCAAAGTTTACCTTTGCCCCCCCCCCCTCCCCCGCGATGTCCAATGACAAAATAGAGTATATTTGTTTTTCCTCAAACTTTTCACGGACAAATGATCTTTGGTGCAGTCGGTTACATATGCTGCTTACATAATGTCTGTTGGGAAGCAGTACAGCCTATACTTTCACGTCTTCTTATAGACAGAATGTGTTGTTGTTCTGGTAGAAGAAAAACATTCAAACATGGTCGTGGTTCAAGATTAATTCAGAGTTGCTCGGAACCTGCTAATATCATTTGTTTTTCATCGTCTGGCAAGAAAAATCATAAACTAACAAGCACTAAAATGGGCTATAACCCACCAAGTCAAAATAAATTTACTCTAGGGGAACACCATAAAGCTCATTTCAAGATACTTTATGATCTTGTAAAATTGATGTTGAGTATTACGGAATGACCCTAAAACTAGGGAGGTTTGCATATATCAGACAAGCAGATCTCAGCACTGACTTTAGAGGGGGATGGCTGCGAAATGAATATTTGTAATGTTGGAAGAGTGTAAAATCTATTTGTTTTCGGCTTCGATGGGCAGTTCGACTGGATCCGGTAAATACTTGTTTAATTATATTGAATCATATTTCTTTATAGACTTGTTAAGAGGTATAAAAGAATTTGCTGAATCGGGATAAGCTGTTATTGTCAGCTCAGGTCAGTAGTTCGACGGTAAACAAAGGAATATGAGGAGGAACTATGGTCGTGCTCCACCCTACTTACCGTAGTAATTACCTGTGACGTCACGGCTTCTGGCGTTAAGGCTGGAACGAAAATAGTAGCTAATAGTTACTATTGTAAGAAGGGTGGAACGCGCTCTATGTTGCCTGACAAGCCTGATCCGGAGACCGGACATCTGTGGGAACTGGGAAGCATAGTATTTGTTTTGTAAAACGTTTCAACATCGACGAACGTTCGGAGGGAAAGATATGCATTGTCCAGTTATTCCGGTGTGCCTTCCGTGTATTTCAAAACGCCCAAGAGAAATAATACCGTAAAACGTTCTTTTAATTTTAAATATAGAATTCTATATTTACAAATTTTTCAATACTGAATGAATGGCTATGGGTTGTAGGCTAATGTTATGGATAGATAGATAGATCAGTGTATTTCAAAAGCCCAAGGGCCATATACAGGGGCGTCGCAAGTGCATTTTCGGTGGGGGGGTGCAGAGCCAAAATTTTACCGAATCTTTCAAAAATGTTACCGAATCCAAGAACTTGGAATTCGAGCTTTAAAATATGGGACAGAAACGATTCCGTAGGAAGAGTAACAAGAAAAGGCAACATGAACGACGATAAGCCAGCTATTAGGCGGTGTTTTGGCGAAGCGCACATGGCCAACATATTGCCGGGTATGATTGCAGTAACATCTACTACCTAGTATAGTGAATAGAAAATCACATCGAGCGCCGCAGGCAAAAATTTTCAAAATCCATCATTTTTTTTGAAGGCTAAAATTTAACTGCTTCTCTTACAAATTCTATCCTTTACCGCTGGTTAAATACCAAGATTCTATGAAGTTCCACAAACCGGATGGAGCGACGTTCCGGCAGCAGTAGCAACTGTAGTTTAGTCAATATACTACCTATAATCACATAAAGTGAGCGCCGCAGGCGAAATTTTTTTGTGCTTTTTCCTGCCAAATTTAACTTCTATCCAAATTCTAGCCTTTTAATGTTTCGAAATCTCAATCCTAAAACTGGCTTAAAACTCCCGTCAAATGACGCGCCCTTACACAAAATAGAGAATATTACGAAACGTGCTGCAGGCGGAATTTCGAAATATTTATGATTAGATATTCTTTTTGAGATCTAAAATAAAGTAAGGACTATCGATGATATCACAGATCATCCCTTTTGTCTGCGACTAGTGCTTCATTCGATTTCTTCTGAATTTCGAGGTTCGTGGTAACTTCCGAATCTTGGCAATTATAACGAATAAGTCACCGAATCCCAGTTATTATACCGAATAAGTTTAGCCGAGAGCATGTTCGGGATTCTGTATAACTACTGTATCCCGGTTATTATACCGAATTGTTTTGGTATCGAAAGACTACCGAACAATATTCATATTCGGTATACTTTCTTCGAAATTGGAACAAAAGTCAGGATTCGTGGTTAACTTCCCAATCCTGGAAATTATACTGAATAAATTACCGAATCCCAATCGTGATACCGAATAATTTCGAACCAATAGCTTATTTGGGATTCTGTGTAATAACGGAATCTCCATAAGTCTACCGAATAGTTCCGGCATCGAAAAATTACCAAAAAATTTCGGCAAATTCTCTCACCAAATTCGTGATAACTACCGGATACTGGCAATTATACCGAATCCGATCATTATACCGAAGAAATTCGGTATAACTACCGAATCCCCATAAATATAACGAACAGTTCTGCTATCGAAAAAATACCGAACAATCCTACAATACGAACAATAACTACCGAATACTGGCAATTATACCGAATCCCGATCATTATACCGAAGAGATTTGTACAGATAGCCTATTCAGGACTCTGTATAACTACCGAATCCCCGTAAATATAACGAACAGTTCTGCTATCGAAAAAATACCGAACAATTTTAGTAAAATTGTGGGCCTTCGGCCCAAAATTTTACCGAATCTCAAAAAGGTGGGGGGGGGTGCTGCACCCCCGCACCCCCCCCTTGCGACGCCCCTGGCCATATACACAAACAAACAAAAACAAAAATATAACTTAAACAATCAGACTCCTTCTTAATTCTAAACATTTGTCTATGTACACGCCCACTCGAGTAATAACGGTAGGGTTAGTATTACTCAAAATTTCCGGAGTAGCCTGGTCTGAACCGGGTTAGCACCAACGTTGGATGCGCGAAGATGGCAGAGGATTAGGTGAGACCACGTGTGATTAAAGTACACTAAAGGGAAAGGGTTACGGCTTAAAAAAAATCGTTGCTTTCAAGAATTTCTTGGACAATTTGTATGCCAAGATAATCTGTAACGTACGGTATTTCAGACAAAATTTGTGGAAGTCAGTGGTCTATGTTTTGCGTATCTCAGGGGCGTCCCGAGGGGGGTGGGGGGGGTGCAGCCCCCCCCCCCCCCTCCCCTGAAAGCCTGTGGGAAAAAATTCCGGTAAATTTTGGCTGGTGCGGTGAAGCCGCGCCAGTTAAAATTTGTCAAATTCACCTGAACTTGATGATTTTTAGGGAATCTAACGGATTATTGCTCAGGGAACCTACCGTATTTTGCTCATGGAATATACGCTAAATCTTTCACAAGGAATCCACCGGATTTTGTCTCAGGGAAACCGGAATTTACCCCTCGGAATCTACGAAATTCGGCTCAGGGAATCTACCGGAATTTGTGCGAAATCTTTCATAAGGAATCTACCGGAACTTGTCTCAGGGAAACTACCGGAATTTACCCCTCGGAGTCTACGAAATTCGGCTCAGGGAATCTACCGGATTTTGCTCATGGAATATACGCTGAATCTTTCACAAGGAATCTACCGGAATTTGTGCGATATCTTTCGCAAGGAATCTACCGGAATTCGTCTCAGGGGTTCTACCGGAATTTACCCCGCGGAATCTACCAGAATTCGGCTCAGGGAATCTACAGGAATTTACCCCACAGAATCTACCGGAATTCGGCTGAATGTGAACCCAAGAAGCGACGACAGATTTCTCGACTCCTTTCCGGTGATCCCGGTGAACCAAGAAGAGTTCAACAAGGGCTGTAAGCTCATATGGCACTTGCAACTGTATGTAGTAGGTAAGGGCTCTGTCAGATTGAACGGGTCCCTGATATGGCTGCCAAGTTTCGTCTTGAAAAACGCCATCACCGGAATTCCCGAAGGCCCAAGTCCACCCCCCCCCTCCCCAGTGTCCGGATCCAGTCCAACTGTGCAAACGATTTATCTAGAATAAATGCTTGTTCTTCCCAGGAAGTTAAACTCATATTCCTCCATTCTAGCCATTTCTGGAGATTTCCGATCACCCCCTCCCAACTCCACCATAGCTGTTGAATCTGCTACTATAAGTTGAGATGATAAAATTTGATAAAAAGTACTTTTCGACTTTGAAGTTAACATGCGCACTTTAAGGGAGCTGAGCTTCATTTGTCAGCAAAAACCTTGAGGCAAAAATGATAATGGGCTCATGGAGATCATGAAAATGCAAATTTCACTTAAAAGTATTTTTCTTAATTTGTGGTCAAGATTGGCACTTTACGGAAGTCGGCCTTGGAAAGTGGCGATTTCTAAGCCAATTTTTTCGAAAGTCTAATATTGTAGCCAAGTTGCATCGGCCCAGCATATGTGGAAGTGCGTTAACTCGTGATCACCGGAATACCGGACCCCACCCCCCTCAAACTGCCCCCACAGTCGCCGGAGCCAATCCAGTTTTGAAAAAGAATTATCTAGAGTATCTGTTTGTTGTTCCCACGAAGTTACATCCTGATCTCTCCAGTATAAAACTGACATCACCGAAATTCAGTGAAACTCCCCTTCAACCCCCCCCCCCCCCCAAAGGGTCTGGATCCAGTCCAACTGTGTAAACGATTTATTTCGGGCAGATGCTTGTTCTTCCCAACAAGTTTCACTCCGATCCCTCCATTCTAACCGTTTCTCGAGATTGCAGGTCCCCCCCCAAACTCCCCCATAGCTACCGAATCCGGTCCGGACTCCAACTAGGACATCAAAGATATGTCCTTGATTAAGTTATCAAGTTCCATTCCAATCTGATCACCAGTTCAAAAGCTACACACTACTCGATTTTCGAGATTCCCACGCCTTCACCCCCCCCCCCGATGATCGGATCAAAAAACTGATTATTTCCAAGTTGGTTAGGTCGGGACCTTGGTATGCCTGCCAAGTTTCATCGTCCTAGCACATCTGGAAGTACCCTAACTAAAAAAAGTGTGACCAGCTGCCCTAAATTTCCCAGATTTCCTCGTCCTCCACTCCCCCGCAGGGTTGGATCGGATAACTGATTATTTCAAGGTTAGTTCGGTCGGGTCCCTGATATGCCTGCCAAGTTTCATCGTCCTAGCTAGAACCGTAACTCGAAAAAGTGTGACAAAAAAACCGGACCGACCGACAGACGGAATTGCGACGGTATATAGCAAGTGCCATAAAAACAATTAGCCTTGTTTCGACATGATTTAGAAAGTCGCCGAGAGAGCCGCGAAACAAATAAAAAGTTCGAAGATATATTTGAGGTCTCTCGTCAACTGAAAGACGTCTTACCACTAGTATGGAAAGCGTTCAAGCTGGCTAAGACAATCCCTGTTACCTCAGCAAAAGGGGAACGAATTTTTAACAAGATGAAGCTGGTTAACATCACCAATGTCTGACCAGCGTCTTGAAAGTCTGCTATTACTAGCATGTGAAACAGATCTAGTTTATGAGTGTGAAATTGGATGTGTTCTGGATAAATGGAAAATGGTTAAAATGCGACGAATAAATGTGTAGGGTGTGTTGAATGTCAGATTTTTGTTTTGTTTTAAGTGTTAACGAGCTTTTTTTTTGTTTACTGTTGGTTACAATACGTAATCGAAGTCAGAACACGACAGTATTCTAGACTTTATGCAGAGATTGTCACTAGGAGAATTTCCGGTTAAACCTCGAAAAATTCCGGTAAAAGCTCGAAAAATTCCGGTAAAATTCTGAAGCTGCACCCCCCCCCCCGATCAGGAAGGTATCGGGACGCCCCTGGTGCTAGATTGTCATTATTATGATGGGACGAAGAGAGTTTAAGTCTATTCACCCCAAAATTCACAAGTACCGAGTAAAAATCAAAAGAAAAAGAGATGGAGAGAAAAAGAACAATCATTTCCTGAATGTAAACAAGGGGTATTAAGAAAAAAGCTTTCTCTCTGAAATGGAAAATCGTTGCTCCCTCAGGGACTCCGTTTACCTTGAGTTCCAGATTACGAACAATTTCCCCGACGTAATAGCTCCCTCTTCACAGAATCGGGAAATATCGGAAATCAGATTAACTCATCCATTCATCGAGTGGGTCTACTTATTCATCGCCCCGCATCATTCCAAGATTAGGCAGCATTTATGTCAACTACCGATGAAAAGGTGGGGAAATTGTACTTAAATTGAAAATGGGAATTCAAAGCCGGTACCCGGTTTGCCCCAACTAAGCTAGAAAAGAAACACGCACCTTTGACACTGTCGAGCCGCTACACGAATATCTTTTAAGTCGCTAATCATGACACTAAGCATAAAGAAGACCAAAGGTGTCGATGGGATCCCACAAATCTAATATTTGATTCAGACGATAGGGTCTTGTCTTCGCCAGATCCAGTCTTCGCCAGGCTAGCCATCACAGAAAACCAAGTTCAGATATACTTCTATAAGCCATATCTATTTTGACGGTACTGACCGAGACTTCCTGCTTTACTTCTGCCAAGTTTCCGGTTTCGCCCGAATTCCGAGCAAACTACTAGTCCAGCAAAAAAAGAAAATTCAGACACAAATCCAGCATAAAATCCCTATAAAGAACATCTAATCAACTTTGAAAAAAAGTTTGACTTAAAAAAAAATCTGGTTACAACCGGATTCCGGACTAATTATATGTCCGGGTAAAAAACGATTGTCATATACAGACCAAGCCTCTCTTCTTACCCCTTAATCTGTCATCTAATCAAACTTTTGCTTTTAACAAATTTTCCGGTTTTGACCGGATTCCGGGCGAACTAGTTGTCCAGTGAGAAAATGGTTTTCATCATCGTGTTCAGCATGTCTTTTTACCCTTAAATCAAACATTCAATCAACTTCAAATGAAACTTTTACTTTTAACCAACTTTCCAATTTTTGCCGGATTCCGGACAACTACTTGTCGTGCTCAGCATGCCTTCTTACACCATAATCGTCTATCACATTAGCTGTTTAAAAATATTTTGTTTGTCTCTTAATTTGGACCCCCTCCCACCCCTAAATGTAGGGCTACAGAGCCCATCTACGAACTTGACCTTACCGTTGACCCAACGAATCCTCACACCAAGTTTCATCAAAATATCTCATTCCCTTCGAGAGTTACAGCGCGCACAGACGGACGGACGGACAGACAGACAGACAGACGGGCAATTTTTGCGATGCCATTGGTATCCCTCCACTTACGTTTTGGGATCCCAAAAAGGATCAGTTTTGGCAAAGAAACAAGCCATCTCCAAGAGTTACCAAATCGAGCACTGAGAAGTACAGCAGTAAATTTTATTGTTCAGATTGGAGCCTAGAAAATAAAAAGTGTGATATTTTTTTCTTCTATGACCATGGATAGAGGGATTAGCGGTGTAAAACTGATGATGAACGGACCTTGGAACCGTTAGCGGTTTAGGGTGTTCTGCTCCCGAATTTCTGTATTATGTTCCTTAGCGTGGAGTCAGGTCGTTATTTTCCTGGACAAATTGGGAACCCGATCCCCCCTGTAGTGGAGGTGGTCGGATATTAAGGTCTACTATCTATGAGTTAAAGTTTAACCGAAAAGGGCTGAGCTAGGACAGTCTAATTACCCATCACTTATTCACTTACGTAGGCTTGTTGACCCGATGAAAATGCGTTATTCCGTTGTTCACGAATAGTGGATTTTACCTGTCGGGTAAAATCCACTTGTACCGCTTGTACCTGTGTTCTTGCTTGACGGAAATGATTTACGAAAAATTTGAGTTCATGCAGTGAGCAGTCTTCAGTCTTCACTAAGCTCCCATTAGTCACTGAAAAACTGCGTTTTTGTTGATAATCATATTTCCCGCGTCATACTAGAACTTTGCGTTCTGAAGACGACCTTTGATGTTCTGGATGTTATCCTAGATCATATAGTGAGAAACAGAAAATAAAATCCCTTAAGACAATCCAAATATTTCGATGTATTCAACGATATGATACAAAAATAAGTTGTTATTTCAGTGAAACCTTAAAGGTCCTATTACAGTACTAATTATTTCCAGAAGGGGGCAGACAGTTCAAGCATTTCAGTGCGAAATTCGCAGAAGAAAACATGAGTACATATATTTGCTTTAGCACCTCGCACTTAGTCAAGGGGTTACCCACTCCCCGACAAATTAAGCGATTCATCAATGCTTCTAAATATGCTGTTTTTTATATTCTAACACGCGGCAACTGGTGCCGGGCACTTGGTGCACACCAAAATCATTACTGGGCAACCCTTCGCATTTTCTTGTCCTCTTGTCCTACTTAGGACACGAAAATCACTCTATTTCAGAAAATGACCAAATTCGTAGTTTTTGCAGCAGGGATTCCGACTAGAACTGACTATTTCACGTATTTTTTCATGAAAGTAAAATTTAGACGTGTCATTTTTACATTTCCATTTTTACATTCCGATCAAAAGTGAACATATCATGAAAATAAATTTCTCACTCTCTGTTTTGGGCCAATAGTCACTCTTTAGATATTTTTGATGTGGCAACACTGTCATCTACTGGCAATCGTAAGCTGTCGGAAGCCATCGTAACTTGTCGTAAGCCGCCATTTTGGCGGTTTTCAGCCAATGAGAGCTCGCTAGACTCGGACGAGCACGGTTACGACAGACTTACGATCGCCAGGGGAGGACCCAGTTTAGTCTCGAAAAGGAAGCGCCTAATATTGGGCGATAATTGGATTTATCGATATTTTCACTTTCATATTCGATAATTGATATCGATATTCGGTACCATGTTTCGCTATAGTATAATGATGTATCGTCTCGCCAAAGTCTAAGACCAAAATTGTCGTAAGAAAGCATCTTGCATGAACTCAATACATAACAAGACCAAAGGTTTCGATGGGATCCCAAAAATCTAATACTTGATCCAGACAATTGCGAACGAACTACCATACTTGTCCAGAAAAAAAAGAAAGTTTAGAAGCAAATTCAGCGTATCTCCTTATCCGTATAAAGAACATCTAATCAACTTCAAGTAAAACTTCTTATAAAAAAATCCGGTTTCAACCGGATTCCGAACAAGCTATGTTTCCAAGTAAAAAAAAAAAATGGCATGTACAGATTCAGCGCGTCTTCTTACCCCTAAATATGTCATCTAATCAAATTCAAATAAAACTTTTGATTTTAACAAATTTTCCGGTTTCGGCCTGATTCCGAGCGAACAAGTTGTCCGGGTAGAAAATACTTTTCAAATAAGTGTTCAACATGTCTTCTTACCCCTAAATCGAACATCTAATCAACTTCAGACAAAACTTACACTTTTAACAAACTTTCCGGTTTTGGCCGAATTCCGGGCGAACTTCTTGCCCTGCGAGAAAATGGTTTTCACCGTCGTTTTCAGCATGTCTTTCTACCCCTAAATCGAACATCTAATCAACTTCAAATAAAACTTACTTTTAAAATACTTTCCGGTTTTGGCTTGATTCTGGGCTAACTACTTGTCTGGCGAAAAAATGGTTTTCCCCATCGTGTTCAGCATGTCTTCTTACTTCTATATCGAATATCTAATCAGCTTCAGATAAAACTTTTACTTTTAACAATTTTCCGGTTTTGGCCGGATTCCGAGCGAACTACTTGTCCGATGACCGATTCACTTTTAGAAGACTTTTCGGTTTCGGCCGGGTCCAGGCTAACTACTTGTCCGGCTAAAAATGGTTTTCACCATCGTCTTCAGCATGTCTTCTTACCTCTATATCGAATATCTAATAGCTTCAAATAAAACTTTTACTTTTAACAAATTTTCCTGTTTTGGCCGGATTCCGAGCGAACTACTTGTCCGATGACAAAATGGTTTTCACCACCGTGTTCAGTCAGCATGACTTCTTACCCCATAATCGACTATCACATCATCTGTTTAAAAATATTTCATTTGCCCCTTAATTTAAACCCCCTCCCCCACCCCTAAATGTAGAGCTACAGAGCTCATCTACGAACTCGATCTTACTCTTGACCCACAGAGTCCTCACACCAAGTTTCATCAGAATATCTCATTCCCTTCGAGACTTAATAGTGCGCACAGACGGACGGACGGACAGACGGACGGACGGACAGACGGACGGACGGACAGACGGACGGACGGACAGACGGACAAATTTTGCGATGTCATAGGTATCCCTCCACTTACGTTTTGGGATCCCAAAAACTGAATTACAAAGAGCAAATTGATCCAATGTTGGATAGATAAATATAACTTATTTAGGATTATGTACAATAATTATTAATGAACAAATATCGATTTCGATATCGAATTTGGTCGGATATATCAATATATAGTTATCGATATCGAATATCGCCCAACAATAGAAGTGCCAGAACTTAAGAAAGAGACGGTGTTTTGGACGGTGGTGGCTACTAAGAAGTAAAACAACATAGTTATTGATGTTAGTGCTATTTTGTGTAGAGAAATAAAGTAAAATTAAAGTATTAACTTATGGAACAGTGTAGGCCGAAGGTTCTATTTTAGGGGCTAATGATAATTAGGAACTATAATATGTAACAAGCCATCGGGGAAGCGGAAGTCAGTGTGTCTCAAAAATGCTTGCAAGAAAATACTAGGCACTAACGTTGATTCTTTCACCAGTTTCCGACATCCCACGCGATCTGGGAAACAGCGAGTTGTAGCTGATTTATTTACTGGGGGCAATCGGTCACTAAACAGAAGTAGATCAGAGATTCAGATCTTGCCGCAGACTGATGGAGCAGTAGTTTAATATGTAACAAGCCATCGAGGAAGCGGAAGAAGTCAGTGCGTCTCAAACATGCTTGGAAGAAAATACTAGTTAGCCTAGGCACTAACATTGATTCTTTCACCAGTTTCCGACATCCCACGCGATCTGGGAAACAGCGAGTTGTAGCTGATTTATTTACTGGGGGCAATCGGTCACTAAACAGAAGTAGATCAGAGATTCAGATCTTGCCGCAGACTGATGGAGCAGTAGTTTAATATGTAACAAGCCATCGAGGAAGCGGAAGAAGTCAGTGCGTCTCAAACATGCTTGGAAGAAAATACTAGTTAGCCTAGGCACTAACATTGATTCTTTCACCAGTTTCCGACATTCCACGCGATCTGGGAAACAGCGAGTTGTAGCTGATTTATTTACTGGGGGCAATCAGTCACTAAACAGAAGTCATCAGAGATTCGGATCTGGCCGCAGACAGTCCTATCCTTCTTCAATTTCTGGGATATATGTGGGGGAGACAGGCTCCAGATTACTGGCAAATGACCAGATTGTCTTTTCTAATTTGGTTGAGTTATTGGTGGCTTTTATCCCGTCGGACAACCGCGATGTCACTGAAGAATGTGTCCGAAAGCTTTTTGGTGCTGTAAATGCTGCATTAATGCTGCATTTTCTTTTTTTTTTTGTCCGAAAGCTGTTACCTTTTTTTCTTCTCTGACGCTTCTAGAATACCAAAATTTAAGCCAGGAAGAAGAAGAAGAAAAAAGAATTAGCTGTATAAAGCTGACAAAATGGATCAGCTACTGATATCTAACCTTGTTATCTGCTTATCTTTCCTTTCTTTCGTTGGCCATCGTCGCCAGTTGTCTTAGAATTTGGAATGTTTGCCGAATTGTCAGTCGTCTTTTTGAATCTGTTACGGTTGCCGCCGAAAACACTGAGAGAATCGCCGTACTCCCCATTTTCTTCTTAATTCAGCCTAAAATTTAGCATTCTTGCTGAATGTTTCGATGAATTTTGTGCTGAATTGATTCTGCATTAATCGAGCGAAAATTTAAGTCCGAAAGCGAAATGCTGCATAAAAGTAATGCTGAAGTAATTCAGCATTTTCGTTCGTTTTGGAGCTTTCGGACACGTTCTGAATAATGTTCCAAGGATATGATGATGATGAAATTTTGTTTACGCACTTAAAGAAGAGGAAAATAGAGCAGTATAGACAATTAAACGAAAAAAAATAGACTGAGCGTTCAATAATGTAGTAAAAAAGGGACTAATCGGGTCGAAACAATCTTCTTCCTAGATGGAATATATGTCTACCAATCTGCGCGATTTTCCTTCTGCTTTTCTTGTGAAGATTCTCGCGCTAGATTTAATAATTTTCAGGATTACTAATTTGATCAAAACGTAAAGCACAAGTCGTAGTAGATACAAGGTTGCCACATCAGAAAAATTTAGAGAGTGACTTTGGCCCAAAACAGGGAGTGAATTGGGGGAGAAAATTTATTTTAAAGAAAAACGTGAAACGATCACTTTTGATCAGAATCGCGTCTACAAAAACGACCCATGTTAATTTTATTTTAATGAAAAATCCCTGCTGCAAAAAGTACACATTTGGACGAATTCTGAAATGGAGTGAATTTTATGTCATAAGTAGGACAAGAGTGACAAAAACAAAATAGAGTAACAGTCCAGAAGTATCATGCGACACGTGGCAATACTCTTGATTTCTTGTCGATGCAAAATCTCCGGCCTCTCCGGGTAGCTAGCGGCAGAAAGGCAGAAGTGATGTGACAGCTGCTGCCAAAGATCACGGTGATTGATTGACACAGGATTTGAGTCGTTGAGTTTGAGTCGTACCAACACGCTTACTCCTTCTTCCTGAGGATCGCTGGCGTTTTTGGACTTAGTCATATAGAGTATCCTGAGTAGATCGGGTACCGTTTCGGTTTCAACATTCTAACGCACCATACTCGTTTGGAACTTTGCTATTTTATTTTTAAACACAGGCCCTTTCCGGTTGTTCTACCGCCTTGGTGTTCTACCGCCTTGGTCCCCATTTACCCGAGAGAGTTCGCCAACCTAGAGCAGTAGCAGTGAAGGTCCCAAAGCTCGCCCCAATTCATTGCCGCACTGACCGGTTCAAGAAAAGTTTCGTGCCTAGTTTCACTGAATGGTATAATGCAAATTGAGTTTGTTTTATGACAATGTTTTATTTCTGATAATTTATATTTCATTCAGTGTATTTTTGACGTTTGACACGAAGAAACGAATTCGGCATTTTGCTGTGATAGTTTTTCTTTTAAATTAAAACGATCATCATCATCATCATCAAACAGGTATAAAATTCCAAAACCCACGGGCCAGTAACTACCAGTAATTTAGGTATGTAGGTCTCATTAGCCGGATTCACGGGCTTTGATCTGAAACTCTGACATGTTTGGCGAGGCTAAACGTCGTGTTAGTCAGCAGAGATTTTATTCCGGAGATATTTCGGTCCTTTCTCGGCAAGGATCCTCTCCAAGTCGTTGTTAAAAGTATGAAGTTGTGATACCCTGTCAGGCAGGCCCGTATACAGGAATTTATTTCGGGGGGGGGGGGGGGGGGTCGGGTCAGACAAAAATGTATAAAAAAGACATAGATCTTTAGACATTTTATTTAATAATTTAATAATCTGACTGCTGCGGCAGCTCCCTAAACCAAGTGGTGCTCCTGGGGCGGAGCCCCAGGACGCGCACGGAGTTACGCCTTTAAGAAATAATCTGACTGCTGCGGCTGCTGCTGCTGCAGTTCCCTAAACCAAGTGGTGCGCCTGGGGCGGAGCCCCAGGCCGCGCACGGAGTTACGGGAAAAGGCGGGGGACCCAGGGTCCACTTTTTTTTAACGATCCGCCTTTTCCCGTAACTCCGTGAAAGCCTACAAAAATGACTATTTTTTTGTGTTTCGGGAGGGGGGGGGGGCAACCCCCTAGCCCCCCCCCCTGGATACGGCCTTGCTGTCAGGCTTGTCAGTTTGGCACCGTCAAACACGATTCGTTGTCAGCATGGTCCAAGAAATACTATGTGAACTCCGACACTGAAATTCTAGACTTAAATTCAGTTAAAATTAGTCCAGGTTTATTTTTTTCGGCTTATCAGTTCTACCTGCACCCCTTTCCAAGGTTGGGCCGGGCCGTGGACTGCCGAATAATTTTGTTTCGGTGACAAGCGTATTTTCTGCAGCGCCATCTTGTCGCATCGTCGCGACTACCGACAAATGCGTATTTTCTGTAGCGCCATCTTGTCGCATCGTCACGACTACCGACAAATCAGCAGTGCTAAAAGTGACCACCGCCGACTGTCGCTAGCTACTCTTTGAATTGTCCTTCAGTCGATGGCTGGTCGAATATTTAACCGCTTCGACCTTTTCGACTGCAGAAGACGATGCCGACCAGCAGAATTCGCGTTTAAATTACCTTAAATTATTCGCCGGTGCCTGTGCGTGTCACCAGCGCGTCAATCACGCGTGGTGACGATATTTTACATTACTTTCTTTACTGTACTTTCTTAATCTTCAAACGGCAAACAAATCTCCGCTTTAAGATGATTAAGAAATTGAAAAATTTATGATTTAAGAAAAATGTATCGAGATGGTGTAAGTTTGTCAATTCCCGAAATAATTTTGAGTAATATCAACCCTACCGTTATTACTCGAGTGGGCGTGTATATAGACAATTGTTTAGAATTAAGAAGGAGTCTGAGTGTTTAAGTTATATTTCTTATTTTATTTTTTATTTTTTTGTATATGGTCCTTGTGTTTTGAAATACACTGATCTATCTATCTATTATCCTGGGTGATCCGATGACTACGATTTCCACGAATTATTTTCACACGACTTGGATTTCACGAGGAAATTAGGTATCAGACGCGTAAGCCGTCTTACCCTTTTGTCCCCACTTGATGCTCATCTGGGCTTCTCAGTGAGCAGTGACTTGGCATTCAGGCGTCATTACCTTCTTTGGATTCTCTTTGTATCTTTTTTTTCTGATTGTCATATTATAAGCATGACAAATTGTGCTGCATCACAAAAAGCTGCCTTTTCATCCCTGAAAGTGCAATGTCAGATTGTGCATAATTTTCACAACGGTGCTTAGCAAAGCATTTACAATGTTGTTAACTCCACTCCCTGGGTCGAAAGTTCATCGAAGGAGTACGATCAGAACATTCCTTCCTGGCCGCTGTGCTCGAACACTCATCATTTCGAAGTTTATTGCTGATAGGCCAGCGTGTAATAAGTCTTATTTTGTCTTCACTGTTTATTTATCAGGCATGCCCTTCTGTCCTCGTATGCAGCAAGCCGACTTCTTTTTTTGAGTTGGCCAAACCGACTTGTAGGCTATAAAGGTTAACTGAAAAGGGCTGAGAGGACCATCCGGTTACCCATCATTTATTCACTTAAAAGAGGGTTGAAGACCCGATGAAAATGCGTTACTTCTTTGCCCCGCTATTCACGAATTATCAATTTTCATATCGTGGAATTTCCTTATCGGATTTGTGGTACCTTTATGCACTTGTACCTGTTTTGTATGCATAAACGATTTTCAAAAAATAAGGGTTCGTGCAGTCATCTTCCGTGAGCTGATCACTGGCCACTGAAAAGCTGCGACTGTATTGAGATTCAAATTTTCCGCGTCATAGTAGAATTTTGCGTTGTGACGACGGCCGTAGATATTCTGAACGTCGTACCAGCAGTGCACACAGTGAAAAATAAGAAAAATCTCTTAAAGCACAACTCTTACTAGAAACGATCTTTTCCCCATGAAACGGATCAGCAAAAATGTTTTCCGAAAATACCATTACTTTCCATCTGAAATTAGCGATTTTTTTGTTAGAGCTTGTCGAATCTATCCAGCCCTCCTGCTCTCAGACGCGACGGCTGGGCGCGAAACGTTTGAAAACTGAACGCGCCGTGGTTAAAAAGTTGGAAAACTAAGCAAAGAAAAGAAGTCAAAAACAGAAGATTGTCATATCCTTGTATGTGAAAGAGTCGTGAGCGGACTCTGAAGATTCTGGCAAACTGTGCGTTGTGTGCCGGGCAAAACTCGGCACATCCGAAAAAGCGCTATAAGTTCGTAGGCACAAAACGAAACAACTGAGAAAGGTGGGGATTTTAGAAGCTTATGATCGTACAAGAGAGCTAGGTATATTATAAAAGGCAGAATAAGCAATAGGGGTCCTTTAAAACGATTCAAATAATGCAGTGTACTCAGTCAAATGATAGAAAAAGAAATTGGCTTTTCAGTTAAACTGTAATGGCGAAAGATCATTCGTCATTAGGTTTCCATGATGTTAGGACGGTAGAGAATGTCAGCTGGAACAGATGATGATGAGAACCTTTGTCCCCTCCGCCCCTTTACCAAACAAACTCGGAAACTCCAAGTTCCGTGTTCCGGTACAAGACCCGTGTGCTGGACAGACGAAAACAGTATACATTTTTCCGTTTCTACGCTTGTGGCTTAAGGATTGCACATCGCAGTTTTAGTTTTTCGCTTTCTAGTAAATTAGTTCAGTTAGTTAAGTTTGGAAAGTGTGTAAAAGTAGTTAACGGGGGCGTGAATAATACGAAACTGAAAATGACGATGAGTAGATTTTAATTATAAAATGTGAAATTTGAAATATGTTTGTTAAAGGATAATTTGAGTATCTTCAGAAAGAGTACGAACGCAACCAATTGGAGAAGGAGTTGTGCCCAAAAAGTAAGAAATATGTAAATTAAGAAGAAAATGCTACGCGTTTAACAAAAAAACGGATTTCAAATAAAATATTTACTTACTTAACTGAACCTACTTCTGATTCCCCTTGGCCTGCCGATAACAGAGGCGATGCCCCTTTTTTTAATTTAGAAAATACTTTTATTTATTTAAAGTACTAAGTAAGTAAGTAAGTAATTTATTTATAGCCCGTCATTTTGAAAAAGGGGAGTAAAAGAATGAAAATAATAAAACACATACACCTACAGAAAAAGACACTTCATTTTAAATTTCTCGTCCACGAAGCAGTGGATAACGTCGTGCGATGGTGGAGCAGGCGCTTTGACTTTAGAAAACAGACAAGCAGGCTTAGACATGAAACTGCCAAGTATCAACTAAACTTTTTTACATATAACAATTTCTAACATGATTAGAAAATGCTGAGTTCCTTTAGGGGTTGGTGTCCTAGCATCGGCAGAAGTTCGCACTGCTGCTATCCTTCCCTCATATCCACATGCTTCCAGGTCCTTCTTCTAAGCTTATACGGTCGCCAGAGTTAGGCGGGCTTTATGCCCGGGCCCCACTCAGTCGCATCTGTACGTAATTTGGTTCTTTAGTTTGGTTATTACCCACTCTTACGTTTCATCCTGGTCACACCTGGAACGAGGAAATTCAAGATATTTTACCACCATCATCAGTGAAACGTAAACAAAACTGGCTAAAATCAGCAACTCTGGTCTGTGATTGGTCCACACACTCAAAAGATACGTTTCAAAATGGCGGAGATGGATTTTTCCATCTCGACATTCTTACGTTTTCAGCGTCTTTTCTTCCCAACTTCGACCGTAAGATGGCCTTATTACCGGCGTTATTACCAGGCGTGACTATAGTGGGGCCCGGGCATTAGACGATAAAAGAATGAAACTAAGTGACAGGCCATCTCGAGTTGTAGCATTTATGAATAGCTTTTGAAATCGATGTGACACGAAATCGGTTAAAGGGATTCAGGCGAGACAGCGGTGTAGACTCACCTAATGGTATGCAGATGAAACTGATCACCTCCTGTCGGTATTGTCTCAAGCAAAGTTTGTGTCCCTTGTTTGTTTGAGGGGCAAGAAAATTGTTTTAACGCCAAATTTAACAGATAACATCATCCAACCGAGTGGAAAATTACATCGTGTGTAGTATATACCGGTATGGGATGTGTAACCCCATCAAGTATCAAACAGCGGTGTAGACTTTAGAAGAAAATTACACTTCATTATGCGAGGTATTTGCTTCTTGCGAGGTAATTCGATTTCTCGCTCGCCGTCTTATAATCGCCCCGCTGATAAACGACTTCTGAAGAAATCGTCTGGCTAGTATACGCATTGGTACAGACGCCTCTAAAAGAAGCATACAGTAATATTTGCATATGAATAAATGAATCTATTTCCAATAAATGCTAAAAAAAAATAAAAAAATAGAAAGCACTCGAACAAATAGTGTGTTTCTGGTTTGTGTGTGTTTAACTCGATTTCATGTTACAATAATCATTTTGAATGCTTTTCATTTATTTTGATCTTTAATAGTTTTTTCCATATAAAAAGTAAAGGTGAAAATATTAAGGTAAATTTTAAGTTATGAATAGAATAGTAAAGCTAATAGAATGTAAAATAAAGAATGGAAAGAGTAAGTGCCACACTTGTGTCGCTGAGTGAAGGAGGAAAAAAAAGCACTCGAATATAAAACTGAAAATACAAAAGCTTTATGCAGACTGCCGAAAAAAAAATCATGAGGATAAACAAATCTTCTCTTGAAGTTTATTTATTTGTATCCCTACAAATCGAGGATTAACGTACAAAGAAAAAAAATCCCTACAAATTAACAGTTCCAAATTTCTGAAAGTTGTTATAGCGAAGATTTTCACTCATTAGAGAATGACAGCGCATTTCCTACCGGAGACTGAGAAAGGGAAATATGACGGGTTCACGAGAACGGCGGTATGTGGCATCCATTTTGGGTCAAATTTGGCAGAAATGTTGCCGAGAATGCATGGAATGTCACCGAGAATGCTGCTTTTGTCGCCAAGATTTTGTGTGTGTATCCGAGACTGCAATGTTTGTTGCCGAGAATGACAACCGAGATTGCCACTGCAAAACGTGTCACCGAGAAATACAGATATGTGTTCGAAACCAAAAAACTAGTTCCCGAGACGGAACAAAGTGTCGCCGAGATTTCACGTAATGTCACCGAGAATGCATGATATTTAGCCACGCTTTTCAGTGGCAATCCCGGCTACAAAGTTGTCATTCTCGGCAACAAACACTGAAGTCTCGGATACACAGAAAACATCTCGGCGACAAAAACAGCATTCTCTGCTATATTTCATGCAGTCTCAGCGACATTTCATGTATTCTCGGCAACATTTTGACCAATTTTGACCCAAAATGCATGCCATAGCGGTATATATAAAACCGTCGTTCGGAGAAAGGGCGGTTCAAAGAGGGATCGACTAAACCGTGGCACGGCAACAAACTAAAAGGGCCCTTTCATTCTGTAAAGTGAGGGTCAGGAACAATGTTCTAACGTGCCTTCTTTTAAGCCCTGGAGTTACGTACTGTCACTTACTTGTCTACTTTTACTACTTGCTAATCACTTTTTATTACTCGTGCCTCCTGCGTAATGCCATGCCTCTTTTCAGTCGATCTCAATCGAAGGGATTGGGCACAAGGGCAAAACGACTTCATAACATACCAGGCGGATGTACGGCAGGGCTCAAGAGTTAAAGTAGTTAGAAACAATAGACAAGAAACAAAGCAGAACAGGCCTATGTATGAACACCAATGCTTTTAAGGTTAAGATAAAGGTCATTTGTAGTAGCAGGAATTCCAGCAAACCCATCAAAGCCCTCGCACTAGCTTCTAACGACTGTGACCCGGACAAAATGAAACTGAGCACCACACGTGGTATTTCTTAAATCTGTCTTTCTTATGGCCAAAGTCACTGCTTACCGTACAAATTCTAGCTTTCAATGTGACTCGAACGTCAAAATTCCAAACGGATGAACATACTATACGAAGTCTATAGTATCCGTCACTACGTCTTCTGTCACAATTAGAAATTGCTCAATTGTTTGTAGCCTCTGGAAATGTTCACTCTTTAGAAGAATGACAGTAGAGGTCCTCAGAAAGTCTTACACTGTAAAATAAAATCTTGCAATATTTGCTACTGGGATTAATCTTATCTTTATTGAGATAAGAATAACCCTAATTCGGATTAATCTTATCCCAATAGAGATAAGATTAATCCCAGAAGCAAATACTGTCTCCTTATTCGGAGAAACTCTAGTGTATGAAGGGTTAACCAGAGTTCATACGGAACGGTAATCTGGAACTGCTCGTTACTGAGGGCTCTTAGTTTAGTTTAGTTTATTCATACAAAAAATAGTGAACACCATTAACTCTTTATGGCCCCAATGGCCTAACATAGGACCTGGCAATGGGCGAATGGCAATGGACTCTTAGGAGAAGCTTCTTAAAAAGTACAAGTCCACTATGAGCTAAAAACAGTTGTAAAAACAGTTTGCAGTCAGATACGGTTTACAGTTGCTGATTCTGGATCTCTCTCCCGATATTCATTTCATCAGTAAATGGGCTTGATCTAGTAAAGTGAAGTAAATCTGAAATGGTTATTCCACTCACTGACATCTGTTTCTCCTACAACGATGATCGGATCGGGGGAGGGACTATTTTTAATCCAATCTGATAGAGTCCCTAACATGCCTGGTCGTAGCACATTCGGGAGCAGGCTACCCCAACTCGCGATCACCAGAATTGTGGACAACTCACTCCGGTCCTCTTGATCCGGTACTGTTTTGTCATTATTGTCTCTACGGCTTATGTTTGTTCTTTCCTACAAGTCCCATCCCGATCTCTCGACTCTAAGCGTTTCACGATATTTCCGGCATCCTCCTCCAGCCCCCCCCCCCCCAGTTATCTGATTTGTTCCGGATTTGTTCCAGCCACCCATTTCAGCTTTTCTTCTGTTTTAGTCAAATTTATGATAAATATTGTCGTATATTGTCATAACAAAACCGGACGAGAACACATTTATAATTCAAATCTGTTATACATGTTTAAAGAAAGAGAACAAGATTAAAGGTAAAAGAGAACATCAGAGATGAAATCTGTACTGGACGCGGCTATTCATAGTATTCCATGTACCACACAGCTGTTCCAGATCCACCTCGCCAGAGAAAACTTTTTCGGTTGAGTTGACGAGAAGATAGTCAAGACGTTCGTCACCCACTGTGGCACTTTAGTTCATCATCACATTTTTCAACTTGTTGAAGTTTTTTTTCTGCTCCAGCAGCACTTACTGAGGCCGGCAGAAATACCTGGTAGCACTTCCAGATCAAAGGAAATGCGATTTTTAGCACATCGGATTTGCGTTTCCACCCTCCACCTCCCCCCCCGCCCCCGCAAGTCACCGGATTTGGTATGGACTTGAAACGAGACTTTTGAAATATGGGTTCTTTCCAAAAATTAAGTTCATAAAGATCAGAATCTGACACGTTTGAAAGTTGGGCACATATCAAAATTCCGAACTCCTCCTACACCACTCTCCCCACTATTGTTGGATCGGGGAAACAACTGTTTTTTTTTAAGTGAATATTGTCTAGTCCCTGATTCGCTTACCAAGGTTCATCGTCCTTGCACATCTGAAAGTACCTCAACTGGGCATCAACGGAATTCACGACCTCACTTGGCCAGAAAACAATAAATAGCTTTACCTTGCTTTTATACAGTTGCTCGGCAGATAACATATCATTGCTGTAAAACTTGAGTACACTAAACTTACTTATGTTACGTTGTTCCGAAAAATCGGCATAAGAATATCACCGCGGAACATCGTCGGAATCAATGCAAAATGGATTTAGGAAATCACGTCGATTCCAAGCTTAAAGTTTGGGAAGAACACTTATCGAAACGATCTATTTGCACCGCTTTCCAAGATGCGAATGAACACAAAGTTCAAACTGGTTTAGCGATCAGTGATAGAAATGTATTTCATCGGCGGCTACGATTACGGCGAATACGATTGAGTAGTTATTCGTATGTGCGTGTTGTAATTAGAGTTAGAAAGCATTGCAGTTAGAGAAGTAGTTGTGTCTCAAGCTCTAGCTCACTGCCTCTGAGCGCCCCGATCAGCCAATTCAAGCGCCCCGATCAGCTTATTTGAGCGCCCCGATCAGCTTATTTGAGCGCCCCGATCAGCTTAATTTGTGTGTCCGGGCGCTCTGCGAGCGCCCGATTTAACCTATTTATTTAGACCTGGCGCTCTCCGAGCGCCCGATTTCACCTATTTATTTAGACCTGGCGCTCTCCGAGCGCCCGTTTTAGCTTTTTCCTTTCGTCGAGGGGGGGTGGTGCCACCCCCCCCCCCCGTAGTGACGCGCCTGTCAATTGAGACACTTTTCTTGACACCTGTCAAGTTTCACTTCACGTCCGATCACCCCTTCCAAAGTTATACATGTCACTAGATCGTGGATCCCCATCCCTCCACTCCCCCCAAGTTCATCGTATCGAAGAGGGAACTATTTTCTAGTCGACTTGCCAGAGTACCTAATTTGTCTGCCAAGTTTCATGGTCCTGGTACATCTGGAAGTACCCTAACTCGTGATCACCGGAAATCCAGGAAAGCTCCGACACCCTCCACTGCAACACGATCCGGTCCTGTTTTGTCAATAAAGAAGCTAGGGTTAATGCTCGTTCTTCGGTTCAAGTTCCATCCCGGTCCCTCGACCCTAAGCGTTTCACAAGATTTCTAGTCCCCCCTTTACCCCCCACCCCCAGTTTTCGGATTTGGGCCAGATTTGAAATTCAAAAATCGAGACACTTGTTCTTCACACTTGTCAAGTTTCATGCATGTCCAATTACCCGTGTCCCGTTGCTCATTTATGCATTCAATTCAATTCAATTCAAATTTTTTTTTACCTCCAAGGTCGGAGAGTATAAAATGAAATAAATACAAAAAAAATCGCCCAACATGTAATACTACAAAAAAACAATCTCGCCAAAGAATACTAAATATACAAGAAAATAAAATTATACACACGCGTTAAACTATATGTTTCTAGTTTCTAAAATAAACTGTACTAAATATACAAGAAAATAA
This sequence comes from Branchinecta lynchi, assembly GCA_023053575.1. Classification (NCBI taxonomy): domain Eukaryota; kingdom Metazoa; phylum Arthropoda; class Branchiopoda; order Anostraca; family Branchinectidae; genus Branchinecta; species Branchinecta lynchi. Next base: position 24,224,593 of record JAKZAP010000006.1, on the reverse strand, counting down.
AATTATACACACGCGTTAAACTACATGTTTCTAGTTTCCGGATTCCCCATCCCTCCACTCCCCCCGCGACGGCTGGATTGGGATTCGAAGTTATTTCCAAGTTAATCTGGCCAGTTCCCTCATATGCCTGCCAAGTTTTATTGTCCTAGCTTATGTGGAAGCGTTTCACCAGATTTCCGGTGCCCCCCTCCAGCCCTCCCCCCCCAGGGATCGAATCTGGTTCGGATTTTAAACTCAAACACTTGTTTTTGACATATGTCAAGTTTCATGCATGTCCCTTTCCAAAGGTATACATTGTGCTAGTTTCCCGATTTCCCATCCCTCCACTCCCCCACGATGGTCGGATCTGGGAAGTGATTATTTTCCAAGTTAATCTGGTCGGTTCCGTGATATGCCAGCCACGTTTCATTGTCCTAGTTTATGTGGATACATTTCACGAGATTTCCGGTGCCCCCCTCCCCCCCCCCCCAATTATCGCATCTGGTCTGGATTTGAAACTGAGCATCTGAAGCACTTCTTCTTGACGTATCTCAATCCTTATCTGTACTTGTTCATGCATTCGGCTCTAAACACAAGAGAATAGCGGTACACGCTAGCGTGCGAGGCTTTCACCAAAGAGGATGTTGGATCGATACTACATCTAGACATTTCCCTTTTGCTACCCTTGTTCCTAGTTTCCAGATTCCCGGATCCGGGGAAAGTCGGATCGGGGTAGTGATTTTTTGTAAGTTAACCTGGTCGGGTCCCTGATATGCCTGCCAAGTTTCATCGCCCTAGCTTATGCAGAAGTGCCCAAACTAGCAAAACCGGGACAGACCGACAGAAATAAGATCGCTATATGGCACTTGAGTAGGCTATGCTCGAGTGCCATAAAAAGTCCACGGAAAATTTTTTCGGATATCTTGTCTTGCTGTGTGAGGATGGTCTGGATTCTCAGAATTGATGACACACCTACATCATTAATCTTTTCCATGAAGTAGGACATCAGCTCCCGCCGCCCATCCCCGTCGACGAAAGACTGAAGTGATGAATAGATGAATACCTTGATTCCTCCTTTCACTGCGGTAGAGAAGATCAGAAGAATTGCTGAAGCGGCGGCGCGTCGATGGATCCGTACGGTCCTACCGCTTAGTTTTCCCTACACAGTGGTGAACTTCCGCCTACAGGCAAACAATGCAGCTGTCTATTTTTCATCGTTAATTATATGTAAATTTAAGAACTCTAATGTGTAAAAAAAAAGTATAGTTGTTATTTATCTATTTCATTGCCGAGCCTATATGCTTGTCAAAATCCTTAAATAACTAGCTCATATGGCACTTGTAAAGTTGGGTCAGAGGATGACTATGGGAATTTGTCAACTCGTTCGTTTGTTGTAATCCTTTGTAAGCAACAGCCTTGAAGCAGGAATGTTCATAGGCCCTTGGGGATAATGAAAATTTCTCGTTTAGTCGAAAGTTTTTGTTTGCACTTTGCGGTGATAATGTGCACTTTAAGTGGGCTAGAGATTATTTAAGAACGCTTAAGGCAGAAATGATCATAGGCCCTCGAGAATCATCAAAATGTATCGTTTGCTCAAAAATATATTTTTTAACTCTACGGTTAAGACACGCACTTTAAGGGACTAGAACTGTATTTGTAAGCAAAGCCCCTGTGGCACAGATGAAAAACATCAGATTCATATCAGGCATATCCTCTCCTCAAATATCAAGTTTGAGTGAGATCTGATCAACGGTTCGAAATTTAAGCATGCTTCAAGTTTCTGGATGTTTTCCCTCCCTCCAGGATGGTTGGATTTGGGAAGTTACTATTTCTAGTTCAATCTTGTCCGGTCTGTAATGTGCCAGCGAAGATTCATCGTCCTAGCACGTCTCGAAGTACCTTCACTCGCCATCACCGGAATTCCAGACCCTCTCCCTGTTCTTTCAACGATATATCTAGAGCTCGTTCTTGTTCTTCCCGCCAAGTTTAATTCTGAGCGTGTCACAAGATTTCCGGTTCCTGCCTCGAACTCCCCACAAAGTCACCGGATCCGGTTACGACTTGAAATGAATTTCTGAGCCACGAGCTGTAGAAATGTCAAGTTTCATAAAGATCAGATTACCCGTTCAAAAGTTACACACAGATCAAGATTCCGGATTCCCTGTACCTCCTCCACAATGGTCGGTGGCAGGAAACTACTGTTGTTAAGTAAATCCCAGGCTATTTTAACGAATATTGGGAAAATAAAATGATTATGATTCTGAAATATGGTCGAGTCCCTGCTACGCCCTCCAAGTTTTATCGTCGTAAAACATTTGGAAGTAGCCTACCTTAACTCGGAATCACCCGAATTCCGGACCCCCCCCCCTCCTCTAACTCCCTCCAAAGTGTATAGTGCAGCTCAATCGTGTCAACTATGTCTCTAGGTCATGTGCTTACTCTTCCCACCAAGTTTCATCCTGATCGAACTCGCGCGTAAAACGAATACGCAACTCTGAATATGATTTTCGGTTTTCCCCTCCCAACTCTCCCAAACTCACCGGATCCGGTCCGGACTTTAGTCTGACCTTTCAGACACGAAGCCTTTCCAAACATAAAGTTTCGTTACGATCTGACCCTCCGTTCAAAAGCTACACATACCTCAAGATTCCGGACTCCCCTCCCTCCACTGCCCCCACAATGGTCGGGATCGGGGAAGTGACTATTTCCAAGTCAGCTTGCTTGGGTAAACTTTCATCGTCCTAGCACATCTGGAAGTGCCCTAACTCGCGATCACCGGACTGACCGACCGACCGACGGAAAAGTGATCGGTAAATGGCACTTGGCTGGAAGGCAAGTGCCATAAAAAGTAGGACAAAGGATCCCGAACTGAGGGACCGAGATAACAAGTACATTTTGTTTTTTGATAAATTGCTAAAAAGGGGGCCGGGTCTGTTGTCTGTCTATTTTGCCTTGGATCTCTTTGTCCGAGCCTGTCCCTGTATCCAACTAACCACCAAATCGGACATGAAAGAAGAGGGCAACCGCACACCCGCTTGCTAGTTCTACTGTGTGTGGATCCTTAACAGAAAAATTTCAAATACAAATGAACCAGCTGCTTTCCAGAAGGGATAGTAAATATACATATCGACCCTGTCGGTTGGCAGCTGCAGACAATCGGCTAATTTTGTTCATTCTTGGAATTACCGCTGGTGGCGCTATCAGATTGCAACTTTTAATGGACGTAGCATATCACCATGCTTTCTTGATACAAATCGCCAAGTTTAGCAAGCCAGGTGCTTTTGTCCGATGAAAATGGGGATCCTGTCGTCTGAAGTTCACAGATCGAATAATCCATCATGGATAGTAGGGGGTCATCCGCTTGTTGGTTGGGCTAAATAGGCTCTCAATGAGGGGACACCAACTTCAACGCTCTTTCGACTAAGCTAATAAAAAAAAAAAGCTTGCTGAGCAATTAACTACACTTTTACCTTTTTACTGAGGGAATATTGGTAAAAGAAAAGTTTTAAACAAGAGATTTCTAACTAAGCTCTTCATAAGTATTCATTATCATTAGTGCACGGTGCCCTATAGGCTTTCATACCACGCTAAGTGGTTCCATTTTCGGAGTTTTTTGCTAAAACAAACCGTTATAAAAAGAGCTTCGTGCCTAGTTTTGTGGCACTTTTTAACTCAACTTGACTTAAAGTTTGTCTTCTTTTTGTTGATTGTGTAATGTGTTTATTTGCTAACAACGTACCTGACGAAAATATATCAAATTTGGCAGTTTGCTATGATAAGCCATATTTTTTAATTAAAGTTTTATTCTATTCTATTCTAAGCCTTAGGGAGGGGCCAAACATCCCGGGTTTCAAACACAGACTCAAAGTTTGATTACTACTTTTGGGCCACAAAGTAGTCTTTGAATATGCCTTAAATTTAAATGATTGCTTTGGATTTTACCTTTTGAAACCTCCTTAGCGGCCGGAAAATAGCACCAAGGAGGAAGATTTTGAAAAATGGGGGGGGGGCATCTCTACCCCTCCCTCCTCCCCCCACTGGTGCCCCAAATTAGAGTGCAAGGAAGTGGATTAAGCGATTAGTAACATTAATTCCTACTTTTGGCTTGTTTTTATTCTTCTCACACACTACGTCGGGACAACCAAATTTTTTTTTCACAAATGGCCTTTGCTTCCGGCTTAAAGTTTGATGAGAGACATTTTTTCAGATGTTGCCAGTTTTCGGTTCGCATATTGAAGTCACTGCCCCCCTCGGCACTGACTCGGCAACACTTTGTCGACGAAACGCTCCTCTATTCTTCGTGCCTTAGGCATTTCTGTCATATTACGCGGTCTGCAGAAGCATGCTTCGCATCTCTGCATTCCCATTTTCTTCAGTTGATCAATTGGCACAGAAACTCCTCCAATGGACTATTTAATTGGAATACAAATGTTCATCTTTTAAATTACGAGCTGAGAGATAAAAATGACGACGGTATTGTAATAAGCATAAGGCTGTCCATAACGGCGTCAAAATTTACCGACTTGTTTGCTCATTAGTTCTTGAAACAAAGCATGATTTAAGGTTCTTCGTTGAACTTGACGCGTATTTGGCGCTAGTGTGGTATTGTTATTTATTCACTTTCCGATTTCATTAGCATTACTTGGTCAATCGCCATGGCGCAGATCTTCTCGAAACTAACAGTACAAAGACATGTGAAAGCTCTAGATAAGCTAGGCAAACATGCAGCACATGTTCCATGACAGGGCATGAAAAGCAGGGTTCCTGTGAAAAGTACTTGTTCGGACAGTCGAGTGGTCTACGTTCACAACTATTCTGACGCATCGTTAATGTTTGGCAATAATGTATATGTTCCAATATCGATAATGTCGGCTTCGATTCAAGTAGGCTATCACATTTTTATGCCTTCCGGTCAAGTGCCATATACCGATCACTTTTCCGTCGGTCTGTCTGTCTGTCTGTCGGTCGGTCGGTCGGTCCGGTGACCGCGAGTTACGGTACTTCAGATGTGGTAGGACGATGAAACTTGGCAGGCGTCTCAGAGACCCGACAAAACTGACATGAAAATAGTCACTTGATAAGTGGAAAGAACACATGCCTGCATGTCCCATTGTATCTCCGGACCGGAACCGACAACTGTGGTGGGGAGTTCGAAGGAGGGGGGGTACCGGAAGTATCGTGACACCCTTAGAGTGGAGGGATCGGAATGAAACTTTATAGGATGAACAAGCACAGACTTTAGATACATTGTTGATAAAACCGGATCGGATCCGGGCACTATGGGGGATGTTGGAGGGTGGGTCCCGGAAGACCGGTTTTCACGGGTTAAGGTACTTCCAAATGTGTTAGGACGATGAAACTTGGCAGGCGTATCACCGCCCGACCAGATTGACTTGATGATAGTCATTTCCCTATCCGACCACTGGAGGGGGGGAGAGGAGGGAGGGGAAATCCGGGATCTTGAGTCAAGCAGAACTTTCGAACGGGACTTTCGAAACTTGACAGTTGGAAAGAACACGGGTAGTGGATGTCCCATTCCGTTCCCGGACCGGATCCGATTACTCTGGGGGGGGGGGGGGGGGGTGAGGGTATTTGAATCCCGATGACCAAAAGTGTGTCATGCATAACTTTTGAGCGGTTGGTCGGACCCGAAGGAAACTTGATAACTGACAAGAGGACATGTTTTTCATCTACCAATATATTTTCATGATCCCCAAGAGCCCATGATCATTTGTACCTCAGTAAATGCTTAGATATTCCTTCTGCCCAAGCTGACTGCGAATCTTCTTTGACGGTGCAAAACGGATACGTCAGCTACATTTTATTAGAGCTATATTTCGGCCCTTCTTGGCAAGGGTTCTCTTTAGGCTCAAGCCGGCTGGAAAACGAACGTGTGGAAAAACATTTAAAGATTCTTCCTTAAGTGTCTGATTTTGTGGTTGGAGTTAAAGCTGGTGCTGTGATTTCATTCTGGACACGGCTGCTATTTTTGCTATTCGATTGGGTCGTCGGAAGGGTAGAGATTCCAAAACCAAAATGCGGAAGAATCTGTCTCTTTCTAGTGCATAAATAACATTTCCATCAGTGTTGTACTGCCAACTCAACATCAATCTAATTCATGTTCGGAGTTTAATCACTGCAGTTTTTTGTTGTTCATTTGCACACTTTCGACCAGTCATGTTTTCACCTGCTGTGTTCGGGATAAAAATGTGTAAACATTGCCGTATTTCTTAGTATAATTGGCCAAGTGTAGTAATCAGAATCGTGGTTTGAAAATCGGAAAGAAAATCAGGGTCCGATATTTCGGTTATCCATTTTCGAAAAATACCGATATGTCAGTTTTTATTTAATTGCCCAACACTACTCGCCTAGCTAATTACAGACAAAGGGCAACAAGACTTCGTAGCTTTATGGTATTTTTTCGTCAACCATGATCCAATGGCTCGAACCCAACTTCAGCGCTCTAGTCCGGATGGATTTCTTCGTGATTTAATTTGGGGGATTTTGTTTCTGTTTCAATTTTTCCGGAACTCCTCCGTCGATTCTCCATCGGGCACTGACACGCGATTCATCTATCTCGTGCTCAGTCCTCACAATTAGCGCGGACACATGAAACCACCCCCCGAAAGATCAAAATCCCGGAAGTGAAGACCTTGCGACTTCTCTTGTTGGAAAGGCCACTACTACTGAAGTAATACTGACAGGGGGGAGTTCCGCATAAAATATTTCTCAGCGGGATGTCGGAAGGCAAATCGGTAGAACAGAATAGAAAAGTAAGCGTTTCAGGCTCTTTGAAAGCCTAGCTCACCGTGCGAATAAGGTTTTCCGAAAGAATTTTCTGTGTTTTCATCATAATGTTGAAAAAAGCTCAGCTTTTCCGTTCGGAATTTAAGACTGTGCCAAAAAAATCACGGCAGGAATTGAAGTCCGCGAGCATCCGACCCTGGTCGTTTATTCGCTCTCATATTTGCTCCCCGGCAGATGGCTGTTTTGGCGTTAACTGCGTCATCGCAAAAACGTCCTTCATAAAATCCAACGAAAAATTGCCGCCAGACCCGCTAGAGGAACAATAACAGTCACACGTGTGATCTGGGGATAAGTTATCTGACGGGTGAATAAGCAATTAGGCTTTCGCTTCATATCGAGTCGCGGATTAGGCCCGTGGAAAAGACAGCCAGTACTCAGCACTGAAGTCGGAAGCCAGAAATGACAAATTTGATGACGCTTGACAGAACAGAGTTGGGTGAACCATTCAGAGGGGAAGAGGCATTTTAAACAGTTTTAAACATGGTTTGGCCTAAGAGGAATCGAAAATAGTAAAACAAACCTGGATAAACGTACACAAAGAAGTAACGTGTCATTGTTTTCTTAACGATAGCGCACCTAGCGGCCAAAAAATAACCAATCTGAGAGGAATTTTATGAGGGGTGTTTTGCAAAATCAACCGTTAAGCCTCTTTCACACTGACGCGTTGATACTTTCGCACTGAGCAATAGTGAAAAATAAAAAAAAACCTTGACACATTCCAAAAAATGCAGAATATTCAGTTAAAAGATACAAAAATAAGTTGATTTTTCCGTTAAACTTTAACTGAAACTTTCTTCCATCATATTTTCATAAAGAATGACAAAACTACACACGTACTAAGGTTCATCACCTGTTGACAATACATATAACATTGTATATCACTGTTTTGTACCGTTCTGTGACACCGAGATTCTAAAAATCCTATCGTAAGAATAATCATTGGTCAGTGAATAAGTAGAAATTGCACACATTTAAAGTCAAACTTCTTCATCCTTAACCACTCCGCATATTCTGGATGTCTTCTTTCCTTTTGTTTATTTTCATGTTCGAAGTTTACTGCTATGTAGGATATAAATTTGTCTGATGCCTGGATCTTTGTCGCACCTTGACGATAGCCCATAGCCCGGTTAGACAAATACGGAACAAGGGCCATATGCAGAGTTTTATAAACATCAAAAATATAATAAAAAATCGCAGACAGAATGATAGTACAACCCAGAGAATAAACTACCTCCTATTTAGATTTCCCCTCACAGAATTTGTTATGCGAAAGAACGCAGTTCCTCTGGATACTAGACGCATCAGTAAAATTAAACTTATTTCTAATTAACACGATTATCGGGAATACTTCGGATAATGCTGTCGCAAACAAAAGCAACCTAGAGGCGTTTTTTTTTTTAAAACAACAACAAAAACTTTATTGCTCGGAAAGAGCTTCCGCGGTCGATTGTGTGTGTTTGCCACCAACATTGTTTGTTTGTGCGCGCTATGCGGCTCAAATTTGACAAACCAGGCTACACAGCCTTTTCGCTAACAAGTGCGATTAAATTTTTATTAAGATAATTTGAGGAAACAACGTTGAAGTGATTTTCGAATTCGACAAGAAATTAAAATTTCACGGCGAACTAAAGCCCAAATAATAAACTAACTACTTTATCAAGCAGATAGACATTAAACTAAAGGTCTTTCGTGTACAAAGTGGTAAGAAAGTAAGCCTGAAAATATATTTATTTGGGTTTTATATGGATTTCCTTCAGATGATTGTCACTTGAGTTCCACTTTGGATCCCTCTCGATCGATCACAAATTACACTCGTTGGTGTATGTTTTCAAGCATTTAAGAATTGCAGCCCCCCCCCAAATGAAAAATGGTGTTTCCACGAGTTTCAACTTGTGGGTCGAAAGGGCGACGTGGCACACACTTTCTGTTGACAAAACACTCAATTGCCTTCAGAGACTTCTAGAAAAATGTGTGGCAACAGTGCCGGTCGAATCAAATTTCAAATTCACGTTTGAGTCGGTTAAAAATACAAGAAAGCGAACTTTGACCACAGGATAATCACCCATTTATAAACAAACCTAAAATACTCGGACATTTTTTTTCTCCTAGATTACCCTGAATCCTAGATTGAAAATAAGTATCCCTGAAAAAGTCCACTTTACCCTAAAACAGGGAATCTCCCTAAAAGTGGAAGCACCCTGCAACACACAGCTTAAGCTGTGCTGCAACACTGGCATCATTGGCGGCATATTTAAAAGACATAATACTCATGGCTCAGAGGAAAGGAGCAGTTCCGGCCGAAGAGAGTGACTTGCTCGTTATTAAACCTCTGTAAGTTCGAATAATCATTCTGGACTTGTCTCAGACATCTCCTACATGTTAAGAGGGATTGTGAATGGACCTTGAATACTGACATTGCAGTCCTTAGGTCTCTGGCTCTGTATGTTTTTGAAAGTCCTATCCCTTCTGTTCGGGTACTTTGAATAGTATTGAAAGTAATTCAAAATTGTTACAATGTTAATAGTGCAGTAATTCGTTCTTCATTCTTTTTTTTTTTTAATTATTGTCATTGATGTTGACTCTCATGTGCATTGCAACATTTCATCACCTATTGACGCAAGATGGACCAAAAAAAGAGGAAGGGCAGGACCACTGTCTTTTGGCTTTCTGTTCTGACCAGGACCAGTCAGAGGCGTTACTAGCCAAAATGTTTGGGGGGGGGGGGACGAGGAATTTACTGACTGGCTGGAAATTTTTACCGACTTTTTCTGCAGAAAAAACTACTGTTTTCAACAACAAAAATGACATTTTTGACAGAAATTGAATAATTTTCAGAAAAATCTAATGATTTTCAGAAAAAATTATGATTTTGACAAAAAATCAACCAATTTTCAGGAAAAACAACTATTTTCGTGAAAAATTAACTGTTTTGAAAAAAAATTGAGCAGACTCGGTTATTTTTTACCGACTGGCTGACAGCATTGGGGGGGGGTCCCCCCCTGTCCCCCCAGTCGTGACGCCCCTGGGACCAGTGGCGCTGTTTCAGTAAAACTCGAGGGGGCCAAAGGTCAATTTGGGCCCCCATCCCAAGTTTGTTATTCAGATTGAAAACTTAGTTGCTCTTTTGGGGTTGAAACTAGTTTACGAACAAAAGATAAAGAGCAAATTTAAAAGACACTGTTTATTCGAACGAAAGTCAACACAGAGAAAAAAGTTCATCAGAGTGTTTTAAGCGAGCCTTTCAACTCTCTAAGGCTTTAAATAATATCAAAAGCATTTGATGGTTTCTCTAGCTATGACAACTAGAGCTATCAAAGCTTACTGTTCCACTCTAGCATGGGCAAAGAATAAAAAAAAAATCAGTACAAAATACCATCTTGCCGATCCTCTGACTGCGCTTGAGGCAAGAATAAAGAAGTTTGAAAGTTCATTGAACAGATCCCACAGTTTATACGACTCATTTACGTGCTAATATTTGTATTCTCTTACATTGTTGTTGAGTTAAAATGTTGTATTGCGTGGTTTTTTGTTTCTTCTTTTCTATTTTGTTTACTCTGTCTAGGTCCCATCGGGCCAATTTTGATGGGAAATAAGTCTTTTCATTCATTCATTCAACCATTAAATCCATGCTTGTCAGTTGGTACATGGCAGTTCTTCCACGCCTTCCACTCGATCCTTTCCAAAAAAAAGTAGTGGTCACTCAAGATAAAGTAGATACAAAGTAGGTGTGTTCTAAATTATACTAAAAAAACAGTAGCTTTCGTCGTTTTACCTTCTCTCAATGCTCACAAAGACAATTCGCGTTGAAACCTTACCCTGCAGGACAAAATATAGAAAAAAAAATAACCTCGAAGATGGTTCTGAAGCAGGAGCTCTCTCTTGATTGATTTAGGAGCCCTGTTTTTTCTGGCAATGGATGGACAGGAGCCCTGTTCTAGTAATGTGCATGTGTTGCCGTAGTTTTGATTATATTGGAATGGAAGGAGGTTTCCCGAAAGAAAGAAGATTTATAAATTAACAATTAACATTTATAAATTAACATTGAATCGATTCATTTTTGTTTGTGCTCGGAGGAAGATCAGACCCATGTCGCAAACCTTTTTTATTTTTCATTTTTTCTTTAGTCATATGTCTGTATAATTATGATACATAATACATCATAAATTCTTGTGTTGTCCTTAAATTTGAGTGTTGATGTATGATGGTTGTTTGTTTGTTTTTTCTTTAGAATGGTTTAGGCTAGAATTGTATTAATAATTTTTACAAACCCATCAGAATTAGTGAAGCGTCGTATTTTATGCCACTGGCATGTCTGATGTCTGATCTGATTTTAAGAAATACCAGGTTTATTTATATTTGCCATTAAAATTGTACCTTACCTTACCTTACATGTTGAAAAAAAATAAGTTTTTGAAGATGTTTAATCATTTTAGATAGGTTGTGATGCATCTTAGGCACACATAAACAAGAAAATTTTTCATTTTAGATTTCTAGTTCAACAGAGTTTCATTTCCGAGTTCAGCGTTGTGGTATACCCTAATGTTAGAGCACTGTGCCCAAAAATTGAGTCTTTGTGTATGCTTATGGCTTTTCTCATTTATACTTATGCCTTGTCTCATTTCAGGGGCGCCGGTCAAGAAGTAGGAAGATCATGTATTCTGCTGGAATTCAAAGGAAAGAAAATTCTGGTAACTAAATTCAGTTATTTCAATATTGACAAAGATTGTGTTGAAACTGCACCTGCAAATTCATAAGAAATAGCCTGTGCTACTTGAGTGTCCTAGGCACTGGGTTATTAGTTCACATCTTTCAGAGCTCTGAAATGCTTTATTGGTTTTCTGTATATCTGGGGGGGGGGGGGGGGGGCAACTGCTGAGATGGAATTGGCAAGAAGGAACTTGGTCCTTGAAAGGAACTTCCTTGTACATAGTGTGCAAAAATAATGTGGTAAAAAATGTACCATCTTCTATGTCTGGAGGATTCTTATAGATCTTCATTTGCAGCTGGACATGGGAATTCATCCTGGTCTCACTGGAATGGACGCTTTGCCATATATAGACACGATTGAAGCCTCTGAAATAGATCTTCTTTTGATCTCTCAGTAAGTAACGAACTTCTCATTTTTGATGACACCTATTAAAGCACAACTCTTACTAGAAATGATCTTTTCCCTATGAAAGGGATTAGAACAAATGTTTTCGAAAATACCATTACTTTCCACCTGAAACTAGCGATTCTCTTGTTCTTGCTTGTCGACTATATTCAGCCTTCATGCTCTCCCACGCGGCGGCTGGGCGCAAAATATTTGAAAGCTGAATGTGCCTTGGTTAACAAGTGGGGAAACTAAGCGAATAAAAGAAGATTATCACATCCTTATGTGTGAAAGAGTTGTCAGCGGACGTTGAAGATTTCGGCAAACTTTCCATTGGGTGACGTGGAAACTCGGCAAGGCCGAAAAAACGCAAAAAATTCGTAGTTACGAAATTAAACAATGGAGAATAGTGGGGATTTTAGAAGCTCATAATTCCAAATGGGAGCTAAGTATATTATAAAAGGCAGAATAAGCAAGAGGGGTCGCTTAAGGTTAAGACCAGTAATCCTACATGGGTGTCTCCTTCTGTTGTATATTTTCTTTACGGTTAATTTCGGTTTAGTAGTCTCTGCTTTTAGTCCTTTTGGGATGGAACAAGTTTTGTATTTACTTTTAAAACAGCTTTGAAAACTCCTGTTCCAACCTTGGATATGGCCTTGCATCATACTAGTGTTCGGCATAGTGATGGGGATTAGACCTCATGTGGTTTCATAAAGCTCGAATTAATTCTACTTTGCTAATCTGTCAGCTGAACGTGAACAGATGTTGCAGCAAAACAAATACACTCCTCTAACCTGACGAGGATGGTGGTAGAGTGGTTGCCCATTTGTATGGCAAAATATCAACTTCTGTGGAGAATAGGAAAAGAAAAATAAGAAAAAGAAAGAAAGAAAATAAAAATGTTGGCCAACAATAAACATACACTTGCCACCTCTAAGTGACAAAAGAATTGGTACATAGCTCAAACACCCATTAGTCACTAGTAAGCTATCAACGAATGTATCCGCCACATACATCCACCACACATATATCCACCTAATATATCCATCACAACTGCCAAATTCAAGTTGTAGAAACATGGCATGTAGAAATGGAGGGGAGGTCATTACTGCTAGTATATGCTATATTAGTATTTATTTAACAAAGAGTTTCCGTAGCATTTTGACACAGACGACAGTTACTGGACCGACCAGCTTGCTGCGGTGTCAGATCGGTTATTTGCTTACCTTGTCTGTTTCAGCTTCCATCTTGACCATAGTGGTGCACTTCCTTGGTTTTTCGCAAAGACGTCATTCAGGGGCAAATGCTTCATGACACACGCGACTAAAGCTGTGTACAGATGGCTGCTATCAGATTATATTAAAGTCAGGTAAGAAATCTCCCTACCAGCTACCTAACACAAATTGCACTTGCCACCGAATATTAATTTTTTGGGATGCTGGTTCAGAGATGGGCGAATCCGGATTCGAATCCAGGATTCGCTTTTGGTTAGATTCAGACCCGGAGTCAAATCTCCTGCTTGTCAGGCTGGAAAACCCCTTCGGGTGCTATTCTGAATTACCAGAATACATGTAACATGATGTAAGAAATGTAATCGGGTTAAAAGATGATGTGTGTCCGGTTCCGATAGCGTGGGATCTGTCTACTAGGGCGTTCTAGAGTGAGACGAACTAGAGTGCGAATATAGGTTTATTAGGGGCTTCGACTTACTTAACACATGGGGTGCATACACTTGAAATTCCACTGTTACAATTGTGCACTTCGCCACTGACCTAAAACGTACTTAAGACAGGGTTAAAACTGACTGACTTTGGTCTTGTTCTCTTTGTTCGAAGCGCTGCCGCAGAAACAGGCACTGCCTCAAAACCAGGCACTGCGTGAGGCAATGCCACTTACGGGCGCTGTGCGAGAAAAAGGGGCTTTGCGTCAAAAAGGCACTTTGCGAGAGTCCCTGGAATCAACCAACTAATCAAAGGACTTTCCCGGGATTAGAAATCTGCTAGAGGGGGATCTTGGGGAGCGCATAGCTTCCTCTCACTACAGAAATCCTATTTCTAACCTCAGATAATTCTTCAGGTTGAACTGGTTAAATTGAAAATAGAGTTTTACATTAGCTCAGTGTTTTATTATTTGCGTTGCAATAGGGGCTACAGCTGGTTTGAAATTCCATTCGGGAATATATACGTCTCGTTGGATTCTATAGCTCTCATGGAACCGGTGGATAAAACATACAACACTGTAAAAAAAAATCTTGCAGTATTTGCTACTGGGATTAATCTTATCTTTATTGAGATAAGATTACCCCTAATTCTGATTAATCTTATCCCAATAGTGATAAGATTAATCCCAGTAGCAAATCTGCATCCATATTAGGAGAAACTTTTTACAGTGATAATCCGTTTGGGGTTACAATACTATATCGCCAATGTCGCCATCGTACCTTAGAGTTACCTGGGGGTTAGAAGTCTTTCCTTTGGAGTTATTTATACCGGCTAAAGTATTGTTTTTTCCCACAATTGGAATTTTTTTTAACTGAAGAAGCCTCAGTTGTGGAGAGAGCCGTTTAGCTGGTAACTTACTTTTGTTTCTAGCAATATTTCAACTGAGCAGAACCTGTACACCGAAGCAGACTTGGAGGCTTCCATGCAGAAAATAGAGACAATTGATTTTCACGAGGAAAAGGATGTTGGCGGAATCAGATTTCGAGCGTACCATGCAGGCCATGTCTTGGGAGCAGCCATGTTTATGATAGAAATAGCTGGTGTTAAGGTACCTGTTTCTTTACCTTGATTCATTTAGCCTGGACTAAGGTAAGGTTCGGCTTTAGGCTGTGTGTGGAGGGATACCTATGACATCGCAAAAGTTGTCCGTCCGTCCGTCTGTATGCAAGATAACTCTCGAAGGGAATGAGATATTTTTTGATGAAACTTGGTGTGAGGATTGTTTGGGTCAAGGGTAAGGTCAAGTTCGTAGATGGGCTTTGTAGCCCTTCATTTGGGGGTGGAGGTTCAAAGTAAGGGACAAACAGAATATTTTTAAACAGCCTATGTGATAGTCGATTGTGGGATAAGAAGACATGGTGAGCACGATGGTGAAAACCATTTTCTCTCCAGACAAGTAGTTAGTCCGGAATCCGGCAAAAACCGGAAAGTTGGTTAAAAGTAAAAGTTTCATTTGAAGTTGATTAAATGTTTGGTTGAGAGGTAAGAAGACATGCTGTGTACGATGGTGAAAACCGTTTTAACCGGAAAGTTGGTTAAAAGTACAAGTTTCATTTAAAGTTGATTAAATGTTCGATTTCGGGTAAGAAGACATGCTGAACATGACGGTCAAAACCATTTTTTCGCCGGACAACTAGTTCGCCTGGAATCCGGCCGAAACCGGAAAACATGTTAAAAGCATAAGTTGTATGTGAAGTTGATTAGATGACAGATTTAGGGGTAAGAAGAGACGCTGAGTCTGTATATGACAATCATTTGTTACCTGGACATATAATTAGTCAGGAATCCGGTTGTAACCGGGTTTGTTTATAAGTCAGAGTTTTATTGAAAGTTGATTAGATGTTCTTTATAGGGATAAGGAGATACGCTGGATTCGTTTGGACTAGTAGTTCGCTAGGAATTCAGGCGAAACCGCAAATTTGGCAGAAGTAAAGCAGCAAGTTTCGGTAGTATCGTCAAAATAGATATGGCTTATAGAGGTGTAGTAATAATAATTTATTAAGGCCAACAAAGGGCCATACATCAGCATTCATTCTCGTACTTAACTAACAAAATTGACCTTCAATATTACATATAATAAGATTACTCCTTTTTACCCTTTTACTATCCAAATTACCTCCAATCTAAACTTCCAGTATACACTTAAAATATTCACATACAGACCGAATTACCTGGCGATTCGTCGACTCCACAATACCAGGAAATAGTATGGGTACCCCACCCAAAAAAACTATCTCTAATTCTAATCTGAACTTGGTTTTCTCTGATGATTAGCCTGGCGAAGACTGGATCTGGCGAAGACAATAGGCAATTGTCTGGATCAGATATTATACTTTTGGGATTCTATCGAAACCTTTGGTCTTGTTTGTTTTTCAGCTGGAGTATTTTTGCCCGTAAACCAAGCAGAGGAGTAACGGTCCCTTTGAAAACTATGGGGCTCTCCTGTGGCGGGTTATTCAGCAAGTCTGAGAAGAGTCTGCTATATCAAGAACAAATAATCAGATAGAACCTCCGTCTTTCTCTGTATTATGACAATGCAGAGTCGAGTATTTCCCCATGCCTTTTCCGCTGCGAACGAGAGAGGTAAGTAGCTTCGCGCCAAATCACGTTTCGTTGCCTCTGCAATTAGCTATTTTGCTGCGAAACCACCTTGAGGAAAAGTAAGAGACAAAGCTGATTGGTTGTTTGGACGCGCTCAAGAGCGGGTCAGCCCGCGGAGTCCTGCATTTTTCTTTCTCTGCGATGAGCAATGGTGAAGATGGAAGTAGAGCAGACGGGAAAAAAGCTAAAGTCTCTAGGTCTGCTCCGTTTTATCGGGGTTTTCATAGTCTCTACATGGTACCAAAGATAGAGGTTCTATCTGGTTATTTGTTCTTAGTTATATTGCCTAAAGGCAGCAACCCTCCTGCTCATCAAAATTCTGTTCGAGTGGGGAATCCACATCCCAACTGCAGGCGGTGCCGCCAAAAAGGACTAACAACACATTTTCTTTAACTGCCGATCGAACGCCGTAGAAAAAAACAAGACCAAAGGTTTCGATGGGATCCGAAAAATTCAGTATCTGATCCAGACAACTGGGTCTTGTCTTAGCCAGACTCCTTGAACATTTTCACTATTGAAATTCAGAAACAGATTAAGGCCAAATAGCTAATCGTCTGAGAAAAAAAGTTCAGAAATGGGTTCAGCATGCGTGTCTACCCCTATAAGTCATATCTGTTTTGACGAAAACTTCCTGCCACTTCAACCAATTTCCCGGTTTCAGCCGAACTCTAGAACTACTTGTCTACAACATCTAATCAACTTCGAATACAAACTGAACTTATAACACATTTTCTGACTCCTGCCGGATTCCCGTCCAACTATATGTCGATTGTCACACACGCATGCAGTATCTCTTCTTACCCTTAAATCAGATATCTATTCAACTACAAATAAAACTTTAACTTTTAACAATTTTCCGGTTTCGGGGCGAACTTCTTGCCCGAAATCGAACATCAAATCAACTCCAAATAAAACTTTTAATTTTAACAAACTTTCCGGTTTGGGCCGGATTCCGGGCGAACTGCTCGTCCGTCGAGAAAATGGTTTTCACCGTCGTGTTCAGCATGTCTTCCTACCCCTAAATCGAACATCTGATCAACTTCAAATAAAACTTTTACTTTTAACAAACTTTCCGGTTTGGGCCGGATTCCGGGCGAACTACTTGTCCGATGACAAAATGGTTCGTACAATTGCAGAACGTCCAAGAATAGTGAGAAGAGAAGACGAAAAAGAAGGTGGAAAGGGATTAGCGCCAAGCCAGACCCGAAGCCAGTTAAAGTTGAAGGAAGGAAGTGTTTTTCCTGGCTAAAAAGTTTGTTCGGGAAGTCTGTGTACTAAAAGTGGCGACTAAAGTGGTCAGGATTATTTTGCATTTATTTTCTTTTCGTTTTTATTTCGGAAACCCATACAGTGGTATTGTCTAAGCAATCATGTGGCTTTATATTCGAATGATGTATACAACGGATACATCAGCTACGATGCTTTATCAGCTTATGAAGAATCGCAGCTGACGTATCCATTGTATACATTATTTGAATATATGTTTTAAAGTCAGCTTGGGCTCGAGGAATTTTTATCATGTGGCTTTATCAAGAAACCTTATGGTGTCATTTAATTGACGAATCACATTTTAGTCAGTGGCTTGAAACTGATCAGGCTCAAACATTTTGCTAATAAGGACTACAGCATTCTTACTGCACCAGTCGTTTAGGATAATATCACGTGCTTGGTGAACTCAAATTCATCTATCAAGCAAGAAAATGCCGAGGAAATGCAAATTTATTATTGTAATTCTTCGGTTGTGCGGGTTAGCAAAATGAGAAGAGAAACTGCTGAATATCCATCGTCATTCATGCAGTGTAAATCTGTTAAACTGCTTGGGATAATAATCGATGCCGATCTGAAATGGAATTCTCAGGTTGACAACATTATCCGTAAAACTAACTTTTTAAGGTGGTGTAAATCCGTTTTATAAGTAGTGAACTGAAAGCAAAAAATCTCCTCTGCCAGGATTTGAACCCAGGACCCTCTGCTTACAAGGCAGGCGCTCTTACCTTTTGAGCTACCGAGGGGCTTGTGAAAAGAGTTCGGAAACCACTACAATAGTCTGGTAGAAGCCGGCCATAGGAACAGTGATCCCGCCCGAAGGCAAATTCATCTAACCAGTTCCCATCCACATGTCACGGAAATTAATAATAATACATAGATGGCACCTTACACAAGGGACTTGTACCGTGACCAATAAACCAGAAACAGTTTTTCGAATATGATTTAGAAGTCTAGGACTCTATTGTCGAAGCCACGTAGACAAACCAGGACCCACAAGGCGTGATCTCATGGTGAAAACCAAAAAAACAAAACATGTAATTTTAATGGGGAAGACGCCCTTGAGATGGAAACGTTTTATAAGTAAAGAACTGAAAAACAAAAATGCTCCTCAGTCGGGATTTGAACCCAGGACCCTCTGCTTACAAGGCAGGCGCTGTTACCTTTTGAGCTACCGAGGTTTATTGGTGACGGTACAAGTCCCTTGTGTAAAGTGCCATTTATTTATTATTAGTGTAAATCCGTTAAATTTCTTGGGATAATAATCGGTGACGAGCTGAAATGGAATTCTCAGGTTGACAATATTATCCGTAAAACCAACTTTTTAATTAAGCCCCTCTCTACACTTAAGTCTTTCGGTTTGGATACTAAAATCCGCCCTCTTTAGAATATGCTTTACCGGTTTGGCATTCTTCTCTTTCTGCAGAGCTCTCGCCTGGAAAATGTCCAAAAGAGATAAATATTCCTTCAGCTCAAGCTGAAAAATCATCTCCAAAAAGAGAGCAGTGAGAATCATTCTGGGTGATCACGATATTTCATATATATTTATTTACTTATTATTACATTTGGCGTTAAGTTTTTAGCTTGTCGCTTGAAGAGGCTCTCATTAAACTTGACGTTCCTAAATTAATTGACCGCAGAAATACTCATTTACAAAACTGTGGAGCAAAGATAATATATTATTCCCAGATGGGGCTGTCGATTTCCCCCTCCCATCGTCTTCCGTGCGTCGGTCCGAGAGGAATCAGGTTTCTCCATATCCGGCTAATTCTTCTGCCCAATTTTTATTTAGTTTCATCAAATCATTTATTTCTGGTCATATCGTGAAAGTGTATTACTTAATTTGTTTCGTTTCTGTGTATTTCGTAAATATTTGTATTACTCTTCTAGCTTTAAGCTATTTGGAAAAATAAATTTGATTGATTGATTGATACGATTGCGGCGATAACAGAAATTCTGGGAAAAGGAGAATTTAGTGACAGAAAATACCCAAGGGGAGTAGAGACAAATATTACTAGCAAGGAGGCGTTAAAACATTCTTACTACACCAGTCGTCGGGGATAATTTATTGCATTCATGTCTCAAATGTCAGCGTCAGTAAAAGAGGGGAGGAAAAGAAAGAACTTTGCGAAAATCGACTTCCTTATCGCGTCTTTGTTTTTCAGATTTTGTACACAGGAGATTTCTCAAGACAGGAAGACAGGCATCTGTGTGCAGCCGAAATTCCCGCAGTAAAACCGGATGTCCTGATTACGGTAAGTTCTACGAAACGAAAAATTCACTATGACGTTGACAGCAAGGCTCAATCTTCATTCTGGAAGGGGGGGGGGGGATCAGTCTGAAACTTATGGGGAAGAAATTTGTAAGCACATTGCCGCGTGCTGGGGGTTCAAGCGGAAATACCCGATCTCTCCCCCACCAGTGGCGGTACACATAATGAAAGATAACGGAAGATAGAATAAGGTAATAGTATATTATTATGATACATTTAAATAAATTTAAATACATATACAAAATAAATAATACATGTTATGTTCGCTGGAAAATCTGCAGGCCAGTATTGGTGCTGACGCGTGTATCCGCCTATGTACACGGCCTCATCCGGCTTTTTATTGAGTGCTTTTCTGTAATGTGTGATATGTTATACTCTCTTTATTTCTTTTCTTTGATTACACCCCTATCTTAAACCTGTACAGTGGGTCACAAATAAATATTATTATTATTATATCATATAGTACGCTATTTTCATGATGATGTTTTATAAGTGAACTGAAAGACAAAATGCTCCTCAGCCGGGATTTGAACCCAGGACCCTCTGCTTACAAGGCAGGCGCTCTTACCATTGAGCTACCGAGGGGCTTGTGAACCGAGATCGCAAACCACTACTACAGTCTGGTAGAAGCCGGCCATAGGAAGAGGGATCCCGCCCGAAGGCAAACTCATCTAACCAGTTCACAAAAACACTGTTTCTGGTTTATTGGTCACGGTACAAGTCCCTTCTGTAAAGTGCCATCTATGTATTATGATGATGGTAATTTATTTGTGACCTGTCAAAATAAACACAAGGCACAAAGACGAAGTAAATATTATGAAAAAAAGAAAAGAAAACACCAAAGAGAGTTAACTTACGAAATAAACAATGTAACTTTTCCCCTAAAATTAAACCAAGAAGGTTTTCCAGTCGTGATCAATATTTTGGCTATACGTTTCTATTTGTTTCTCCACTGCTGTTAGTGAGAGACACTCGCATATGTATATGTTGTCTGGTAGGGAGGTAAACATATTTTTGTTTGTTTCTAAGAGATGCTGTTTTAATGAAATCACTGATCGGCAGTTTTTGGGATCCCAAAACGTAAATGGAGGATAAACATAAGGCACAAAGACGAAGTAAATATTATGAAAAAAAGAAAAGAAAACACTAAAGAGAGTCAACTTACGAAATAAACAATGTAACTTTTCCCCTAAAACTAAACCAAGAAGGTTTTCCAGTCGTGATCAATATTTTGGCTATAAGTTTCTATTTGCATTGCGGTAATAAACAACCGCAATGCGATATCTTTTTGCTTCAAGTTCCGTAGTCGGAGTCGGATAAAAAACGCAATTTCATTCATTCTTTTACACTCCGGATTTGAGTGCTTGACTCTTGTTACATGAGCATTGTAAATAGGTGTAATAAGCTGAATATCGCTACACGCGATGTGTACGTCTTAATACACACGCCTGTTCAAATAGGAACTCAGTAGGTTCTTATCCGTACAGCGTTCGGTGTTGCCACGCGATACAATTTTTCGAGCTTCTTCATACCCTTTACATAGTAAAAAGCTATTAAATTAACGGTTAGACAGGCATTGGTCCTCGAACTAATAAGCAGCGTAACAGAACAGAACGTGTTTAAAAAAAAAAGAAAGTTGTCTCTGAACTTCCCAACAAAGTAAAACTTTAGTGCTTCCCGTGGCAACCCTGACGACACTACTGCTCTCCGCGGCCTGCTGGCGGAACCAACCAAGCGGTCTGATTGGTTCTGCGTAAGGGAAAATTCAGCTTGGCACTATCTCCTTATTCGCCTCATTACAGCGAGTCCCGAGGAAAAGAGCGAGTCTCTAATAAGCCTTATACGCCGTAATACACCTTACAACACGTATTTGTACAATGCTATAATTTCAGGAGTCAACTTATGGTACGCAGATCCACGAAAAGCGGGAAGATCGAGAGAGTCGATTCACCGGTCTCATCCACGAGGTTGTGACGAAAGGAGGTCGGTGCCTCATTCCCGTCTTTGCCCTTGGACGAGCTCAAGAGCTACTGCTGATTCTGGACGAATACTGGAGTCTGCACCCTGAGCTTCACGACATACCGATCTACTACGCCTCCTCATTGGCCAAGAAGTGTATGAGTGTCTACCAGACTTACGTCAACGCCATGAATTCCCGTATCCAGAAGCAGATTGCAATCAGTAACCCGTTCGTCTTCAAGCATATCTCTAACTTAAAGGCAAGTCCTACTCCACCTTTTTCCTTTACTTTTGTCAGGATCCAGACGTTGGATAGATAGATAGCTTTATTGATTATGATTTATTTTATTGATTGAACTCTTAGCGCCGGATTGGCATTAAATATGTCGAGCATTACATTTAAAGGACACACGAATGAAGAGTACCAAGTATCATCCCTATCTGTATGACTTCTGTTAACATTGCCTGCAGAAAACCCAATCCAAATAGGAAATATTATTTCCAAGCTATGATTTTTGCTCCATTTTGCATCTGTCCTTATTTCAGTACCGAACAATTTTAGAGATGAACAAAATATCTCCAATCAACCCTTCTTCTGGAATATTTTTTAACCAGTTAAGCCCAAACGTATCTGTAGAAGACCTCGCAATACGATCCGGCCAGCGCTGTACAAGATTTGACTGAATTGCGCTTTCTGTCTTGGAGTCTGCATGTGCCAACCTCCAGAAACAAACATCCATATTTTGAAAATGTTACGCTCAGCAGAAGAATGCTCTCCGTGGCCATGTCTGTAAATGCGTTCTCCATGGTGTGTTCAAGTATGGTTTCATCGTTCAGGTGTCCTTTAACGGGTTAAAGTAGCTTGAATATCCGTACAGCGCGGGAGCAAGGCTAACCGGAAGGCTTACTGACGAAATGTTCCCATGGCAAAACGACACGCCCCATGACAAAACGTCCCCATGGTGAAACGTTCCCCGTGACAAAACGTCCCCATGGCAGAACGTTCCCGTGGCGAAACGTCTCGAAGTTTGCCTTGGTCTTGAGGGCATGACCGAGGTAAACAAAAAAAAAACTTCAGAGCTTGCGTTGCAGATGTAGGAACATTCTTTATAGGCAGGGGAGGCTAGGGGAAGGCGGACCTGCGAGAGCGACCTCAGTGGTGGTCCCAAAACTCCAACACGTAAAATGTGATCATGTACGGTATGAAAAGACTATATGATGGTATGAAACCGTCTTTCGTTAAAATTTTTAATCTTATTTAGTGTTTACTTTTGTATATGACGTTGACATATTTATATATGAATGTCTACATGTATATATGACGATTTCGACAAATTTGGATTTCACCACGATAGTTCGACAAGAATAAAAGCGATATCCATATCTATCTATCTAAATGGGACCAGCTGAAGGTTTCCCTTCAGAATATAAAGTGTAATCCGCCTTTCTCGTGGCTCGTAGCTCATCAGTAGTGGGCTAATTCTAGGTCATTTAAAGCAACATACATAACTTTTTTTTTTTTTTACCAATAATTTTCTCAGAGGAAACACGTGTAAGCCTGACCTGGCTCAAAAAGAGCCAAACAGGGAGAATGAGTCGACAAGCGCTAACAAGAAAATCTCCAATTTCATGTGGCAAGGAATGGTAATATCGAACAAGTGCGCAAGTGCTCAGACGTGTAGAACGAAGTGGTTGGGCCTTGGGCTGGGGGGTATCTGATTGGGGAGACGAAAGAAGAAACGACCTTTGGAAGGCAATATTTTGAATTCCTTCTCCCTCCACGGTGGTCGAATCGGGGAAGTGACTATTTCCACAAAAATCAGCGCAGTGCCGTTATTGTGGATAATAGCATGGGAAGTTCATTATCTTGTTTTGTGAACCTTGTATTGCTCGGGATAATATTTAAATGGTACAAATAGCAGATTTTAATGTCTTATTCCCGTGCTTCAGTGCCGGGTCTGATACAAATCACGAAATCCTCCCCCCCCCCCCCAAAAAAAAGTAAATAAAAATATCATATTTTGGTTATTGGTTCGTTTTAACCGTGAACTTTTCGCCATTGGGATCTTTTACATCGGACGTTTAGCCGCGGGGACGTTTAGCCTCGGGGACAATCAGCCACGGGGACGTTTAGCCTCGTGGACGTTCAGCCACGGGGACGTTTAGTCATGGGGACGTTTCGTTGGGGATGTTTAGATTGATGTTTTGACGTTTGGATGGGGGACGTTTCGACGCCAACCTACCGGAATGGCCATGCTTACCCAATAATTAAATAATTAGTTTGTTTATAACCGGCCATTTTGAAAAAGCGGAGTAATTGAAAGAAAATAAATAAACACATAAACAGACAGAAAAAGACACTTTTTCAATCACGTCTTACTTTGACGATTTCTTTAGCGATGGCTAGCCGGTAGTGGTCACAGATTCGGCCGTGTCCGTACATTTTTTAGTCTTGGTTCTCGCAGCGGCTTACCGACGAAACGTCCCCATGACAAAACGTCCCCTGGCGAAACGTCCCCGGCGAAACATCCCCGTGACAAAACGTCCCCGTGACAAAACGTCCCCGTGACAAAACGTCCCCATGACAAAACGTCCCCGTGACAAAACGTGCCCATGACAAAACGTCCCCGTGTCAAAACGTCCCCGTGGCGGAACGTACCCAAGCATAGATTTCTAAGTTCGCTTTGATCTTCAGGTGCATGATCGAGGTAAAACAACTTCAGAGTGTGCATTACAGGTGTGGAAACATTCCTTATTAGCAGGAAAGATCGGACATAGAACCGATTGCTTCATAAATGTATTGTTTTCAGTTAAAGTATGTAGTATAAATATGCGTTGGAATTGACTCGTACTGATCAGTTCTAAGTCGTTTGAAGCAACATGCACAATCTGAGGAGCAACAATAGGCTCCTCAGAGAAAGGGGAACCCCGCTGTGGATCAAAGAGAGCCAAACAAGGAAAATGCTTTTTCAAACAAATTTGGAGCTAAGATAACGTGTTGTCCCCAGATGACCCATCTATTCCCCCCTCCCCTTCCGTGTGTCGGTCCGAGGGGAATACTGGCAATAAGTTTTCCCCATATCCCGCTAATTCTTCTACCCAATTTGTACGTAGTTTCATTCCATCATTCATTTCTGGTAATTAACCTTGATTGATTGATTGATTGAAAATGCAAAAATAAGCGCAGTGCCGTTATGCTGGATAAAAATGACATGAGAAGCGAGGAAACAAAAGCGGATGAACGATCAGTTATCTATTAGTTAGATAGAGAGGCAAGTAAAGCTAGGTTAGACGGTTTGGTCCTTTAATAAAACCTTTTAACAGTAAATATCACCGAATTAAATATCGAACAAAAGCGAAATCAATGAGTTATATCGCAGGGTAAACTAACATACGAAACAAACCAATTAAATAAAAGATAAGACGAAAACAAACAAACTACTTAATCTTGCGCTTTCTTTAAGAAATGGCTATAGCCGAGAGCTATACTTTGGTTTGTTTCTTGACTATCGGTTAGATGCTGAAGAAGTCAACCCATCGTGGTTTTCAAAAGTTTAAATTCCAGTAATATTTTTTGCCTGAAGTGATGACGCAATCAGTAGTCTCAGAGGCCTAGCTATCCCTCAGCGATGAAAAAAAAAAAAATCTATAGCCGGGGACGTTTTGCCATGGGGACGTTTCGCCAGGGGACGTTTTGATCGGGAACGTTTTGTCCCGGGGACGATTTGTCGTGGGGACGTTGTCGACACCCCCCCGCAGCAATCCATATTTCACAGTGAGCCCCGAGTATCCGCAGTCGCATCAGGAAGTCGGTTGTCAGTCTACTAAAAACGCAGGGTTCATCTGAGCATTCGCATCCGAACTCGCGTCTTACTTTCTGGAAACCAAGTAGAAGAGCATCCAATGCGCTCACAGAATATGCTTGTCCAGTGTGGCACAGCGCACTGACCATTGATCGGGCCATGTTCATTATTATTGGCGATCGATGGCGAATCTTCTGGTGAAGCGCTTGTTAAACTAGACCTACCCACGTTGGCCCAAAGATACGAGCAGATTATCATGAGGTTTGGGAAGTTTCTTCTCTCTATACCCCAGCATCGAGACATCTTACCACCCACTGCACCGCCCAACAAACGTACGCGTCACCAAAATAAACTGATTCAACGAACCGCCACGCAAATTCGTCTGTACCTTTTTTTTGGATTTGCTAAAAAAAAGCCGAGTGATACTTTTCTTTTTATGGCACCTGCCTTCCGGCCAAGTGCCATATACTCACTTTCCCGTCGGTCTGTCGGTTAGTCCGGTGTTTGCGAGTTAGGGTACTTCCAGATATGCTAGGACGATGAAACTTGGCAGGCGTATTACGGACCCGACCGAACTAAGTTGGAAATAGTCACTTGCTCGATCCGACCATCGTAGGTGGAGGGAGGGGAGCCAGAATCCGGAATTTAGTGGCATGCATAACTTTCGAACGGGTGATCTTAATGAAATTTGATATTTGGAAAGACGTCATGTATTAGATGTCCCATTTCAAGTCCGGACCGAATCCGATGAATGTGGGGGGGGGGAGTCGGAGGGGAACCGGAAATCATGTGACACGCTTAGAGTGGAGCGATCGGGATGGAACTTGGTGGGAGGAACAAGCACAAGCCCCAGGTACACCATTGACAGAACCGGACCGGATTCGTGCACTTTCGTGGGAGTTGAAGGGGGGTTCCGAAATTCCGGTGATACGGAGTTAACTCATCTCCAGGTGGGCTAGGGCAATGAAACTTGTCACGCAAATCAGGGACCTGACCGATTAACCTGGAAATAGTCAACTTCACGATCCAATCGTCGTGGGAGGGGGGGGGGGGGGGGGTCGAGGGAAGGGGAATCCAAAATCTCGAGGTATGTATAACTTCCGAACGGGTGATCGGACCGTAATGGAACTTGATATGTGGAAAGACCGCATGTCTCGGATGTCCCTTTTCAAGTTCGGACGAGATTCGATGAAGGTTGGGGGGTCGGTGGGGGGGGGATCCGGAAACCTTGTGACACGCTTGGAGTGGAGCGATCGGAATGGAACTTGGTGGGAAGAGAAAACACAAGCCCTATGTACATAATCGACTGAACCGGACAGTATTCGGGCACTGTGGGGAGTTAGGGGGGGGGGGGGCGGAATTCCGGTTACACAGGTTAAGGTACTTCCAGTGCTAGGACGATGAAACTTGGCTTGAAAATTAGAGACTTGACATGATTAGCTTAGAAATAGTCAGTTCCTTGATCCGACCATCATGGGGGGAGTGGAGGGAGGAAGAATCCTGAATCTTGAGGTATGTATAACTTTTGAACGGGTGATCGGATCTTAATGATACTTGATATTTGAAAGACCTCATGTCTCAAATGTCATATTTAAAATCCGGATGTCGTCAGATGAATGTTCGGGGGAGGTAGAGGGAGAACCGGAAATCTTGTGACACGCTTAGAGTGGAGCGATTGGGATGAAAATTGGTTGGGAGAACAAGCACAAGCCCTAGATACATCAGTGACAGAACCGGACCGGGTTCGGGCACTGTGGGTGGAGGTGGAGGGGGGGGGGGGGGGGTCCGGAATTCCGGGGATCGCGAATCAAGGTACTTCTAGATGTGCTAGTACGATGAAACTTGGCTTGGAAATTAGACACTTGACAAGATAGGCTTAGAAAATTGTCCGTTCCCAGGTCTGACCATCCCTTAGAGTACTAATCCTAACCGCAAAGTTCAAGAAATCCGTTTAAGCAAAAGATACATTTTCTTGATCCCTATGAGCCCATGATCATTTTTGCCTCAATGGTTTTGCTTATAACTGATTTCCTTAAAGTACAGACAATACTACAAAATATACATTTTCGTTCTCCGGAGAGTTCATCATCATTTTTGCTTCAAGAGTTCTGATTACAAATGATCACAACAAACCCACGAATTCTTACTTTCATCCTCTGACCCAGCCTTGCAAGTGCCATATAAGCTTCCAGCTCTTGTTTTTATGACAGTTTGTTATTTAGCATAGTGAAGCAACGCAAATTAGCTGTTAGCTATGATGTTCTCTAAATAAACCTATCTCTCTCTCTCATCAAACCGGCAAAATCAAAAGATTGCAGATAACGGCCTGGAAAATGATATTGGGAAGTGGTTATGTTAGTGGTTATGAGACGAGCCTCAAAGTTCTAAAGTTGAGAGTCCCTCAAAGGGAGAAAAAAAATTGGTTGTGTATTTCGGTGGTTATGTTAGTGGTTATGAGACGAGCCTTCAAGTTCTAAAGTTTTGAGTCCCTCAGAGGGAGAAAACAAAAATTGGTTCTGGATTTCGGTAAAAAAAATCCTCGACTTGGGAACACACACCGATCTTCTGTTAAACTCATCATTCCACTAGGCTCATAGAAAGAAAGAAAAAGGCAGCAAAGCTGGAACAACCGCCGATCCACTCATCGGAGCGTTACATGAAGTCATTTGGTTCGTATTTCGTAAAACATTATAATGATGACCTGGAAAAATCGTCAATAAATCATGTGTGAATAGTATAATTCTGTAAGTGTTTTAAACTGTCTCTGACTCCCGCTGTTATTTTTGTCATCGACACAAATATTAAGCCAAAATAAAGAGAATTTGAGTTCTTGAGGAACCTAGCTTAACCGTAATTCTTTTTGCAGGGCATTGACCATTTTGACGATGTCGGCCCTTGTGTTATTATGGCCTCCCCGGGTATGATGCAAAGTGGCCTTTCAAGGGAGCTCTTCGAGTCCTGGTGTACAGATCCCAAAAATGCGGTCATCATCGCTGGTTACTGCGTAGAAGGGACGCTGGCTAAGCATATTCAGTCGGAACCCGAAGAGATTACAACAATGACAGGTCAACGTTTGCCCTTGAAAATGAGGGTGGCGAATATTTCCTTCTCGGCACACACGGATTATCAACAGACAAGCGAGTTCATACGCGCCCTGACGCCACTACATGTGGTAAGTATATAACAGAGCAAAATAGCATTAGGGAGTAGCGCCGAGGCCTATGCTTTCTATGCTGAGCAAACGGGCCAAACTCGTAGCCCCGTCCACTACGCTTGCGGGATTTAAAGCGAGACAAACTTGAGGGTTTAGAAATTTCCAGTAAAGCAAAGGGGTGGTCTGCAAACACCGAGGAAGCAACGGAGGATGTATCATATTTTTTTGCTGTGTTCATAGTACGAGTTTATCGCAGCCAGCACTGGTGAACGGCTGAATGAGTTTCAGTAGGGACGTTCTCTATCGCTAGTGGTGCTAGTACCGCTGCTATTCGAGTGTCTCGCCAAACTTGTCATGTCTTGGTGCTACTCGCTAGTGTTGTTTTGCTCTGTTATATAAATTTATATCACGGATTTGGTTCATTTGGCCAAAAAGTGTCTATTGGGTGTCAAAACGCCCGATTCACGTCGGCTGTCAAAAAGAACTCAGACAAAGACAGAGAGCTCAGAATCGTCAAATATGGACCGACAAAAACTCAAGCTTCTTGTGGAACAGCATCCTCCCGAAACCAGGGATAACGTAAAAGTCGAAGCTAGTTACCGTTTTCCAATTATTTTATTTATTTATTTACTTCAGCCGTAGCCATATACACAGAGGAAAAAATAAACGTCACTAGCCTACAAAAGAAAGTATTTGGGAAGTGTTAGGGAGAAATCTGGTCCTTACTATTGTCCAATGTGCGGTGAGGGAGATGAGGATCTAATTCATTTTATGTCTGGTTGTGATGAAATTGAGGATCTGAGGGAGGAAGTTTTTAAGGGAGGGATTCATGGGAGGAAGTGGTTGGTAAATATTATGCGGAGTAGGGATTTTCTTAGTATAAGAAACCTGGCGAGGTTCCTCAGAGTGGCCAGTCGGCACAGGGAAAAGTGTTTGAGTGGGGTTTAGTGTAGTAGTGTGACCGTTTATTTTGTATTTACATGTTGTTATTTATGTGTGTTTGTTATGGCCTTTGGGCTCTGAAGACAAATAAATATCATATCATATCATATCACACATAACCACACATGTATCAAAATCAACGAACCACAAGTTCATCACTCAATTTTTTTTCACAAATTTATTGCCGCCCTAGGTATCCTCTTCTGCCATGGTACATATCGAAGGGTCCATTGAAAACTCAGTAGAAATCGAGACTGTCCGTAGCTGCCTACTACAGACAGCATCAACTGCGTTGCAGTTTAAACAGCCGAAAAAATAAAGTTTTTTTCGCAGAATTACTGCGAGAAGATTCCAACGGACGAGTCGGGCGACGCATCGTTTCAATGAGCGTGTTCCACCCTTCTACAAATACTAACTATTATTTACTATTTCCGTTCCAACCTCACCGAAAGTTACTACGCTGACCGTTCCAACCTTCTCGAAATAGTAACTAATAATAACTATTTGCTTACCATGCTCGGGAGCGTAGTAAGCGTAGTAACTATGGATCTCTGTAACGTGATTGGTCGAATTTGCCCGTGGCATGATATACTGATGGAAAGTAGAAAAGTCGTTCCAGCCGTGACGGCAAAAAGCCAGAATTCGGGACGTCATTCGTAGTAACTACAGTAAGTAGGATGGAACACGCTGAAAGTAGACACACAGTCTGCGGCAACCAGCGGCAACCTAAGCGTGTTCATTGCGATGCGGATGGTCTGACGCGGCTTCCAACTATTCATCTACGATGTTTGACTTGGTCAGCTTTTAATTACAACCGAATTGGATCAATCATTTGATGGTAATGTGGGTCACAAGATTTCCGAGATCCCCCTTCCAACTCCTTGGTACACTGTCAGAAGTTTCATAACAGACAACACGAGGATGCGCAGTTTGAACAGACAATATCCAACCCACAACACTTGAAATGTTATCTGTCGTCGCGACAATCATAACATTTCGCGTATAACGTTTGTCGCGACAAAAGATAACATTCCAAGTGTTGTCTTTTGCTTGTTGTCGGTTGAAACCGCTTATCCCTGTGTTGTGCATAAAACTTCTTACAGTTTATAGTAGCCCGATTTAGCACGGATTTCAGGGATCCCCCCTTCTTTCCACCCCACAGGGCGGGTCCTCCATTTTCTAAGCGTGCCAAAAGGTTTCCGGTTAGCCCAGTCGACCTCCCCCCCCAAAGTTTCCGGATACAGTCCGGATCTGAAACGGAACGTCCTGGGCGCTCTTGCCATCTGTCCTCCAATCCCTCCATTCTCTCTGGATGGTCAGATCCGGGAAGTAATATTTCCAAGTCAGCCTAGCCAGGTCCCTCATATGCCTGACAAGTTTCATCGTCCTAGTTCGCCTGGATGTACCCGCGTGCTACAAGGTTTCCGGGACCCCCTCCAACTCATCCTGCTGTGCCCGGATCCGGTCCGGCTCCATGAGGGGACATCTAGGTCTTATACTTGTACTTCCCACCAAATCCCGTCCCTATTCCTCGACTCTTCCAGGTCTCCTCGGATTTTCCGGATGCAGTCTAACCTGAAATCTGGGAGACGTGCTCTTTCCTGATTTTAACTGATTTTACTGATTTTAAAATCAGTATATTCGTTGGCCTTTACAATCCCCATTTTCGTTGGTTTCTTCGTTGATTTTTTTTGTAAAAATTGTGGAGGCCACGGAATTCCAGACAACCCTTCCTCCACTCCCATTGAATGGTCGAATCGGGGAAGTATACATCCAAGTCCATCCTGCCAGGTCACTAATATGGCTACAAGTTTCATCGCCTTAGTCCGTCTGCAAATACCCTAACTCGCGTGCCACCAGGTTTCCAGTACTCCTCCCCAGCTCGCCCTGCAGATGCCGGATCTGTGGCCCCTTTTTGAGAGTCAAAACGTCAAAACGTCAATCCATTAGCACAAATTGTTCTTGGTCGAGTCACACTACGGTCACATCTGAAAAAAAATTCGGTAACGTAAATGACGGGGGTGCGTCACCTGGATCGTAAGGAACAAGGCAATACGGCTAGCAACCATAGCCTCATTTCTCAGCAATTCACACCGGCCGCTTGGCCTCTCTTTTCCCCTGGCCCCCCAGCACCGGCCTAACTCGCCTAAGGGTAAAGACGGCACTGATTGCGGACCTGGAATGTAACATCTGGAACAAGCACTCTCCTATCAAGTTTCATCCAAATAGGAAAAGTTGTTCGAAAGTCATGCGTGCCAGAAGATTCCGGATTCTACCTCCCTTCACTCCCCTCTAGATGGTCGGGTTCCCTTACCATGCACGTGACAAGTTTGATCGTATTACCCTTCGGGAAGTACCCTTACTCGTGATCATCGGACCGACCGACCGATAGACCGACTGAAAAGCGTTCGGTCTTTGGAACGAAAACGAAGGATAGCCAAGAGGACATTTGAATGAAATCCTGTGTTACCAACCAAGTTTATGATTTTAGCCACTTTTAAGTTTTTTTTTTTTTAATATCTGCTTGGGAACAAATACCCCTTTCTTCGATCGACAGACAAAGGATTTCTTTTGAAAGGAAAAAAATGCAACAATAGATAATTGACCTTTACCTAAAGAACCCCTATGTCACGTTTCATCAACAATCTCAGTATTTCATCAAATATCGTGTAACGGATAGACGTACAGTACAGGACAGGACAGACGTAGTCTCGCAGTACACAAAAACGGGAAGGGAACGGAACGACACGGTGCTGGAGGAACGCTTACTAAAAACATTGCACCAGGAGGAACACTACTAAAAGGGGGAAGGCTGCACCGTCCTTCCCTTTTTTAGTAGTTTGCTTGGGGATCGACTAAAAACGGGAAGGGAACGGAACTTAGTTCTTTAGTACTTGCTGCAGGAGGAACAAGTACTAAAAACGGGAATGCAGGACCCTTGTTCTTGGCACTTGGTTCCTTTTTCATGAGAACCAATTACTAAAAACAGGAATGCAGGACCGCCTGTTCTTTAGCACTGGGCTCCATTTTCATCAGAAGCCAGTACTAAAAACAGCTTAAAAACGTACTCCCGCTTTTAGTAATTGGTTATCATGAAAGTGAAACCAAGTGCAAAAGTTTTTTATATAAAAAAAGGAAGGACGGTGCAGCGTTCCCCCCTTTTTTTAGATTTAGATTATATATTGGAAAAAAATACTAAGAACTACAAAACGCTCTAGAAGTTTACACTTGTTAAGAGGTTTAACAAACCCCCTTTGAAAGATTAACCTACATAAAACTATAATAGAAGTGCTCCTCCTGGTGCAATGTTCCCCATTATAGTACGTTGTTCCCCTTTTTAGTACGCGTTCATCCTGCACCGTGTCGTTCCGTTCCGTTCCCGTTTTTAGTCGATCCCCATCTAGGTACCTCAAATATTTCACGTTCAGAAAGTAGTAGCAGTAGGTTTTTATTTTTAACCAAAATATTGGAATAAAATAATATAACATTACTAATATCCTATTGCAGCAAAAAGAAAGTCCCAAGGACTTGTGCTGCCGTTTATTACTAGTACTTGTATCTAATAAATAAATAACTGAACACAACAGCTTACAATTATCCGCCTAGCCTATGACTTGAAAAAACAGACAATTAAACTTGAACACTATACACAAAAATAATCCTTAATATTTACTTCTTACCAGTTTCAGCCCCACCCGAACAACTGTGAAAAAAAGAAAAAAATAAGAAAAAAAACACACACCCTTCAACACTTATTAATAAAGTGGCAAGTTTTCAGTTTCTTTTTAAAACCGTATAAAGTGGCAGACTCCCTGATGCTAGTCGGCAGATTATTCCAAACAGAAGGCCCCAGATTATGAATCATATAAGATGATCTAACTGTTTTCTTTTTTCATGAACTAAAAGCTGTGAATTTCTGGTGTCGTAATTGTGGTGCTCCTGATTCATAGAAAAATAATCATAATCAGGGCATATATGGTTCATGCTTTGAAACACAAAAGTTGATGCGTGGTAATCACGAATCTGACCAACGTTCAGAACATTACACTGGGAAAAGCTGGCGATGGTTTTAGATTCAACCCCTTTTTATGTCCGTAATCAAACGAATGCTTTTATTTTGCAAATTCTGGATCCTTTTAAAGTTAGAAAAAAATTGCTAGCCAAATGAACGTAACCGTAGTCAATGTAAGGGTGAATTAGGGAAATTAAATAATTTTTAAATACACTTTAAATACATACTTGATGCTCGACCGATAACTGAAGTGGTGGATGAATCTTCCGACACCCGCTGCTTGCGTTATCGTGTATCATGTATAGCGTATTATATAAATGTTATAAAATATTATGACGCGGGTTCCAAATGTCGGACTATTTAGATGCCCACCACGTCAGATATCAGTCAAGCATCAAGCTAACAAAGCCGACCAAGAAGGTGGAAAGGGCTGTAGAAAAAAAAAGAGAGACGTTCAAACAATTTTGCCAGATCCTGATCCAAGAAATACACTGCTGTCTTTGAAAAATACACCAAACATACGCCAAAATGTCTTTTTAACCCAAAATGCAAGATATCTCCAGAAACTTACAAGGATTGTACCAAAACATTTTTAATACGCCAGTAAAAAATAGATTCGCCGGTCTGTCGTAACATCCGCCAGTCGGTTGAAAAATCCACCAGTTTGGCGTAAAATCCGCCAATATATCAACTCTGCATTGAAAGAAAGTAATGCACCGCACTAAAATCTTGTTAAGACGGATCAGATTGGCACGAAATCCACAGCTTCGAGGGAAGAATGGACCGAGCAATCAGGGAGGAGTGGATCAGGATTAAGAGTATCACATTTCCTTTTAAGAAATGAGACTAATTCGGAAAAGTGTGTTGACGTAAGGGACCACCCAAACTTGAGCGTTCCTAACTTCCAGGTATGCCAAGAAAAGATCAGCCAGCGTCTTTTGAACCGAAAAAAAATATGGATTCCCAAGCTCTTATCTTTTGTTCCGTGCACTTAGATTGATGGAGACTGCTTTCTTCTTCCGTTTTTCTTAGACTGGTTCATGGAAATGGCTCGTGTTTCTATTTGCTCTAATGATGGTGAATTTTGTTGTGAACAAGGAAAGGAAGTATTGAGATTAGAAACAAATAAATTAAAAACAATTACACTGTGCTTCCGAAAATGAGGCGAATGTACATGATAAACAAAAACAAAGCTCTCTTTTTTTTCTTTTTTTTTATCATTGTGGCCTGCTAACGTCTGTGAAGATCGATACTTTAGTAAAGAAATAGAAAACCGTGGTTTTCGGTTTTTTTTCTTGATCAGCTAATTATCCCTCTAGGATGATGAGGGATAAATATGAATTCGGATATTTCGTTATTTTTTAGGACGGTTTGCTGGAAGTGCAACCGAAATATCCGAATTTATATTTATCCCCCGCACATCATCCTAGAGGGATAATTAGCTGATCAAGAAAAAACCCCGAAAATCACGGTTTTATATTTCTTTCCTAAGGAATGGTCAGCTTGGCTTCAAACCTTATATTCGATACTTTAGTGCGGTTGCTGAATAGGAGGTTCACCTATTTCTGTGGGGGGGGGGGGGGCGGGGGCCAACAAATCTTGATGCTTTCGTTGTGTCGGGTCGGCAAAGAATTTTAGGATTCCAATGTTTG
Organism: Branchinecta lynchi; assembly: GCA_023053575.1. NCBI lineage: Eukaryota > Metazoa > Arthropoda > Branchiopoda > Anostraca > Branchinectidae > Branchinecta > Branchinecta lynchi. The sequence continues at coordinate 24,189,333 of JAKZAP010000006.1, read as the reverse complement.
TCGGTCCGAGCGTCTGTCTGTCTGTCTGTTACACGATAATTCCCGAATCGATTGAGATATTTGATGAAACGTGGTTCTTTAGATCAGTACCAAGGTTAAGTTTGTCAATGGGCTTTGTACCTCAACATTCTGGGGGAATGAGGGTTTACACATTCAGAGACAGAAAGCTGTCCTGCTCGAACTGCTTTGTGGTGAAGAAAGAAACACGGTAGTTTTGGAACTGCCTTTGGTTTTCCTTCGGATGAGTATTCATGGCCAGAATCTGGTAAAAACCGAAAGCTTTAAACAAAAAGGAAAGCTTGTTTGTTGTTTTAAGGTATACTGTTATATTTTGCATAGAGCGAGTCCGGCGAACAGCGAGAATATCGGAGTCGACAAAATCTCTTGCCGGGTAAAACGTTGACCACGTATGGGGGTGCAAAACCTTGACTTGAACCAGATATTAGTTCATCCTGTCACCCGAAACGTGGTGACGGGACTCTCATGACGTCGCAAAGTTTTTCCTTCCGCCTATAGCGACAAACGAGGAAAGCAGTTCTGGTTTTCTTCTTCTTCTTCCTTAAGACAGTATCCCTATTATTTCCTTCGTCGCTTAACTCTGTATTTTTTTAAACTCTAAATAAGGGTCCTTTGGGTCAAAACGCAAGTCAGGTTAGGAGCTGGCGTCTCAGACTATATTTAGGGGTGAACGGGGAGTTTCAAATTAAGGCTTGAACATAATGTTTTCATTTATTTTTATTTTTATAATGATCGCAAATTTGGCTTATAACCATGAAAGTCTATTTGTACAATAAACTTTATTTCATATTTGACGGTGCAAAACGGATAAGTCAGCTACATTTTATTAGAGCTATATTTCGGCCCTTCTTGGCAAGGGTCCTCTTCAGGCTCAAGCCGCTCAAGCTGGAAAATGAACTTTCCTTGCCAAGAAGGGCCGAAATATAGCTCTAATAAAATGTAGCTGACTTATCCGTTTTGCACCGTCAAATATGATTTGCAGTCAGCTTGGGCTGAAGGAATATCTATAAACTTTATTTCTTCTTTCTTCTTCTTCTTCTTCAGTGAGATATGTGGAAACCATATCTAAAATGTTTTGCTGGACGTTTAGTTCGCCCTGAGTGCGACAAAAAACGGAAATTCGGTAGGCTCCGTGTTATGTTCATCGGGTGTTTAGAGTTTCGATCTAGGGATAGAGGACATAGAAACAGATATTCCAGCTTCTTTTTCATACGAAGCTGAAAACGGACCGGATTCAACTGATCCGGTCGGCTTGGGTCGGATTCATCTGAATCCCGCTTGAATCCGACAACTGGATCCAGCATTCAGCTGCAGTTGAGAAAGTTAAGAATACTTACATCGCCAAATGAGAGATAAAACTTATTTCAAATCAAATCGTTTATTCACTAAGAATCTTACTCACGGCGTATGCTGACTAACTGACTCCAGCGTCAACATATAAATACACATATATACACAATATATATAAACAACATATATAATACACATATATAAACAATATATATAATACACATATATAAACAAAAAAAGGCAATCGTAACTGCCGAGTCAACTGCTATTTAGGTTTACTTCGAAACAACAGAAACAAAATAAAATAATTACACTATATTAAACGGTCAAGCATATGATCTTAAAAGCGAACGTAAAATCATGTGGGCTCTTTAATGGGGGATAAATCGTTAAACAGTTTAACAAATGCCGGAACGAAGCTGTTATTGGAATAAAGGTGTATTGGACAGGTTGCAGTTCTGGAATTGGGTTCGCAACTAGTCTTGGAGGTCTTGGCCGTTTATTCCGTCACTAGGTGAACTGAAGTATCTTCTTCGCGTGATAAATCAACTTGGACAAAAATTGGCCTTTCATACTTCTAATAGTGTACCTTTTGTTTTCTAGGTGCTAGTCCACGGTGAAGCCAACGAAATGAGTCGTCTGAAGGCCGCCTTGACGCGAGAATACGAGACCATGCCAGAAGTGGAGATGCACTTTTTACAACCCAAGAAACACCGCGTCAGTTGAGCTAACTTTCAGAGGGGAGAAGGGAGCCAAGGTCATGGGGAGCCTAGCGATGGAAAAGCCTATCGAGGGACAGGTTCTCTCAGGGGTCCTTGTCAAGCGGAATTTCACCTATCATCTCTTAGCCCCGAGCGACATTTCCAGTAAGATATTAAGCTAATTCTGTGGTTTATTGACCTTGTTTTGTTGTCATGCACTTCCTTAGAGGGCAGCGAAGCGTGGGATCAGTTAATTGCATGAGCAGACCTAGTCTCCTGCTAGGAGCATATGGTAAGGGGAGATACGAGCTAGTCATGAGCTTTGGCAGAAAGATACCTACATATTCTGGACATCCGTCCAGAATATGCCAGCAATATCGGCCGGCGAAACATTAGGCTAAATTTACTTCAAACGGGGAAAAAGCTACTGAAGTCCCCGTCTCATGCCCATTCATCGGAACGATTCCTCAATTCTTTCGTGCCATATTTTACCGAACATTTTAACGCTCTTTAAAAGTTGTTGTGATCTATTTCTTTTCAGCCCGTTTCTTTATTGTCGTCTATTTCTTTTCAGCCGTTTCTTTATTTTTGTTGTGACATAAATAGTTTGACCATTGCATCTTTTTATCTCGATCGCATTTGTTTAAATTCTAGAATAGTAGTGACACTTATGATGAATTATTTTTGTACTTGTCATTTTAATTCGCGTCCGTATTTTCATGACATGTATTTTAAACCGTGAATTATATAATAGCAGTGACACTTGACGAATTATTTGTATACTTGTCATTGTAATTCGCGTTCGTATTCTGATGAATTTTATTTTAAGCCGTGAACTGTAAATAAACCATTGTAAATATATCCCTTGGTTGATCTTTTTATTTGTAATGACATGTCCAGCACTATTTTTTGTCTGTAAAAGATATCTATGGATAAATAAACCGAATCGTAATTGTAATATCGGTTGCGAAGGAACGATGTGGGCGTATTTTGGATTTGTCTTGGGTGACGCAGCTATGACGTTTCTTAAATCTCTGAGATCTCATAGGTCATACTCCCCTTTAAGTACGGATTAGTACTGTTACGTTTTTTTTTATATACTCGCGGGCTCTTCGTTCGTGACATACAACAAGAGCTGTAAGCTCATATGGAACTTGCAAGCATATGTAGTAAGAAATACCCCAGCAAGAAAAAATTAAGGGGGCTGAAAATTCAACCTATGGGTTCACTTTAAATATAAAAATAGGAGACAGAAAGCGAAAGGAATCAAGAAGGAAAACAAAAACCCGGAAGGCTCGGTCAGATGGGAGTATTCGGTTAAGATGCGCCAAACTTGCAAGGCTGGGTCTGAGATTGGAAGTGACGGTCAAAAGTTTTTTTTCACTTTTCGGTTAAGATGCGCACTTTAAGGGTGCTAAAAATTAATTTCGCTTAAAAGCATTTTCTGTATTTTGCGGTTAAGATGAGTTTTTTAAGGAATGGTCGGATCGGAGAAGTGACGATGTCAAGGTTCTAATGCTCCAGCAAAGTTTTATCGTCCTATCACATTTGGGAGTACATTAACTCACGATCACCGGAATTCCGGACACCCCCCTACAGCCCCCCCCCCTCCTCGGTACCCGAATCCGATCCAATTCTGTCACTGATGCACCTAGGACTTGTGCCTGTACGTCCCATCAAGTTTCATCCTGATCGCTCCACTCTATGCGTATCACAAGATTTTGGCTCCACCCCCCCCCCCCCAGTTCATTGGATTCGGTCCGCACTTGAAATGGGACATCTGAGACATGAGTTCTTTCAAGATATCAAGTTTCATTAAGATCCGATAACCCGTTCGAAAGTTATGTATGCCACTAATTTTTGGATTCCGCCGTCTCCCCCTCCCCCCCCCCCCACGGTTGGATCGGGCGGGTGACTGTTTCCAAATTAATCTGGTCGGGTCTCTGATACGCCTGCCCTAGCCCACCTGGATGTACATCAACTACGGATCACCGGAATTCCGGAACCCCCCTCCAACTCCCCCCACAGTGTCCGAATCTGGTCCAGTTCTGTCAGTTATTTATCTAGAGCTTGTGCTAGTTCTTCCCATCAAGTTTCATCCAGATCGCTCCACTCCGAGAGTTTCACACGATTTCCGGCTCCCCCTCCGACTCCCCCTAAGATTCATCAGATCCGGTCCGGACTTGAGATGAGACATCTGAGACACGAGGTCTTACCAGGTATCAAGTTTCATTAAGATCCGATCACCCATTCGAAAGTTACGCATGTCCCTATTTTCTTGATTCCGCAACCTCCCCCTCCCCCCACGATGGTTGGATTGGGCAAGTGACTATTTCCAAGTTAGTTTGGTCGGATCCCTAATACGTCTGCTAAGTTCCATCGTCCTAGCGTATCTGGAAGTACCCTAACTCGCAAACACCGGACTAACCGACCGACCGACAGACGGACAGACCGACGGAAAAGTGATAGGTATATGGCACTTGGCCGAAAGGCAAGTGCCATAAAAACTTGTGAAGTTAATCTGGAACTAACAACGTGTATAAGCTCAGGTTCATTTTTTTTTTTTTACAAATGTGAAGTAATCCAAATTTTATGAAACAACAAAAGAGAAGACAATTCATAATCCACACGGTTCTCATTTTTCCGGAGATGATAGAGGATAGACGTGTGAAATAGTCGGTTATCACAGTGTTTAAGCTATTGCGTGATGCTAGCTATGACAATGACGAGTCCGATGGCCCAAAAATCCTTTCTGAAGAGATTCCAAGCGAAGCTTAAAAATTGCCAATGTTACCGATACAAGCTCCTTATTAGTTTTTCTGTTTCCAAGCTTTTCAAATGCGTCATATATCTAGAGAAGATCTTCTTGAATTTGTCCAATAACTACCGCGTTACTATTGGTATGACGAAAGCTTCGTGAGAAGTGATCAAGTAGCCGCGCCTCCGGTGATTCAAAATATTAATATAGATGGTACTTTACACAAGGGACTTGTACCGTGACCAATACCATAAACAACCATTTAAACAATTCTAGGACTCCCTTGTCGGAGCCACGTAGACAAACCAGGACCCAGTGCCTTGTAAGCAGAGGACCTGGGTTCAAATCCCGGCTGAGGAGCATTTTTGTCTATCAGTTCACTACTTAGAAAATGATTCAATATATTTGTTTATTACTGCCCTAAAATAGTAACATGATAAAAATTGGAGTAAAGTAAATACAAACCAGGATTATGAAATGGAAGCGGAGTAAAATTTACTGGCAGCGGAATAAGTTCTGGTTTCTGAAATTTTTGCTCGTAGTGCCATGAGAAGGTGCAGCACTCTGGTAGCTTGGTCCTTCGATATCAAGAATTTAAAACCTGTTCGTCAAAACACATTAAAAGATGGTGTTATTTCTGTGTCAAAAAGGTCACGGATTCCGCTTTAGGAGGAGTAATGGTACCCAAATATGATTTTACATGCTTGTTTGTATATTCGCTCGATTTCAGCATCCTGAGCTTTGTTCGATAATCACATGCGATTTCGAAGGGCTGATGTCTACTGTTCTTCTGCCTTATCTTTATCCGTTTCTGATATATACATTTGCCCTCTTTGCAAGTTGCAGGAGGAGGATTTGAACCACTTGCTCTTAGGGTGCCAAGAGCTTTCGCATTTGAGAGTAACATTTGTTGGGGGTGGGTTGGTATCGCTTCCGCGTATCCTGAAATCTAAAAACCCCAAATGTATTGTAGATGTTTTTAAATATGTGACTAAAGGATCCAGTCTCAGAAATGAAAGTTGAGCTTAGATTACGTAGAATAGTATTCTAGAGGTGTAATAGTTTATTTGTAAAGTGAAAAGTGTATAAAATCTTGTATGGCCTTTTGGCTCAATAATATTATGTATATGACCAGTTGTGTATATGGCCACTGGCTTTTAAATACACGTATATATGTATATGGATGCCTAATTTACCAGAATTCCCGGTTAGTACCACTACGCCACAGTACGGTTGCCTTTATCATTGCTTCCTGGAAATCCATCTATTCTATGTGACATTGCTAGTCGTATCCATGTTTGACTAGTATGCCCGGTTTAACGTGTCCATGACCTGAGTATCAGTAAAAATACTAATTTTTTTTTTTAGCGTACACGGACCTTCAAGTGAGTCAGATCAACCAGAAATTGGCGGTTCACTTTAGTGGAAACCCAACAGCACTTCATTTTCTCCTGCTGCAATTAGCGGGGCATGTCGAAGTCATGGACGACAAGAAGAAAAGCTATAGAGTCTTCGACGCTGTGGACCTGAGTATTGACAAGAATCTGTTGACTATTGAGGTAACTTAAACCCCTCGCACTATTTACTCATCAACTTACAGTATCTTAAAATATTTGGATACTTTAAAACTAGGTTATGAGTGTATTTTTTATTTATATGAAAAGAATGTTGTCGTGTTTATTTACATTGTTTTGTTTAAGTGTTTTAATATGTATATTTATTTTACTTTTGTATTTGATTCGTACTCCGCTGTTACGCAAAAAGCGGGTCATAAATAAATAAATAAATAAAAAAATAAAATTTCAACAGGTAACCCACGGTTTTGGCTGTTTTAAGCCTTTTCCGAGACCCGTTGACTTGTAGCGAAAGCAGGGAAAAATCTGGGTAACCGGTTTTTTCTGGTGGAAAAACTTCTCGGAGACAACCGTCTACAGCGTGATAAACATCGGAGGTAGCAAAACACGGCAAGTGAGAAAATCAGCGTGGTTTTGTTAGACGGGTTAGAATGTACCGTACGAAATTGGGGTCTCCGGGTTTATAAAAATATGGAGTGATTATGGAAGTAGGTTGCGTTACTATTATAGGTAAGACAGGTCCTTTGAGCGGCTGGAAGAGGTGCAGAGGTGGGTGGAAGAGGTGCTCAGGGCCTGTTACTGTACTGGTAAAGTGGACTGGTGATCTTGGCTTCATTGATCTTTCAGGAGGACGGGGACTGCCTCTTTACACCGATTAGCCTGAATCTCTATGGTTGACTTGTTCCATCATAGCTAACGTGACGTGGGTTTTTCGCATGAGGGTTTTGTATTTAGTGGCTTTATTCTTGGTTGCTTAATATACAAACGAAGTGACAAGTGGTAGCTTTGCGAACTAGGTATGCTCAGAGTTTCGTCCCCTCGTTTGTTCGTGTATATAACTCAGAGCGCTTCTGAACTTTAATTTTTGTGTTATTTGTATTTTATATCTGATTGATTCAATGTATTTGTATATTGACCATATTTATCATAAGATGTCGGTATAAATGTCGCAAAATTGTATATACTTCTAGATTGTTCTGTTATGACGTTATGTATTGACGTAAAAACGACCCATCGGCTTGTCCGTTATCTGTTTTTTAGATTATATTGAATTGAATTGAATTGAACAAGTAGGTCATCCACGGTTGATAATTCAAGTTCAAGGTGTTTAATTTTTCAATATAAGTAAAAAAAAAATACAGCACTGAGCAGAGAGGTGACCTCGGTTCACTCAGGTATTAAACACACATATATTTGTCGCGATACGTCTCCATTTCCCCTCACCCATGAGGCTCGGTCGAACTCACAAAAATAAATTTCTTAAAAAGAAAAATTGTTAAATTTAAAGTTAAAGGTGACGGATACAACATATAATTTTTTCAATCAAAACCAGTTTAATTATTCTTAAGTCCAAACAGTAATAGTTGCACAAAGTTTGATCTCACAACTAGTATGGACAAGCGACAACGGTCATAGTAAATTACCCATAGTGCGGTACTGAGTGTCGTATTGAAAACCTACTTCTCTCAGTTACCACCCTAGGATGACGTAAAGAAAAGGCGGGAATAGATTACCCGGACCCAAGGCCGTATCCAGGGGGGGGGGGGGGGGGGGGTTAGGGAGTTCTTTTTCTCCGACCAGCAGGCAAAACCCGCCCCCGAAAGGCAAAAAAAAACAACAAATAAATTCGTGGATACGGGCCTGCCCGGACCAGTGTCTCTTTCTTCCTTTCGTATTCCACGTTTGAGCGCTTGCTCACTTTTACGCATTCTTGCTCTTTTTTTTAGTAATAAGTAATAAGTAAGTAATTAATTTATTTATAGTGGCAAGCAAGTCCCGTCAATGATATGTTCGCCGATGCTGTCCTGGTTACAATTCTCAAAGCTGAGACGCTGAATGAGCCGATGGGCAAACTGAATGACCCTGGACCTGACTTCAACTGGAATCGCTTCAAGGTGAGTTTCCTTTATCCGTGACTATTGTGTGAGCGGGATGCTAACATCAAGATGTGATGTAAGCAAGTAAGTAATTTATTTGTCACCCATTTTGGAAAGTGGAGTATACATAAAATGAAATTAATGAATAAAACAGATATATAACACATAAGGCGTATTCTCGCTGTTCCCAGAGGACGCCTCCGGGAATCGAAGGGAACGGCGAGAATAGAGGGAGTCACTCCACGCGGACGAAAAACAACAAGAACACTGGGAATGCTTCCAAAATGGATTTTGTTCTAAAAATAAATATGCAGTTGACGAAATTAGTCTGGATCAGAGATGGGCGAATCCGAATCCGGATTCGGATTCGAATCCAGGATTCGTCCTTTTGGACGGATTCGAATCTTCTGCTAGTCAGGCTGGATTCGGACTCGGATTCTAAACCCTCACTCTTAGGAATCCACTCAAATTTCTAGTGTACGTCCTTCCAGTTTACGTTCCCAAATTTTTACACAGTGGCCTTAGGCAAGCCAACTTTTTGATCTCCACCACCAGCCATCCTCAGTATTTATCACATTATCTAATTACCTTAGAAACAGTGATTTTTGTCGCCTCTAATTTTTAAACTATAACCTATGTATATGATTTGATTTTTGCTGATTTTTGAAGGTCGGATTCGAATCCTTTCATGGTCGGATTCGCCCATCTCTGGTCTGGATCCACTTTATTTATGGTTTTGTTTATTCTGATTGTTTTTAATTAATTTTACATTGCACCAACGCCAGGAAAAACTGATTTCCCTCTGAATTTGAAAGGGAGTCCTTTTTGATGATGGTGATGATAATCGGAGCATTCACCGTTCGTGGGGGCTCGCGATAATACGGGGAGTGAGTTCCCGGGACAAACAAAAACGCGGGGACTCCTCAAGTGGAATCCTCGGGGAACGGCGAGACTACGCCCATAAGGTAACACATATTTAATTTTGGGCCGGACATGTGTGTTACAGGAGTTGTTTTCACTTCATTGCGAGGACATCTCAGAAGCCGAGCGTCCAAAAATGCCTTCAAGGGTATAGTAGCAGAAGCGTTCTTCGTTCTTCTCCAGAATATCCATGTATGACACTTTTAAAGCACAACTCTTACTAGAAATGATCTCGTCACGAGCAAATGGTTCAGAAGTACCGTTTTTCGGCAGTGACAAAATATACCCCGTGCGGTTTTTATGGCACTTGAGCTTACTCAAGTGCCATATAGCGATTATAATTTCTGTCCGTCGGTCGGTCTGTCGGTCTGTCGGTCCCGGTTTTGCTAGTTCGGGCACTTCCAGATAAGCTAGGACGATGAAACTTGGCAGACATACCAGGAACTGGACCAGATTAAATTAGAAATTGTCGCTTCCTCGATCCGACCATCTGGAGGGGAGTGGAGGGAGGGGGAATCCGGAAAAAATAGGAAAAATGAGATATTTTTAGCTTACGAACGGGTGATCGGATCTTAATGAAACTTGATATATGGAAGGACTTCGTGTCTCAGACCCTCCATTTTAAATCAAGACCGGATCCGGTGACACTGGGGGGAGTAGGAGGGGGAAACCGGAAATCTTGGAAAACACTTAGAGTGGAGGGATCGGGATGAAACTTGGTGGAAAGTACAAGCAAAAGTCCGAGATACGTGACTGATATAACCGGAACGGATCCGCTCACTTTGGGGGAGTTGGGGGGGGGGGGGAGAAGTCCGAATTTGTAGTGATCCCGCGAGTTCCGTGCTTCCTGATGTGCTGGGACGATGGAAATTTACAGGTGTGTCTGGGACCCGACCAAATTAAATAGGAAATAGTCAATTCCCCGATTCGACCATCTGGGGGGGGGGAGTGGAGGGAGGGTGAAGCCAAAATTTGAGGTATTTTTAGCTTGCGAACGGGTGATCGGATCTTGATGAAAATTGATATTTAGGATGACCTCGTGTCTCAGACATCTCACTTTAAATCCGGGCCGGATCCGATGACACTGGGGGGAGTTGGAGGAGGGAACCGGAAATTTTGAGAAACACTTAAAGTGGAGGGATCGGGATGCAACTTGGTGGGAAAAACAAGCACAGGTCCTAGACACGTCATTGACATAACCGGACCGGATCAGGGCACTGTGGGGGAGTTGAGGTGGGGGTCCGGATTTCTAGCGATCCCGCAAGTTCGGCATACTTCCTGATGTCCAAGGGTAATGAAACTTGGCTGGTATGTCAGGGATCCGAACAGATTGACTTGAGAACAGCCGTTTCCCTGACTCGACCATCTTGGGGGGAGTGGGTGGATGGGGAGTCCGGAATCTAGTGGCTTGCATAACTTTTGAACGGGTGATCGGATTTGAATGAAACTTGTCTGGTGAGCTATCGCCTCGGACGTTCAGTGTCAGGTCCGGGTCGGGTCCGATACCTGTGGGGATGGGGGGGGTGTGGAAAACTCAAGAAACTCTAAAAGCAGAGGGATTGGGACGAAACTTAATGGATGGAACAAGCATTAGGCCTAGATGAAATTGACGGAGCCAGATGGTTTCGGGGCTCTGTGGGGGGAGTTGGAGGGGGTTTCCTGGAATTCCGGTAGTCGTGAGTTAGAATAGTTCCAAATGTAAAACGACAACGAAACTTTGCAGGCACATTAGCGACCCGAATTATATTGACTTAAGAACCTGACACAATATACCACCGGAAACTTCCGTTCTTAGATCCGAGCATTTTTTGGGGAGCAAGAGAAGAGAAATATGGAAATTGACTTCTATAAATTGCGAACGAGGGGTCTGATTCGAGTGAAACTTCATGGGTGATACGAATCGATGGCCTCGACATGTAAAACGTGCGTTCGAACCATATGCGACCACGATTAGGGGAATTGGGGGTGGGGGGACTTTTGACATGCACAAAAACCAAACGGATGGACCGAATGAGATGCAATTCGACAGTGCCGAGTTTATGCGGCCTAGATTTGTTATTTGGCGTCCGGGCCGGATTCGGCCAAGGTAGGGGGGGTACTGGAAACTTGCAGATAGGCTATGCTCCAATTTCAGTAAAACTTGATGGACAGGAACAGGGAATTAAGAGATTGGGCCCGAACCGGCTCCGACAACGTTGGTGGGAGGGGGGGGGGGGTACCGGAACTTTCCAAAAATGCTCAGATTCGAGTGAAACTTAATAGATGGTATAAACGAAGATGCTTTAGGTGGTCGATTTTTTTTATTCCCAACCAGATTCGGCCACGGTAGGTGGAGATAGAGTGAGTACCGGAAATCGTGTAGCACGTCTAGGGATCAAACAAATGGATTTATTGGGATGAAAGTTTGAACAGTCATGTGCATTTGCTACAGACAATTGAGACGATGCCGGAACTGCTCAGAAATGAGTGAAACTAAATATCCTATTTCTATTTCCGAACCGCATTTTTGGATGGCGGGTGTATTTTGTGACATTCTCATCTACTTTCTTGTACAGCCTACTCGTACAAGTGCCATATGAGCTCGTAGCTCTTGTCTTGTTAGCGCCTTTCAACTCTGTGCAGACGTTACGCTCTCCGAGTCGGATGCACGACGCAAAATATTTTAAAACTGCGGGTTTGGTTTAAAATTGGAAAAATCCAAGCAAAAGGAAAGGATTCCGAGATACGTGGGAACATTTTGGCCTTCCAAGTCTCCCCAAATAAAAAATAACACGTAGCTTGTCATGGCTTTTAAAGAGTTGTCGGCAGACATTGAAACCTTTTCCGATGTTTGCGCTGCTTTTGCTTGTGAACGCGGGTTGGCACGAAAATTGCCAAACGAACCAATGGCGAAGGGAGCTAAGGAAAATATAAAAAGCAGAATAAGTTAGGAGTGGTCCTTTAAGTGTTACCTTTTCGTGAAACATAAACATAAAGGACATACATTTTCTTGGCATCCACATTAACATTTCAACACAAGGATGCCATCCATGTGCTGCATGTCATCAAATGTCTGACAGTGTGGGCACTATCAGTGTTGCCACATCTTGATCCAAGAAATACGCCGCTGTCTTTGAACAATACGCTAAAAATACACCAGAATTTCTTTTTAACCCAAAATTGCAAGAAATCTCCGAAAACTTACAAGGATTATCAATAGTACCCACACAATTTTGATACGGCAGGAGAAAAAAATTCCGCCAGTCAGTCTTAAATCCGACAGTTTGGCGTGAAAGCCGCCAATGGCAACACTGGGCACTATTCAGTCTATTGAATTATATTAATATAAATAGCTGTCCTATTAAGAGACTGCTAGGGTGTTCTCTTTAATCAAGGTATTTTTGTCCAGTCGCACGCGACCTTTCATCCATACTTGTGGGACGTGTGGGCCAGGAGGTAGAGATATGAACGAGTAGAATCCGCAATGGTATTGTTCGTTTGCAAAGTACAACAGACGTAAGACCAGATCAAGCATCAATGTTAGCTTGGTCGGAAGGATGAAAGGGGAGCCGGACGGAAATTGAAATGACCCACAGAAACAAAATGAGGATCATGTTTGGCGGTGCAAAACGGAAAAGTCAATTTATTTAATAATTTGCCCTTCTTGGCAAGGGTCCTCTTCAGTCTCAAGCCGCTCAAGCTGGAACATTAACTAATAAATATTAACCGAAATATAGCTCTAATAAAATGTAGCTGACTTATCCGTTTTGCATCACCAAACATGATTCGCAGTCAGCTTGGGGCGAAGGACTATCTAAAATGAGGATCCCAGCTTGCCGACAAGGGTTTTTCTAATAACCAGAGTTTAGAATGGTCGATCAAATGTGGGTGCGAATTTCCTTTTTAAGTGATGGATACTTTGGGCGCAGTTACGGTTTTTGGAAGGCTTACGTAGATCGTGGCTCTATTTGCTTATTTAAGTTGTGTTTTTTCGACCTAGTTTGACCTACTTTTATTTTAGTTATGAAAGTAAAGTATATGTACCATTTTATTTGTCCATTACACATACTGTGATTTTGGGCCGAAGGACTATCTAAAATGAGGATCCCAGCTTGCCGACAAGGGTTTTTCTAATAACCAGAGTTTAGCATGGTCGATCAAATGTGGGCGCGAATTTCCTTTTTAAGTGATGGGCACAGTTTAGGTTTTTGGAAGGCTTACGTAGATCGTCGCTCTATTTGCTTATTTAAGTTGTGTTTTTTCGACGTAGTTTGACCTACTTTTATTTTAGTTATGAAAGTAAAGTATGTGTACCATTTTATTTGTCCATTACACATACTGTGATTTCATAACTATAAAAAATTTACGTCAAACTACAGTGAAACTACATAAGAAACAACACAACTTTAGGGTCAGAGATGGAGCTGGGGGATCACAAAATAACTTATTAGAGTCACATTAGGGAGTCCATTAGGGTTTCTGTCTTGTTATTTTATTTGAAGCTGCAACTTAACATACATGGGTTGTTCTTGCAGGAATGTTTGGTGGAAATGTTGCAAGACATGTTCGGCGAAGCAGCTGTACCGAAAACGTTCAGCGATGAAGACTTTCACGTCATTGTTGACGGCAAGAAAGCTGTGATCGACCTCCACAGCTTGAAGGTTACCTGTGAAGACGACCTGGCCTTCCAGAAAATTCTGCAGACGGCTTTGACGAGGCTGTATCACTCTTTAGCAACTGTGAAGGCGGACTGATATATAAATACGATTGTCGTTTCAAACGTTTTAAATGTACTTTTTTATGCTAACATCAGTGGCCAGCGTTCTTTCGTAGGATTTCGTTCAGTCCCCGCCCCCCTCCCGTTGGGCTGGAAGCAGGCAACGTGGGCCCTCTCTTTCCCTGGTTTTCACATGTTAAAATGGTCAGAAACTGCAATCTTTGCATCTGCATTTATGTGAATTTCAAAGCCCCTTGCGGTATCCTACGTCGTTAAAACTAGTTGACCGCGACCTCAAATTCATGACACCTGTTTGTTTCGGAATTCTACTCTCCATTTAATATGTTTAAAAAACACACGGTTTTGCAATTTTCAGTTCGAACCTGGGTCACCTTACGGTACCTCTAAACCCATGACCCAATCATTGAACCCTTGTTAACCCTCAAGGGTTAGTTTCAAGCAAGGGGTCTCAGTGAAAGAAAACAGATTTGTGGAATCAACTGTGAAAGTAACCTACTTCCGTAACTGCATTCATTAATTCTTAATCCCGGAGACCTAAATTTCGAGCGTGTTCCACCCCAATAGTTACTATTTCCGTTCCATCCTCACGAAAAGTTACTACGCTGACCGTTCCAACCTTGTCGGAATAGTAACTAATAGTTATTCTTTGCTTACCATGCTCGAGAGCGTAGTAACTATCATCTCTGGAACCTGATTGGTCGGATTCCCCCTTGGCGTGAGATCCTGCTTGAAAATAGGAAAATCGTTCCAGCCTTGACGGCAAAAAGCCATAATTCGTGACGTCATGCGTATTAACTACGGTAAGGTGGAACACGCTCTTCATGTTACATTCTTAACCCTGCACTAACGAGACCTCACTAATCTTTGCACTTGCCACGATTAAATAGTTTTCATAGCATTATGCTCCCGACGAGTGTTCGAATGTCATGCTAAAGATGCGTGAAACCTGTTTTCTGAATTTTCCGGTTCTACGTGATAATAGTGTAATATCCGGACACTCGTCGGGAACATGAAACGCGTGGAAAATAGTGAAACGTGGTAAGTGTGCAAATCATGGTGATTTACTTACTACATGGTGATTTTGTAGCTTACGGTGTATGTGCCTCAAGAGCTGCGGATGGCCTCGCAGTTGGAAGGCCTAAAGGTGGTCTGGCTTTTTTATGCAGAAGGTCCCTTTGTTCTGCAATTTCTTTTCCCCTTCCGTTTGAAGAAAGGATCCAGCCAGTTATGATTCAGTTCGGGAATGAGAAAGTGCTGTTTGTGAACGTGTATATGCCTGTTAATAATTATGAGAATCTTCCGGAATTTTCACTTTATTTGGGGAAGCTTGCGTCGTTGCTTGAAGATCAAGCCATGTCCCACACTTGTTTTCTTGGGGACTTCAATGCTGATGTTCAAAAGAGAACTCCTTTTTACACTGAGTTGGAGGCTATGGTGGAAGAAAATGATTTTGTTTTAAGTGATGTTGTTAATCTTAAAAACGATACTTTCACTTTTATGAGCCCCCAGGGGTACACTTCTTGGATTGACCATGTAGTGTGCTCGCGTTCTTTTGGGGATAAGATTATTAAGATTGATGTTCAGTATGATATTTTCGGTTCTGATCATTTTCCATTAATTTTTGAGGTAGAGGTAGCTGCATCGCAGTCTTTTGAGGACCAGGTTCAGCCCCTTAGCTATGTGTGTGCCCCGGTGGTGGATTGGGATAAGACTACTAAACAAGGGCTGAGGGACTACTCTACGAAGGTGGAAGCTAAAGTTAGAACTCTTTGTGCTACTAATCCTCCTGTGTGCTGTTCAGGTTCTTGTTCTGAGCATAACCATCTTCTTTCCCTTACTAATCTTTATTTAGCGCTAGTTGCGATTCTGATTGTTTCTGCCAATGAAGCACTTCCGGCGAAAAAAGGAGCAACTGGGCATAAGCGTGAAGTTGTCGCTGGTTGGACCCGTCACGTCAAGAAACTTTATCTAGCAGCGAAATTCGCTTTTTTGGATTGGATTTACGCGGGCAGGATCAAGGATGATCAGTTAGACCAGGCTAGAAAGCTACTTAACAGTAAGTATAGGAGTGCTTCCAGGTGGTGTAAAAAACACGTGGAAAAGCTGAAAGCGTCTGCGTTAGCAGCTTCCCTCGGGGGCTGTAAGTTTAAGCAGTTCTGGAGTACTGTTAGTAGGCACGGTAGATCAACTGTCCCTAAGGTGGCGGATGTTGTTGGTGGCGTAGTTGGCTCAGTTGCTGTTGCTGACCTCTGGGCAAATCATTATTCAGAGATTTTTTCGTCGGTTCCCTCTAATGTGGGTAGTGTAGAGGATCGTGCCCGGCTGTGTGCGACTCTTGTTTCTAGTGAGCAGCTGATAGCACACGAGGCTGTTGCCAGGGTGCTTTCTGGGCTTACTGGGGGCAGAGCGGGTGGTCTTGACGGGATAACTGCTAACCATCTGAAGCATGCTGGGTCGACGTTTACTTGTATGTTAACATGTCTCTTTAATGGGTTTTTGGCGCATGGTTTCGTGCCCGAAGAGTTGACAGAAGTGTACATATCCCCTATCCCTAAATCTTCGGTGTTGGATGTTAGTAGCCTCGGTAGTTACAGGCCCATTGCTTTGGCCGCTGTTGTATCGAAAGTGTTTGAAAAGTGCCTTATAGGTATTATTGAACCTCAGGTTCGAGCTTCTCATTACCAGTTTGGGTTCAGGGCGAGGTCGTCTACCGAGTTTTGTATATTTTTTGTAAAGTCGGTGATCCACTATTTTTGGCTTTTTTCGTCTCCGGTTTTTGTATGTTTTATTGATGCGAAGGCTGCATTTGACCGGGTAAATCACGAAAAACTGCTGGGATGCCTTCTTGATCGCGGTGTAGATCCCCGAATCGTGCTTACCCTGTCTTGTTGGTTTCAGAATCAACGATTTTGTATTAAATGGGGCGGGGTGCTTAGTAGACGGTTCCCGGTACTGAATGGTGTCAGGCAAGGTGGTGTACTGTCTCCTCTTTTGTATAATTTATACGTAGATGAGCTTAATGTGACGTTAGCAACTGCTGGTGTTGGGTGCTTTATTCAAGGGATGTGCTTTAACAATTGCAGCTATGCCGATGACCTGGCTGTCCTGGCTCCGTCTGTGTCTGCACTCAACAAACTACTGGGTTTGTGTGATAGCTTTGCGAGTCGCCATGACATTGTTTTCAATACTAAGAAAACATTATGCATGGCCTTCATTCCCCCTGGTATGAGACTCCTAGTAATTCCACCAGTGTTTCTTTCAGGGGTTCAACTTCAGTTTGTGTCATCCTTCAAGTACTTGGGGTTCACTTTTACCCCCAAGCTGGATGATGAACTCCATGTTAATGCATTGGCCAGATCACTCTGTGCTCGCGCCAACCTCCTGATCAGGAAATTTGCGAAGTGTGACGGAGTGGTGAAATCTTTCCTGTTCCGGGCTTATTGCACACAACTTTATGGTATTTCTCTTGTGACTAATATCACGGTCAGACGCGGTAATTCTTTCCGTGTTCTGTACAATAACTCCCTCCGGTGGTTGCACGGTTTTCCTTGGAATTGTAGTGCCTCGGCAATGTTTGTTGGTGAAGGTCTCCCATCTTTCTCTGAAGTCCGTAGATCAGCTTGTTTTTCGCTCCAGAATAGAATTCTGGAGTCCCAGAACCCTCTGTTGGCTGTTCTCTCTGGGCCGCACATGCGGCTATCTCTTCCCGTTTGGCTGAAATGGGGGGAGCTGTTATATTGTGGGTTTGACCCAACTTAGTGTGTAAAGCGTAAGTTTTTAAAGTGTTTTTTGTTTTGTATAATGGCCCTAGTTGGCCGGTATTAGATCCAAATAAATAAATAAATAATAAATAAATAAATCAATGAGGTGTCGTTAGCGGATTATAATGTAACATATATAATAATATAATAACAATTTATTAAAGCCAACACACGGACATACATCAGTATTCATTCTCATATGAAGTTCGGATCTCCGGGCTTAAGAGTTAATAGATGCAATTACGGAAGTAGGTTACATTGGCATTGCAGGTATTCTTTAATTTTATTCTAATTAGATATTCTGGTTATTTTATTCTAGTAATTTAAGTATTCTACCATACGTGACACCCTTGAAACTCAGACGTTTTTCAGAAGACCACCGATCCGTCCCTGCTGTGTTTAGCCTCACTCGCCCCACCTGGCTTTACGAGAAACACGAAAAATAAGTTGGTACGACATTTAAATGAACGTTTGCTACGTGAAAATACGACAAGACTAGGAAAATAACCGGTTCTTCACTTTATTCTCAATCTTCACTTTATTCTCAATCTTCACTTTATTCTCAATAAATACCATAATCTTCGGTTATACAGAGTAAAACAAGCAGCTTTCTAACAGGCACAAGTAGTTGTTTGTACTAAATGACGAACAATAAGATCTAGAACTAAAAGTATGTCGAACGGTCTGCAGTACAGGCGGATACAATATAAAGAACATCTTCTGTCAAAGAATACATCGAGTAGAGGTTTAGCGGAAGTTTGCTTCCATGTCCCCCCCCCCCCCCCCATCCCGATCCGGTATTACTGTTTCAGTGTAGTCCTGTATTTACTGTCATAAGGCCCGATTAGTCTTTATCCCGCAGTCTTTTAGATACGATGTTAGCTGGCCGAGGATGGAATGAGTATTACTGCTAACTTTCTTCATCACTGCTCTTCTTTGTTCAGACTCAAGAAGAAGAACCGTCTTGTCAACAAAATTACTAGGAGGTTCGAATTTCCTCTCTCTTATCTGTGGAGGTGAGGTCTTAAAAGCTGTGTTCCTACGGGTCTTGTGCAAAAATCGGGTATGAGGCATGAGAGGTATGCTTATGTGAACGTTTGTTTACATTGGAATTTGCCATTTTCATGCACTTGCTGTGCCTAAAGCTAACTACCAGTTAGCCAAAGTAGGTAATTAATATGCATCTAGAAACATCTAAATAGGTATTTTTGATCTTCAAATTCACTTGTTTACCTCACTATTCTTGTCGATGATAAAAGTAACAGCGGAAGTCAACAACAGTTTAAAACACTTACAGAATTAAATTAGTCACACATGATCTATTGACGATTTTTCCAAGTCATCATTATAATGTTTTACGAAGTACGAACCAAATGACTTCAGCTAACGCTCGGATTAGGGGATCGGCGGTTGATTCGGCCATTTAGCCCAAAACTGCACTGTTCACATTAAAGTAACTGCTCACATAAACATACCTTTGCTGTAGGTAACTGCTGTAACTGACCTTCACCCGATATTCCGGATGCGGCTGCAAATTCTCCCGTCCGGTGACAACGCCAAAGGAACCAACTTAAAGGTACGCACACAATCAGTCCGATTTTGCAGTTGATGTATTTCCTCCTTCGCTCCGAAATTTTGATATGTCGCATGTAGGTTTTCCCAACGCGAATTTCGCACGCAAAATCTTATGGACTGTGTGTGTACGTAGCGTAAAGTTTAACTGAAAAGCCGACTTATTTGTATACCTTTGATTTGAATACACAAAATTATTTTGACCCCTCTGAGGGTTTTCATTTTTCGTCGCGTTTTTCAGTAGTGACGTCTGGAGTCTCCGCTGCTTGCACGGCAAATAAAAATTCGTCAAGTGGCGGAGAATTTGAATATCTGCAAAAGCGTGCGTCGCAATGGCCAACAAAGTGAAGGTTCTGAAATGTTCTATTCCAGACTGCAGAATCACATCAGAATCGACACAACTTTCCATATTCAAGTCACTTTCATCTTCCTGGCTTGAATAATGAAAAGCCGCCGTTGCTGGTAATTTTTGGCAATTGTTTGCCGCTGTAGCTGCTAAATACTTGAAACATCGAGGTACATCCGTAGAGGTGCAAAAATTGGGGAAGAATAAACTCGTTAGCTAAAATTCAATATTCGTGGATAACAAATCAACGAAGTAACTCGTTTTTGTCGGGTTTTCTAGCCTATTCAGATAAAAAAGACGATGGGTAACCAGACTGTGATATCTCAGCCCTATTCGCTTAAAGACCTAGTCCAAACATTCTGTTTACCTTCTCTTACTGATCAGAAGCCACCAGTTTATTTAGATTTGAACTTGATTACCGGGTTGCTGTTTTGGCTCGAGCAAAAGCTCACGCAGAACGTCTTTTTTTTTCAGATGACGAAATTTTCCACGTTTGATTAGCAAAGAGATTAGCTTTTACTGATCATTTTTTGTATTATTGATTATTTATTACACTGATTATTATACACACTGGTCTTGGTTTTTTAACTTATTTGTATTTTTAATAAACAGTTGGACCATTATGGAATTATTATACTGATCCCTGGCTCTCTACGTGCCACAGCGGCTGTTCCCGATAATCGGCTGAGATTTAGTCGAGACCGAATTACTTCAAACCTAGGAAATTTAGTTTTTTTTTAATTTGCTCATTGTTTGACGTGTTTTTTTGTCGTTTTGAACATTCATAGTGGCAGTAGGGATGGTTATCATTGTGGGCGTGGAAGCTTTAAAGATCCAGGTCCGCGATGTTTTTTTCGGAGGCTCCACGAGCGGCCAACCAGATGCGGATAACATAAGTGGACCTTAAAGCACTCGTGGCACAAGGCCCGACTGGGCTATGGTCACTGCATCAGCGACAGTTGGGAATAAACAAGTTCTGCTGAATGTGCTCAATGTGTTGCAGCTCTCCATGCGTCGCAGAACACCTCCTGGAATCGAAGTAAGTTTTAGTTTCCTGCTACTTTCGCAAGTTTCTGCTGTATCCCTTTGGTCTCTTGTAGGCCTATTTATTATTTATTTATTTGTGACCCGCTTTTTGTATAACAGCGGAGTATGAGTAAAATACACAAAGTAAAATACATAAATTAAAACACTAAACAAAACAATGTAAATAGACTTTTTACACAGTGACAAGCACATTAAAATGGTTTAGGAATGAAACAACTGGCTAGTAATTTCGTGGGCTGAGAGGGCAGGATGTTTGTGGAGGGTAAATAGATTCGAATGCGAACGAAAGTTTATAATAATACATAGAAAAAAAAACAAAACGAAAACGAACAGGACCCTCTGCTTACAAGGCAGGCGCTCTACCAACTGAGCTACCGAGGGGCTTGAGAACAGAGTTCGCAAACCACTACAATAGTCTGGTAGAAGCCGGCCATAGGAAGTGATCCCGCCCGAACGCAAATTCATCTAACCAGTTCACATCCCCATGTCACGGAAATTTATAACAATACATAGTGTATTCTTCTACCAGACTATTGTAGCGAGAGAGAGAGAAAGAGAGATAGGTTTATTTAAAACAACATCGTAGCTGACAGCTAATTTGCGTTGCTTCACTATACTAAATAACAAACTAACACGAAAAAAAAAAACGAAAAAAAAAGAAGAAGAAAATATCACTCGTCTTTGTTTAACAAATCCGTTAAAAAAGGTACAAACCTTAAGAAAAGGTACAAACAAAAAAGGTACCACTACAAACTTGTAGTGGTTTGCGTACTCTGTTCTCAAGCCACTCGGTAGCTCCGTTGGTAGAGCGCCTGCCTTATAAGCAGAGGGCCCTGGGTTCAAATCCCGGATGAGGAGCATTTTTGTCATTCAGTTCACTACTTATAAAATGCGAACGAAGAGTGTATTGATACTATCCTGAACGTTAAGATTCGAAACGAATTTACGATTACGAAAGGATACATTTTTTTCTCTTATATGGTAAATTCCAGAACAATTGTGAATAAATATTCTTTGAGCCCAAGCTGACTTTGAAACATTTATTCAAACAATGTTTACAACGGATACGTCAGCTACGATTCTTCATCAGCGATATTTCGGCCCTTCTTGGCAAGTTTCCTCGTCAGGCTGTCAATCCTCTGGTTGAACTTCGGGGAAGGAAACAAACCTGTAATAAATAACTGAAGCTTCTACCAACTATAAATATCTTATTAAAGTAAATTATCTCCAAATTCCACTATAGTGAAAAACCTAGTCCTGAGATTTTATTTTTTTGAGATTTAAACAGCGTCCGTGTAAAAAATTAAATCTCAAGACTGGGTTTTTCATTATAGTGGTATTTGGAGATAATTTACTTTAATAAGATATTTATAGTCGGTAGAAGCTTCAGTTATTTATTACAGGTTTGTTTGCTTCCCCGAAGTTGAACCAGAGGATTTACAGCCTGACGAGGACCCTTGCCAAAAAGGGCCGAAATATCGCTGATGAAGAATCGTAGCTGACCTATCCGTTGTAAACATTGTTTGAATAATTGTGAATATATGGGGCCGCAACGCCCGTAACCAAATCTAATGGATTTGATACTGTTTTGAAGATAAAGGAACGAGTTAAAGATAAGCTCATGAACCATTCACGCTTATGCTGTTCTCCCGCACTGCCGTTCAGCTTGAAAATCAATTGTGCGCTGACAGAAGGACGTGTCCTGCGCAGATCTTTCAATGAATCCCTTGATAACATGGCTTTTGATGATTCTGGGGACGAAGAACAGACTGGAATTGACCTTTTGCATCTTCCCTCTGTATATTTTGTGCCACACGCGTACCAGCGTAATTGCAATCTTCTGCAGTCAAAACCTCTTTCGTTTCGAAGCAGCCTCCAACTAATTTCCGTTAATTATATGCTAATCTAAACTTCTTCCACTAGTGTTGGCCATTATTGGATATCGATAACGATATATCGGACCAAATATCGATATCGAAACGTAAATATCGATATCGAAAACGATATTTGTTCATTCATAATTACTGTAAATAATCCAACATAATCTACATTTATAAATCCGAAATTGGAGCAATATGCTTTCCGTAATCCAGTCTTATTTATTCGGAGTTTAAGATGATGCAAGATGCTATTTAGAGACAATTTTGCTCTTAAATTTTGGCGAAATGAGACATTCAACCCTGTAGCGAATCATGGTACAGAAATATCGATATATCGAAAAATCCAAATATCGCAAAACACTATCTCCCACCCACACCTATACAATGTAAGTTAGTAGGTGAAATAACTTACCGCTCTGACATACGATCAGCGTGGCAACTCCCTTCTCCAGAAGGTCCTTGATCACAGTGGCAATGGCTTTAGAACCGGCTAGATCAACGTAGCTAACTGACGATAGATCGAGGACAACAAAACTAACCTGAGAAAGAAGAAGTGAATTATTTTTAACGAAGGTCAACTGGGCAGAGCAATAATTCATAAACGGGAAATTTCCCATGCACATAATTTATGGAGGGGGGGGGGGGGCGGGGTAAGCCTTCTGACTATCCACTTTTGGTTTCTATAGCCACTCAAGAGGAGAAATCTTTGTGGATTTTAGCAGACAATATATTGCTTTTCAAACTTTTGTAACATTATTTCGTCTCTTCTTACTAATAATACCGAGCAATTTTTTCCATTTTTTGCATACAGGTTACGGTAAAGATAATTTAATTGAAATGAGAATATCAAAAGCACCAAATGAGAAGAAGTAGAATAAATGCTTTGCTTTCCTACTTGAAATTAAACTGAAGGGTAGAATGAGCGGAAACAATCTGTTTCAGATCGCACTGACAGACGTACTGGAGAGAAGGAAGCCCGTGAGAAAACGGACTGAAACCTCGACCGTATCGGTAATCTTTCCATGATTTTTTGCCCAACAAATGAAATCTCCGTATATTTTCCAACTTTTTCTCTTATTTCACTGATATTCTTAAATTTATTTATAATGTAAATATGAATATATATTATAAATATATATAGATCTATTATTCTTGTTTTTTTATTTTTTTAATCTTTAAAGAATTTCGTTTTCCAAGTTTTGCAGTATTTGCTACTGGGATAAGATTAATCCGAACTAGAGATAAGACTATCTTTTTAGAGACAAGATTAATCCCATTAAGAAATCCTGCAAGATTTTTGTTTACAGTGTAGACACAAATAAGTACTTACTCGCTGTGCTTCTGAAGTGTTGAAGCTCGTTACCGACATCCCTGTCTCCCGATTGTCCAAGAAACTTCTTCCCTCGTCGTTTACAAATTTCGGGCTAAAACTTCCCTTCCCTTTGGAACTGTTCTCACTCGCCTCCACCTGATCCCCTGCTACCATGACTGTCAGTGAACTTGCCAACTTTGGCGCATCAGGAATGGGGATGAGCTTGTTCAACTGCTCGATGTACGAGTCGGCATTTGCGAAGTGTATTCCACCGTTCCAGTGAAATATCTTGATGTCCGGATCCTCGTTTACCTATAAAGAAAAGTAGATATCTGTCATTATTCCGACTCAACATCGTATCTTCTTATTTTTGCCAAGTATTGCCAAGTTAAAATTCTACCTTGTGTGCTGTTCATTGTCACTTTCTTTATTTCTTTTTTTATACTCCATCAGTAGCATTTTATGTAAAGATGGGTAATAAACATACTCATTCATATAACATCCGGCTAGAAAAGGGCGATAGTACGCACTAAGTATGTTGAGAAGTTAAAAGATAAATCTCGAATGGCATCAGCGACGCTTCGTTCCAGCATGGGATACCTGGGGTTACCTGCTGGTAAGTTTATTAAAGGACCTCTCTCACTATTTTCTATTCAACTGGTGCAATATTCGAGTTCAGCACATAAAACATCAGAAATATGTTTCCCATGAAGTATACACTAAGCCTTAAAGGACCTCTCGCACTATTTACTATTCAACTTACAGTATTTTAAAATATTTGAATACTTTAAGACTAGGCTGTGCTTTTAACAAATAGCCCACGGTTTTGGCTGTTTTAAGCCTTTTCCGAGACCCGTTGACTTATAGCGAAAACAGGGAAACAATTACAAAACTGTTTTTTTGTATGGAAAAACTTATCGCAGACGACCGTCGACAGCGTGATACACACCGAAAATAGCAAAACATGGCAAGTGAGAAAATCAGCGCGGTTTTGTTAGAGGGGTTAGAATGCACCGGACGAAATTGGGGTCTCTGGGTTTAGAAATATATGGAGTGATTATGAAAGTAGGTTGCGATAGTATTATAGGTAAAACAGGTCCTTTAAAGTAACCCGTGCACTGCTTTTAAAGCAGTGCCGAAAAAAAAGAAAAAAAAAAGAATTGCAGATGCAGCTGGATCTGTGATATCTAATAGGCTACGATTCAAGCGTCCGGTCTTAGAGAGCCTCTACAACTCATTCGCTCTACCTTACATCCTGTATAATAGTTGAAGCAGATGCAACAAGACCTAAGGTTTCGACGGGATCCCAAAATTCTAATATTTGATCAGACAATTGGGTCTTGTCTTCGCCAAGTCCAGTCTTCGCCACGCTAATCATCTGAGAAAACCAAGTTCAGATATACCTCTATAAGCCATATCTATTTGACGATACTGACCGAAACTTCCTGATTTACTTCTACCGAATTTCCGGTTTCGGCCAAATTCCGAGCGAACTACTTGTCCAGCTAAAAAAGAACAATTCAGAAACGAATTTAGCGTATCTCCTTATCCCTATAAAGAACATCTAACAACTTCAAATAAAACTTAAACTTATAAAATTTCCGGTTTCAACCGGATTCCGGACGAATTATATGTCCTGGCAAAAATAATGATTGTCATATACAGACTCAGTGTCTTTTCTTAGCCTTAAATCTGTCATCTAATCAACTTCAAATAAAACTTTCGCTTTTAACAAATTTTCCGATTTTGCCAGATTCCGGACGAACTACTAATCGGACGAACCGGAAGAACTACTCGTCTAGCGAGAAAATGGTTTTCACTATCGTGCTCACCATGTCTTCTTACCCCATTATCGACTATCACATTACCTGTTTAAAAATATTTTGTTTGCCCCTTAATTTGAACCCCTCCGCCACCCCTAAATGTAGGGCTACAGAGCCCATCTACGAACATGACCTTAACCTTGACCCAAAGAATCCTCACACCAAGTTTCATCAAAATATCTCATTCCCTTCGAGAGTTATCGTGCTGACAGACGGACAACTTTTGTGATGTCATACGTATCCCTCCACTTACGTTTTGCGATCCCAAAAATCAGTTCGTTTTCATTTTGAGGTGTCTGAGAAATTCAAAGCTTCAGTCAAAGAATGGATAGAGCAATTGGAAAAGGGTAGTTCAGCCACGCCGTATCTCACTGTTCGGGGCAAGGTCAACGAGATGGACCTGAAGAACTCATCGAAGGCATTTATAGACTTTGTTTTGGTCTGTTTGCTTTTAGTCTCCCTAATGGTAGACTAATGCTAGTTTTTCTAATTACAATAACGTACTGAATGCTTTTCATTGATTTTTGGTAGTAGGCTCAGTTTAGTAAGTGTAAAAAATAAAGGAATATTTTGTATATATATAAAAAAATATTTTAGTAGCAAAGGGGTACAGCCTGATCCCTTGCCAAAACGGGCCGAAATATCGCTAATGAAGAATCGTAGCTGACGTGTCCGTTGTATACATTATTTGAATATAGGAGTACAAGATTTTCCAAGTAAAATTGATAAGATTTTTCAAGTAAAATTGAAAGCTTAGGTGCCACATTTGTGTCACTGAGAAGAGGAGGAAAAAGAAAAATACTAGGCTAATCTCACAAAAAATCTAGAGCTGGCCCACATTGGCTTTAGAGGGTTCGAGGGCGACGCCACAATTTCCAACCCTGGTTAAGGCTTGCAAGACCTGTAAATTCAATCAAATATCAATCTATTTATTACCCGTCAAACGAAACAATGGAGGGCGTGTAGCATTTATTCAAACAATGTTTACACGGATACGTCAGCTCTGATTTTTCATCAGCGATATTTCGGCCCTTCTTGGCAAGGGTCCTCGTCAGGCTGTCAATCTTCTTGTTCAACTTCGGGGAAGGAAATAAACCTGACAGGTGACCCTTGCCAAGAAGGGCCGAAATATCGCTGATGAAAAATCAGAGCTGACGTATCCGTGTAAACATTGTTTGAATAAATAATTCAAAGTCAGCTTGGGCTCAAAGAATATTTAGGGCGTGTAGCTCTAGTGACGGAGTACAAAAAAAAAAAAAAAAAAAAAAAAAAAAAAAAAAAAAAAAAAAAAAAAAAAAACAAGAAAAAAGACAAGAACGTAGGAAAACTTTACACTAAACACAGCAAAAACATAACTACAGATTACACAAAAAGGGAAGACCACTGGTGGTTCAGTTTAGTAGCGGAACATTTGAAATCTTCCACTCTTTTATCAATAATAGTTGCGTTTTTGCTGATACCATGGTATCTCTTACCACGATAACTGGATCTGCAATTAGTCGTTTTTGCAGTTATCGTGGTATCTGATACACGGTGCTCTGCAAAAACGACTTTTGCCGAAATTGCCCTTTCCGAAGTCATCCCAAAAGAACAAGAGCTACGAGCTCATATGGCACTTGTTACGAGTAGGCACGGCTCGGTTATGTCAATGATATATCTAGTGTTTGCTAGGTGTCTTCCCACCAAATTTCATCTCGATCCCTCCACTCATAGCGTTTTCCAATATTTCCGGTTCTCCCCTCCAGCTCCCCCCAAAAGTCACCGGATCCGGTCCGGATTTTAAGTGGGTCGTCTGAGGCATGACGTCTTTCCAAATATCAAGTTTCATCGAGATCCGGTCACCCGTTCAAAAGTTATAAATACCTCAAGATTCCGGATTCCCCCTCCCTCCACTCACCCACCGAATCGGCTCGGTCATGTCAATGATGTATCTAGTGTTTGCTAGGTGTCTTCCCACCAAGTTTCATCTCGATCCCTCCACTCATAGCGTTTCCCAAGATTTCCGGTTAACCCCTCCAGCTCCCCCAAAAGTCACCGGATCCGGTCCGGATTTTAAGTGGGTCGTCTGAGGCATGAGGCCTTTCCAAATATCAAGTTTCATCGAGATCCGATCACCCGTTCAAAAGTTATAAATACCTCAAGATTCCGGATTTCCCCTCCTTCCACTCCCCCCACAGTGCCCGAATTGGCTCGGTTATGTCAATGATGTATCTTCACACCAAGTTTCATCTCGATCCCTCCACTCACAGTGTTTCCCAAGATTTCCGGTTGCCCCCTCCAGCTCCCCCCAAAAGTCACCGGATCCGGTCCGGATTTTAAGTGGGTCGTCTGAGGCGTGAGGTCGTTCCAAATATCAAGTTTCATCGAGATCCGGTCACCCGTTAAAAAGTTATAAATACCTCAAGATTCCGGATTCCCCTCCCTCCACTCCCCCGACAGTGCCCGAATCGGCTCGGTCATGTCAATGATGTATCTAGTGTTTACTAGTTGCCTTCCCACCAAGTTTCATCTCGACCCCTCCACTCATAGCGTTTCCCAAGATTTCCGGTTACCTCCTCCAGCTCCCCCCAAAAGTCACCGGATCCGGTCCGGATTTTAAGCTGGTCGTCTGAGGCATGAGGTCTTTCCAAATATCTAGTTCCATCGAGATCCGATCACCCGTTCAAAAGTTATAAATACCTCAAGAGTCCGGATTCCCCCTCCCTCCACTCCCCCCCACAGTACCCGAATCGGCTCGGTTATGTCAATGATGTATCTAGTGTTTGCTAGGTGTCTTCCCACCAAGTTTCATCTCGATCCCTCCACTCATAGCGTTTCCCAAGATTTCCGGTTGCCCCCTCCAGCTCCCCCCAAAATTCACCGGATCCGGTCCGGATTTTAAGTACGTCGTTTGAGGCATGAGGTCTTTCCAAATATCAAGTTCCATCGATATCCGATCACCCGTTCAAAAGTTATAAATACCTCAAGGTTCCGGATTCCCCCTCCCTCCACTTCCCCCACAGTGCCCGAATCGGCTCGGTTATGTCAATGATGTATCTAGTGTTTGCTAGGTGTCTTCCCACCAAGTTGCATCTCGATCTCTCCACTCATAGCGTTTCCCAAGATTTCCGGTTGCCCCCTCCAGCTCCCCTCAAAAATCACCGGATCCGGCCCGGATTTTAAGTGGGTCGTCTGAGGTATGAGGCCGTTCCAAATATCAAGTTTCATCGAGATCCGGTCACCCGTTCAAAAGTTATAAATACCTCAAGATTCCGGATTCCCCCTCCCTCCACTCCCCCCCACAGTACCCGAATCGGCTCGGTTATGTCAATGATGTATCTAGTGTTTGCTAGGTGTCTTCCCACCAAGTTTCATCTCGATCCCTCCACTCATAGCGTTTCCCAAGATTTCCGGTTGCCCCCTCCAGCTCCCCCCCAAAAGTCACCGGATCCGGTCCGGATTTTAAGTACGTCGTCTGAGGCATATATGAGGTCTTTCCAAATATCAAGTTCCATCGAGATCCGATCACCCGTTCAAAAGTTATAAATACCTCAAGGTTCCGGATTCCCCCTCCCTCCACTCCCCCCACAGTGCCCGAGTCGGCTCGGTTATGTCAATGATGTATCTAGTGTTTGCTAGGTGTCTTCCCACCAAGTTTCATCTCGATCCCTCCACTCATAGCGTTTCCCAAGATTTCCGGTTGCCCCCTCCAGCTCCCCCCAAAAGTCACCGGATCCGGTCCGGATTTTAAGTGGGTCGTCTGAGGCATGAGGTCGTTCCAAATATCAAGTTTCATCGAGATCCGATCACCCGTTCAAAAGTTAAAAATACCTCAAGATTCCGGATTCCCCCTCCCTCCACTCCCCCCACGGTGCTCGGATCGGGGAAGTGACTATTTCCAACTTAATCATTTGGGGTCCCTGATACGCTTGCCAAGTTTTATCGTCCTAGCTTATCTGGAAGTGCCCGAACTAGCAAAACCTGGACAGACCGACAGACCGACAGACCGACAGACCGACAGACCGACAGACCGACAGACCGACAGACCGACAGACCGACAGACCGACGGACGGACAGAAATTGCGATCGCTATATGGCACTTGGCCGAAGGGCAAGTGCCATAAAAACAGATATCCAGTTACATCACTAAGTGCTAAACTTCTTTCTCACCAATCTGACAAAATTTGATGAAAGAGAGATGACTTTTCAGATACCACGGTCGGACCGTAGTATCTGAATATCTGATACCACGATAACTGGCCAGATACCACGATAACTGTAAAAACGACTTTTGACCGTGGTATCAGATACCATGATAACTCTAAAAACGACGTTAGACCGTGGTATCAGATACCATGGTTTCAGCAAAAACGCAACTAACCTTAGCAGGCAGAACCAGATGGAATTTCTGCGCCAAGAAAGAATTAATTAGAATCATAATAAAAGGATTAGTCGTACAGGCGGCATTGGTGTTATATTCGTCAGTATCATTCAAGTTTCATTTAATAAAATAGCTATCGTAGTTATGGCTACTGCAGCAACTAATTTACGCTACCTTTTACAACAGAATAAGCACTACGTATGATTAATCACACTACTAAAAAAAGAAGGAACGAATGAATTGCTGAAGCGATTTGTCCTGCATCGCACGGTTCAAGGCCGTATCACGCCTAGCTGGAAGGGCCTCTGTCTAGAAAGGGATTTTTTTTCCAGGAAAACTAAAAAGCAAAAAATCACCTAAGGCCAAAAACCTAGGTCCAGCAGCAGTGGCCCCCTGAAGTAAAATTACTGAATTGTTTCAACTTACGGATTTGTATTTCTTCGTATCAAGATACAGCTCAGTTCCAGGAACGTTGCCCAGTAGACACGCGTGAGGTTTTTGTCCCTGGAGAAAAAAAATAAATAAGAAATTGGCCTCCTTCGTTCATTTCCTTTTTTCAGCAAAATCTAGAAGCGCCAAAGCAAATAAAGGTAGATAGATGCGTGCGAAGCATAGCCACGCCCACTTTCCGAAGGAAATTGGAGTAACAGGAAGAATAGTGAAACGGGAGAGAGGATCGTAACAACAAACATGGCACAGGTAAGATCCCCATAACTCATTCACTAGAGACTTCCTTTACCTGCTCTTTAAAGGACCCCTCTTGCTCATTCTGCCTTTTATAACATACCTACACTGTAAAAAATTTTTTTTGCAGTATTTACTACTGGGATTAATCTTATCTTTATTCAGATAAGATTAAGCTTAATTCGGATTAATCTTATCCCATAAGAGATAAGATTAATCCCAGTAGCAAATACTGCATCCTTATTCGGAGAAACTTTTTACAGTGGAGCTCCCTTATGGAATTATAAGCATCTAAAATCCCCACCTTTCTCCATTATTTCGTTTTGTACCTACGAATTTTTACCGCTTTCTCGGCCGTGCCGAGTTTGCCGGTTGCACAACGCAAAGTTTGCCAGAATCTTTAATGTCCGCTCTCAAGTCATTCACACACAAGGATATGAGAATATTCTGTTTTTGACTTCTTTCATTTGCTTAGTTTTCCTACTTTTAACCACGGGCCGTTCAGTATTCAAATGTTTTGCGCCCAGCCGCCGCGTCGGAGAGCAGGAAGGCTGGATAGAACCAACAAGCACTAACAAGAAAATCGCTAAACTCAGATGGAAAGTAATTGTATTTTCGGGAAACGTTTTTGTGATCCGTTTCATAGTGAAAAGATCTTTTCTAGAGTTATGCTTTACAGCGAAAACTCCTTCTCCCTTTTCGTGCCACTTTCATTCAAATCCATCCCTTTTTTGTCAAATAAAATGAAGTGGTTAATTCACAGAAGTCCACTTTATTTCGCGTTGGTAAAACCAAATCCTTTTCTAACTTTCAGATTTGAGCGCTCAGATCACCATCTACTTTTTATCACAACTCCGCTTTGTCGAGTAGAAAGCAATGGAACTTTTAAGGGGGAAGCAGATTGCCAGACATAATGTTAGTGAAATGCTCTTGCGAATAAGCATTAACATCAGGGACCCTTTGTTACTCAGACAATACCGAACATGATACCTGTGATGTAAGATCCAAAGCTACGGATCGCTGGACCGTAGCACATTGTGCTAGGAAAGTTTACAAGGGCAGCCAGTTCCGCTAAGATTTGTACGTTGATAAAAACTATGAGTTGTCTATTTGCAGATACCATGGTGTCTGTTACCACGGTAACTGGATCTGCAATTCGTCTTTTTGCCGTTAACGTGGTATCTGAAACACGGTTGCTCTGCAAAGACGACTATTGCCGAAATTGCACTTTTCGAAATCATCCCAAAAGAAAAACTGATATCCAGTTACATCACTATGTGCTAAACTTCTTTCTCTCCAATTTGACAAAATCTGATGAAAGTGAGATGACTTTTCAGATACCACGATCAGTTACCACGGTCGGACCGTAGTATCTGAATATCAGATACCTTAATAACTGGCCAGATACCACGATAACTACAACTGCGAAAACGACTTTAGACCGTGGATTCAGATAGATAGATAGATATCGCTTTTATTCTTTTCGAACTATCGCGGTTCTGTTGACTGTCGAGCGCCTCAGCGAGGGTTGGAACTCGTGCCCCACACCGATCTTAGTTCGAAGCTGGGAAGCAGAAAGAGTGGAAAATTTCAAATCTTCCGCTAGTAAACTGAACCACCATTGGTCTTCACTCTTCGTGCAATCTGTAGTTATGTTTGCGCCGTGTTTAGTGTAAAGTCTTGCCACGTGCGTTGTCTTTTTTCTCTTTTTTTTGCACTCCGTCACCGGCTACAGGCCCCCCATTGTTTTTCTCTTGACGGTTAATAAATAAATTGATTGATTGATTGATTGAAATAGAACGCCTTCACCACTCGGCGGTCGATGAACAAGCCTAGCATCGGTTAAACAAAATTCAAGGACCTAAAAACCAATTTATCACTGAACTTCACTTCCAATGCTGTCATCGAGCATGATTCGACTTCGAAAACTACCTCGATTTCGACCTAAGAAAACCGCTAATTTGTACAGACTGGACCAACTCCGTTAAAGTTTAACTAAACAGCCAATTTATTTGTGTACCATTTAACTGAATACACTGCATTATTTGGATTGTGTTAAGGGATTTGTTTTATTTTTCACTATTTGTATCTACAGCCGTCCTAACAACGCCAAATTCTACTACGACACGGAAAATTTGAATCTCAATAAACAGGCGGCTTGTCAGTGGCCAGTGTAGCTCGCGGAAGGTAACTCACTGCGTGAATCGTTTTCGTCAAGCATACAACACCGGTACAAGCGCATAGAGGTACAACAAATCCAACAGGGAAACTTCAGTATACGAAAATCGATTTTTCGTGAATAGTGGAGCAAGGAATGAACGCATTTTCATCGGGCCTCTAAGCCTCGTTATGTCAATAAGTGATGGGTAACTAGATTGTCCTGTATCAGCCCTTTTCGGTTCAACTTTAACGTTTCTTCGCCGGCCACAAATGCACTGTGTCAGTCATTGACGCTAAAGCATAGCGTCAAGGCAGAAACCAGGCAGAAACACTCGCTACGAGGTGCGCTGTATGACTTAAACCAAGAAGAAATAATCAGATAGAACCTCCGTCTCCCTATCTCTGTACTGTGACTATGCGGAGTGGAGTATTTCCCCGTACCTTTTTCGCTGTGAACGAGCGAAGTTAGAAGCTTCGCGCTCCATCACAATGTAAAAGGTTTCTCCGAGTAAGGATTAAAGTTAACTGCAGTATTTGCTACTGGGATCAATCTTATCTCTGATGGGATAAGATTAATCCGAGTTAGAGATAATCTTATCTTAGTAGAGACAAGATTAATCCCAGTAGTAGATACTGCAAGATTTTTTTTACAGTGCACGTTTCGTTGTACCTCTACAATTAGCTATATCGCTGCGTAACCACCTTGAGGAAACGTAGAAGACAAAGCTGATTGGTTCTTTGGACGCGCTCAAGAGCGGGTCAGCGCGCGGAGTACGCCTCTTGCATTTTCTTTCTCTGCGATGACCAACGCGAAGACGGAAGTAGTAGAGTAGACGGGTAAAAACCTACAGTAAATACCTCTAGGTCCGCTCAGTTTTGCTGGGGTATTCATAGTCGCTGCATGGTACCAAATACAGAGGTTCTATCTGATTATTTTTTCTTGCTAAAACTCTTGTTGAGAAAGCAAGGATGTCTGAGTGAAACTGGGAATCGACGCAGATATAAAATCGCGCTTTACCTGATAAACCAGACAGAATATGCAAGCAGAAACGCCAATGACCAGTCCCAAGTCAATGTCAATCAAAACGGTGCCGAGAAAAGCAGAAGCCCAGACGAAAGCATCCCAAGGACTTGTCTTCAACGCCTTCTTGAAATCTGCAACTTGTGCAATCATTCCTTTGAGAGCAACGAATATGATTGACGCTAAAACCGCCTAAAAAGAGAACAAAGATTCCTTATCTGAAAGACTGGGACGAATTTGGGCGGAAACAAAATACTGCGAAATAGAACGCGTAAGGAACACGCAGCATTATAGTATTAGAAAGTTTGGCAACATTTAATGCGCATCCTTGTGTGGAATGTTATGTTCAAACTACTTAGTTCGTGACTATTTTACGAGTTGTGTTTCGCAAAAATATAACACTTTAAAGGGTCAAGACATCACTAGTCTCGGCATCCAACAGAACATTAACACAAGGATACACATCCCTGGGTTAAATGTTAGCAAACTTCCTACAGTGAACATACTATTTCTTCCCCAACACTCTAAATGTTTTTCTCCTTTAGTTCTTGTGTAACAATTTTTTTTTTAGCATAATCCCGTTATCCGTATTTTCAAAATCCAAAATTCACGTTCTCAATGAGAAAACAAGGGATGGCTTGCAGAATCGAATCTGGCTATGAAGCGCAAGACCCCCCCCCCCCCCCCCGATAGTTCCTAAAACGATTAACTTTGCCCAGTCTCCCCCCCTCCCCCCCCCCCCGTTCCCGCCTGTCGTTTTGCATTGCTTAATTATTCGCGAGCGATTTTTATGGCACTTGCCCTTCGGCCAAGTGCCATATAGCGATTGTAATTTCTGTCCGTCAGTCGGTCTGTCGGCCCCGGTTTTGCTAGTTCGGGCACTTCCAGATAAGCTATGATGATGAAACTTGGCAGGCATATCAGGGACTGGACCAGATTAAATAAGAAATAGTTGCTTCCCTGATCCGACCGTCTGGAGGGGAGTGGAGGGAGGGGGAATCCGGAAAAATTAAGAAAACTTAAATATTTTTAGCTTACGAACGGGTAATCGGATCTTAATGAAACTTGATATATGGAAGGACGTCATGTCTCAGACGCTCCATTTTAAATCCAGCCGGATCCGGTGACATTGGGGGGAGTTGGAGGGGGAAACCGGAGATCTTGGAAAACACTTAGAGTGAAGGGATCCGGATGAAACTTGGTGGAAAGAACAAGCAGAAGTCCTAGATACGTGACGGATATAACCGGAACGAATCCGCTCACTTTGGGGGAGTTGGGGGGGGGGGGGGAGAAGTCCGAATTTCTAGTGATCCCGTGTGTTTGGTGCTTCCTGATGTGCTGGGACGCTGAAAATTGGCAGGCATGTTAGGGACCCGACCAGATTAAATAGGAAATAGTCATTTCCCCGATCCGACCATCTGGGAGGGGGAGTGGAGGGAGGGGGAAGCCAAAATTTGAGATATTTTTATCTTGCGAACGAGTGATCGGATCTTGATGAAATTTTATATTTAGGATGACCTCGTGTCTCAGGCGTCCCACTATAAATCCGGACCGGATCCGATGACACTGGGGGGAGCTGGAGGAGGGAACCGGAAATCTTGAGAAACGCTTAGAGTGGAGGGACCGGGATGAAACTTGGTGGGAAGAACAAGCACAAGTCCTAGATACGTCACTGATATAAGCGGACCAGATCCGGGCACTCTGGGGGAGTTGGGGGGGGGGGGGGGGGGGGGGGGGGGGTCAGGATTTCTAGCGATCCCGCGAGTTCGGCATACTTCCTGATGTGCTAGGGCGATGAAACTTGGCAGGTATGTCAGGGACCCGAACAGGTTCACTCGAGAACAGCCGTTTCCCCGATCCGACCATAGTGGGGGGGTGGATGGATGGGGAGTCCGGAATCTAGTGGCGTGTATAACTATTGAACGGGTGGTCGGATTTGAATGAAACTTGTATGGTGGAAAGAGCTATCGCCTCGGATGTCCAATGTTAAGTCCGGGTCGGGTCGGGTTATACCTGTGGGGATGGGGGGGGGGACCGGAAAACTCAAGAAACGCTTAAAGCAGAGGGAGAACAAAATGGAGAGAACAAGCATTAATCCTAGATCCGAATTTGACGGAGCCAGATGGTTTAGGGGCTCTGTGGGGGGGGAGGGGTAGAGGGGGTTTCCTGGAATACCGGTAGTCGGGGGTTAGAATAGTTCCAGAAGTACTAAGACAATGAAACTTTGCAGGCATATTAGCGACCCGACTTAATTGACTTATTTATTTAAACTAGGATACGACCAACTAGGGTCAAACAAAATGGGTGATAAGAATCGATGGCCTCGACATGTAAAAGATGCGTTCGAACAAATGCGACCACGGTTGGAGGAATTGGGGGGGGGGGGGGGGACTTTTGACATGCACAAAAACCAAAGGAACGGTCCGAATGAGATGCAAGTTCGACAGTGCCGAGTTTATGCGGCCTAGATTTGTTATTTGGCGTCCGGGCCGGATGCGGCCAAGGTAGTGGGGGGGGGGGGGGGGGGTACTGGAAACTTGCAGATAGGCCATGCTCCAATTTCAGTGAAACTTGATGGACAGGAAGAGGGAATTAGGAGATATGACGTTTATGTTTTCAAGTCCTGTTCGGCCACAGTGGGGGGAATTGGAGGGAGATTGCCGGAAACTTTGAGGCTCGCATAGGAGTCAAACGAGTGCGAAATGAAACGAATGAAACATAGAACTTAGAGAGAGCATATACCCTAGATGACATATTTTGGGCCAGGATCCGGATCCGACAAGGTTGGTGGGGGGAGGGGGTACCAAAATTTTCCAAAAATACTCAGATTCGACCGAAACTTGATAAGTGGTATAAAAGAAGATAATTTAGATGATCCATTTTTGTAGTCCGAACCAGATTCGGCCACGGTAGGGGGAGATGGAGGGAGTACCGGGAATATTGTAACGCGTCTAGGGATCAAACTAGTGGATTTATTAGGCTGAAACTTGGAAGTTTGAACAGTCATATGCATTTGATAATCGAGACGATGCCGGAACTGCTCAGAAGTGAGTGAAACAAAATATCCTACTTCTATTTCCGAACCGCATTTTTGGATGGCGGGTGTATTTTGTCACGTTCTCATCTACTTTCTTGTACTGCCTACTCGTAACAAGTGCCATATGAGCTCGCAGCTCTTGTTCTAGACGTGGCTCCACGGCAGCGTTTGTTGAGCTTTCTAAACTAACCGCTCATAAGCTGGACCAGGATCCACAAACTGTCCAGATAAAGAGAAAGTCGCGACGGACAAAACTTTATCCCATCCCATTCATCCAAGAGCTTCCGCTGTGTTCCATCGTTAAGGCATTGCCCTAGGAAGGACGCAGTGCCTTAGTTCCGGCAGTACACTGCACAGCCGCGTTCAAATCTGTTGAAGTCCTACTCATTTCAGTTGCTTTGAGCAAAACTTCCGAGGCTACTCTCCTTTCCTACGGGTCATGCTCTATCGTGGAGAATTCTCTCTCCAGAAAGGCGATTTTTTGGTTGACTGGGAGAAACTAGTGACCAATAAGCAGGCCCGTATCCAGGAATTTTTTTCGGGGGGTGGGGGGGGTGGGGGGATTTGCCTTTCGGGTTTTTTTTTGCCTGCGGGTCGGGCAAAAAAGACATATATCAGAGGAAAAAGCCTATAAAAATGACCATTTTTGTATGTTTCGGGGGGGGGGGGGGGTCAACCCCCTAACCCCCCCTCCCCCACCTGGATACGGCCTTGCCAATAAATATTCTTTGAGCCCAAGCTGACTTTGATACATATATTCAAATAATGCAGAAAACGGGTGCTACAGCTACGGTTCTTTAGCAGCGATATTCGCCCCTTCTCGGCCTAGTCACCAATTCGCTGTTCAGTCCGTGTGGGCCATTTTCTTCTCTCGTAGTAAGCAAGACCCAAGGTTTCGATGGGATCCCAAAACTCTGATATTTGATCCAGACAATTGGGTCTTGTCTTCGCCACGCTTATTATCTGAGAAAACCAAGTTCATACATACCTCTGTAAACCATATCTATTTTGACGATACAGACCGAAACTTCCTGCTTTACTTCTTAAGAATTTCCGGTTTCGGCCGAATTCCGACTATTCCGAGCGAACTACTTGTCCAGCAAAAAAAGAACAATTCAGAAACGAATTCAGCGTATCCCTATGAACATCTAATCAATTTCAAATAAAACTTAAACTTATAAGAAATTTCCCGTTTCAACCGAATTCCGGACGAATTACATGTCCGGGTAAAAAGTTATTGTCATATACATACTCAGCGTCTTTTGTCATATACATACTCAGCGTCTTTTCTTAGCCCTTAATCTGTCATCTAATCAACTTCAGATAAAACTTTCGCTTTTAACAAATTTTCCGGTTTGGCCGGATTCCGGGCGAACTAGTTATCCGGCGAAATAATGGTTTTCATCATCGTTTTCAGCATGTCTTTTTACAACATAATCGAACTAATCAACTTCAAATAAAACTTTTAATTCGAACCAGCTTTCCGGTTTTGTCGGATTCCGGACGAACTATTTATCCGGCGAGAAAACGTGTTTTCACCATCGTGTTCGGCGTGTCTTCTTTCCCCATATCGAATATCACATTAGCTGTTTAAAAATATTTTGTTTGCCCCTAAATTTGAACCCCCTCCCCTACCCCTAAATGTCGGGCTACATAGCCCATCTGCAACACTCACACCAAGTTTCATAAAAATATCTCTTTCCCTTCGAGAGTTATCGTGCTGACAGACGGACGGACTACTTTTGGGATGTCACAGGTATCCCTCCACTTACGTTTTGGGATCCCAAAAAGGAATGGAAACCGAGCCCAAACCAAGGATTTGTGTCTGACAGATCTTACCAATGGCAGTGGTTCAAAAAACGGTCCAATGAAAAGCAGCACCATCAGCAAGAGCAGGCAGGAAATGACACTGGCGATCTGAGTCCTCCCACCAACGGCCTCCTGGATCAAGCTCCTTGACAAACTTGCAGCGACTGGCATAGACGAGAAGAAGGACCCACCGACGTTTGCTAACCCCTGGGCGAGAAGCTCCTGGTTCGGTTCAACGTGGTATTTGTGCTTTTTGGCAAAAATCTTGGCCATAGAAAGGCTAACGGCGTAGGCCACAATTGCAATGGACAGTGTGTCCATCACGATGAGATGTAGGAAGTATAGAGGAGGAACTTCGGGCTTTGGTATCCTAAAAACAGAGAAACAGCTACACTGTAAAAAGTTTCTTCGAGTAAGGATTAAAGTTAGCAGTATTTGCTACTGGGATTAACCTTATCTCTAATGAGATAAGATTAATCCGAATTAGAGATAAGATTATCTTTCTAGAGACAAGATTATTCCCAG
Organism: Branchinecta lynchi; assembly: GCA_023053575.1. Taxonomy (NCBI): domain Eukaryota; kingdom Metazoa; phylum Arthropoda; class Branchiopoda; order Anostraca; family Branchinectidae; genus Branchinecta; species Branchinecta lynchi. The sequence continues at coordinate 24,150,140 of JAKZAP010000006.1, read as the reverse complement.
TAGCAAATACTGCAATTTTTTTTTTTACAGTGTAAGATGAACCTGAAGTATACCAGTCTAAGGCCACGATCTAATGAATCCAAGCATATGATCAATAACGAATTTTCTTACATGTTTACGCTTTGAAAGCTGAATTAAGTTTAAACATTGCCACTAGACTAACAGAAACTCAAACGCAACTCTTTCGACCCACTTCAATTTGTCCTTGTCCAGGAGGATGAAAAAAACAATTCGACCAAGTTTCGTGACCTTCTAAGCTAGTGAAGGAAGAAAGAATTCGGAGCTAGGGACTTTGCATTCCCTCGAACCAACTGAACCAATTTCCTGCAGGTTTAGTTAAGGTCGCAACGAATGACGACTAAAAGCAACTAAATGTAGGGAGATACCTCTTACACAGTAAAGTAAGTAAGTAAGTAAGTAAGTGAGTAATTTATTTTTAAACCGTCATTTTGAACAAGACCAAAGGTTTCGATGGGATCCCAAAAATTCAATATTTGATCCAGACAATTGGGTCTTGTCTTCGCAGACTCCTTGAACATTTTTACTATAAAATTCAGAAACAGATTAAGGCCAAAAAGCTAATCATCTGAGAAAACCAAGTTCAGATATGGATTCAGCATGTTTGTATTTACCCCTATAAGTCATATCTGTTTTGACAAAAACTTCCTGCCTTACTTCTGCCAATTTCCCGGTTTCGGCCGAATTCCGAAACTACCTGTCTGCCAAAAAATGAAAGCTAAAAAACGAACTCAGCGTATCTTTTTCCCCCTATATCGAACATCTAATCAACTTCAAATTAAAATTTAACTTATAACAAATTTTCCGGTTCCGGCGAACTATATGTCCCGGTAAAAAAGGATTGACATACATGGATTCAGCATCTTTTCTTACCCCCAAATCTGATATCTAGCCAACTACAAATACTTTTAACGATTTTCCGGTTTTGGCCGGATTCCGGGCGAACTACTTGCCCGATGAGAAAATGGTTTTAACCATCGTGTTCAGCATGTCTTCCTACCCAAAACCGAACATCTAATCAACTTCAAATAAAACTTTTACTTGTACCAGACTTCCCGGTTTTATCCGGATTCCGGGCTAACTACTTGTCCGGCGAAAAAATTATTTTCACCATCGTGTTCAGCATGTCTTCTTACTCTTAAATCGAAGATCCAATCAACTTCAAATAACACTTTTACTTTCAACAAACTTTCTGGTTTTAGCCGGATTCCGGGCGAACTACTTGTCCGGCGAGAAAATGATTTTCATCGTGTTCAGCATGTCTTCTCACCCTATAGTTGACTGTCCCATTAGCTGTTTAATTTTTTTTTGGCTTGCCCCTTAATTTAAACCCCCTCCCCTACCCCTAAATATAGGGCTACAAAGCCCATCTACGAACTCGACTTGACTCTTGAACCAAAGAATTCCCACAACAAGTTTCATCAACATATCTCATTCCCTTCGAGAGTTATCATGCTTACAGACAGACGGACGGACAACTTTGCGATGTCATAGGTATCCCTCCACTTACGTTTTGGGACCCCAAAAGCGGAGGAAATGAAAAAAAAAAAAAAGCATAAACACACAGAAAAGACACATAGTTTTTAATCTTCGGCCAGGAAGCAGTGGATAACGTCGTGCATTGGTTGGGCCCTGTTGTCCATATAACTGGTAGCCCCTTACAAGACCAGATTAAACCCATCTGATTTACAACAATACAAGTCCTTTCCACGCGAGAACTTACCCAGTCGGTATAACATCAACCACCCTCATTTGGTAGTTTTCTTTCATCCCTATAAATCTGGACACGAGGGTTCCTGCGACTAGAACGATCATTTCGATCGGCACCGGTATTTTGGTTCGCTTGCTATAAAACGGCTTCAGGACTTCATTGTGGAAAACCAAGAAACCGATTGTAACTATCGATGTCACCAGGGAGGCTATGTTTGTATTTGTTATGTTTTCAAAGACGGCGTGAAATGTCTGAAAGAAAAGTAAAAATTCAGTTACAAACAAGTGCTGATGTCTAGTAGAGAGATGTTACTACAGACGAAACTAGTGAAGGGGCAGCGGCGGCGTTGCGGGGCCCCTTCAAGGCCTAGTCACGCAGAGGCGGTTTGACGTGTTTGGGCGGGAGGGACAAGGGCGTCACTATGGGGGGAGGGAGGGGGGGGGGGGGCCTTCCCCTCCAAAGATTTTGAGAAAGTACTTTCGTCGGGCGAATTCCGGCGAACATTGACTTGTTTGTCGGAGCAAAGCACCGGCAAATACAGAAGAAATGTAAATTTTTTATGCTTCTGTCAGGCGTCGATCGAATCGCCGGCACATCGGGTTCTTTTTATACGCAAGAAATGAAATCCTGCAAACACTTGTGGGGCAAAACACTGAAGAAACCAAATTCTGCATGCTTTTGTCGTGCCTCGGTATTTAATTTTATTTCTGGGGCCATACACACAAAAATAAACAACAACAACAACATAAAAGCAAAAACAACAGCAAAAAATTAGCTCTCAGCCGAGACAGCATAAAGCACATGTGTCCATTCCTTCCACAGCGGAAGAGAGAGCCTAAAGTAATGCCCAGAAAGCACCAAAAGGAGCGGATTAGTCGAGCTGAGGATCCTAGACTGGATCGAAAACACAGCTTTCCTCTTAAGCTTCCCGAACGAGGGTAGACCACCACCAGCAAACATACCAGAGGCAGTGCAATTCCAGGGAAGACTATGAAGCCACCGGAAGGAATTATTATAAAGAACCTGAAACCTGCTCTCGTATTTAGAGGGTATACTATGCACAAACGCAAAGCAGTACAAAGGTGTGCAGTATGACCTGAAAAGGAAATCTCTAACCGCAGGCTCGCACTTTCCGAATTTACGAATAAGTATATTTGCTCTGCAGCACAGAGACCTGGAGACAGCATCATCGTGCGTTTCGTCACTCATGGTTGAAGTGAAAGTGTAACCAAGGTATTTGAAGGAACTGCCGAAAGCCAAAGGTACTCCAGACAGAAGGACATCGGGAATATGTTTCAGCTGCAAGTTCCGTAGGATGAAAGCCATACAAAGCGTCTTCTTCGTGTTGAAAACTATATCGTTTTCACAAGCAAAACGATCGCAAACGCCGAGCAGAAGGTTAAGAGCAGCCACAGTTGGAGCCAGGAACCAGGAAACAACTGGTTTACACGGTCAAATGCTGCTTTCGCATCGATGAAGCACACACACATCGGGCTTGACAACATCCAAAAATATTGGACCACTGATTTAAGAATAAATATATAAAACTCGGTCGAAGATTTTTCCTTGAATCCGAACTGATAAAATGAAGAATCCACTTGTGGCAAAATTAAATTATACACACACTTCTCAAACAGCTTCGACACAACCGCCGCCAGGGCTATTTGCCTGTAGTTGCTGAGAGAAGGGAAGACACTAGATTTCGGTACAGGCACACTTGCGTCAAAGAATCGGGCATACAACTGTGGTTTAGAACCGTTAAACAAAAGTAAGTGAAAGCACACACAACACAGAAGGGCCCACTTGCTACCACAAAGCCCAGACAACGATTTAACAAGACATTCAATCGTTATATGCTGCTTTGCTGAGGACCAATCGGAGTACCGATTCTGTCCGATGCTTTTGCTGTACACGTCTTTTTAGATGCCGACACTTTTTTCCAAAACATATGAAACTTGAGAGAACTGACGCACCAAGCCAGCGCCGAATTTCTTAACTCTCACCTTTATTTTTACACCAACGGAGAGAACTATGAAACACTCCATGTAAAAAATTCCTTTCGGAGTCACTCTTATCACCGATACCCCCCCCCCCCCCCCATGTACCCAAACTAGAAACGCGTCCCTAGCGGCAAGATAAGGCTGGCGAACATGTCGATTCCATCGGGGATAAATTCCCTTCGCTTATTCAAAATGTTAGGCACACGAGGAGGAAGTGTATGACAAGCACTAACCATTAGAGTAGAGATAATAGTACAGGACAACGCCGCAAGCCAATTCGTATGCTCATGGTTAGTACAAAGGGAAGAATTGCAATGGAAAATATAATTAATATCCAGTCCAAGAATCCTCCTCTCAACCTCCATACCATATGCCTCCACCTGGGCCAAACTTGCTCCCTCCCAATCAACCGCTGGGGGCGGAGGGATATAAGGCTGAGCACACGGGATTTCCTGTGAGCGAGAATCACACATAATATCAAACACAACCGGAAAGTGGTCAGACCCAAATATATCATATCTCACACCAACATTACAAATCAACTCGTGTAACGCGATTGAACTCAGAAGGTGGTCAAGCCACGACGTACTCCCTGTGTGAGACATGTATGTGAACGTTGACGGCTCAAAGAACACTGCGTCACTACAAACCATATCATTCTCAGATGTTATTTCTTTCAATTCACGGCTAAAAACGGTATCCACAGTATAATTTGAGTTAATCACCCACAAAGCACACGTGAGTATATTCGTCACTCAAGAAAAAAACCAACTTACCCAAATACAGAGAAAATTTGGGAAGATTTTCACCCGAACAAAATGGTATTCTCGTCGGAGCATCGGGTTCTTTTTTTACAGAAGGAATCCAGAAGAAATAAATTTTTTATCTTTTTGTCGGGCGTCGGTCAACTGGTGGTCAAAGAAGCGTCGGTCAAAGAACATCGGGTTCTTTTTATACACAAGAAATGAAATCCTGCAAATATTTGTCGGGAAAAGCACTGAAGAAATTGAATTCTGCATGCTTTTGTCGTGCCTCGGTGTTCTCGTTGGCACATCGTTTAATACATAAGGAATCCATAATTTTTGTTATGCTTTTGTCGATCGACTCGTCGGCACATCGGGTCCTACTTATACGTAAGAAATCAAATTTTGCAAACTTTGTCGGGCGCACTCGGGAAGTTCAAGTCTTATCGCCACAAGGGGAAACATAGACAAAATCAAATGCTCGATCGTCTTGTCGGGCGTTGGTACTCTTGTGGGCACATCGTGTCTATTTATACGTAAGAAACCAAATTCTATAAAGATTTGTCTGGCGCAAATTTTTACGGAAAAAACACAGATTTTCAGTTTGGCGTTTTAGGATTCGTGGGGTCTGAAACACGTTAAAAGCCAGAACTTGTATGGTAGGTAGGCCTATAGCTAAATAAGTTCGCTTGCATCGCTTAGTTTAACTTGTTCTTGGTATAGTAGTTCGATGTTTCGCTTTTTAGCGAAAGCTAAAATGAAAAGCCAAATATGCGAAGTTTAAAATACGAAATTAAATCAAAGGAATAATCTCAACTGATGCATTACAGTTGGTTTTACCCCAGTTCTATTCTGTGCTGGCTAAAAACGCCAGCAAAAACTGATTCCCTACCGAATCTGAAAGTGAGTCTTTTTTTATAACGGTGATGATAGTTAGAGCATTCCCCGTCCGTGGGGACTCGCGAGAATACGGGGAGGGATCCCCCGGGATAAACAAAAACGCGGGGACTCCTCAAGTGGAGTCCTCGGGGAACGGCAAGAATACGCCTCTGGTCACACTAGAAGTATGTTATCCTATCGTACTCACATAGAGTATGGCGAACTTCCCAGTGAACTTGGGTAGTCTAATCCCAAGGAGGTTCTTTATCTGAGAGGTGAGCACATGAACGGCAGCAGCGGTCGTGAAACCTGAGACTAGTGAATCTGACAGAAGAAGACCAAGCACTCCCAGCTGGAGCATGTGCATGAGTAACTGCCAGAGTCCAACGAGGAACGATATCGCCATGGCAACTTGTATGGGGGTCAAGACGTCGTCGGGCGAAGTGGCGTTTACTGAACTGACTAGTGTGCTGTTTTCCAGAACATCATGATGGTCATGCGCGTAAGTGGTGACGATCCGGCCGCACATGAGGGTAACGACGGATAATGTGCCTGAAATGCAGAACATCAGCAATGCAATGGAAACTTGGGGCTCTTGCTTTTGTTTTTTCTATTCTTCTCTTTCTTCTTTTCTCTTCGTTATGTATTTAACGAGGTTGTGAGTGAAGTGAATATTTGATTTTTTTTTTGTTACTTGCGGCACCGGATTATAAGTTCTTTTCCAGGGGTACAGGGAGTACTGGGTGATACATAGGCTACTACTGCTACTTAATGAAGAAAAAATTGCCTCTTCGTTGAGCTACGATTTAGTGGGAACACAAGTTTCGCCTGAAATCATATATTCATATCGGTCTGAAAAAGAAATTTGGATTCGATTTTTAGAAGGGATCCTGACCGTCGGTGCGTCTCTTTGGCAAGTTCCTGCTCGACAGAATTTCGAATTCACCCCTGTCATCGTTGCCCTCCACTAAGGAATGGGTAGTGGTCGGGAAATTGACTCTGTGTAGTCCATAGTACGAGTTAAACAGAGATACTAGCTGGTGGACAGTCTAGTCTAGTGAGACGTTGTCTCCGGCTCAAGTAAATAACATGCAGACCATCAGCATTGCAATGGACACTGAGATCGTGTTTCACCCTTCTAACAAGTAACTATTAGTTACTATTTTCGTTCCAACCGCGTGAAACGTTACTACGCTGACCGTCCCAACTTCGAAATAGTAACTAACATTAACTATTTGAAGCATGCTCGGGAGCGTGGTATGCGTAGTAACTACGGATCTCTGTAACGTGATTGGTTGGATTCGCACGTGGCATGATATTCAGCTGGAAATAGAAAAACTGTTCCAGCCTTAACGGCAAAAAGCCAGAATTCGTGACGTCATGCGTAGTAACTATGGTAAGTAGTGTGGAACACGCTTTGAGACTCGTTCTTGTATTATGTCAATTTTTCTGTTTCTTGTTTGTTTATCTACTGAGGTCACAAGTGAATATTTGAACTTTATTTGACCTACGTCTTACGAGATCTATTACAACGGATATTCTGAAAACTAAAAAACCAAACCGACTAAATAAAGAATACGAATCCAACGATGGAGGTTCACGTTGTGCTTTGTGACAAATAAGACGTTTTTATAAAATATAATATTATGATAATTATATTATAATAAAATATTATAATGTTATAAAAAAGGTTTCTGCGTATGCAAAGCAGAGCGCGAACCACGTACCCTGTGTCGTAGCTGGGCCCCATCTAGCGAATATTAAGAAAACTGATAAGGGGGGGGGGGTAGATCGCCCAGATCCCAAGCTAGCGGAAGGTCGTTGTGAATAGCTGCTAATAATACGCTATGGACCTGATTATATTTGATAGTGCAAAATGGATACGTCAGCTGAATGTTTCGGCCCTTCTTGGCAAGGGTCCTCTTCGGGCTCTTGGCCGCTCAAGTTGGAAGAACGAACTTGTGGGGAACCAAACTATAGATTCTAGCTTAGCGTTAAATATTTGACTTCGTATATTCCTTTGTGAGAGTTGCTTGGAGTTAAAAAGGTGCCTGTGATTTCATTTTGGAAACGGCTGCTGTTTTTGCTGTTCGATTGGGTCGTTGACGGGTAGAGATGTTTCTGCATTTGGGTTGACTTTCGTGTCGTTGTAGAGCTTGGGGTCTGAATTTCCTTTCGCTGATGATGCCATGCCATGTTTCTGGTAGTGAGTAGGACCTGGTAACTACTGACTATCACTCACCTAAAGAGATATGTCTTGAAGTTCCAAAGAAAAAGTAAATGAGTACCGGAAAGAAGGCCATATAGATACCAACGACTGGAGGTACATTTCCCAGCATAGCATAGCCCAGACCTGAAAAAAAACAAACAAGATATGTAGCTGGGCATCAAGAAAAAAAAAGAATTTTAATGCACAACTCGCACTATTTACGGTACTGTTTATCTTACAGTATTCAAAACTATTTGAGAACTGTAAAATTAGACTCTTTAAAGGACCTGCCTTACCTATGATTCTAACGCAACGTAAATCCATAATCAATCCATATATTTCTATACCCAGAAACCAGAATTGCCGTGTTTTGATACTTTCGATATGTATCACGCTGTCGACGGTTGTCTGCGAGAAGTTTTTCCATCAGAGAAATTGCTTATGTAAATTGTTTCCCTGTAATCGCTACAAGTCAACGGGTCTCGGAAAAGGCTTAAAACACAGAAAACTGTAGATTATTTGCTGAAACCACAGCGTAGTTTTGAAGTATTCAAATATTTTAAAATACTGTAAGTTGAAGATTAAATAGTGCGAGGGGTCCTTTAACAAATTATCCACTGCTTAAGCTGTTTTCAGCCTTTTCCCATGCCCACTGACTTCCAGCTAAACAGACAAAGATTGTACACATCAATGGCATAATAGGCAAACACTAGTCGGAGTATAACGCGCATGGAAAATAGTGAATCGTGGCAAGTGCAAAGATTAGTGGGATATCGTTAGTGGGTCTAGAACGTAACAAGAAATTTGGGTCTCCGGGTATAAAAATTAATGAATGCAATTACGGAATTAGGTTGCATTGACATTATAGGTACGACGGGTCCTTTAACAAAATTTCAGATTGTAAACTGGCTTTTGCACTTCTGTCGATCGTCCGACAATCCAGAAGAAAGCCTGAGACATTAGCTGCGTTCGCTGTACTCTGGGCTGTCTCTGGTTTTTAGGATCCCAAAACGTAAGTGGAGGGATACCTAAGACTTCGTAAAAGTTGTCCATCGGTCAGCACTATAACTGTCGAAGAAAATGTGATATTTTGATGAATCTTGGTGTGAGGATTCTTTGGGTCAAGGGACACATCGAGGTAAATGGGCTCTGTAGACCTACTTTAGGGGTGGGGGAGGAGATTAAAATTAAGGGGCGAACAAAATATTTTTAACAGCTAATGAGATAGTCGATTTCCGGATAAGAAGACATGCTGAACACGTACATGGAAATCGTATTCTCGCCGAACATGTAGTTCCCCCGGAATCCAGCCACAAGCGGAAATTTTTTTAGAAGTAAAAGTTTTATTTATAGTTGATCAGATGTACGACTTAGGGGTAAGAAGACACGTTGAATCTATATATGATACTCATTTTTTACTCCGACATTTTTCACCGGAATCCGGCTGAAACCGGAAAATTTATTGTAAGTAATAGTTTTATCTGAAGCTGATTACAGGTTCGATGTAGGGATAGAAGGCATGCTGATTCAGTATATGCAAATAATTTTCTCGTCGGACAAATCGTTCGCCCGGAATCAGACCCAAACCGGAAACTTTGTCGAAGTTAAAGTTTTATATGAGTTGATTAGAGGTTCGATAATGGGTAATGAGATATGATGAATTCATTTTTTAGCTTGAGGTTTTGCCGAAAAAGTAGTTCGCCCTAAATCCGGTCGAAACCAGAAATCCCGCAGAAGTAAGGCAGGAAGTTTTAATCAATTTCGTCAAAGGAGATGTGACGTACGGGGTAAACATACATGCTGAATCCATGTTTGAGCTTGGTTTTCTCAGACGATTAGCCATTGGCCTTAATCTGTTTATAAATTTTTAATAGCAAAAATGCTCAAGGAGTCCGGAGAAGACCTGATATGTACAAGACCCCACTGTCTGGATTACATATTAAATTTTTAGGATCCCAGCGAAACCTTTGGTCTTGTTCCTCACCGGTGTTCAGTTCTTGTCTTAATGCGAGTTCTGGTTAGTCCGTAACCATGAGCACTGACAAAACTCTGGTTGGTTAGTCCGACAACGGATTACACGATCGGAGAGCGGTCACCGGTGAATGCAAAATAGCTTTATAAGAACAACAAATGAGCAGTCACCGGACAATGAACGGAGCTATTAGTTCCTTCTCTAACTTCAGATGCGCTTAGCAACTGGCGCTGGCAGATTTCACACAGGTAATGTGACTACAACGTCAGAAGTCATAAATATGTAGCATAACCTTGTACATTAATGTGTTAAATGCTATGAACGATGCGATGTCATGTCCATTATCTTTTCCGTAAAACATGGCATCTGAATAGTTTGAAAGAGTTTTAATGCACAACTCTGACTAGAAATGACGTTTTCAATTTGGAATGGCTCAGAAATATCGTTTTGAAAAATACCACGAGAAATTAGCCGATTTTCTTGTTTGCGCGTATCGACTCTATACAGCCTCCCTCTGTCCGACGCGGCGGCTGGACGCAAAACGTTTGAAAACTGAACGCGCCTTGGTTAATAAGTGGGAAAACAAAAGTCCAAAACAGAATGTCTTCCAAAAATTAAAAGTAATACTTCGAAGCTTCGCACATCCTTATTTGTAAAAGATTTGTTGACGGACCGTGAAGCTTTCGGTGCAGTTTGCGTTGCGTGACTTTCAAAACTCGGCTAGGCCCTTGTGGTGATCTGATTAAGCAACACCTTTTGTTACGTGTGTGATACTGGACGAGTAACCCCTCGCAGCGCCGGCAGCGATGCTAATGCCGGGCGAAGAGAGAAGGAAGGAAAAATGAATTCGAAATTCATTCCATTGTGAACGCTCGACCAGAACAGTCAGTGAACGTTATTTGATAACCGTGTATTGGCGAACTAATAAAGTTAAACGGTTAAGTACCATTCGAGTTTGTTGTCAATACTTTTGCCAGTAAAACTTAATTTTCTTGAGACTATTGAACCGATCCCTGACAGCCATAAAAGCGCAAAAAAGTCGTAGGTACAAAACGAAAAAATGGTGAAGGCGGGGATTCAGAATCTTATAATCCCACAAGTGAGCTGGGGATAGGATGAAAGGCAGAATAAGCAAGAGGGGTCCTTTATCATATTATTTTTCTTACAATCATATTCCTTATTTGTTGGTTTAAGTGGACTTGAAAGTTAGGTTAAAAGGTTGTTTAACTGAAGTGTTAAATAAAAGCCACCGTAAGGAGGGGTTCCCTAGGGCGGAACAGCACTCTTTAAAAAAAAGAAAAAAGAAAAAAAAGAGGGGTCCTAAGTGTTGAGTTTGGCAATAAGACGACTGATATAATTTAATATAGGGATGTGCACGCCTGCGTGAAGTAGAGATCTCGAGGCATCCTCACCTTGAGGAATCTGCATCACAGCAACAGTGCACCCTGATATAACATCCCAGATGAAGTCTTTCCTCCAGTTATACTTTGGCAGCCATTTTAATACAGGAACCTTTTTCTGCACACTTCTTTTCACGTTTTCAGACGAGCACGAACAACAAGATCTAAGCCCTCTGCGAAATGAAGGCCAGAACCCTGAAAATGGAAAGTGGTCAAGGCGTTGAGTTCACTGTCAGGGGCATAAGGTAAGATAAAATTTATTTCCACCGTGTTCTTCAAAACTGTGCTAACTGAAAAGATTCTGAAACTGAGTTGACTATAGGCCTACCCTTGCAAAGAACATATCGGATTTGGTACGTGAACAATGAAACCATACTTGAACACAACATGAAGAATGCATTTACAGACATGGCCACGGAGAGCATTCTTCTCCTGAGCGTGACATTTTCAAAATATGGATGTTTGTTCCTGGAGGTTTGCACATGTACACTCGAAGACAAAATGCGCAATTCATTCAAATCTTGTATAGCGCTAGCCGGATAGTATTGGAATTTCCTCTAGATATACGTTTGGGCTTAACTGGTTAAAAAATATTCCAGAAGAAGATTTGATTGGAGATATTTGTTCATTTCTAAAATTGTTCGGTATTCGGTACTGAAATAAGGACAGATGCAAAACGGAGCAAAAATCATATCTTGGAAACACTATTTCGTATTTGTATTCGGTTTTCTGCAGGCAGTGTTAACGAACGTCATACAGATAGGGATGATACTTGGTACTCTTCATTCAGGTGTCCTTTAAATTGTGCTAAGTGTTAGATCACGACATGAGTACCATCTAACAGGTAGAATAGTATTAACTTTCTGAGTTCCTACTTTCTTCATGCAGATGACATACACAAAACTGGGCCCATACATTATAAAAATGTAGTTAGCACAGTTTTGAAGAACACAGTACATTTACACTAAGAGCCAAATGCCATGGCAAATACATGTAAAATATAATGTTAGAAGGGTGAATAATCCTAGAAGGGGAATAATCCACATACTCCCGGAGAACACAGAAAGAAAATTTTTTGAAAACCGAACAGGCCTATTGCTGATTCGTATGAACATCATCGCTAGTATTGAAAGCCCTTGCAATTCAGTCAGCCTAGTCTTCTTTAAGCGTCTGTTAAATTTATAAGTTAAATTCCATCTTTGTCAATAAGACCATCTGAGAACGACCCTATTAGTTCTTCCACATAAATATTCCTTCAGTCCAAGCTGGCTGCGAATCATGTGACAGTTCAAAACGGATACGTCAGCTGAATTTTACTGAAGCTATATTTTGGCCCTTCTTGCCTAGGGTCCTCTTCAGGCTCAAAGCCGCTCAAGTTGGAAAAAGGAACTTATGGAAAAACTTGTTGCTTTTTCCGTTGTTTTTTTTCAAATTTAATTTTTTTAGCATGATTTTATTAGCAAAAACAATTTTATTAGAGACACTTGTTGGTTTTTCTACTAGTCCGTTTTTCCAACTTTAGCGGCTTTGAGCCTGAAGAGGACCCTTACCAAGAAGGGCCGAAATATAGCTCTAATTAAATTCAGCTGACGTATCCGTTTTGCACTGTCAAATACAGTTCTTCCACGAAAGGAAAGTTGGTAATTTGAAAGATTATGAAAAAAAAGCATTTTTACCCTGTCATTTCTATCCAGGAAAATCTTCATCTCACAACCAGGGACCACTACCGATGCAGTTTAGAAACAAATATCCTAGAAACAGAGTCAAATCTCGAAGACACGGCTCTACATAAACAAAGTATTGATTTTACTATATCTTAGGGGACGTTTTCGCGTGGATTGCTCTGGTCCCCTAGACCTCCAGTCGAGCTCGACGGAAATTTGCGCGTGGATGCCATCGATTTTTGTGTTATTTTCGCGTGAATGGGTGAAAAGGTGAACGGGGGCCATCTAGCTCGACGGACGCCTCCCGTTCAACACCGCTCCGAGGGCAGCGTTGAGCTGAACGGGCATATAGTGTTGTCCTTCCCACTCATATGCTCCCATCCAGCTGAATGGGCATTTTCGCGTGGACGGAACCATCTTCCTCAGCCGTTCAACGCCGGTCAATTTTCTCATTTTCGCGTGGACGGGATCACCCATTCAGCTCTACAGCCATGCACACGAAAATGTCCCCTTAGTATCAGTCTAAACGGAGCTGAATTCGTTCGCTAATTTCAAAGTGTCATAGATTGTATAAGATGCGGCAGAAGATTGACATGGACATAGCTGTCCGGAATAAATATCGCAAGGATTTTTATTTCCTTGCTTTAAACAGACAATTGGTATTAAACAAAAATGTTGTGAAATTACCAGATAAGCTGCCGTTTTTGGGCCCACATAAACAAACCTTTATACTATGAATACTATACTATGAATAATACTATGACACATCTTACGAAGCTTCGTTTCAAAGAAAAATTTCTTGTTTTCCGTTTCTTCCTAAGAATCTGATATCTGAGCGTCAAGTTTATTTTACAGAAGGCTATCAATAATTCGTTTTACTGAGAAAATCCGACGATTTGGGAGCACTTGATTCTACCTATACCTACTTATGACTGCAATTTCCGCAATTTCATTTGTATTTAGACGCAAAGGAATTAAGGTTGAAGGAAACTCCTTAAAGGACCTCTCGCACTATTTACTTTTCAACTTACAGTATTTTAAAATATTTGAATACCTTAAAACTAGGCTATGCTTTCAAGAAATAACCCGCGGTTTTGTTTGTTTTTAAGTCTTTTCCATGACCTGTTGACTTATAGCGAAGAGAGAGAACAATTTACACAACATTAATCTTCTCGCACATCGAAGGTAGCAAAACACGACAAGCGAGACAAATCGGCGTGGTTTTGTTAGAGGGGTTACAATGTACCGTACGAAACTGGGGTCTCCGGGTTTAGAAATATATGGAGTGACTATGGAACTGGGTTGCGTTAGTATTATAGATAAGACAGGTCCTTTAAGTTTTACTGGTTCTTCCATCTCCTGCGGTTCTGTGGGCCCGTATGCCTTCTTGGTTGGCGTGTGTGTGAAGGGGGAGAAGAAGGCCAAGGTAATTGTCTGGTCTCGTTTAGCAAGTTTTAATCAAGCTATCTTCATTTCACCTTAGCCTGACCCCCAGAGGCCCGATTAGAGGGCAGCATAAGTTGACACTTACCATGCTGCTGCTGATCACTAAACAAATAGTCAACCTCAAAATCATCTTTTACGGTAGCAGTCCTCTCGCAGAGTATTCTTGGTCCTTTTGTCGCCTTCTCATTACAGGAATAAAAAATCTCCTCCTGTCCTGAAGGAGCTAAAGGACTCTCATCCATACACTTGGTTTTTGGCTTTGAAACCTAGATAAAGGAAAAGTGATGTATCAAATTCAAACCTGCAATCACCAATGAATAGTAGCAACTCCCAATTTTGAGTAAGAGCTTGGTCACACTTGGCTCATTTCTTGGCTTTTGGGGTTGCAAAATTAGAAAAAAGAAAAAGAACAAGATTCTGAATGTTGTCATATTAAATTCAGGAAATCAATTATAGCAAAACAGTGTGTATAATTATGTTACCGGAACCCCATTTGACCCCTAATTTCAGTCTACTCATTATCCCCAAGCTGCTACGAAGCCCATCAAATCTCACGCACCCTAGGGATTTTCAGTTGTTTGTCGAAGAGGTGGCTTTTTGAGCCCAGTGCGACTAAGCTCTAATAGCCGGAAAGTACCACAATGCTCTACAAGAGGATATGTGACTGAATTTGCTACTTCCCGGATCTTATCCTACACAATGCACAACTAGGTAATAAAACCATCCACCAAAAGATGAAATGACCTGAACCTTGCCAGGCATTAACCAGTCATATGTTTTGAAGGTGAAGTTGTCACTCTCACCCCAAACCAGCCCCAAGCACTTGGAACTGCCCTGAGCCTACACAAAAAAAATCATGGATTTGTGTTGTGAAACTACGTAGGTATTCTATTTCATGGTAGTGTCAAACAGGTGTCAGTCTACCAAACTTTTATAGGCTGGCCTATCAAATTAATAAGAGAGACAAGCTTGGACAGGCTAAACATTTTATTTTTAACCTCCAGCCTGCCTGAAAGGAAACTTCAGTCCAGTCCTAAAAAAGTCCTAACTGACAAGAAGTAAATGCTGAGTGACCCAGGACCTTTTTCGACTACAAAGAAATTTCCTTGTAAGGTTTCAGGCCAAGTTGGTGGTCATATAAATTCGAGGTTGGATAGCTTACAGCTCCTGTACAGGAGGAGTATCCAACCTCAGACAAGATTTCAAATTTCCAGAGAAGTCTTTCCTTTACAATAATCTATCTGGCTTAAAAAGGAACTAACAAATATGACAAACATACTAGACTGAAGCTAACTGAATGGTTTCCATATTGGATAAATCAATACTGTTTCAATATTTCTAGTTAAACATATTTTTCTTTTCGAACAACATCCCTTCATTCTAACCTTACATCGATTGACTACGAAATGATGAACAAGTTTGATTTAGCAAAGTCAATAGCCAGAAAATCCCAATTCAAAGCAGCTTCAAAACAAAGAAAAGGGACAGAATTTAAATATTTTTGGACATATGACTGTTCAAAGAGTTAGATTTTGCCTCTTGACTGTCAGGACAGCATGTAAATTTCATTTTGACATTTTCCCAGCAAAAATCGAGGAAGTGTAAAAACGAGGTCAGGTCCCCTCCTGTAATCCTGTTCTGTGGTTATAGTTTTGAACTTTAATAAAGTTTTGAGTAAAAGTTTTTGTGTTTTTCACTGGGTGAGGGCTGGACAGACTGCATTTTGCAAAGGATCTAAATCAAGCAAAAGTTTGTGGAAGACTGCCAGACTGAGCTGTGTTCGATTCGACTAGCGGAAGTCAACACTAGAGTTGACTTTCTTCACTGCTGTTGTTTTACTTAGTAAGAAGTCGACCGAGCAAGTCAACAGAGGATTACCAATCTAACGCTTCCTTGGCAAAAATCTGAAGACACATATTCTTTATACTCCATAGAGAGATTGCACCCTACCCGAGAAAACGGATATTACAACACCATCATCACAGGATCATAACAAACAAAGTTTAACATTGGGAGGTATAGGACTTTCAACTTTGAAATTAAATTGTCTGCAGTTGATGATCATTCTGAGCCAATGACTTGCTGGAAATGTTAATTGGGTTATTCCTTAATCGTATAATTCTACTTTTGCAAAAGAGTTTCCATGTAAGTCAAAGCCAAGCTTCACCTTCCACGTTAACAAACGTCCTGGGCTTCCGCTGTTCCGCCTAGTCAAGCCAACCCTTCCAGATTTTCATGATAATGATGAAAATTGCTACTCTTAAACATTTACTACATTTCCCCTTCGCATTTCAAATATCTCTTGCCCAGTCACAACTGTCAATCACTTTCCCTTTCCTTCCAGTCTAGTACACTAGCCCCATTTCAGGCACGGTGCTCAAACGTCTAGCACCATGCCTGGGTGCTAGACGTTCAAGCACTGTACTTTGGATTTCATGTATGGTGCATGGATTTCAGTATACAGTGCATACATCAAAAACACAGTTTCTGTCATCACAACTGAGCACCAGCTCGGACAGGGCTGAAATTACTACTATGAATTAGAGAAATCAAAGACAATCCTTTATATATTTTTCACAACAAAAACAAAAGGGCTCTAATGATGATGGAGATGAAAAACCTAACAGCACCCTATCTATTTTCCATGTATTTTCCCTATCTATTCCCCAAGAGCCAATATTCTGGTTGGCTGCTAGGTAGGAAAAGCTGAGGCACAGGACACTTTGCATGCAAAACCCTTGACTATTTAGAAAAGGAAATGAGGTTTTTCACATCTGTCATCAGCCGAGCCCTTTTGTTTTTGTTGTGAAAAATATATAAAGGATTGTCTTTGATTTCTCTAATTCATGGTAGTAATTTCAGCCCTGTCCGAGCTGGAGCTCAGTTTGTATGACAGAAACTGTGTTTTTGATGTATGCACTGTATACTGAAATCCATGCACCATACATGAAATCCAAGGTACAGTGCTTGAACGTCTAGCACCCAGGCATGGTGCTAGACGTTTCAGCACCGTGCCTGAAAAGGGGCTAGTGTACTAGACTGCTTTCCTTCCTACATTTGCATATTTGTTCTGTCTCTCGAATGGATTGCCTCTATTTTTTGTGTAGGCTGCAATCTCTCTATGATTCACAACATTTGAACTTCCACCTTCTTGTTTGGTTAACTTGAGACAACTGACAATTTCTCCTGATTTCTCCCCGTCCTTGAAAGTCAACTTTCCGTCAACCGTCAACCTTGCAGTCAACTTTGATAAATCGAACACTCCCAGTTAACCGAGAATCGCAAATAAAACATCTGACTTACAATCTCATTTAATTTGAAAAGTGAACCGAATGCGGCTCTGGTTTGCTCTGAAATTCAGAAGGATTCAGGCTGAATCCGAATCCTTCTTTTAACCAGTAGACCACAAACATCAGGAAGTTCAGTATCAGCTATTAGGCCTAGTGCAATCTACTGACTATTTCGGCCAGATTCAAACGAATACTTTACCTTGGACAATCAGTCAGCATAAAATTGGTGGAAAGGTTTTCAAAAAGAGTCAGAACTCAGAGCAAAGCAGCCAAAACCAATCCAATCTTGCCAATCCATCTTTGCTTTATCCTATCTGATCAAGAATCATATCGAAAGACCTACAAAAATGCTCGCTAGGTGACAGCCAAGAGTCTCATCAACAGTAAAAGAAGCCAAGTACAAACGAAAATGAATAAGAAAATCCCGTAAACTGCGAAAAATTATTCTTTTTCTTGTTCAGATTCCGTACTGAAACTTTTCAAATACATATAAACAAACTTTAGGTACTAGTTGACTATCAATACGAATGAATCCATTAAACAAACAAACAGACATTTCATGTTTTAGCGGGACATTTGAAGAATAAGAACGTGTCCCTGAGAGATGTTTGGAAATTCAGCTAGTTCTCGGAAAGGACTATTCGAAGGAAGAATAAACAAGTAGGGATAAGCTCGTTGTTCATAGCTCATTACTCTGTAACTAAAAAACGGATTTACTAATGTATTGGTTGCCAGTTGTGCCCAGCTTCTGCATGTTTGACTTGTTCATGTTGTAAATATGCAACTGTACTGTGAAGTGTGAATGTGAGAAAGATTAAAATTGAAAATCTCAAGTGAAAATTTGCTTTCAAAAGGTTTTAATGAGGGATAATGTGCTCTTGTACATGCTCCTGATACTGAATCAGTTAGAGGTATCCAGATTTCCAGAACTTAAGTTAGGCTAACAGTTAAAGTTCAATGGGCACATCAAACTACCCCAATTCCACTCTGCAACAATCTAGGAATAATGGTTAACCCCTAGATCAGCAGCTTTTTCAACAGTTTCCTTTCTGTGATATTTCAAAGCGTAATTTTTTGGGCCAGTACATTCTCAATGTACTAGCTTGGACAAAGATAAAAGTGATGTTTCTTATAATACCTAGTAGATCTTTTTTTATGCATAAATCAGCGTCTATAATTCAGATTTGAATCAATTTGAATAGGTTATTTTCGTTTGAATGATTTTTGTAGCTATGTTATTTTTTGTAAGCTTATTGCATATTCTGGTACATTTTATAAAGCAAGCTAATCAAGCTTCACAACACTATTCTACAAAGAAAAACTTTTAATAGGCACTTTCAAGCCATGGAACTTCTGATGAAACACTAGAACAATCAGGTAAACTGCATCTGCTGCTTGACCTTGGTGACATCTCAAATATATGCTTTTCTATCAAGCATTGCTGGGAGTTTTTGAAATTCCTTCCACGATATCCCAGCTCCTAAGATTTAGGTCGCCGAAATGCCAGAGAGCTAAAGACAAGGGATAACAAGAAAACAGCCGATTTTTGCAGCACCTTTTAAAGGAAGTCGGAAATGTTTATTTGTGAAGCATTTAATACAAAGTAAAGCATTAGAAGTGTCCATTGTGCTTTAAGTTATATACATTACAGCTATATACAGATATATTTAACAGGTTAAGTCTTAACCTGTTAAATATACAGTATCTGTATATAGCTTTCGGAGGCCTCCCCCATAAATGAAGTCTATGAATGCAATTCCCACTGTTTCTTTTCAGCCTCTACACTTAAACAAGACCAAATGTGTCGATGGGATCCCAAAAATCTAATATTTGATTCAGAAAATCCGGTCTTGTCTTCGCCAGATCCAGTCTTGGACAGACTAATCATCAGAGAAAACCAAGTTCAGATATACCTCTATAAGCCAAATCTATTTTGACGCCTGACCGAGACTTCCTGCCGATTTCCGACCGAACTACTAGTCCAGCAAAAAAAAAAAAAAAATCAGAAACAAAACCAGCGTATCTCCTTATCCCTATAAAGAACATCTGATCAACTTTGAATAAAAGTTTCACTTAAAAAAAATCTGGTTACAACCGGATTCCGGAATAATTGTATGTCCGGGTAAAAAACCATTGTCATATACCGACTCAGCCTCTCTTCTTACCCCTTAATCTGTCATCTAATCGAACTTTTGCTTTTAACAAATTTAACAGGATTCCCGGCGAACTAGTTGTCCCGCGAGAAAATGATTTTCATCATCGTGTTCGGCATGTCTTTTTACCCTTCAATCAAACATTTAATCAACTTCAAATTAAACTTTTACTTTTAACCAACTTTCTGGTTTTTGCCGTATTTTGGACTAACTACATGTTCGGCGAGAAAATTGTTTTCACCATCGTGTTCAGCATGTCTTCTTACCCCTAAATCGACCATTTAATCAACTTCAAATAAAACTTTTACTTTTAACCAATTTTCCGGGTTTTGCCCGATTCCAGACGAACTACTTGTCCGGCGTGAATCGTGCTCAGCATGCCTTCTTACCCCATAATCGACTATCACATTAGCTGTTTAAAAATATTTTGTTTGTACCCTTAATTTGAACCCCCTCCCCCACCCCTAAATATGGAGCTACATAGCCCATCTACGAACTTGACCTTACACCCTTGACCCAATGAATCCTCACACCAAGTTTCATCAAAATATCTCATTGCTTTCGAGAGTTATCGTGCCTACAGACGGACAGACGTACATTTTTGCGATGTCAGAGGTATCCCTCCACTTACGTTCTGGGATCCCAAAATTGTGTGAAATTAGGCTTTGAATTTGATTGAAACTATTCTCTACAACCTGATATTTTTTTCCATTTTCGTGTTGTCAAAAGCCTTTCTTCTAAACAACTGCTGACTGAGGCAAAATTGTTTTGCACCTCTTGTCCTGTTTCTAATTTTCTTTTGCGCTTTTTGCAGATTTATTTTTGCTACCACTTTAACCCAAATAGCTTTTGTGTGACTATTTGCACCAGCGTTTTCCTGTCACATATGTTTGCACCTTTTTGGCTTTGTTTGGTGCCAGGCAATTCTTCGACGAAGAAATAAAGGTAGTTGACATCTGATAATGATTAATCTGGTCAGGATGGATGTATTTTGATGTTTCACTTGTCATTTAGTCTTTATTTAAACAATTTACTAAGGGTGTTGCAAATATGAGGGTGGGGCAAATAGCAAGGCATCCTGTAGAACCCATGGATTTATGATAAATAGTGTGCGAGTGTTTGGTACTCAAAATATTTCTCTTATTACTGGAGCACCATGTACTTTTGACCTTTAAAGGCTGATTCCCAGTTTGGGGCACTATTCTCTAAAATTGTGGTATACCCGATGGTGCCCTCTCCCCCCCCCCCCCCATGCAGGGGCGTCACTAGCCTTTTACCTTTAGGGGGGACAGCCAGTTTGTGCTGACGGACTGAAAAATGTGCCGGCGTACATTTCCTGCCAGCATAGAACAGAACCGGTGTTAAACGAATTGTAATGCAGTCGCGATTATTTCTTTAATCTAAATTCGTATTCAAATTCACATTTTCGGATTTTCCGTTCAACTAGTGACACTTTCAACCCAGAAAAAGTTGAAGTAAGCCCCGCAGTCAAATTTTTTTTTATCTGCCTTCTTTCCTGAAAAATGTTGCTATTCCTACCATATTAATATGTTTCTTTTAATGTGTTTTAAACACCCATGAATTTCAATCATAAAACGCTAACTAAATGCGACACCATTCTTCCGAATAAAAAATAGGCCCTACTACGAAATGCGCCGCAGGCGAAATTTTTTGTAAAACTAACTGTAATGCATCAATTGTTATTCTTCCTTTAAAATAAGTTTTTAAATTTAAATTCACATATTAGGCTTTTCGTTTTATCTTTCGTTAAAAAGCGACGCTTCCAACGACTGTAGCCTATCCAGATTGAGTTAAACTAAGCGCCGCAGGTGAAATTTTAAAATCCTGGAAAAAAAACTGATCTATACGTACCATACAAATTCTAGCTTTTAATGTGCTTCAAACCCCCAGAATTGCAAGCTTAAAACGCCAATTAAATGAATTACCGTTCTTCCAGATAGAGAATACTAGGAAATACGGCGCAGGCGAAATTTTGTGTAAACGTTGGTGACCAGAGCGCCTTTTTGCGATCCGAAATTAAAATAAGGCTAGGTGTGAAATCACAGATCTGTCTGTAAAAAAAAATAGTGGCTATACAACAACAAAGTAGGTAAAAAGTAGAATTGTTCTGAATTTACGGCAAAAGAAGTAGTTTTCACGTTAAAAAGACATGCTGTATACTGCACATCGCCATTGCACGAAGTCCCCTTCTTTACTCTTCCTTATATAAGGTTTGAAGCCAAGCTGACCATTCATTACGAAAGAAATAGAAAACCGTGATTTTCGGGCTTTTTTATTGATCAGCTAATTATCCCTCTAGGATGATGTGCGAGGGATAAATATAAACTCGGATATTTCGGTTGCACTTCCGGCAAACCGTCCTCAGCGAAAAACAAACAACTAAATCATAAAATCCAACACAATTCCAACAGAAAAGTGATGCGGAACCAACAAAAAATACAACGATATGTAACTAAAAACCAGAAGAATGATGCTGATGAAACGACAAACAAATTCAAATAAAAATAAAATAACGAATATTAAAATGTGCGTGTTTAAAGTGTATATGTACAAATCTGTGATTATTTTGCAATTCTGGATTCTGTGTCTATTTACAATTTACCAATTCCCTGGGAAAGCGCAGAAGCTTTCACCCAGCCATTGTATAATCCTTCGCTTTACCCATCACTGTACAAATAACTTCACGGAACTCAGTTCAACCTTACATCACTGGGAGCAGAAGGAACTTTCATTTTACCCAAATACCAGGCTAGGCTTAGGCCTGTTGAAAATAGGTGAGAATTCACAAATTAACATTGAAGATTATTTTCTAGCTTTTCGTGAGTCTGCTTTAGTGTTATATGTCGGTACCAGGCTGGTAGGCTACAGCAGCTGGTGTTGGCACAGTAGTCACTGAACTGATGCTTGTCAGAGGTTGTCCATAAATCGGGCATTTTGGTAGCTTGGGTACGGGTCTGTTATTCCAGTGTTTGCTAGGGCTTCTGCAAAATCCGTGCATTCGTGTGCTTAAAAGCCGTAGTCCGGAACGTAATAGTGGAATCCAAGTATTTATACCTCACTTCCAAAAACATCATTCAAGTTCACTCGATCTCTGAACGAGTCTGTCATGTTCGATATTACGTAGGATGGAATGTTATACGAGGGACTTGTACCCTGACAAATAAACCAGAAGTAAATGTTGAACTGAGTTTAGATATCTAGCGCTCCACGTTAGAGCCTCGTAGACAAACTAGCACCCACGTTGCGGGGCCTCACGGTGAAAACCAAATTTTATTTGATGGGGATAGCCGAAGGTCCTGGTTTCATATCCTGGCTGAGAAGCACTTATTTCTTCCACTTTACTACTTATAAATGCTCTCGCGTTCTCTCGATCTAGCTGTTTACAAGACGGTATTTCCCAGCTTAATCTGAAATGTCGACCAATTTGAACAATGCAGTGATATCTAAGTTCTCAAAAACACTGAATATTTTTTTTATAGGACTTGCCCTCCGACCAAGTGCCATATAGCGATCGCAATTTCTGTCCGTCCGTCCGTCTGTCGGTCGGTCCAGGTTTTTCTAGTTCGGGCACTTCCACACAAGCTAGGACGATGAAACTTCGCAGGCATATCAGGAACCCGACCAGATCAACTTACAAATAATTATAATTATTATTATTATTATTCTTTTATTGCCCTCAAAAGTTGAAGAGTACACAAATTTGAAATAAGACCATAATAAACAACTACAGACAATATATGCGTCTAAATATACACGACGATAAATAAGAATAAATATATATAAATCAATCATCATAGCGAACAACTATAAATAAGCCTTATCGGTAAAAAAAGGGAAAAGGTTGTGGGTTGGGAGAATATTCTCCGCCTTACTGTAAAAATTCTGAACGTTCTTTTTAACAATTACTAATGGGTCTTTTACTTTAAATTTTGAAACAATCTCAGTATTACTAAACGAAATAGGGAACCCAAGAAGAAATTTACAATACTTAAAATAAGAAACCCGAATAGCTGAGAGATCACTCAGTCTGAAATCGCGGAAAAGGAGGGAAGGATAAAGGACATGAGGGAGAGCCACTGCGTTAAACAGAGATCCAAGTATATCACGCCGGTAAACACCACGAAATCTTCTCATCAATCCGAAAGCTTTTCTAATCTTTTCTTGAATATGTATAATTAAAGCAGCTTTAAAATCACGAGCTGAGGCAGGTGTAAGGGACACCCAGATATGAAACACGATCGCAAAGGGGGAAAGAAACACCACCACCACAATTCAAATCAGCTCGGTCCTTACTGTTAATAGCAAAGTAATGGCACTTCTTAATGCTTATTGTAAGACCTTTAGACTTGAGTTTACGGGTTAGGATGTTAAAATTTTCAATCAGACGAGCTTTGGAACGACATAGAAGGATAATGTCGTCAGCATAAGCAAGAAAAGAAACATCACGAGCATTGGAAATAAGGGTAGTGGAAAGTGAACGGAGGCAATCTGCCAAACAAGCATTAAAAATATAGGGCGATAGAATACCACCTTGCCTAACTCCACGGCCAACTGCAATCGGGTTAGAGAAACAATTAGAAGAAGCTGTCAATATTTTTACTTCCCCAATCCGACTTTCCCCGGATCCGGGAGTCCGGAAACTTTAAAGCAAAAGGGGAGCAAAAGGTAGCAAAGAGAGGGCTGCTCAAATGCGGGATCGATCCACTGACCTCTGTGTCGAGAGTCCGGTACTCTACTACGTCACCAAGACTAGATGGAATAAGAAGCGAATGCGGGAGTAGGTACGGTTTAAAGATTAAAGTAAGACCAAGTGGTCACAACGAAAGTGGTTAAACTAAACAAATCTCGTGAAACGCTTCCACATAAGCTAGGACAATGAAACTTGGCAGGAATGTCAGAGATTAACTTGGAAATAGTCACTTTCTAGATCCGATCATAGTGGGGGGAGTGGATGGATTGGAAATCTGGAAACTGTTAACACGCATAACTTTGGAAAGGGTAATCGGACATGCGTAAAACTTGACATGTGTCAAGGGCAAGTGTTTCGGATATTCAGTTTCAAATCTGGACCAGATTCGATACCTGTGGGGGGGGGGGGGGGCTGGAAGGGGGCACAGGAAATCTCCTGAAACGCTTCCACATAAGCTAGGACATTAAAACTTGGAAGGAATATGAGGGAACCGACCAGGTTAACTTGGAAATAATCACTTCCCCGGCAGCCATCGCGGGGGGAATGGAGGGATGGAGAATCCGGAAACTAGAATCATACATAACTTTGGAAAGGGTAATCGGACATGCATGAAACTTGACAAGTGTGAAGAACAAGTGTCTCAGATTTTCAGTTTCAAATCAGACCCGAATCCGATACGTGGGGGTGGGGGTAGAAGGGGGACCGGAAATCTTTTCAAACGCTTAGGGTCGAGGTATCTGGATGGAACTTGAAGGGAAGAACAGGCATTAACCCTAGATACTTCATTGACAAAATAGGACCGGATCGTGTCGCAGTGGAGGGTGTCGGAGGGGGTTTCTTGGATTTCCGCGGTGATCACGTGTTAGGGTACTTCCAGATGTTCTATGACCATGAAATTTGGCAGAAATATTAGGTACTTTCCTAGGTCGACTTGGAAATAGTTCCATCACCGATACGGTGATGTTGGAGGAGTGGAGGGATGCGGAATCCAGCATCTGGTGACATGCATAACTTTAGAACGGGTGATCGGACGTGAAGGAAACTTGAGAAGTGTCACGAACAAGTGCCTCAGATGATCAATTTCAAGTTTGGAACGAATCCAATAACTGGGGGGGGGGGGGGGGGCGGAGGGGGGTGCAAGAAATCTCGTGAAACGCTTAAAGTCGAGAGATCGGGATGGGACTTGGAGGAAAGAACAAGCATAAGCCGTAGAGACAATACTGACAAAACAGGACCGGATCTTGTCACAGTTGGGGGAGTCTGTGAGGGTTTTTCCACAATTCTGGTCATCACGAGCTAGGGTACTTCCAAATGTGCTATGACCATGTAACTTGGCAGACATATTAGGGACTCTGTCAGATTGGCTTAAAAATAGTCCCTCCCCCGATCCGATCATCGTTGTGGGAGAAACAGTTATCAGTGAGTGGAGTAACCATTTGAGATTTAGTAGATCAAGTCCATTTTCTAATGAAATGAATATCGGGAGAGAGATGCAGCCTTGACAACTGCAAACCGTATCTGAAAAACATGCTAACTGATCTGTGCCATGTGAGCTTTCAGGTCTTGTTTTACTTTGAACCTGCTTCAAACTTGAACTTATCTGTTCGAAAAGCATGCATTACCATAAGCTGGCCACGAGAAGATCCTTTGCACTTCCTGACACTGCTTATTGCCGACTCCAGACTTTCAAACAAGAGATCCAAGTCAGAGCCGTTCTCGTCGGTCAATGACATGTTGCTAATCTCGCGGGTACAACTAAAGCGGTTTTAGAAATATGCTACTAAGTTTTTCCAGGTTCGAACCAAATTTACAATACAATCAAGCTTCTATGGTCCCTTATCATTCGCACCTCATGGTATAACTGTTTCAAGTTGGCTCGCACAGGAATGTAAACAAGGTTGCATCCTGCGACCCTCTGACGACAGAGCGAGCTCTGCTCTCCTGGTCCTTATTTGCGAGACTTGATTTGGCTCATTAACTGAACGAAATCAAGTTATTTGCGTCACAATTTTTTGTAGTTTCTTGGGTATTTTTTTGTGTGTGTGTGGGGGGGGGGGGGGGGGGTTGGCACTGGTTTGAATCTTATTTTCCAAGGTTTCTGTTCGACTTTGGTCTCGTAATCAACAAAATCGTGGACCATATCGCTTCAATTTTTTCCACCTGAAAATGATCGCAAAAAGTCATGAATACATTATATTTACAAGTAGGCCAGGGCCAGCAATTTTCTCGCTGTAAATTGTCTATAGTCCTTGTCTTCACGAATCATGACGTCATTGTCGACGTAAATAATATAATTTACACAACAATCCCTAAACAAAATATATTCCGTTCGGGAATTAGATACAGTGGCGAAACTAGACCATTTTCGTGGGGGGGGGGGTGGCAAGTCCGATTTTATCGACAAGAATTAACAATTTACCGACAAAATGCGCGGCAACGGCGCATGTTCCACGAGCATACATCTTACGACCCTAGCAATAATAAGTTGTAAAAGAGGTATCAACTGAGATAGTTTTCTAATGGAAGTTAATGAACTCGCCGTCCACTTTCTGGCACCAATGGTATCACATGGAGCCAGGAACATAATATGCATACAATAGTCTTGTAAACCAGAAAAGAGGTGAAGACACTGGAACAGATTACTTCACTGCTTGAAGATATACGCGGCTGTCTTTTTCGCCTGTAAACTAAGCGACTTTTTGGGGTCCAAAACGTTAGCCCATATGGGTTCGTAAAGTTTGTTTGTCCGTCTTTTACCGAGATATTTTGTTGAAATTTGGTATGGCTGCTTTGGACCAAAAGTACAGGTGAAATGAAACGGCAATCTAGTTTTCTGAAATCTTGATGGCTGATGGGAGCAATTCTGTGTCCGAATGAAATCCGACAACTGAGTGGAACTTAGGGGTCAGAGTAACTTTGTGATACTCCTCAGAAACCAAGCGGGGTCATGGGCGCTAGAAAGTGCTCGGATTCGACTGAAATTTGCCCAAGATGTTCAGTTTATCCGGATCCGAGAACAGTGCTGCAAGGAGGTCTCGAAAATATTGTAATACGAATAGGGGACGGACGGATTGAGTGATTGGGATAAAACTTGAAAGTCGAAATTTCAGGGACCCAGACATGTAATTTGAGGCCCAAGCCGGATCTGTCGTCCGTGGGATGAAAGCGGGGCTGAGTGGTACCGTTCTGGTACCACGTTTTCGGAAATGCTCCGTTCGTGTGATGCTTGATAAATGGTAGACGCGGATGCCAAAAATATGCCATTTATGTGTCCGAACCTCTTCTTGCCATTATGGTAGTGCTGTTGGGGGGATTAGAAGTGGATCCTGCACATTTTCTAAACCACTTAGGGACCAAATGGGTTGAGCGATTGAGATAAACCTGGCGATACTGCGCACATGGTCCTAGTTGCGTTATTCAGACATTCTGTCCTGATCCAACCTCGATGGGCCGAGTTGTTTGGGGTATCACTGACGGGAATTTGTAACTTATAAGTTCCTGGATAAAGTAGACCATCTCTCGGATTGATGGACGGCCAAATAACCCAAAAGGACAGTTTACGGGTGGGAGCTGAGATATCACTCAAGATCGATTCAAGACAGTATGTTTGCCAGTGTGGTTAGTTTACCGTCATGGAACAGAAAGTAACGAAGAAGTATTTGGTTAGTGCATTTTCGGTGCATATTCCAGTCGCCACATAAAAAAGCCTTATGAATGACGAACAATTAACGATTACTCAATTTAACGACAAGATTTGTATCCATTGCGGATGTAAACAGACCGAAAAAAAGAGTTACCGTATCGAAAAATATAAAAAAAACAAATCAGGATGTCGATCCGATCATCGGCTTGATTTCCCGACAAGGCTTTTGTCGGTATTATCTTCGCACCGACAGAAAATTCTGGTTTCCAGACAAGAACCTTCCTGATTACCGACAGAGCTCTGTGGGTATGAGAAACGGTATGAGGAAACTGTTTTATCAGATCTCTTGCCGGTATTGAAAACGGAATCAGCGCACCGTCTCCGCACCGACAAATACCGCCGATTTCCCAAAAAGAATTTTTACTAATTTACCTAAACAGCTCTTGTCGGTATTGAAAACGGAATCCGTGCAACAACAGACGTTGCCGATTTCTCTACGACAAGATCCATGATTTACAGACAGAGCTATCGTCGGTTCCAGAAACGAAATGAGGAAAGTTTTAGTCAGAGCTCTTATCGGTACCGAAAACCGAATCCGAGCACCACCTCCACACCGAGAAACGCTGCCGATTTCCCAGCAAGAAGTTTCCTGGCTTACCGACAGAGCTTTTGTCGGTATCAGAAACGGAATGCTAAAGCTTGCCAGCCGACAAACGCTGCCTGCTTCCCAACAGAGCCATTTTCGGTATTAGTAACTGAATGATAAAAGCTTTTGTCGGTGCTTCGCACCGACAAACACTGCCGATTTACCGACAGTATTTTTCGTGGTGGGGCAGCTGGCCGCCCACGACCCCCCTATTTTCGCCACTGATTAGGTATAATATCCGACCGTTTTGTAGAACTGCGATTACAGCTTTTGTATGAAAAAACGACAGTGCTACACCGTAGTCGAATAAAATCTATGGCAGGTCGTCGACAGTAATGGAGCGCGGCTTTGACCAAACCTACTGTAATCCAGTCAAGATTATGTCCGTGCTGATACAGGTTCTTAACTTGAAAAATGGCCTACGGGACATGCAGTCAAACTGTGCGGTGTGCTTTCTAAAAATAATTTGACGACTTTCCATCTGAGATCGTATTCTGAGATTCCGTCAGCGCTTTGAAGAAATCATCGGACAAAGGGTTCTGAATATTTTTGTACGGTAAAATAAAAATATATTACGGGGATACTTTGCGATAGGAGCCTTCTCGGGGTTTATGCCGTAGTCTGGCTCTGTTTACACAAACCTCCTAGAGACGCCACCCCCTTTCTCATGCATTGCATTACTACAATAACGATAATGGTTCGAGTAAGAGGGGTTAATGGCTTCTGCAAATGTCAGGACAAACGAACATTGCGCTGGGACAATCAGTGTCATGCGTCCAGCCAGTCTGTTTCTGCCTTTGGCTAATGCCTCACCCAAACTCCAGGCTTTTCCGCATGCCCGCGGTCTTTGCTCTTATCATTGTCTCGACTCTCCAGCCTCCTCTCAGAATCAGAATCAGAATCATTTATTTTACACAAGCTGTCGTAGTCAAGAAGAGACTCAACTAAATGGCGCTTGGGCTTACAAATTAAAAGAGGACACAAATAAGAACAGAAACTTCAGCACTTCTTAAACACTGACGTGTAATACGGAAGGAACGTGTTTGAAAACCTATTTGTTCATGTGGTAGGCGGTACCAGTTTTTCTTTGTTTTTGGACCTAGTGTCAACTCGATTCGGCATGACCGGTGGTAGTATGGTCCTATGTTTGTCACTTCGTGGAAGGAATTGACCAAATTTGCATATCAAACTGAACCGACGGTCGTAAAGGGACGGTAGTTGTAAGGTGGATAATGCTGATTCATAATCAGTAAATGCTTCACACAATATTACTTTAGCGGCTCTTTTCTGTATTGACTCAAGTTGATCACTTAAGTATCCTGTGTTATTGACTTGAGGCCCCCAAACAGGGCAAGCATACTCTACAATTGGTCGGATATATGTCAGGTACGCTAGCTTTAGTTGCGACACTGAAAAACCGAATCGACGCATTAAGATAAGGGTACGCATCGCACAGTTGGCTTTTCTTACTATTGTATCAACGTGAAGACTAAACGAGCAATCAACGCTAAACGTGACACCGAGAATAACAGCCGAAGATACACTAGGATACGGTGGCGGAGGGCACACAAAATCCCTTTTCAGGGGATTAAAGCGAAGGATTTTGGTTTTCCCTTCGTTGATTTGTAGGCTGTTAGTTGCACATTGGTCTTTAAAATTGCTGAATGTTTCGTCACAGAACTGAGGAACTGCCTCGGATTTCTCGATAATGTACTTGAGAAGAACTGACAAATCGTCAACGTACTTGAATCTTTCGTCGAACCCAGAAAGGACAAAATTTATCACTGCCAAAAACAACAGTGCCGCAAGTTTTGTGCCTTGTGGAGCTCCGCTCGTTAGCTCAGCCCATTCGGAATCAGTGTCTCCTGGGAAAAGACTGTACACGCACTGGTAACGGGCTCGTAAAAAAGCGATCACTAGAAGGAGGATATGTTTGCGTGCACCCATGGTGAGCAAATTTGTCATTGGAATGGAGTGGCAAATAAGGTCAAAAGCTTTTCGGTAGTCCACAAGGAGAAGATCGATAATGGCACTTCCTCGGTCGAGCCACTCAACGATGAGGTGGTACATACGCACTAAGTAGACAGTTGTGCTGCTGCCTTTTAAGCATCCATACTGGTACGGGTCGAGGGATCCAGAGACCTGTGACTCTCTGCCTCTGGATGGACTTCCATGCCACCAAGAATAAACGCTACTCAATATCCAGGGTTGGTCACCAAGAACCAGGGTATACGAGTTACTTCAGGATACTGTGGGTTACTTTTGGTTACATTGGGTTACATTGCAT
The DNA here is from genome assembly GCA_023053575.1 of Branchinecta lynchi. NCBI lineage: Eukaryota > Metazoa > Arthropoda > Branchiopoda > Anostraca > Branchinectidae > Branchinecta > Branchinecta lynchi. Next base: position 24,119,368 of record JAKZAP010000006.1, on the reverse strand, counting down.
TGGGTTACTTTTGGTTACATTAGGTTACATTAGGTTACATTGGGTTACTCTGAGATACTTTTGGGTTACCTTCCAGGGTGTACGAAGTTACTTTTGGTGACCAACCCTGGCTCAATATCGCTTGGTGTGCCTTTATCAAGTCAACCTCTCAGACTTTCTGTTGCGGAAATTGCATTGAAATGTTGTTCTCTTAGGATCCGAACTGATGGGAGAGGACATGCAAACTTTAAGAGGACAGGAACCTTCAAGAAGAACTTTTCGTCTGATGATTTTTTGGCGTCCAGCCAGACCCTTAGTCAATCACTTTTGAATGGATATGACGGAAAGAATTCACCTTTTTTGTTGAACAGTCAGGTAAAGCTTCCTTTAGAGCCGTTTTATATTTTGTCCGTATAGATATTCCTTCAGCCCAAGCTGACTGCGAATCATAGTTGATACTGCAAAACGGATACGTCAGCTGAATTTTATTAGAGCTATAGTTCGCCCTTTCTTTTCAAGGGTCCTCTTCAGGCTCAAAACCGCTCAAGTTAGAAAAAAAAACTTGTGGGAAACACAAGTTCGCAAACACAAGTTGTTTCCCAAAAGTTCGTTTTTCCAACTTTAGCACTTTTGAGCCTGAAGAGGTCCATTGCCAAGAAGGGCCAAAATATAGCTCGAATAAAATTCAGCTGACGTATCCGTTTTGCACTATCAAATATTGTCCGTATAACTGTTTGTAAGATCGACCTTTGCCAAGGGATAAAAAGGGCCCATAATATATTGTTCATGGCTATTTACACGGGCCTTCTACCAGCATGGTTCCTCGGCAATCTTCTTCCCTACCGTACAAGTTCCCTCCCTTTCCGCTAGAGACGCGTAGGAAAGTACATGATGCACTACAAGACGGATAGAACAAGACCAAAGGTTTCGATGGGATCCCAAAAATTTAATAGTTGATCCAGACAATTGGGTCCTGTATTTATCCGGTCTTAGCTAGACTCCATAAACATTTAGACACAGATTAAGACCAATGGCCATCATCTGAGATGACCAAGTTCAGTTATAGATTCAACATATGTATCTACCGCTATAACCTACGTCATATCTTCTTTGACGAAATTAATCAAAACTTCCTTCCTTACTTCTGCAAAATTTTCGGTTTTGGCCGTATTCCGGACGAACTACTTGTCTGGCAAAGAACTTCACAAGTTCAAAAACGAGTTCAGCGTGTCTACTTTCTTACCCCTGCATGGAACTTTTACTTTTAAAACAAATTTTCCGGTTTCAACCGGATTCCGAGCGAATTATACGTCCGCTGAGAAAATCACTGCCATATACACATACTGATTCAGCATGTGTACTTACCCGTAAATCGACCATCCAATCAAGTTCAAATAAAACTTTTACTTTTAACAAATTTTCCGGTGTTGGCCGGATTCGGGGCGAACTTCTTGTCCGTCGAGACGATGATTTTCATATTCGACCCTCCCCCACTAAATACACAGCTATGGGGCCGATCTACGAACTTGACCTGTACTTTGACCCAAAGGATCCTCACACCAAGTTTCTACATAATATCTCAATCTTTTCGAGAGTTATCGTGCAAACAGACAGACGGACGGACGGACAACTTTACGAAGTGATAGATATCCTGTCAGTTACGTTTTGGGATCCCAAAAAGGGCTTGCGTTGGGAACCGTTTCGTCTGGTTCATTTGGCAACTTCATTTCTTCCGGAATCTACGTTTTTGGGATCCCAAAACGTGACGGATACCCATGAATTCGGTATAGAGTGATGAGACACGCTGTTGCAGCTTTCGAACATATTCAAGATAAATAAAAATGTATACGTTCAGTTTAGTTATCTCTAAAGTCTGGGTAAAAAAAGGCAGAATGCATTGGACAAATCTCTTGTCAACAATCCAATAAAACTTTTGGACAACCAGGCGGCGATACACGTCCCAACCCTACTCCTTTGTCGATATAAGGCGAAACCTTATCGCGCTTTGGTGAGGAAATTCACATTATAGGACAGGTAAATGGAGGTTTGATCCGGAACATATTGCAACAGAAAAGATTTTTACACCATGTTGTAGAGAATAAAAAGCTGGACGAGGTATCCAAATTTGCTTATCGTGGCTTGACGCAGAATTAGTGTTTTTGGCTTTTAACGCCATTTTTGTACGTTTTTCGAAGAAAAATGTAACAGTTTTCGCGGTCAACCGTTATTCGTGAACTGAAGTACGATTCTAATGCTAAATAACAAGATGAAACCGAAAATTAAGTCAGATTTGTTGTACAAATCACGAGAAAAAAAGTCAATGTCATTTTTTCAACCTATTTCGCAAAAAGGTACAAATTTTCGTACTAGCCCGATTTTCTTGAACGAAAGCGCGATCCTGACATAGAATCACGAGCTGAGGCAATGGAATCAAAATGGGTGTCTAGTGTACCAGAAAGAACTTTCATAACCATCAATATGAGGACAGCGATGGAACATAGAAGTAAATTTTTGGATTAGGGAAATAACAAAGAAATGTTGAAAATGGTTATTAGAGAAAAGAAAGATTAAGGAGGAGCTTTTTCTCTCTTTGTGTTGTTTTGTTTTGTGTGTTTTCTTCTAGTATGTGATACTTTTTTGTGATTTTCTGTTACCATGGCCCTCGGGCTGCTTCGCAATTAATAAATCTATCTAAATCTATATGTATGGTCTCTACGAATTTCGGTGGAACAAAAAAGTTATTAAGAAAAAACAAGTCTGAACCAAACTGGTTTTCAAGGTCAATGTTTGAAATCTGGCTTAACACCCATTGTATGCCATTTAATGTAAAGAGAGTACTTAATCTTCACAGCCTGTTAAGCAGAATCAACCTTATAAATTGTTTTCAAAATAAATTATCAAATTGCAACTAGTGTTCGCATCTTCGTCCTTTGGAATGGATCAGGCTACCGACTAAGCATTTGGGTTTTCTGCATCATGGTAGTATCAATTTTGTAGAGTTGGAACAAATTGTCCCCTTTGCAGTTTCTGCGTGCTGGAGTAGAAACTATGTTTTTAAGGCGGCTACATCTCTATGAATTACACTGTCACTGCAGTCGACCCGAGCACTTGACGATTTTTAAGAGAATGCGCGGAACTTTGAGAGGTCATTTGCTAATGGGTACGAAAAGGCATCTGGATTCTTCCGTCCCCATTCCTCTATTTGTTACATCAACCGTTGGTGGTGACTGTTCCGGGTGGACAATCGAGCTTGTCGTTGTCACTTTTTTTCGAAAAATTCCCTTCAGAGCTTATTCAAGTCTCCTCCTTTCGACGAACCTTAGATCATAAGCAGGGCTTCTTCACCAGAAGTCTTGATTTCCCATGATCTAGATCAGTGGTTCCCAACCGGTGGTACGCGCACACCAAGGGGTACGCGAGACCCTTGCAAGGGGCACGCGAAGGACGGAAGTTGATTTAGTCTGTAGCTTCAAAATCTCGCCTCCTCGATTCTGATTGCCGAAAGCCTAATGTTACCAGCAGAGGCATCACCAGCCAAAAATGTATCTTAAGGGGCAAGGTATTTTTATTAGCCGACTGTTTTCTGTTGCTTTTTAAATAACTGCTTTTACGAAAAATCGCGGCGCTTCGCGCAGGCTCTTTTCTTTTTAATCGTCTGGCCGACCTTTAGGGGGGGGGGGGGATGGATATTGTCAACCCGTGCGTGACTCCTCTAATTACACGCCCTAGTGAAAGTCAGTGAAATAATGTTGATTCAAAGACAGCTCGCCTACTGCCGTAAAATCTGTTCGGGTATCAAACAATATTGTTTGAACACGAATCGAAGACATTGCAAGTGATAGTGTCATTCAGGTTGAGAATTAAGCTAACGAAAAAGTTTGCGATGCAGCTTGATGAAAACACGGAGAAGATCAAAACCAACCACAGAAACAGGCTGACTGTAAAATATATTCCGCTAACGACGTCGAGCCGACATTTGACAAAATTTTTGCTACAAAGCAACCTCTAGTAATTGCCTCATTGATTTTGTATGTATTTTACACATTATGCCATATCATTTATGATAATAACTATCGTCTTTTTCACGTTCTGGAAAAGGGGGTACGCAATCTTTTCGAACCTTGTTTAGGGGTACGCGGTACGGAAAAGGTTGGAAACCACTGATCTAGATCGTTCACTGAATTTTCGCAGTATCTTAGCATCTCCAAATACTGGAACCACAGCTTTAACATACGATACTGGAGCAGTGCTGATCAATTCCACTATCTTTTCCAAAGAATGATTACCTTCTACATCCTCAATATCCACTTTCTTGTTCCTCAGCTTGGCGAACAAGGTTTCAAGTTTCATGATTTCTGCAGATTGTAGTCTTGGAAAGCAGAATGGCGTAGGGCAGCGTCAATCAGTGCATGGCCATGTAGGCTATGATTTTCGCTTTTCCGCTGAGAAGGTGAGGGCAAATATTTGGCACAATGACATGTTCAAGAACATCTCCCGAGTCCTGACCCCTCCGGGATACTTTAATGAAAACAACCTATTTTTTCGAAGCCAGTATGTATTTATCCTACGAAGTTCGCTTATCGTCTATTTTCGTTTACAGTTACAGGAAACGCAATCTACGCCAGATATACCCTTAACAATGTCCACCCAAGCGTCTCAAAGTAAACCTGTATTTCGACAAGAGGAGAAAAATAGTAAGGTAAGTTTTTTTTATACCATCAGTTTTATCCAAAGCCCAAAACCTGATTTTAGACGGGTATTGCAATGCCCGAGCCACATTCAGTCACATCCAAGGCCGTATCCAGGGGGGGGGGGGGGTTAGGGGGTTGACCCCCCCCCCCCCGAAACATACAAAGTACTCATTTTTATAGGCTTTTCTCTCTGATCTATGTCTTTTTTGTAGTTTTTTGTGCGACCCGCAGGCAACCCTCCCCCCCCCCCGAAATAAATTCCTGGATACGGGCCTGGTCACATCTGTGCGTAATTTTGTTCGTTAATTCTGTTATTACCCGCTCTTTACTTTTCATCCTGGTCACACTTGGAACAAGGAAATTCAAGAAATATTACCACCATCGTCACTCATATGTAAACAAAACTAGCAAAACTGAGAGCATGGTCCACCCTACTTGCCGTTGTTACTACGCATGACGTCACAAATTCTGGCTTTTTGCCGTCAAGGCTGGAACGATTTTTCTGTTTTCCAGCAGAATATCATGCCACGGGCGAATCTGACCTATCATATTACAGAGATGAGTAGTTACCACGCTTACTACGCTCCCGAGCATGGTAACCAAATGCTTACTATTAGTTACTATTTCGAGAAGGTTGGAACGGTCAACATAGTAACTTTTCAAGAGGTTGGAACAAAAGTAATAACTAATAGTTACTATTGTTAGAAGGGTGGAGCACGCCCTGAGTGGCTCGGGTCTGTGATTAGTCCAAAGATACGTGTCAAAGTGGGGAAGATGGATTTTTCCATCTCGAGTATCTTATGCCTGGGCCACATTCAGTCACATCTGTACGCAATTTGGTTTGCTAATTTGGTTATTGCCCACTCTTACTTTTCATCCTGGTCACACCTTGAACGAAGGAGTTCAAGACAAATTAGCATCACCGTCACTCAAATGTAAACAAAACTGTCAGTGACTCTGGTCTGTGATTGGTCCAAACACTCCAAGTTACGTTTCAAAATGGCGGAGATAGTCGAGATGGAAAAATCCATCTCCGCCATTTTGAAACGTAACTTTGGAGTGTTTGGACCAATCACAGACCAGAGTCACTGACTTTAGCCAGTTTTGTTTACGCTTGAGTGATGATGGTGGTAATTTGTCTTGAATTTCTTTGTTCCAGGTGTGACCAGGATGAAAAGTAAGAGTGGGTAATAACCAAATTATCAAACCAAATTACGTACAGATGTGACTGAATGTGGCCCAGGCATAAGACGGTCTTATTACCGGCGTTATTACCAGGTGTGACTATAGTGGGGCCCGGGCAATACATTTTCAGCGTCTTTTCTTCTCAGTATCGGCCGTAAACCCGTCTTATTACCGGGTTATTATTACCAGGTGTGACAATATTGGGACCCGGGCATAAACCATTAGCTGCGCTTTCTGGGCGTTTGCTTTTACACCTAGGCCTACGCATTTAAACGTTTTGTCTAGCCACTGTACGGAAAAAAAGGGCCGGGATTGTATATTAATCATTAAAGTTCAATAGGCGGATCAAAGAATCATGATGTCACATTACCACCCCCTATAATACAACGTTACGTCAGAAATCAGCAGATTCCTAAACAACTTATTTTCGCTAATATGTCGTTACGGCGTTTTTTGCTAACTGCCATACTCCAATTTACTAGCTTAGACAAATATAAGCAGAGCTTCTTTTTTCATATTCATTCTTTGTTATTACATATTCCGGAATATTTGTATTGTTGATAAATAATCATATTAAAAGCATTAACTAAGAATTCCTTGTAAAAGCTCTGGAATCAGATGCAAACAAGTATGTTATATTTGTACATTTTTGGCAGTTTTGTAACTTTACATTCAGAAAACAAAACTGTTCCTCGGTACTACAAGCAACAGAAGTTTCATTATGTAACACTGGGGCAATCTGCCAGCTACACAGACGGTTTATTTTAGCAGTCATGACATTCTCATCACTCAGCTCTGAAAAATTATTGATTTCCATGCATGGCCGAGAGTTTTTGAATTTCCACGCCTTGCAGTACCATGCTCTGAAATCGTCTCGGCCGACACGCCGGAGAAGTAATGACATTGCTCGATTTTCGAAGCGCTCATTGGTGGAAGTCAGAAATTTGTATGTGTAAATTAAAGCATAGTTAGAGCCCATTGTGCTTTAAAGTCTCGGGGCTTAAGAATTAATGAATGCAGTTAGGGAACAAGGTTGCATTGGTATTAAGCCGCTTTCACACTGACGCGTTGAGGCTTTCACACTGAGCTACGTAACCTCTGCAAACCAGCAAACCCGGCGTCATGATTGCATGCGACGAATACTAATCTTTGATTGGCTGCTTCGAAGGAGTATGAATAATTTCTTATTATTCTGCTCTGATCACTTGGTTCGGATTTGCTCTCCGAGAAAGCAATATTACGTTACTTACTTCTCAAAATAAGGGGAAACTTCGACTATTTAAGTAGTACTAGAAAAAATAAATAAACGTCTTGTATATGTCGAGCTTTAGGTCGTGAAGTGGTCCGATGCGGGTTGGCTTGTCTCATAGTATACATTTTAGCAATCTCAAGTCGTCGACTATTTATCCAAGTGGTCCGAATCAACATTCAGTCAAAGGCTAGATAGTCAGTCGCAATCACAGGTTAGCGAAGCTCGAAGGAAGATACTGGTGACGAAAGAGACTGGACCGTCGAATAAAGAAATCGTGTAAGTAGAACTACCAGATAATTATACTAGCAAGGGACCATAATTTTGGTTTACCGTCGTATGCGATTCTCGAAATCATGTGGCTTGTTTCATCCCCTTTTGTCTGCTTACGGTGTGGGGAACGACCTTCCTGGCTACCTGTTGAAGCGGCATCCACCTATGGACATTGGAAGTTTTTGGTGTTGAAGAACAGTGCAAAGAAATCGTAAAGGCATACGTCATCGAGAATCGCAAATCGTGTCTTCTGCGCACTGCTAAGGTGCAATCAGTTAAAGGAGTTATGCCTCCCTCAGCACTGGCTTCACCTCCGGTTCATTTGAGATTGAGATAGACCCGACACTATGCGAGGGTAGCGGTGTGAAAATCATACCAATTGACCTTATACTACGCTGAGGTGTAGACGTTTTGTGGTTATAAAGTTAATGATAAATGAAGAATAAAACATATGGGATTGGATTATAAAAGGAAGAAGGTTTGGATAATTCGGAGAAAGAGGTAAGATCAGGACAATCCTGATGCGAGATTACGTCTTCTCCACTTCATGGAATTAGCATGACCCCGAGTAGGTAAGGAAGAAATCACGTTTGGACTTCGGGGGAAGGCAAACCTGATGTAACGAGCAATTGCACAAGTAACGGGTGGGCAACTTAAACTGTCTTAAACGGACATTAAGGTTAGTAAAGCACTTGCCCGCTCTGGCCGCTCATTATTAATTATATATTTTGTTTTGAATGTTTAGCGCCAGCGGACATTCTGAAGACCATATCTGAAAAGTAATTTCTACCTAAGAACATTGAATCTAGTCTAAGGATAGTTAATCGGGAATTATGGCGATCCCTCTCGACTGAGATGCAGAGAGCAGACATTCGTCCACAGTAGCAAACTCTGTTTTCCATCTTATGCTATTATACGAGCTACGGACTTGATTTAAAAGAGACTAATAACCCCCCCCCCCCCCCTGCGTCGTCTCAGTCGTTTATTTTGGCCTTGTCGAGATCCCGGGCGTTCATTTTAATCAAAAACAATCCCGAGTCGTTTAAAAACAAATTGTTAATTTTGGCTATGCACAGCTTCAGTCGTAAGCCCGTCCCTAAAGATAAGTCGAGTCGTTTAAACCAGGTTTCGTGCGAAGAAAAGACCCAGTTGTCTGGTTCAGATGTTAGATTTTTGGGATCCCATCGAAACCTTAGGTCTTGTTATTTTGTGTTGTGGTGAGGCTTTCAGATAGAAAGGCCCTCATTGAATGAATGATTGAATGAAGGATTTGTGACGCACTGCCCGATCAGTAATAAAGAGAAATAGACTAGAATGCGTAAGTGCAACAGAAAAGGACAAAGTAAAATAATCGCAAAACACTCAACAAATATTTTCAATAAAGGTTCACTAATTTAGAATTCCATTGATGAGATAGTGGAAATGTAAGTTTCCAACCGGAGAACACAAATTACAGGAGAAGGCTTCAAGCGTCGACAGTGGGTCGGAAATACTCTTGATGACTATCTCTCCTTGCCGATGCAAATCTCCGGCCTCTCCCGGTATCTAGCGGAAGAAACGCAGAAGTGGTGTCACATCTGCTCCCAAAGATTGTCGTGATTGGTTGACAGGATTTGAGTCGTCGAGTTTGAGTCGTTACGGAGACGCTTCTTCCTTCTTCCTGAGGATCATTGGCGTGTTTTAACAAACGGCGGATCAGGTAGCGGTTCTGTGTGCGTCGTGGTAGGTAGGGAAGCAATCTCGGAAATCTGAAGTATGTCGAGCGTATGCGTCAAAGGTCCTTTCTTCTGAGTATAGAATGTGATCCGGAAGGAAGTTAACATACGGTGGGCAAATGGTAGTATATAACTTCCCAAGCCCAGGTCTGCTATGCCTCGAACAGTTCGGCACAATTTTGCAGTAACCAAATCTTCATTGTGTCTCTCTAGATTTATTTTTACTTCATTCAGTAAAATGTTTTGTTTGATATTGGGAGAGTTGTAACCTTAGATAGGCTGAAGGCTATTCCAAGTGTTCAGACTTAATCCTCAGGAACTGGGTATCGTCCAGGCTGAGTTCCAAGTCGCTTCCCGTTTCATTTGACGGTCTTACCGATTGTGTTCCATTTTGTTTTAGGGAACAGCTGTCCTTTGTGTCGAAGGTCGTCGGGGATTTGCCTGAAGTTTTGTCCAACGTGTTCGAATACATGAGGAATGATTTGGTAGCTGACGCAGAAAGTACAAGGGAGGAATCGAGGAATGATTTAAGGTAAATAGGCATCTACAATGTCACTGCTTACATGTAAGGAGTACAACGTTGGTTCAGTTCAGTCATTTTTTGTTTTTTAATCCCACGGAATTGAGGAGTAGAAATATATAAATGAAAAAACATATTAAAAACGCTTAGCCTAAGTGCAAGCCATCGAGACATTAAAGTCCGTATCAGAACCTGGAGTTCTTTGTCCTATAACCTAACCTTCGGCAATTTCTGCGCAGAAACCGACTCTTTCTTGTAGTCCTGATCAAGACCAGACTAGATATCGCACATCAACATCAAACACGTTCTTAAGTAGCAACTAATTTTGAGCAAGAGAGAAAATAAAAATGAATGAAGGCTTAACTGTGGATGGTAGCCTAAAATGTTCACAAGATATTATTATAAAACTCACCCACATACTATTACTAATTCTTTACTTATGATTAATCAAGCTAATCGAATTAGGGAATCCCTGCGTTGTGTCTTCTGTGTTCAGATTGCATGGCTGAGAACCAATCAGATTCTTTATTTATTAGGGAAGCTTGCTGCCACATAGTCGACGAATGCAGAAATGACATGAAGAAATTAAGTGAAGGTGTCGACGAAAAGTTTGCCACTGTCACTAAGCTTGCTGACCAAGGACCAGTTCTGAAACTCATCGAATCGGCGTCCGCAGGCGTGGCAAAGATCGAGTCAGGTATCAAGGCCTTGGAAGATACCGCTAGATTGACCGTCAATGACCTAACAGTACAAAGAGAATCGCTGGATAGCGTTGGAATCCAGGTCGATGGGATCAAGACAACACAGGCGGGTCTATCTGCTGGTCTTGAAGAACTAAAAGAGATTTTCAAAGATACGGAGAAAACGAGGGGAGAACTTTGGAAAGTCGTTGCAGAAGAACTTCAGTCCGGCATAGGCGGATTGCAAGGAAATGTTGGTGAACTGTTGAACAAACAGTTGACAAATTGTGAGGAATTCACCCAGAAGATGAATTTGGTCCTGTCGGATCTGGAAAACTTAAAAGCTGCTGTAGGAGAAGGGGTAAACAGTGTGAAATCCTTGTCCAGTGATGTGAATAGTGTATGTGACCAGTTGTTGGATAAGCAGCTGAATTTTATGAAATCTGTGCTGAAGGATCTGAAGAAAGTTGAAGGACGGATAACGTCTGCAAGGTGAGGTTTTTTGTCCATCTTCCCTTACTTGTCCATCACATGAACAGCCTAGGTGTTCAAAGGACGCCGGAGCCAACTGGTAAACAAGGGCAAAAGCTGTCCCAATAAACCGGGTGGCAAGGTGTACCTGCCGACTTTTCGCGTCTAGGAAGTAAAGACATACTAGGGCATGAGTGATAATTAGGGCCCAGTTGCCCACGAAAGGGGCGGGGACATGAAATTCTGTTAAATAATTCCAGACCGTAGATTTTTAAGTAGGCTGCACGAAATATCAACGTCCTAACAATTTTAGGCCTACCAAATTTTTTTAACATTTCTGTAAATTTGAATCTGATACCTGTCAGAGCCAGTGACGAAAATGTGGGGGGGGGGCAGCTGCCCCCACGAAATTTTGTGTTGGTAATTTGGCTGTGTCCGAACCGACATTCAGTGTCCTCATTCCGTTTGTGATACCGACAAAAGCTATTCCTGCAAATCAGGAAGCTTTCTCATTAAATCAGGGAGAGTCTTGTCGAAAGAGATTTGGTGTGGATTCGGTTCCTGTTACCGATAAGTGCTCTGCGGGTAAATCAGTAAAAGTGTTTTCGGAAAATCGATACAGCCACAGCCAGTGGCGAAACTAGGGGGGCCATGGGGGGGGGGAGGGCAGCTGCCCCCTACGAAAATTGTTGTCGGTAATTTGGCTGTTCGCACCGACATACACTCTCCTCATTCCGTTTCTGATATAGACAAAAGCTATTCCGGTAAATCAGGAAGCTCTCTCATTAAATCAGGAAAAGTCTTGAAAGAAGTCAGGTGTGGATTCCGTTTCTGGTACCAATAAGAGCTCTGTCGGGAACTCAGGTCTTGTTGGGAAATCGACAGTTTCTTTGTTTCGTTTGTTGGTCCTTTGTCAGTTAGCTCCAACAAACGACTCACATTTTAGTGATCTTTTTGCTCTCTGATGATCGGAAAAGGTCTTTTATGTAATTGGAAGTACCGACGAACCCTCTTTTTTCCTTCCGTTTCTTATACCGACAAAATCTTTGTTGGGAAATCAAGCCAATTATCGGAAATAACAACTTCTTTGGGTAACAGGATCGATAGATACTTTTTCGTTTCATTTCCTTCCTTATCGGTAAATTGACCACACCCGCAAACCTGTTTTCCATATTTTGTCCCGCGCACTACCAGCTCCGCCCACCAAGGTTCGCGGCTCTCAAAATAGCAAACTTAGGGCATCTGACCTTTGCTTCTCTAAGTGTTATTCCGTTCACTCAATCAGTTTGGTCCTAGGCGTTAAAGAACATTTTCGAGACATATACATGGCACACCTGTGGCGTTTGCTCCTACCACCAAACAAGTATCACTCGAATCAGAGCAATTTCCAAAATTGTCTGGTAGAGACCTCCCTGCAACTCCCCCGCCGTTTCGGAATGTGGATAAATGGCACATCTTGGGCAAGTTTCACTCTAATCAGACCACTTCTAAGGACTAGGGGCGTAGCTAGCTCTTCTCTGTTGGGGGGGGGGAGAAGTGGCATTGCGCCGACAGTGGGGTGTCGTAAAGTGTGACGCCTGCGGGGCTGCGCCCCCCAGACCCCCCTTTCGGGTCCGATCCCAGGGAATTGCTGCAACTAACGGAGTAAAGTTGCAATTTGGTCCAGACATGGATGGTCCGGTCCACGCTCTTCGTACTTAATTTGAAGTGTTCACTCGCTTTAATTTCGATAACCAAATTACTAACTTTAAAGCACAGCTCTTACTAGAAATGGCTTTTTCACGATAAAATGGCCTGGAAATAGTTTTTTTTTTTAAATACTCATACTTTCCTTTCGAAATTAGGGATTCTCTTGTTAGCGCTTGTTGACTCTGGCCAGGCTTCGTTAGAAAATGTTAGATTTTTTGCGCAACAAATTTAAATTTGTGTGTTAAATGTATAGAAATGGGAGAAAATCCTGTTTTGCCACGCCTGGCAACAAAGGGGCTCTAATGCGCATAAGTTATTGTCTGGCAAACCCTCAAAATCTTGGCTAGATCTGAAAAGCGAAAAATTCAAATAAAGTGACAAACATAGATTTTGTTAAGAAGCAGATTTCAGGGGTTAATAGACCACGCAAGTCGTCACTGGGTGTGTGAAAACAGTGAAAAGCAAGAGGGGTCCTTTAATACCACGAACCAGGCCGTCCGTTACGAGAGAACCCTGCCACAGCCAAAAATGAAAGATACATTTTACAGTGAAGGCCTTACCAGTCGTTGTTTTTTTCAAAACGACTCTAATTGAATAATCATAGATCAATAGACAGCCGAGATGCTAAGAAGCTCTTAGCTTCTCTGAAAGGATGAAGACTGGACTATTCTAATATAGCAACAGAAATTCTAAAGGCAATTGAACAAAGGCAAAATTTTTTCAATGCCACACGTCGCGGGCCTTTTATCCCATTTCTCGTTCGTTCTATTCGTGTCAGGATTTACCCTAGTCCAAAATAAAGTATGTCGATCTGGCTTAATATTCGCACAATAACTCGACCATAAACATTACTAAAATACTGAATGTGAGCGAGATTTCGTGTCGCATAGCAACCGAGGGGTTACTCACTCCCCAAACCCGTGTACACCGGGTGCCGGTGCCGGAAGGTGCCGAAGGTGGAAGTTCTAGCTGTCTAGCGTCAAAAGAAAGTACTACAAACGATGAACTTGCTTGCGTTCTGATTGAGCTATATATATTGTTGAAAATGGGTATCCAGATATGTTGAATGTAAATAAAACAACCGCACTGACCCGCTCTGGAGCGCGTCAATAGAATCAATCAGCGTTGACTTTTATATTTCCTCTTTAGCAACTTACCGGCGATCTAGCTATTTGTAGAGGTAACGAAACGTGATGTGGCGAGAATCCGCTCGTTTGCATCGGGAGTCGGTCGTATTTTACTCGACTCAGCATGTTGAATGACCGAGATAGCGAGACAGGTCTGTCTCGTTATTTGTTCTTGATGGTATGTCTCAGTTTTTCTCAATCTCTCAATCTACACTCTACAATCAAAATACACAGTAAAGATATTCCTTATCTACACATAAGATAGATTGAGCATTCGCTCTTGAGCTCCTAGTCGCTGTAGGCTAGTTCCGTTTCAAGTTTTGTAATCACTGTATCTCATCTTTTGATGAAATTTTTTTTTTTAACATTTGTATTTAATGCACTTTTATCAAATTTTGTGATTTTTAAACACCGACTATTAAATTGGATGGTACCTTCCGGCACCCTCCACTTTTGTCAGTTTTTAACCTGTCTAGGATGAAATGGCGCTGTCGAGCGTCAAAAGAAAGTACTATACCGATGAACCTTCCGGTAGACAGGTTAACAAGACCAAAGGTTTCGATGGGATCCCAAAAATCTAATATTTGATCCAGACAATTGCGAACGAGAAAAAATAGGCCAGAAACGAATTCAGCGTATCACCTTATCCGTATAAAGAACATCTAATCAACTTCAAGTAAAAGTTCAAATTATAAAAAAGAATCCGGTTTCAACCGGATTCCAAACGAACTATATGTCCAGGTAAAAAAAAAAGATTGTCATATACAGATTCAGCGTCTTTTCTTACCCCTAAATCTGTCATCTAATCAACTTCAAATAAAACTTTTACTTCTAACAGACTTTCCGGTTTTGGCCGGATGCCGGGCTAACTACTTGTCCGGCGAACAAATGTGTTTCACCATCATGTTCAGCATGTCTTCTTATCCCTAAATCGAACATCTAATCAACTTAAAATAAAAGTTTTACTTTTAACAAACTTTCCGGTTTTTAAATCGAACATCTAATCAACTTCAGATAAAACTTTTACTTTTAACAAGCTTTCCGGTTGCAGCCGGATTCCGGACTATCTACTTGTTCGATGACAAAATGGTTTTCACCATCGTGTTTAGCATGTCTTTTTACCCCATAATCGACTATCACATTATATTTTTAAAAATATTTCATTTGCTTCTTAAATTAAACCCCCTCCCGCACCCCTAAATGTAGGGCTACGGAGCCCATCTACGAACTTGACCTTTCTCTTGACCCAAACAATCCTCACACCAACTTTCATCAAAATATCTCATTCCCTTCGAGAGTTATAGTGCTTACAGACGGACGGACGGAGGTCAGACGTGAAACTTCTATATCGAACTTTTTCTTGAATCTCCTGTCCTTCAGAGTTTAGAGTATGCGTGAACAGAACTGCATTGCAGAAACACGTATGGAAAGCGTAGCAGTATGTAAATATACAAAAACAAATTCCATAAACTAGCACGGACCAAGCGACGACGCTTCGCACCGACGCTTGGCCCGTGTGCCGACGGTTCGTGCAACATTGGGGGGGGGGGGGGGTGACTCACTCCCCTCGCTAAGCCCCTGCTTAGGACCCGTGAACTTTGTATGTTCTAAGTTTCATACCAATTCCTCTATTCGTCTGTTTTGTGTGACGTGTCACAGAATGTCCGTGACACCCTCCAAACTCTCCTCACCATCGTCTTATGTGGTGATTTTGCCTCATTGATTTTGTATATATTTTTACACATGTATGCCTTATCATTTATGATAATAACTGTCGTCTTTTCACTTCCTGAAAAAAGGGGTGCGCAATCTTATCGAACCTTGATTAGGGGTACGCGGTACGGAAAAGGTTGGGAACCACTAGTCTAGAGTATTAGATTTGGTCATTAATAAGGCTGCCCGGTTTCATCGTGCAGTTTTCTGTACTAGCTGAAGAACAAAGTGACGGACAGACAGCGGAAAGCTCTTAAGATCGCCATTTGGTGAACGTGTCCGAAAGCTCCGAAACGAACGAAAATGCTGAATTAATTCAGCATTTTATGCAACATTCCGCTTTCGGACTTAAATTTTCGCTGAATTAATGCAGCATTAATTCAGCATAAAATTCATCGACAAATTCAGCAAGAACGCTAAATTTTCATGAAGAAACTGAGGAGTACGGCGATTCTCTCAGTGTTTTTGGCGGCAAACGTAACAAATTCAAAAAGACAACTGACAATTTGGCAAACATACCAAATTTAAGACAACTGGCGATCATGGCCAACGAAGAAAGGAAAGATAAGAAGGTTGGATATCAGTAGCTCATCCATTTTGTCAGCTTTATACAGCTATTTTTTTTTCTTCTTCTTCTTCCCGACTTAAATTTTGGTATTCTACAAGTCAGAGACGAAAGAAAGGTAACAGCTTTCGGACAAAAACAGAAAAGAAAATGCTGCATTAATGCAGCATTTACAGCACCAAAAAGCTTTCGGACACGTTCGGTATTTAGAGCCGAAGGCTGTAAGTTCTGTAAATAAAATCTCTGATGTTTCATCTGAAAACAAGACAAAGTTTCGATGGGATCCCAAAATCTTAATATTTGTTCCAGACAATTCGGTCTTGTAGATATTTGGTCTTCAACAGACTTCTTAAACATTTTTTTATTTTAAAATTTAAAAACAGATTAAGGCAAATTGTAACAACCGGAAAAGACCAAGTTCGTATTTAACAGTGCAAAATGGATACGCCGGCTGAATTTCACGAAGTTAAGATATATTCAGATACCCATTTTACGCTGTCAAATATTCAGATATTGATTCAACGTATGGTTTACCCTATGGCCTACGTCGTATATCTCCTTCCTTCCTTACTTCTGCCCAAATTTCGGTTTCGGACGGATTCCGGACAAACTACTTTTCTGGCAAAAAACTAAAGCTCAAAAACGAATTCAGCATGTCTTCTCGCGCCTACATCGAAACTCTAATCAACTTCAGATTAAACTTCTACTTTTAACAGTTTTCCGGTTTCAGCCGGATTCCGAGCGATCTATAGGTCCGGTGAGAAATTGATTATCATATAGGGATTCAGTATGTCTTCTTACCCGCAAACCGAACATCTTATCAAATTTAACTAAGACTTATATAATTTCATATTCGGATTCAGCATGTCACCTTACCCCTGAATCGACTATTTGATTAGCTATAAACATATTTTTTGTTCCCCTTAATTTCAACCCCCTCCCCCATCCCTAGATATAGGGCTACATAGCCCATCTTCGAACTTGACCTGTACTTTGACCTAAAGAGTCCTCGTGCCAAGTTTGATCAAAATATATCAACTCCTTCAAGATTTATCGTGCTAACAGACGGACGGACAGACGGACAACTCTTGCGATGTCATAGGCAGCGGCGTCCCGAGGGGGGTGAAGTGCTGCACCCCCCCCCCCCCTAGAAGGTCTGTGGAATAAAAGTTCCGGTAAATTTTGCTCAGGGCATCTAAGAAAATCTTGCTCAAGGAAACTACCGGAGCTTGTCTCAGGTAATTTACTGTAGGCTGGGTTAGGGGATCCAGCGGACTTTGTCCCATGGAATCTACTAGAATTTTAGAATCCCGGAATTTTCCTCAGAGAATCTACCGGAATTTTGCTCAGGAAATCAATCGGAATTTGGTCCGGAAATCTACCGGAACTTCGCTCAGGGAACCTACCGGAATTTTGCTCAGGGCATCTACCGAAATCTTGCTCATGGAATCTACCGGAACTTGTTTCAGGTGGGATCAGGGGATCTACTGGACTTTGCCCCACAGAATCTACTAGAATCTTGGGATCTATCGGAATTTTCCTCAGGGAATCTACCGGAGTTTTGCTCAGAGAATCTATCGGAATTTCGCTTAGGGAATCTACCGGAATTTGGCTCAGGGAACCTACCGGAATTTTGCTCGGGGCATCTACCGAAATCTTGCTCAAGGAATCTACCGGAACTTGTCTCAGGGAATTTACTGGAGGCTGGATCAGGAAATCTACCGGATTTTGCCCAACGGAATCTACTATAATTTTGGAATCTACCGGACTTTTACTCAGGGAATCTACCAGAATTTTGCTCAAGAAATCTACCGAAGTCTTTTTCAAGGAATCTACCGAAGTCTTTCTCAAGTAATTTGTCGGAATTTGCTAGAGGCTGGATCGGGGAATCTACCGGACTTTGCTCCAATCAGAATTTGGCTCATGGAATATACCGGAATTTGGTTGCTGACGGATTAGTATAGACCCACAGATTGCCAGGATGACCCCGACACACAACTTACCAGAGTGATTCTTGCAGACAGACAACATAGCGTACCGGAACATTCATCGTGTGATTCCGGTAATCTTTAAGTTTCTGTAGCTTTCAAGAATTAGGCAACTTACTGAAATCTATCATTTCGAACTACAAATTTTGTTCCAGGAATAGTTTCACGGTACCGTCTACTCCAGTTTCGACAGCTTTCTCGACTCCTCACCGGTGATAAGCCGTGAAGAGTTCAAAGACGAGTTAGCCTTGTTCCGATGTGATCTTAAAAGTCGCCAGGAGAGCCTCGAGACAAACAAAAAGAAAATATTCGAATTTTTTCGTGAATTGAAAGATGTCGTCACGAGTATGGAAAGCTTTAAAGCTTGCCAAGACAATAGTTGCGTTTTTGTTCGACTTTTCATTCGCCTTTTCGACGGCTTTTTACTTTTTTTGTCTTTTTGTAAAATGATCCTAAGCACTGTTTGACAATTTCCCGTTTTTATCAAAAAGGAGAACGCCGACTTTCGCCTTTTCCTTTGGCTTTTTGCAAAAAGGCAAACTTGGTAGGTGATCAAGTTACGCTCTGCTTTTGACTTTTGCTTCGCGATTTTTATCAGTTTATCCCAACAACCAAGAAAAGATGAATTTGAGTTAAAATCATTAGCAGTGTTTGAAGACTATCCCGGATATATAAGATGGACAGTTTATAGTACAAATAAAATACAAGTAAAATGTCATTTGTCAAAATTGTGTTTTCATCCAAGAAAATAGAGAAGTCCTTAGTAGAAACGGCGACTTGCAAAAACGCGGAAATGTTCAAAAAGGCCTGAAAAATGCTAAAAGCTAAAGCCGAAAAGGGAAAGGCAATAGCCGAACAAAAACGCATCTAATCCCTGTTACTTCAGCAAAAGGGAAAAGATGTTTTAGCAAGATGAGCGTTGGTTAAGGCCACTTTGCATTCAACATTGGCTGACGAGCATCTGTTACTAATCGCGATTGAAACCGATCTACTAGTTGACGAATGTGAAATAGGGTGTGTTGTGAACAAATGGAAAACGTGATTAAAAAAGTGTTGGGTGGGTTGGAGGTCGAAGACTTTTTAGTCCTAACTAACAATATTAAAGTTTAACCGAATGGGTCTAAGGTCCAACACGTCTAGTAACATATCACTTATTCACTTAAATATCCCTGAAAACCCCATCAAAATGCGTTACTTCGCTTCTTCGTTATCCGAGGATAGTCGATTTCATAGAATGAACTTATTTTTCTAATTCTGTCCCTCTAAGCTTGAAATGTTCACGAACTATAAATGTAAGCCAATGCCGAAAAATGAAATAAAAATATCAGATTCCTTGCACGCTATATCCTAAAATATTTTTCTTATTTGATAGTGCAAAACGGATACGTCAGTTGAATTTTAATAGAGCTATATTTCGGCCCTTCTTGGCAAGGGTCCTCTTCTGGCTCAAAGCCGTCAAGTTGAACGAGCTAGTGGGAAAACCAACAAGTTCGTTTTCCCACAAATTTTGTTTTCCCACAAGTTCGTTTTTCCAACTTGAGCGAAATATAGCTGTAATAAAACTCAGCTGACGTATCCGTTTTGCACTATCAAATATGATTCGCAGTCAGCTTCGGCTGAAGGAATATTTAAAATCATTTTCCTACTTTTCTACAGGAAAAGTAGTTTTCTACTTTTCGCATCTTCAGCCCTGGAAAGGCAGGCCTTTGTTTAAATTCAAATTCTCTACATCTGGATGAATGTTGGATTGCCATGCAAGCAGCCCACGCTCTGAACTTTATAAAGAAAATGACAAAATCCCTCAGAAGTGTTCAAAAGATTTCAGTATTCAAATATCAGAATGAAAAATAAGCTGCCTTCTCAGTAAAACTTTAGCGAGCTAATTCTATGTTATTTGTAACACATAATAGAAGTGACAACACAATAGTAAGCCTATTCTAGAGTTTCTGCAGAGATGTCATTACGGAGACATTTCCGGTAAAACCTGAAAAAATCCAGTAAAACTCTGAAGCTGCACCCTCCCCCCCTATCAGGAAGGTATCGGGACGCCCCTGGTCATAGGTATCCCTTCACTTACGTTTTGGGATCCCAAAAAGAGTGGCATAAATCTGCGTAGTGTAGTGCTTCTACTGCAGAGCCTTAACGACTTTTTGGGATCCCAAAACGTAAGTGGATGGATACCTATGAGATCACAAAAGTTGTCCGTCAGTTAGCACGATAGCTCTCGAAAGGGTTGAGATATTGTTATCAAACTTGGCCTGAGGACTGTTTAGGTCAAAGTATAGGTCAAGTTCGAAGATGGGCTATGTAGCTCTAGATAGTCCTTCAGCCCAAGCTGACTGCGAATCATATTTGACGGTGCAAAACGGATATTGAGTCTGAAGAGGACCCTTGCCAAGAAGGGCCGAAATATAGCTCCAATAAAATGTAGCTGACTTGCCTGTTTCGCACCGTCAAATATGTAGCTCTAGATTTAGGGGTGGGGGAGGGGTTTGAAATTAAGGGGAACAAAAAATATGTTTTTAAAGCTAATGAAATAGTCGAATTAGAGGTTAGGAGACAAGTTGAATCCGAGTATGTGATTTATTTTCTCGCCGGACAAATAGTTCACCCGGAATCCGGCGAAAACCGGAATATTTGTGAAAAGTAAAAGTTTAATATGAAGTTCATTGGAGGTTCGACTTAGGGCCAAGGAAACGTGCTGAGCCCGAATATGAAAATTATTTTCTCGCCGGACAATTAGTTCGGCCGGAATCCGGCAAAAACGGAGAATTCTTTTAAAGTAAATGTTTTATTTAAATTTGGTAAGATGTTCGATTTGCGGGTTAGAGACATGCTGAATTCGCATATGACAATCATTTTCTCACCGGACGTATAAATCGCTCGGAATCCGGCTGAAATCGGAAAATTTGTTAAAAGGAAAAGTTTAATCTTAAGTTGATTAAGGTTGAATGTAGGGGTAAGGAGACATGCTGAATACGTTTTCGAGTTTTTTTTTTCGCATCGAGAAGCAGTTCCGGAATTCCGCCGAAACCGGAAAATTGGCAGAAGTAAGCAGGAAGTTTCGATCTGCCTCGTCAAAACAGATATGACTTAAAGGGATAAACTCACATGCTGAATCCATATCTGAACTTGGTTTTCTCGTATGATTAGCTATTAGCGAGGAATGGATCTGGCGAAGACAAGACCAATTGTCTGGATCAAATTTGAACTTTTGGGATCCCATCGAAATCTTTGGTCTTGTTTTGTTTGCTAGACGACTACATGGTAAGTTGTTGATCCCATGTGGTAGCCGCTAATGCCAATGAGTGAACGACAAACTCACAAGTTTTCAGTACGAAACCATCTTAACTGATATTTTGCAGTTTATTATTACAACGGATATATGATGCATTCGCAGGGAATGTGCGCTGTTGGCCTGTTCTGTCGGTAAATATTCAATTCCTGTCGGTAAAGTCTGGGTTTGCCCCCACGAAAATGGGCAGGTTTCGCCACTGGTCACAGCTGATACCTGCTACCCAAACGAATTTGACTCATCGGCTCATTGGGCCTAGTTGCCCATGAATGGGTATCGTGGGGGAGGCGTGACCCCGGAAGGCCGTTCCAGACCCCAGTATTTGTAAGTACATGGAATATCATCGTTCTAAGTCCACTCTGGTCAGGTTACGAATTTAAGTCATTGGGCAATACTTGCCCGGTTGCCCCTGGATTTGAGGGGGTGCGGCCTCCATATGCACGTCTAGACATCAATACCAACAAGTAGCTTATCTGTTGGGGTTCACGAGTTATGAGTTTTGCCAAAAAAAAGTGGAAACCGGAAACCAGTTAGAGCGGCAGCAGAAATGGATTGTTCATAAATAAGCACTCCATAAAAACGGCACATCTCATCATTTTCAATTCTTCTCTATCGATGCGAAAACGCGGTTCCTGTGTGGACGATCAGACTAACGTCACGTACGAAGTCTCGTGTACTTCGTGCCTTGCCAGTTTGGTAACGCCACGCCCCGTCCGACCTAGCTTAGAGCTTGGTCACACTTTGCTCATTTCCTGGCTTTTTGGGTTGCAAAGGTAGAAACAAGAAAAAGAACAAGATACAACTAATTCTGAATGTTGTCGTTTTCAATTCAGGAGATCAATTAGAGCAAAACAGCGTGTATAATTATGTTACAGGAACCCTAATTGACCCCTAAGCAGCCTGCTCATTATCCCCAAGCTGCCACAAAGCCCATCAAACCTCACATCCCCTAGGGATTTTCAGTTGTTTGTCGAATAGGCGGCTTTTTGAGCTCAGTGTGACCAAGCTCTTAGCCGACGTTTTTCGAGGCTCCTCCACGAATTCTAGCAAGCATAGCAACAGTGACATCTGTGATTTTTCGCTACACTGAGCATTCGCTCTTTTTGCAAAAATACATCCACTAGATTTCATTTGGGAAACTGGAGGATTCTTGTTTTCTTTGACCGACTTTTAGTCGCTTTTGAGTGGGGGATGATTGCAAGTCCGAAAGGTCAAACATAAGGCTGAATAATTCTTTCTGGGAGCTCTGCAACCTCCTTAATTTTGTACCAGACCGAAAACCTCTGAACGAACAAGACGATGGGATCCCAAAAATCGAATATTTGATCTAGACAATTGGGTCTTGTCTTTGCCAGAACTAGTCTTCGCCAGGCTCATTATCTGAGAAAACCAAGTTCAGATATAGCTGTATAAGCCATATCTGTTTTGACGATACTGACCGAAACTTGCTTTACTTCTGGCAAATTTCCGGTTTCGGCCGTATTCCGAGAGAACTGCTTGTCCAGCAAAAAAAGAACAATTCAGAAACGAATTCAGTGTATCTCCTTCTCCATACCCTATACGGAACATTTAATCAACTTCAGATAAAACTTTAACTTTTACAAAATTTCCGGTTTCAACCGGATTCCAGACGAATTACATGTCCAGGTAAAAAATTATTGTCATATACAGACTCAGCGTCTCTTCTTAGTTCTAAATGTGTCATCTAATCAACTTCCGGTTTGGCCGGATTCCGGGCTAACTAGTTGTCCGGGTAGAAAATGTTTTTCACATAAGTGTTCAGCATGTTTTCTTACCCCGAAATCGAACATCTAATCAACTTCAAATTAAGCTCTTGATTTTAACCAGCTTTCAGGTTTTTGCCGGATTCCGGGCGAACTACTAGTCCGGCAAGAAAATGGGTTTCGTCATACATTTCTTCTTACCCCATAATCGACTATCACATTAGCTGTTTAAAAATATTTTGTTTGCCCCTTAATTTGAACCCCCTCCCCCACTCCTAAATGTAGGGCTACAGAGCCAATCTACGAGCTTGACCTTACCCTTGACCCAAAGAATCCTCGCTCCAAGTTTCATCAAAATATCTCATTCCCTTCGAGAGCTATCGTGCTGACAGACGGACGGACAGACGGACAACTTTTGCGATGTCATAGTTATCCCTCCACTTACGTTTTGGGATCCCAAAAACGTAGATCCACGTATTCTCTCTTCTCTTGTGAGGAGCACTACAGCCACTAGTTAACAGGCTTCTCTGACAAGTGCCGAAGTAAAATCCCGTATATCTGTTGCGTCCGGACAGTCAATCCAACCCTTCCATATTTTCATGATAACGGTAATAGCTGATGTCACTATACTTCAACATTTCCTAGACTTCCCCTTCTAGTATATTTTGCTTCCCAGTCACAACTGTCAACGGACTTCCAGACGTTTTTGGCCTGGCTTCACCTTCCAGGTCCGTCTTGACAAAAGGTGATGTCTGGAATCAGGAAGAACAAGACCAAAGGTTTCGATGGGATCCCAAAAATTTAACATCTCTTCCAGACATGTGGGTCCTGTCTTCTCCATACTCCTTAAGCATTTTTACTACAAAAATTCGGAAACAGATTAAAGGACACCTGAATGAGGAGTACCAAGTATCATCCCTATCTCTATGACTTCCGTTAACATTGCCTGCAGAAAGCCCAATCCAAATTCGAAATAGTGTTTCCAAGCTATGATTTTTGCTCCATTTTGCATCTGTCCTTATTTCAGCACCGAACGATTTTAGAACTGAACAAATGTCTCCAATCAACCATTCTTCTGGAATATTTTTTAACCAGTTAAGCCCAAACGTATATCTAGAAGAATTTCGAATACGATCCGGCCAGCGCTGTACAAGATTTGAATGAGTTGCGCTTTTTGTCTTGGAGTCTACATGTGCAAACCTCCAGAAACGAACAACCCTATTTTGAAAACGTGACGCTCAAGAGAAGAATGCTCTCCGTAGCCATGTCTGTAAATGCACTCTCCATGGTGTGTTCAAGTATGGTATCATTGCTCAGGTGTCTTTTAAGGCCAAATAGCTAATCATCTGAGAAAACCAAGTACAGATATGGATTCAGCATGTGTGTTTACCCCTAGAAATCATATCTTTTTTGACGAAACCGATCGAAACTTCCTGCCTTACCGTACTTCTGCCATTTCCGGTTTCTGCCGAATTCGGGAGCTACTTATCCGACAAAATCACTAAGCTCAAAAGCGAACTATCGAAAATCTAATAAACTTCAAATAAAGCATTAACTCATGACGAATTTTCCGGTTTCAGCCGGATTCCGGGCGAACTATGCGTCCGGGTAAAAAAATGATTGTCATATATGGATTCAGTATCTCTTCTTACGGTACCCCTAAATTGGAATCTAATCAACTACAAATAAGTCTTTGGCTTATAAAAAAATTTCCGGATTTGGCGAGAAAATGATTGTCATAATCTTGTCCAGCATGTCTTCTTACCGCTAAATCAAACATCTAATCAACTTCCAATAAAACTTTTACTTTTAACAAATTTTCCGGTTTTGGTTGGATTCCGGGAGAACTACTTGTCCGGCGAAAAAATGGTTTTTGACCATCTGGTTCGGCATGTCTTCTTACCCCATAATCGACTATCACATTCGAGATCACATTAGCTGTTTGAAAATATTTTGCTTGCCCCTTAATTTAACCCCCCTCCCCCACCCCTAAATGTGGGGCTACAGAGCCCATCTACGAACTCAACCTTACTCTTGACCCAAGGAACCCTCACACCAAGTTTCATCAAAATATCTCATTCCCTTCGAGAGTTATCGTGCTTACAGACGGACGGACGGACAACTTTTGCGATATGATAGGTATCCAAAAGTTGCGATACCTATGTCTATGATACTCTTGACCCAAAAAATCCTCCCCCTCCACTTACGTTTTCGGATCCCAAAAATTTGGGAGGTAAAGCCTGGCTTTATCTTTCGTATTAGGTCAACTAACATATAAGCCACATCTGTTTTTTGTAGTCTTAGAATATGTTTTCGAAGCGGATTAAAATCATTGAAGTGATGAAACCCACGATGACTTTGCGTGTTAAGATAGGTGCCCACCGAACGTTAATTTTTTCCGACAACGGATTTTGTTCTTTCGTGCCGCTCAGCGAATTCGTAAGACTGTATTATTGCGACCAATGTACGACCTTTGTTACGACGACTCTATTTGTATGTGAAGAAGCACTCTCAACCTGATGTTATGGCGAGGGGTGTAGTAGGACGAACATAGATGGTAAACGTCCTGAGATACAGTCTTTGGAGTCAGGACAGCCTAGGGCGTCTGGTGGCCTACTACCTACTACACGTGCAGACTTCACAGGTTCATTATGGATCCCCCCGGTCGATTCACACTAAGGTTTGCGTACCAAGGTACAATAGGCTATAAACCACCCATCATACACTAGGCCTTGCAGGCCAGCCCACTCTAAGGAGCTGTAAACAAGACTCATAACAATAGCCTAAGGTCCGTAAATAAACAAAATGTTTTATTGTCTGGTACTTACATAATAATATGGACCACCTTTAAAGCAGCGATTACGTGGACGAATTCGCCAGGAGTAGATATGTATACGTAGATACGATACGTAGACTAGAACGGACAATAAGGGGAAAAATCAACTTTATGGTTATATACTCTATATCTGGTTACATACTCTACTTTGGCCAGGTTGATTGTTGATTTCCTGAATTTCCTCAGTGCGAACTGAGGCGAGGCGAGAATAATTCGACTTGGAGTTGAGACGGCGCGGTGCGAAATTCTGCCTAGCGAAGCGAATTCGCGTTTGTGGGCACCTGTCTTTACCGCCTTATCTTGGGCGTATTCATATTCCCATTACGTGAGAAGTGTCGGTAAGACAAGACCAAAGGTTTTGATGGGATCCCAAAAATGTATATCTTATCCAGACAATTGGGTCCTGTCTTGTCGAGATAACTTAAGCATTTTTACTACAAATTTCAGAAACAGATTAAGGCCAAATAGCTAATCATCTGAGAAAACCAAGTTCAGATATAGATTCAGCCCTATAAGTCATATTTGTTTGACGAAACTGATCGAAACTTCCTGCCTTAGCTTACTTCTGCCGAATTTCCGGTTTCTGCCGAATTCGGGAACTCCTTGTCCGACAAAATAACAAAGCTCAAAAACGAATTATCGAACATTTATTCAACTTCAAATAAAGCTTTAACTCATGATAAATTTTCCGCTTTCAGCCGGATTCTAGGCGAACTATGCGTCCGGGTAAAAAAAACGATTATCATATACGGATTCAGCATCTCTTCTTACCCCTAAATCGGAATCTAATCAACTACAAACAAGACTTTTGCTTTTATCAAATTTTCCGGGTTTGGCCGGATTCCGGACGAACTACTTGTCCGGCGAGAAAATGGTTTTCATAATCGTCTTCAGTGTCTTTTTACTCTTAAATCAAATATCTAATCAACTTCAGATAAAACTTTACTTTTAACAAACTTTTCGGTTTTGACCGGAACCGGGCTAGCTACTTGTCCGGCGAAAAAATGGTTTTCACCATCGTGTTCAGCATGTCTTCTTACCCCATAATCGACTATCACATTAGTTGTTTACAAATACTTTGCTTGTCCCTTAATTTAAATCCCCTTCCCCCACCCCTAAATGTGTGGCTGCGAATCCCATCTACGAACTCGCTTACTCTTGACCCAAAGAATCCTCACACAAAGTTTCATCAAAATATCTCATTCCCCTCGAGAGTTATCTTGCTTACAGACGGACGAAATAGAAAACCGTGATTTTTCGGTTTTTTTTTTTTTTTTTTTTTTCTTCAAACCTTATATTCATTACAGACGGACGGACAGATGGACAACTTTTGTGATGTCATAGGTATCCCTCCACTTACGTCTTGGGATCCCAAAAAGGAAAATTGGCAAGCTAAAGTACGTGGGGGAGAAACCAAGGAAGCGATAGTTGAGGTCTTCTGTTCTACTTTACCTTCTTCATAAGCCACTATTGAAATACAACATTTCGATTTTAGTTCCGACCAGTCCAAGCAGTTTCAGAAGTTCGGAAAGACTTTGGAACAATGGTGCAAAGAAAAGAGGCAAGTGGGAAATAAGGAACCATCCATTTGTGTTGAGCAAGTCCTTTTTTCTGACAAATTTCGGGACTTCCTCCTACAAGTTCTACCGCGAGAAGTTAGACCTAGGACGGTGTCGGTACAGTGTCAGACCGAAGACTTGCGGACCCGGCCCATTTCTTTCGCCGAGCCGATTGTCACTAAGGTAAGCTAAACAAGATATTTGGAACTGAGTTGAAACTATCGTGGTATCTAGCCAGTTGTCGCGGTATCTGATATTCAGACACTACGGTCCGATCGTGGTAACTAATCGTGGTATCTGAAAAAGTTATTTCACTTTCATCAATTTGGTCAAATTGGTTGGAAAAAAGTTTGGCACTTAATGATGTGACTGAATATTCAGTTTTTCTTTTGGGATGACTTCGAAAAGCGCAATTTCGGCAACTGTCGTTTTTGCAGAGCAACCGTAAATATGACCACGGTTACTGCAAAAACGACTAATTGCAGATCTAGTTACCATGGTAGCAGATACCATGTTATCTGCAAAAGCGTACCTATTGTCTGTTTACGTCACTGAATATTTCCGTTATGACCTTTTAAGTGTTTTTGCCAAAAGTGACGTTGCAAACCATGTTTACTGTTATATTATACTGAATCACCACGAAGAAATCCCAAGAGAAAAACAAATTAGATACATAGTTCCCGTGCCGCAGATTTGTTTTTTGGATGTCCGCTTTTTTCGGTTGACGGTCACTGACAGGTTTTAGTCGGTCTGACTCCGCTTGAACTGCGAATGCCTGTCACATGTCATGTAAGAAGGCGTTCTTCGTCTCAATTCTATTGTGGCCGGGCCTTCGCATGCCACTATTTTTTGGAACAGGTGTCCTCTTGGCTTATACGATTGAATGGTTAGTTTTATTTTTGTATAATTTCGGGTTTCGTTCTTTTAAATTGACATCGTTTTGGGAGCTGACCGGCCGTGTCGATGAACGTGGATTGAGAATTGTCTGTCTGTAGTATACTGGATAACTGCCACTTTTGCGTCTAAACGACGTCGTGACCTGCTTTAATATACAATCCGGATGTCCATTAAATGTGTGGAAATATATTATGTGGATTCCTTTTCACCAAATTCCGGCCAGGGTTTAAACTCGGTGCATTATTTTGAATGCGTTCTCGCTAAGAAAATCTTACATAGTCGGAATCTTTCGCGAATCGTCCTTTGTGTGGTTGCATGCTAATATTTCCGCGCGATTTGTGAACCGGAAACTCGGTAAAGGTCACGTGGACTTTTCTTTTTCTATTCTATCCGCAGCGTTCGTGTTCACGCCAATAAGATCTTACTGTATCAGGCCAAAGCAGGGTTAGGAAAACCCCTCTGTCGAATATTCAGGTTCCTTAATGAAGGTCTCAGAAGAAGCTGTTTCTGCTGAAAACAAACTCAGAGTTGTGTATCGTTAACACCGAAGTAAATGGATATACGTTCGCGTCCTTCAGGTTGCTACTTATAAGTCACCAACCCCTTCGCTCACCACCTGGACGTGGATCGGCGACACCGGAACTCTAAAATTCCTTCCGTG
The DNA here is from genome assembly GCA_023053575.1 of Branchinecta lynchi. NCBI lineage: Eukaryota > Metazoa > Arthropoda > Branchiopoda > Anostraca > Branchinectidae > Branchinecta > Branchinecta lynchi. The sequence goes on along the minus strand of JAKZAP010000006.1, from coordinate 24,090,551 downwards.
TGTATAACGAATCATCCTTGAATTATTAGAAATGTAGGCTACTAGCTGTGGTTGTTTCAAAGACTCATCATACATAGGATAGTAATTCATTCTAGTTCAGTAGTACTTTCATTCATTCTCGTTCCTGAGATTCGTCACTTCAAAAGCGTATCCTTTCTTCTCTATGAGCAAAACAATAGTGGCATTTTTGATCGCCGTTCGCCTTTCACTTTCGTTCGCCGTTGGTCTTATTAGGTGTTTTTGATCGCCTGCGCTTCGGCCTGGATCTTATAAGGTGTTTTTGGACGAACGGCGTCCGGCGTCTCCCTTTTTCATCGAAAGCTCAGGCGAACGTGCAACGTCCAAGGGTAGGAAGTTGGCCGTGCGGTGTCGCCGTTCGATTGAAAATGGCGGAGATTCAAAAATCTCCGAGCAACTAAAGTGGAATTTCCCTTTAAAATGTAAGTGGATTTCGAGAAAACAGTAGAGAATAAGTACTAAATGACAGGACTGAGCTCATAATACGAGTACATTCAAAACTTGGATTTGCTGAGATTGGATTTACTTTTCAGCAACTTACTTTAGGGATAGGCTATAAACTCAGTCTGGTAGGTTACTTTTCAGCTTTTGGCAAACCCAAAATAGCCAAGACAATATCAACCAGAAATGCTAATTCCTGACAACATTTAAAACCTGCCTGTCCTTTGACTTTTCTGTTGGAAGTAAACCTCCAAGGAAAACATCTAAGCCTAAAGGAGACGTAGGCAAATTAAAATTTCTGATTCTGTGTGCAAAATTAACTAAGCTTATTTATTACTAAATTAATTAGTTTGTGTGTCAATTGTCAACTGTCAAATCAATTAATTAGCTTTTGTGTCAAAAATTAAATTAAAATTAAATTACATTGAATTAGCTAGCTTTTGTGTCAAATATTAACATTGGCCAACCGTATAATCGTCCTGGTACTGCATCTATCTTAATTCCCTTACAGAACGAGTAATAACAAATTCTTGCCCTTAGAGTGTCTTATAGCGTAGCTGTCATATTACAGCAGTTGTGGCCAACCTTGAATTATGCAATGTCAACCTGGTTTCAGCCTGTTCTTGTGCTTGTGAAAAAAAAGTTAATTTTCCAGTTTGAGCACCTTGACACTGAAGGGCATCCTTGCCAAGAAGGGCCGAAATTTAGCTCTGATAAAATTCAGCTGACGTATCTGTTTTGCACCGTTCAAAGCCGAGTGAGTCAGCGTCCCTTATAAAGCGTTTTACAACCAAAACCCCACGGCGAACTTGCAACAGCAAAAACGGTTTACAAGCAACGAACGGCCAACGTCGAAATTATCACGCTTGCCATGATTTCTTATCTTTATGTAAAATATCAGGCCCCCGGTCACTGTTCGGGGGAAACTGTTTCCGCCCAAAAACCGGGTATGCACATTTTTTTGGCACTTTCCCTTCGGCCAAGTGCCATATAGCGACCGTGATTTCTGTTCGTCCGTCGGTCTGTCGGTCGTTCCAGGTTTTGCTAGTTCGGGTACTTCCATATAAGCTAGGACGATGAAACTTGGTAGACGTATCAGAGACCCAACCAGATTAGCCTAGATATAGTCACTTCCCCGATCAGACCATCTGGGTTGGGGGAGTGGATGGAGGGGTAATCCAGAAAATTTATTTATGTATAACTCGTGTCTCGGACGACCCACTTTAGATCTGGACCACTTTGGGGGGAGTTGGAGACGGGAACTGGAAAAATAGAAAACGCTAAAACACAAGCTTTTACTTGGGTTTCCAGCTTTTGAAAATTCGAACAGTATCCATTTCTCTACAAGGTGGTTTAATCATTTCTGCTGATTAAACGACTGTGCGAATTTCTTGTATGGTGATGAATGTGAAACATTTTCGGTTGACCGTATCTTAAATTTGATGTGGTATTCGAGTACATCATCACGTTAAACTACGTCAGAAATGTGTTTCTCATTATATTATGGAAGGGTATATCTGTACAATAGAAAATTCACTTTAAAACTGAAAAATGAAAATTAAAAATTGAAATTAAGATTAAAAATTAAATTTAAAATTAAAAACAAAAATAAAACGAAAATTTAAAATTAAATTTAAAATACAAACAAATAAAATTAAGTTAAAATTGAAAAAATAAAAATTAAGTTAAGAAATCGATACAGAATTCCCAGTCAAGTTTTTATAGAAAGTTCTTATTTTATTTTTTCAGTTTTAATTTTAATTTTGGGTTTGAGTGAGGTAAACCTGTTCAATAGACCCTTGCTCTATAAATATTCCTTCAGCCCAAGCTGACTGCGAATAATTCAGCTGACGCATCCGTTTTGCACTATCAAATAAGACTATTGCTCTTTACCTGTCTACTTCTACGTTTTCGTTACGTGTCTACCTCTACGGTGTGTGCATGTACGGCAGTATCACAGCTGTGGGCAGTATAGAAGAAGGAGGAGAGGTCCCTGCAGCCCAGGGGTTTGCTACTTCCGGAAGATAGGTGTACTTTAATCGACGTCCAATAGACCCTCGCTCGTTACGTGTCTACCTCTACGGTTTTGTTACGTGGCTACCTCTACGATGCGTGCATATACGGCAGTAGAGAAGAAGGACAGGTCCCTACACGGCTTCACTCCAGGGGTTTGCTACTTACGGTAAATCGACGTAATTCTGTAGAAAGCACGAGTCGTTTCCAGAAGCGAGGTGATGGGGTAGACTCCCAGTACAGTAGTCGAAACGACTCGCGCTATACTACTGAAGTACGTCAATTTGCCGCAAGTAGCAAACCCCTGGGGTGCCCTCTCTTCCTTCTCTTCAGCAGTACATGAACACACCGTATAGGTAGACACGTAACAAAACCGTAGAGGTAACAGGTTACCCCGTTCAAACCAATATTTAAAATTAAAATAGAAAAATCAAAATTAAAATTGAAAAATTAAGACTGAAATAGGAACTTACTACTAAAATTGAACTTGAATTCCTTGTTGATTTTTATGGCACTTGCCCTTCGGCCAAGTGCCATATAGCGATTGTAATTTCTGTCCGTCAGTCGGTCTGTCGGTCCCAGTTTTGCTAGTTCTGGCACTTCCAGATAAGCTAGAACGATGAAACTTGGCAGGCATATCAAGGACCGGACAAGATTAAATTAGAAATAGTCACTTCCCGGATCCGACCGTCTGGAGAGGAGCGGAGGGATGGGGAATCCGGAAAAATTAAAAAAAATGAGAAATTTTTAGCTTACGAACGGATGATCGGATCTTAATGAAACTTGATATATGGAAGGACCTTGCGTCTTGGACGTTCCTTTTAAATCCAGGGATCCAGTGACATTGGGGGGGAATTGGAGGGGGAAACCGGAAATCTTGGAAAGCGCTTAGAGTGGAGAGATCCGGATGAAGCTTGGTGGAAAGAACAAATCCTAGATACGTGACTGACATAACCGGAACGGATCCGCTCACTTTGCGGGAGTGGGGGGGGGGGTCCGAATTTGTAGAGATCCCGCGAGTTCGGTGCTTCCTGATGTGCTAGGACGATGCAAATTGGCAGGCATGTCAGGGACCCGAACAGATTGAAAGTTGTGAACGGGTGATCGAATCTTGATGAAAGTTGAGACTTAGGATGACCTCCTGTCTCAGACTTCCCACTTTAAATCCGGACCGGATCCGATAACACTGGGGGAGCTGGAGGAGGGAACTGGAAATCTTGAGAAACGCTTAGAGTGGAGGAAGGCCCGTATCCAGGAATGTTTTTTTTTTTTTGGGGGGGGGGGGTGCCTTTCAGGGGGCGGTATCGCCTGCAGGTCGGACAAAAAAGCTCAAAAAGACATACATCAGACGGAAAAGCCTATAAAAATGATTATTTGTGTATGGTTCGGGGGGGGGGGGGTCAACCCCCTTGTCAACAAGCACAAGTCCTAGATACGTGTCATTGACATAACCTGACGGGATTCGGGGGAGTTGGGATTTCTAGCAATCCTGCGAGTTCGGCATACTTCCTGATGTGCTAGGACGATGAAACTTGGCAGGTATGTCAGGGAACCGAACAGATTGACTTGAGAATAGTCGTTTCCCCGATCAGACCACTGTGGGGGGAGTGGATGGCTGGGGAGTCCGGAATCTTAATGAAATTTCGGATTTAAATGAAACTTGTCAGTTGGAAAGAGCCATCGCCTCAGATGTTCAGTGCCAAGTCCGGGTCGGGTCCGATAACTGTGGGGGGATGGGGGGGTGCAGAAAACTCAATAAACGCTTAAAGCAGAGGGATTGGGACGGAAATTAATGGAGAGAACAAGCATTAGGCCTAGATGCAAAATTGACTGAGCCAGATGGTTTTGGGGCTCTGTGGGGGGAGTTGGGGGGGAATTTCTGGAATTCCGGTAGTCGCGAGTTAAAATAGTTCCAGATGTACTAAGACAACGGAACAGCAACGAAACCTTACAGGCATATTATTAGCCCGACCTGATTGACGTAAGAACCTGACAAAACATACCCCCGGAAACTGCCGTTCCTAGATCCGAGCAGTTTTGGGGGAGCGAAGGAAGGGAAATATGGAAATTGAGTTCTGCAAATTGCAGATATGTAAACATGCGTTCGAACTACATGCGACCACGGTTGGGGGAATTGAAGGAGGGTGGAGGGAAACTTTTGATATGCACAAAAAACAAACGGATGGACCGAATGAGACGCAAGTTCGACAGTGCCGAGTTTATGCGACCTAGATTTGTTATTTGGCGTCAGTGCCGGATTCGGCCAAGGTAGGGGGGGGGGGGTACCGGAAATTTGCAGATAGACTATGCTCCGATTTCAGTTAAACTTGATGGGTTGGAAGAGGGGATTAACAGATACGACGTTTATGTTTTTAAGTCCTCTTTGGTCACTGTGGGGGAGTTGGAGGGAGATTGCCGGAAACTTTGAGGCTTGCATAGGGGTCAAACGGGTGCATCAATTTAAATGAAACTTGGAATGTAGAGAGAGCATATACCCTAGATGACATATTTTAGGGTCCCAACCGGATCTGACAACAGTGGTGGGGGGAGGGGGATACCAAAATTTTCTAAAAATGCTCAGGTTCGACTGAAACTTGATGTCTGGTATAAAAGAAGATGCTTTAGATGATCCATTTTTTATCCGAACCAGATTTGGCCACGGTAGGGGGAGATGGAGGGAGTACCGGAAATCGTGTAGCATGTTTAGGAATCAAACGAGTGGATTTATTGGGCTGAAACTTGGAAGTTTGAATAGTCTTGCACATTTGCTACAGACAATCGGAGACGAGGCCGGAACTGCTCAGAATCGAGTGAAACTAAATATCCTATTTCTATTTCCAAACCATATTTGTGGATGTCGGGTACATTATGTGACGTTCTCATCTACTTTCTCGTACCGCCTACTCGTAACAAGTGCCATATGAGCTCGTAGCTCTTGTTTTGTTTCTTTTTGTTCAGTTTTGATTTTAATTTCTTAATCTTAAATTTAATTTCGTAATTTAATTTTAATTTTTCAGTTTTAAATTCTATTTTTATTTTTATTTTATTTTTTTATTTTTTAATTGTCTATCAAACAGGTATACCCCTTCATATTAAGTAAAGACTAAGCCTTAAAGGCACAGAAAACTTGACTGCGCAACTTTCGGCCATCAAACCAACCTGGGGGGCTTAGATAAAGATACAGGGATTTATTGTCGACAGGACCCCCCTTCTTTGTTATCTCGAACCCCCTCCTTAGTGTTCCCAAAGCTAGCTGGCAGGCCCTTGCCCCTTATGCACTGTAATTATGCACGTACGCCCTGTAAAAGTTTGCCTTTGGCCGTGTTTCGGCCATAGTATCGGGGTAGTAGTCAAGAGGTCGTGCGTTCGATTCCTACTCCCGGCACACAAACCTTTTGCTTTTTTTTTCTACTAACTCAAAAGGAAATTCTGTGTTATGAAGTTTATGTTTGTGAATCGTATTCGGCCACGGGGGGGGGGGGGGGGCTGGAAATTCTGTGGCTTTTACAGGGGTCAAACGAGTAAAGCGATTTGAACGAAACTAGGAAAGCATATTTTATCAAGACGCTAAATTGACTGTACTGATATGCTCCGATTCGAGTAGAACTTGACGGTCGGGAAGAGGAGATGTGAGAGATGCGAAGTTTATGTTTGTGAATCGTATTCGGCCACGGGGGGGGGGGGGCTGGAAATCCTGTGGCTTTTACAGGGGTCAAACGAGTAAAGCGATTTGAACGAAACTGAGAAAGCAAAGAGACAATATGTCCCAAACGAATATTTTAGGGTCCGGACCAGACCTGAACATGATGGGGGGGGGGGGGGGGGGGGTACTGACATTTTTCGGAAAACGCTCGGATTCGAGTGAAACTTGATAGTCTGTAAGAGAAGATCCATTTATGTGTCCGACCCAGATTCGTGCGCGGCAGGGGGAGTGACCCTGTCGTCCGGTCCTGTCTAGTCCCTGTAAGAAGGAGGGAATGCCAAAGCACCAGCGAGTGATTGCCATTGCATTCGACTGGGTCCGTGACTTGAAGCTGGAGACGATCAGAAGTGAAATAATCTTTATTGTTTGTATTGGTACATTTGTTATAATGGTTAAGCTAAGGTCTAACTTTTAGTATCAGTTTACGAGGTTTATCCTTTGAATTTCAATAAATGGAGTTTACGGTGTATATTATTTTGTTTTAGATAGCCTATTATTTTTTTTATTATTTAGGTTGTTTCTACACTATGATGAGATTTATAGTCTATTTTAGATATTTTGTTATGTTCGTTTGGTATGTTGTGAAAAGCCTTAAGCTCATTCACGTGATAAGTTCAATGATTCACCCCGACATTCCGCGCTCATTACGCTTGGTATCTGAAACAATCTGTGCTGCTGTGGCATCTGGACCTCTCTTTTTGATGGAGACAAAACAGGAGCAGATGACAGGTCAAGAGACAAACACTCTTTTTTCGGACGGGAGTAAAGCCCGTCGAACAAACAAGACAAAATATTTGTGTGAACTTCCTAATCTTAGACATAAAAACACGAGCCTCAGTTGCTTGGAACCCGAGGAGATGCTCACTCCCACAGCAGCTGCACAGTAACTGCCCAGTCGGTGACCACGAACCGTGTTTTTTTTTATTTATTTATTATCACCAAAAGTGGTAAGTCATAAAGACTTGTCACTACATACAATGTGAACATAAGGCACTAGTAATACAAATAAATCTATACAGTGAAAAATAAACTGAATTAAACTTAAGTTGGCAAAAATGGGTCTGCATAAGCACTCGAATAAAATGTTGACGAAACAATCGATCGTTTGAAAATATCTACGTTTTCCGACATAACAGTTTCATCTGGTAGTGCGTTCCAATCTTTACAAACCCTATTTTGAAAACTATAAATGCCAACACGTCGGTTTTGCTTTGGCTGATAAAGTTTAAATCTGTGCTGACGTGTTGACGAGAAGACGAGAAAAGAAGCGAAAGACAAAACATTCTCGTTGTTCTAACTTAACGATTCTAACAGTAATTGTGCCCCGTGAAGACGATGCCAAGCAATAATCAGAAGTGTTACTTGTAGATCTTCGTTAAAAGACTCTAGAAATCGATGTTTTCACTTCTGACTTTCCAAGCCATTGAGGCTCCTTTTATGGGATCGATCATGCAGTTAGTTCGTGCAAACAGTTGGCAGAATGTTATAATTGTTCGTGTTTACTCCACGAGCCTTATTTTTTGTAGAAAAAAGACGATTTGTCTTATGTCCTGTCCTCTGCTCCGGTTCTGGCTCCATCAGAAGCCGGGACCGAAACGCCAAAGAAAAAGCGAGTGTTTGCGATTCCAAGCGTGGTGACAGCGGATGTCGGGTTGAGCCACGTGATTTGCATGGGACGAATTCGATACAAAAACTAACTTGAATGAAACAGCTTTTACTCATTAGAATCTTTTGAAGACACGAAAAATTCCGGTTTCAAGTTTTTCACCGTCTCTAGAAACCAGTATGCCGCATAGTAATACTAATAATGTCTATTAAAGCCGAAAGGCAAAGCGAAGGAAACTTGGGTAGGAAGAAACAATTTTTCCTTCAGCATTAAACATGGGGCCGAGCAAACGAGCTCGTATCCCTGCCGGTTCCCAGTGATCGACATATATTGTTATGAAGTGTTTTTGAAATTAAAGAACCTGAACCTCAAATTAACTGACTTATTTCTTACATGTTGTTCCTTTCGCATCGAGCAGAAATGTCTTATTGAGTTGTCGGGGAATACTGGGTAAAATTTGTGCCATCCGGTCGAATCAGGATCTGTTTATTGACAACGCCTCGCAAGCAGTCAATTAGTAAATGAACATTTAATCAAACACCGTGCATGGACCGAGGGGTCGACGACTCTAATTTTTGATGGACACCATTCCGGAATAACCTAATAATCCTGACCATTCCGGATTGTTCCTAACCATTCCGGATTATTCCTAACTATTCCGGATTATTCCTAACCCTCTGTATGGGATATAATTCCGGTTGAAATTAGAAATTCGAGTCATCTGGCATCGTTCATGTCTACAGTGAAGAGATTTTTCCTTGCAAAAGGATAGTAATGATGCGTGAGTGTTTTTTGTAAGCAGAATGTTTGTTGAATATGTATGAACCGTGTATGAATGGCATGTAGAATAATATAAAAATAGTGTTACCACATTATGTAGAATAGAGAAGACTGCCACCTAATAAAACTGAATCCAATCTAATATAATCCATTCCGGATTATTCTTGACCATTCCGGATTATTCCTGACTATTCCGGATTATTCCTTCGGGACGTGTACACCATTCCGGGAGAGTCGTCGACCCCTCGGCATGGACGTAATCGAGAACTCCGATTTGTTTTTGGGATCCCAAAACGTAAGTGGAGGGATACCTATGACATCGCAAAAGTTGTCCGTCTGTCCGTCCGTCCGTCCGTCCGTCCGTCCGTCTGTCCGTCCGTCTGTAAGCACGATAACTCTCGAAGGGAATGAGATATTTTGATGAAACTTGGTGTGAGGGTTCGTTGGGTCGTCGGACCAGTCAAGTTCGTAGATGGGCTTTGTAGCTCTACATTTAGGGGTGGGGGAGGGGATTCAAATTAAGGGACAAACAAAATATTTTGAAACAGCTAATGTGATAGTCGATTATGGGGTAAGAAGACATGCTGAACACGATGGTGAAAACCATTTTGTCGTCGGACATGTAGTTCGCCCGGAATCCGGCCAAAACCGGAAAGTTTGTCGAAAGTACAAGTTTTATTTGAAGTTGATTAGATGTTCGATTTAGGGGTAGGAAGACATGCTGAAGACGATGGTGTAAATTATTTTCTCGACGGACAAGTATTTCGCCCGGAATCCGGCCCAAACCGGAAAGTTTGTTGAAAGTAAAAGTTTTATTTGAAATTGATTAGATGTTCGGTTTAGGGGTAGGAAGACATGCTGAAGACGATGGTGAAAACTATTTTCTCGATGGACAACTATTTCGCCCGGAATCCGGCCCAAACCGGAAAGTTTGTTGAAAGTAAAAGTTTTATTTGAAGTTGATTAAATTTCGATTTAGAGGTAGGGAGACATGCTGAAGACGATGGTGAAAACTATTTTCTCAACAGAGAAGTATTTCGACCGGAATCCGGCCCAAACCGGAAAGTTTGTCAAAATTAAAAGTTTTGTTTGGAGTTGATTAGATGTTTGATTTAGGGCAAGAAGACATGCTGAACACTTATGTGAAAACAAGTTTCTACCCGGACACGTAGTTCGTCCGGAATCCGGCCAAAACCGGAAAACTGTTGGAAGTCAAAGTTTTATTTCTAGTTGATTAGTTAAGCGATTTATTGGTAAGAAGAGATGCTGAGTCCCTGTGTGACAATCGTATTTTACCCGGACATATAGTTCGACCGGAATCCGGCTGGAATCGGAAAATTTGTTATAAGCTAAATTTCTATTTGAAGTTGATTAAATGTTCATTACTGGGGAAAGAAGATACCCTGATTTCGTCTTTGAGCTTTCTTTTTTTGCCGGACAAGTAGTTCTGGAGTTCGGCCGGAACCGGGAAATTGGCAGAAGTGGCAGGAAGTTTTCGTCAAAACAGATATGACTTATAGGGGTAAACACACATGCTGAATCCAAATCTGAACTTGGTTTTCTCAGGTGATTAGCTATTTGGCCTTAATCTGTTTCTGAATTTTAATTGTAAAAATGTTCAAGGAGTCTGGCGAAGACTGGATCTGGCTAAGACAAGACCCAGTTGTCTGGATCAGATATTGAATTTTTGGGATCCCATCGAAACCTTTGGTCTTGTTGGCATTAGCGATGTAGTCTGTTATGATATCTATGTTGGGTTCGTGGATGCTTGGCTAATTGTGTTTGGGTTCTTCCTAGGCTTCATTTCCTCGCTTTGCTGATCTAAATCCCGATGCTTTCTAACTGTACGTCAATTATTATTTTCTTACTTACTTTGCATACAAATGGCCAAAATGTCGAAAGTATTGCTGTTTGACAGCCTGTTATGAGGTAATTTAAACGTAGACAATTTCTGGAAACCAACCAACTACGCCTTGTTTACTATCCTTCCATCACCTCCGGTTTTATAGACACCCGAAAAATGTCGGCAGTTTTTTAGATTACGGTATCCTGGAACCAAAACGTGCGCCTGTCAGATTGCTGTCTTTCCTTGACCTCGTAGGAACGCTGCCACAAGACCACGCGATCTTGCTCGGTTTTTCTTTGCAGGACCTTTGAATGTAAATTATATTCATAGATAAGAAAGTGCGCAGTTAAACTTAGTCCCGTTGGAAGCGAACTTCGCTTCTTTTCTGCAGAAACAACACGGAAGTCCTCGTAGTTGAGTGGTTAAGTCATTGTTCAGATTGGTGTAAATAGCTGGAAAAGACCTTTTAGTAGCCTACAGTCAATCTAGACTTCGACATAGAACAGATTGCAACATAGATGTTTTTGACCCTGTCTGAATCAGAAATTCTCCATAACTTACCCAAAATCTAAAGTGCTAGCGTGGGGCCAAATTATTTTTTTTTTGCATTTTATCGTTTTTTCTGTATATTTGTTTGAAAAAAAGTCGGACGAACTGTGGCTTGCGAATCATGCTTTTGTGCTACTTTAGCCCACAGAAACCGTTTCCGTGGCTTATTTTCAGTTTCAGAGACGTCTTTTTTATTTATGTTTTTTATGTCAAAGAAATAGCAAATGAGGCATTTTTAGAGTATCAATTGACGTCCTGGAGCTGTTTCTGGGGTCGCTTACGTGTACAAAATGACGGGCGGAAAGACCATCTGCACCTTGACTAAACGACACGAGAAAACGATTAAGACAACTTTGCTGAAATATATCATCTTCGTTCTTATTCTAATATCTCGATACGAAACTCATAGAAATGAAGTGAAAAAAAAAATATCTAGTAAAAACAATATGTAATGCCTGTAATCGATGTCACTTCTTGAATAACTAGTAAAGATTAACATCTTCAGAAATAAACTTCCAATTCAACTGTATGAAGATAGTGGGGGGTCGCAGCAGGGACGGCTGTGTACGGCTTCTGTGTCATCCAGTCCGTCAAACCAGCTAGGATACCAGAAACAAACAAGGCCAAGGTCATAGGCTTCTATAGGTAGCATAAGGATGATTGACTTCTGCAGACATAGGTGGACTCGGAGCCAATTAACCTAGTGTTGTTTTGCTCTCGGTGGACTGGAAATAGTAGAGTCCTGTGCCAGACCTTCAAGTCCTCCAGTCCAACCATCTGGGGAGCGGAGCGCTGTGCGAGTTGTCCAGGTCCCCTCATCCGAGCAACTAACAAAACCCAAACCGTCTGTGATGGCGTGTACATTCTAACTAAATTACCTACCCCTTGTGGTACAGGTAGTCTTCCCCCAGAAATTTAAGCTCATAGATGTCTTGGAATGAATATATCCTGCGGGAATAGCTGGACTGCGGAGCGCTTTGGGTGGCTTCCAAATTCTCCAGTCCAACCAAACTAGCCGCACTGGAACCGCATGTGCCATTATATACAATCCAACGAAATTTCCTGCCCCTTGTTGCGTGGTATTCCCTGAAAGTGGTCCTGTCCCGGTTTAATTTCGGGGGGGGGGGGGGGGGGGTATAAGCCAGATGGCCTGTTACTTCGGTGCTAGCCATCCTAGATTTGGATTTAAGAAACAAGGGGGAGGTTCAACCCCCTAACCCCCCCCCCTGGATAAGGCCTTGGGGCGGCGTCAACGTCTTTATAGATGGTACAGGGATCAATACTTTCAGCAAAGTCTAATCCTCGACTGCAAAACTCTAATCCACCAGTGGAAATTTAAAATAGCACCGTATGGATGATACAAAAACGGTATCAAATTGTCAAGTCAATGGAGTGACCGTACAGTTCTTTACAAATTTCCAGAAGTGACTGATATGGCATTCGCATTTCTGTTGGTAGATGAAATGCATACTGCGAGCTGGTATAAGTTTTGCGGAGGGGGGTAAGTATGGTTGTGGTATGGCATGGTTATAAATATGTGCTGGGGTGTGATTGCTTAGGCTCGACAGGTTAGAAGGCACTGAAAATTCAACAAGTCAGTTGACTTATACCCCCCGCCCCGCCACCCAAATTGAAGGATAAAACACTAGATACGGCGATATACCAACTTTCAGAGAGTACCACATCGAAAGTGGTAGGCAACTTTTTGTTAGATTATCTACATCATCACGGACAGGCTGTGTGTGGCTAGTTTGTTTAGACTGCAGTACTTGGAAGCTTCTCGCAGTGCTCCTTAGTACAGGCCACTATCTGGAATTTCCATATTTGAAATATAATTTGTTCAGTGCTCCGATATCTGCAAAAAATTTCAAATCCAGGGCGAACTTAAAATCACATGTTTGGTGCTAGGCGAAAAAAAAAAAATCAAAACCCTAGTTCAAAATAAAAAAGTCATAGAAACTAGGAGTTCGAGCTCAGACTGGACACATCGCTTTGCGGTCGGACCAGCGGTGTCGTTTTGTGACATTAGCTGTGGAATGCATAGTCGTAAGAGGGGTGACTCGAGAGCTTTGTATATATAAAAGTGGAGCGTCGACTGGCTTGCCAAGCTTATTGCTTTACTCCTGCACAAAAAGCTCCCCACGTTCAGGTTCTAGAAAGATCGAGAAATTTCGATATTTGTATTGTAAATTCCCTAACCTCGTACTTTTTCCCTTTTTTTGTCTCGCCATTCTGGCGGAATAAACGTCTTTCATTCAGTCAGTATCGTTTTATTTTATTAAAACAGGATTCAGCAATTGCAGCTTTCAAACCATTCCTGCTGACTTTACAATGGTCTGCGCGGATCCTGGACCAAGTCGGCCCCGGTAGAACCTTTACAGTTGTATACGGACGTTGCGCACGTGTTCAGTTTACCAGGCACAGTTTCGCGCTTAGAGAAGTCGGGTAGTGACCGCATGGAGATCTGAAAATAAGGAGGGCTTCCCACAACTAGGGACGTACTACACGTAACGACGGAGGTCAGCAAAAAGAGGTGTTCGTCGGTGCTTTCGCAAACGACTACATTCGTCTTTTTTCTCGCGTTGGCTCCAGGCTTGCAAATTATCGCTGTTGGATTTACTTTCTATTTTCCGTGTTACGCTTGGTTGAACCGATGAGAGGTTCTTGCCCTGTGTTATTACTCTTTATACTCGGACCGGCGGCTTATGTCCCACTTGGGATCATTATATGGTAGCGTTCGAGCGGCGGCAGTATTCAACCTTCGAAGGCGTATTTAGGATCGTAGTCTTTCGTTTGGTAGTTCGAGCTGACTTACTGTATTGATAAATCGGTATCACAAAATTCCTGATTCTTCACAACAACTTTTGCTTGGCTTATTTCTAATTGGTATCTCAATCGCATCTCTTTCAATTCTCATCTGCGTCAAAACCGCTCTTCTGTTCCTGCTCTCCGTTACCACCGTTTCCGTTCTTGCACCACATCAGATAATCCTGAAAACCTCAGTTTCCAGGATGCTACGTTTTTTTAGCAGGATATCGAAACCTCAGCTTCCAGGATATTCAAACCAAAGTCTAAGTTTCCAATGGGAAATGAATATTCTTTTACGTCTTTTATATTTTCTGAACTAAGATTAAAATCGCTTCTGCTAATTAATTATTAATGACCAACCCAATGTTACACTCCTTCCTTCCCTGAAAAGTTTTGTCTCCGACAAAACAGAACCACGCCAAAATCTTGATCTCGTCTATTCTGTTTTCTACTGCTTAAACTTATTCTTGATTTCCATTATTTTTAATTCTACCAATTGATCGACCTGTCTAACCTGAGGTTCAAACACGTCAACCTGATTTCAGTATCGGCTTTGTAAAAGTATAATCTGAGTTCTTAAAAGCCTCAACTCTTGCTTTGCCTAAAAGTCTTCATAGCGGTGACTAAAAGGTTTTATGGACCCGAAGTCGATGCTCCAGCTCCACAAGCTGTCTACTTTCCTGGCAAAGGGTAATATTGTATACAAAGATCTAAATACAAGAAAATAAATTCTACATCCCTTCCCCCTTTCCAAAAGTTCGTTCAGGGTAGGGTTTATTTTTATTTCGACGAAATCAAGTTTTGAATCTCCGACACAACTATCATAAAGAAGGAGTAGTATCTCAAACGCTGGTCATTTAAGTTTACTCTATTCTACTTTTGGACGGGAAATAATTTAGAAAATCAACGCAGTTACTTTAAATACGAATTATTTGAAATATTTTGCTTACGAATCCACCTCCCAGAACCAAAGAAACGAACAAACTTTCCCTTTTTAAAGTTCTACTGAAACCATGTGCAAAATCGGAATTTGTGGTCACGACGCAAGAAATCGGAAACTACATTACCACGATTTTGAAATTCGCCTTGCCAAAGCAGTTGTCAAATTTACAATCATCAATATTTAATTTCGTATTCTCCTCCGTATTCTCCTCCATTGGCACTTGATGCTCGGCGAGGACGCGGCTCGGTGAGTCTCCATGCGGTCAGCTTCCATGACCTCTATGCCAGCATAGCTGAATGAGTTTGCAGCGACGTTCCTTTATACAACCGGTCGTCAGCTCCTATGAACATAAGCAAATTAGCATACAATAAAATGCCGGCTAGTAAGACTTTACTAGCCGATGGCTAGAATCGGCTGTCCTCTGACCCCCGATTTTAGCCATAAGCGACTGCATAATAGTTGGCTGACGTTTGGCCATTATAATGGTATGGCCATTTCGATAACTTCGCTGAATAAGTAGTTTCGCTTATATACATGCTTCTGTACACACAGGCGTCTTTAGAAGTTGGCTCACCCTTAGCCGTTACAACTTTATCGCAATACTGATAAATATGTCACCGATGAAGTTAATACTTCATAAGCAATTTCGTAATATAGGTTGTCGTAACCTCTTACTTTCATTAGGCTTGTTGTTGTGAGTGACCTATGATTCCAGGTCTCAAAATGGTTCAGTCGCACTATCATCCCCCCTTTAACTTAACTGTTTTCGGGTAGTGACTGAATTTCGATTAACTGCTCAATTGCAGTCTCCCAGGTACGGTTCGTAGTCTACCGGGAGTGTGCGACAAAATGTCAATAGTTGGTCAACGGATAATTGTACTTGTAGATCGATAGACGTCTGTTTCGCGATGACGTAATCAATCAAGGACGCCATAAAGACGCATCTTGACATGAAATAGTAATAAAATTGATGTATAGCTACGTTTCTCCTGGGTTCTTCATTAAGAACCTCTGGCGATATAGACCACTCCTCGTCCACATACAGGTTGACTCCCAATCCAATGAGGGGTGGTGATTCAGCTTGTCTGTCTTTCTCCGTAGTGTATGTGGACGGTGTCTTTCCTCCTCCACGCCTTACAACGGCAACACACTGATAATCCTTGGGTTCACTTCTACTTTAAATCAAAATCTGTAAAATAGTAAACGCATTATATCTAGAACACTTTCATAACCGCTTACTTCGCGATATTATCACGTCTTCTCTTTGTGATAATTTAAGATTCCGTATTTCTTTCAAATTTTTTTTTCTTTTTCTTCACGTTTTACTTGTTCACGTGTTTCGGTATTATTTAAAGCTCCACGTCTTTGATATTTAAAATGTATCAAATGCCAAGACCGCAAATTACGTGGCAGTTTAAATTCCTCTCGACTTCTCGTTTGTCCTTAAAAGAACGCCAATGATAACTCTACCGCAAGTTTTGAGAGTTCAGCTCGTGACGTATTCGATTCAGATTTAATGGGCTTGGTTCTTTTGTACGGCAAAACAGCATAAGAAGCTATTTCTAATCAACTCTGGTAACATGGGGAGTTGGATGGTATACTTCTATTGATAAACTTGCTACCGTGACACTGCTTTGAGATTCAGAATAAACTGACGATTTGCGGATGCCAGTGTCTGTCTGACTTTCGTCATTATCTAAACAACACTTATCTCTCCTGTTAATCTCAAATTGAACAACTAGGACAGCAATTTAAGTAAAACTCAAACTTCGTTTTCTGTTAATCGACTCTTACACAAATCAAGTTTGCATTTCAGTTAAAATTAAACGCAGTTGCAGTTAAGCAGTTAAACCGCTAGGTCGTTTGGCTAAAACCAAACCGCAGATCTACGTCAGAAGTAGCAATATTTAAAATCTGGGCTTCATAAACTCTACAGGTCTTCGTTTGTGTCATAGCTTTCAGGCATAATCTGTTAGTTGAGCTACGTGACCTTCTCTTTTCAACAAAAAGGGAGCGAACTCTTACTTTTCAGGGCAAAAGTACTTAGGGAAGATTTTGGGACAAACAAAAATCGAACAAAATTTCTTTACTCAGTATTTCAGGGATTCAATTATTTTGTACATTCGTTCAATCTAGTATCATAATACAATCTAGGGATTATAACTGATTGATTATTACTGAGCCCTCTGACATGGTACAGTAAAACAAAATAATAGACAGGTAAAATACCGCGTAGTTTCGGTCAAGGGGACCAACATTGACCGAGCTCACTCCAGGTTTATCAGTGCATGACATCACTACACGTTACTTCCTATTTTAAGTTGCTTAATTCTCCAATATTTTCTCACCCTGATTTAATTCAAACAAAATTTTGCTCTTTCGCTTCTCTGTTTACCTACTGGCTCAGACCAAACTTAATGCAAATAAAATGGTTAAAGGAGTTTGACACTCCCTACTAACTTGGTGAATTAGACAATCTACGTTTTCTGACATTATATATAGATCTTTAGGTTGAAATTCTTAGAAATCGTACCCGTCTCCGGTGCCTAAACAGTTAGCTATTCTGTCTTTGGCACTTTCAAGCGTATTACATAACAATAGACCAATAGCTAAAACATAATTTGGCCTTTAATGTTATAACTCTGGGTCTATTATTGATTTATTAAACTTTATGATTTCTTCCATCTTTCTGAAACAAGGAAACTAAACTAAACTTTCTTGTCCATGTATTATTTGCTACGCCAAACATAAAATGAAGCAAGATAAAGCCAACCGAGTACGCAGTAAAACAGCAACATTACTAATTTATTTTAGCGACCACCGACTACTATTCTGTTATTGTATGTGAACAAAATCGCAATAGCTCGACGAGTTTATCTTGGGCTTCAAAGAGCAAGTCTTGCACGTCTGCAAGGTGACCTTTGACGCCCCGGAATTCAACTGTTGTAACATTTATTATTTCTGCAGTCCTTAAGATTTTCTGCTTATTTTGCTAACTTGATCTTCTGTTCGCGCGTGTTCCAGCTTTTCTTCTGAAACCCTATCTGCGCCTCCATCTTTTTCCTCTTGTTAACTTCCCATATTTGTCTGATCGTGTTTATTTGTCTTTCATCTGTAATAAAACACTGACAACTACTATACATGTAATTTACTTTTAGTAATTTACCCCTCTATTTATTGCCTTTGAATTTCGGGTAAATAAGGGCTTCCAAGCTTATCATACCCTAACCTATTTGGGCGGCGAACTTCTCTGGACGTTTGTCTAGTACCTCTCGTAGCCAGATCAAACCTAACACCTTGCATTGCACCGCGGCGCGCGGCTTGAGTACGTAATCTAAGCGCCTCTGAACGAACCGTAGGGTGGCTTAAAGCTCTATCACGAATTAAAATTGGTGGGGGGCTATTAAGATCAATAGGATCTTCAGACCCAGGGTGATCAGATTCGAGTTCCCCAAACGGTCCTCTCAGTTCCGGCATACTACCAGAACGGTCGACCCCAACATTGACCCCGTCGCTAAAATTCGACCCGAGCCCAGAATGACCCGGTGTCTCCTCAAGTGTGCCCCTTCCAAAACCTTCCCGTTGAGGGCTGGTTTCTTCTGATTCTGGTAACCGAGATACTTTACCCCCCCGAGACTGAGGTGTCTCAATTACCGTTTGATTTGGTGAATCTTCTTCTGGTCGAACAGGTGATAGGTCTGGGGACCTGTCAACCCGCGTACTAGCCTGAGGATAGTTATTACCCGTGAATGAATCGTTTATACCCCCAGGATCACTAAACGGATCCTGCGCAACTGTGCTCTCGAACTCTAGACGGTAGTTTGGGGCCTCTAATGACGGTATCCCCACCCCAGCGAGATTTTCGTAGAAATCATGAGATGGTGTGATTCCCTGTCTCAAAACTGGTGCCTCGCCAAAAGTTGGCGTAGAGCATCTAACAACTGTCCTTGGTGTGAAAAGTTCTCTTTTCATCAGCGCATCCTCTAATAATTCGCTCTCGAGACTCGAGGAGCTTCCCAACCCCTGCCTGCGAACAGGTGTTTCAGTATAGGGGTCATCCCATTCTAAATCTTCAGAGCCCAGAGAATAACGTCTTTTGCAATCCCCATGTTCATTTGGTTGATCCGTATGATACGGCTGTAATGTTAAAGGGCGGTGAAATAGAGGAAGTTGGCGGAATTTCGGAAAATCCTCCATCGATTCCGGACCCGGAACCGAGGATTCCGGTCTAAAAGCAAAATCTCTCGCGCCAATATCATACATGTCCTCAGTAAGTGGGTTGGGTATAACGGAGGGTGGGTTTGGTGGGTCGCAATCTGGGATAGTTTTCTGACCTGCAGGTGGACTGTCCCACCAAGTAACTGTTTTTCCGGTACGCGAACTTTCAGGTTTGTTTCCGGTCGGATTTTCTGCGGAAGAGGAAATGGGTGCCGGAATTTCGTCAAAATTAGGCGGTATAATCAGTTCATCTTGCATAACGTCTCTTTCCCACAGACTCCTGGGAATGTACGTTTTCAAACGATTGTAATGGACAATTTCCACCCGTCCGTCTGATAGCCTTGTGATTTTAAAGTTTAGGCCATTTTCCAAAACTGCATTTATTCGATAAGGTCCCACCCAACGTATCTTGTCCAATTTTCGCAACCTCGCGTCGGGTGGCGTATGCAAAAGTACAAGGTCACCGACCTTTAGGGGTTTCTGATTTTCGGTTCTATTGTAGTAGAACCGCTGACGTTCCCGAGCGATATCGGAGTTGTCCCTGATCATTTGATACGCAGTTCTCTGCCGAGTAATCATTTCCGATTTGTAATCCGAATCCAGATTATAATAGACCCTACTGTTAATGACGGTGTCCGTCGGAAAACGGGCGTCGCGAAGGAACATAGCATAAAATGGGTTGTCCGAGATGGATTCGTGAAAAGCTGTGTTCATAGCAAATTGGACATAACAAAGTTGGTCTTCCCAGTCTGAATGTCCCCTATCCTTGACATATAGACTTAAAATGTTTGCTATATCCCTATTCCGCCTTTCGACCGCCCCGTTACACATTGGATGATACGCAGATGTACGAAGCTGCTTAATGTCAAGAAGTTCAAGTATACCCTTGAATACCGCATTTATGAATTCCGTACCCTGGTCACTTATCAAACGTTCACATGCCCCATAAATTAAAACAAAATGCTCAACAAAAGCCCTTGCGACAGCTTTCGCTGTTTTATCTGCTATGGCCGTAAGAACGATGTATTTCGTAAAATGATCAGTGATGACGACAATATATTTTGAACCATGACTAGAAACGGGTAATGGACCGAGAAGGTCGATACCGACCATATCGAGTGGTCTAGAGGACTCGGGTATGGTGCCCAACGGAGCCCTTGGTGTGTGGTTAAGGCCTTTGCGTTGACAACAATCAAGGCAACACTGCACATATTGTTTGACAACGTTGTACATGTTCCGAAAGTAAAAACGGTTGCGCACGCGCTCATATGTCTTAAGAAACCCAAAATGACCCGATATTTTTGAATCATGGCAATCAAATAGAACTTCCGGAATGAGTGAACGAGGTAAAACTGGTACTACCCGCAAATCAGGCCTGCGACAGTTTTGATACGGTGTGTAAACGTAACAGAGTAAGCCGTCGTCAAGAACAAAGTTTTCGATTTCACGCAGGACTTGAGTTTCGATTTGAGAGGGCAACCCACTGCCATGTTTAAGGTAATTACGTACCGCAGAAGAAAACCCGTCCTTCCCTTGCAATTCCCGCAGTTCCTTTGAGGAAAACTGGTTATCCGCCTCTGGTATTACGGCCATTATCGCGGGAGCTGGAATAGTCGTAGGGAGCCTACTTAGAGCGTCTGCAACGACGTTCTGAGTCCCGGGGATGTGCGTGATCTCGAATTCGTACCCTTGCAGTTCCATCTGCATTCTAGCCCACTTTCCGGTAAGATCCTTCCCTGTACTCTTCATCAACCACTGAAGAGGCTTATGATCCGAGGCAACAATGAATTTTCTACCGAGCAAATAAGGGCGAAATGACCTGATGCAGTGAATTATGGCTAAGGTCTCCTGTTCAACCGCCGCATGTTTGACCTCGGCGTCGTTGAAAGTACGTGACGTATACTGTAAGACCTTTTGCCTCCCACCCTGTTCCTGGGTCAAAAACCCTCCACATGCCTTTTTGCTAGCATCGCAAAAAATTTTCATCGGTTTCGCGGACCGACCAAGATCTGGAAGGCCAAGTATAGGTTCTTCTAACAATTTAGATCGCAGCTGTTCAAAAGCTTTCTTCTCCTCATCCCCAAAAATAAAAGGTACCTCCTTTTTGGTAAGTTTAATTAGGGGTGATGCTATAGCCGAAAACTGGGGGACGAATTTGCGAAAATACGAAAACAGACCTATACATGAGCGCAGTTCGCTGACGTCCTTTGGGTATGCAATGTTACGAACCGCACTTAGCTTATTGGGGTCTGGACGGACTCCGTTCTTATCGACCCGATGACCCAAGAAAATAACTTCCTCCTTAAAAAAATCACATTTCCGCGCTTTCAATTTCAGACCGGCTTTGCGGAAAGCGGTAAAAACTTTAATCAACAAAGCCATGTGCGAATCGTCGTCTTCTGAGGCGTTTATAACGTCATCCAGATAGACGGCGACCCCTTCATCAAACAGATGTTTCAAAATTCTATGCATAATTCTACTATAAGCCGCAGGCGCGTTTTTTAGACCAAACGCGAGTTTCGCGTATACGAACTGGTCGTATCCTGGAGCTGAAAACCCCGTATATTTGCGGCTTTCCGGATCGATTTCCATCTGCCAATAACCACTCAAACAGTCAAGAACAGAGAAAATCTTTTTGCCATGCAATTTGTCTAAAATAGCAGCTATATGAGGGAGCGGAAACTCGTCTCCCACTGTCACATCATTCAGGCGACGAAAGTCGGTAACCGCACGGTAACTTCCATCCTTTTTCCCGACCAACAATAACGGAGCTAGCCACGGCGAAGCGGCTGGCTCTATAACCTTACAAGCCAACATACGGTCAATTTCTGCCTTTGCAACGGGTTCAAGGTGGACTGGAATGCGATAGGGACGAACTTTCTGTGGGGGTGCATTACCCACATCAATTACAAAAGGCTCAATGTTGCAAGTTCCCAAATCGAAATCGTCCTTCGCGAAAACGTCATGATTATCAGTTAACAGCTTCTCTACTTTTTGTTTTCGAACTGGGTTTTTCGCGAGGTGATCTAATTTGAACATTTTAAGAAACGTATCCACTTCATTGTCTGGCAGAAAACCAGGACCCGTAACAACCTCTGTTGGTTTTAATGAGTCGGTAACACTCATGCAAATATTTTCATCCGGAATCCAAGCTTCTGCATTCGCCATATAAAACAAGGGAATTTTTATATCTTTGTCCGAATAGTTTTCTATGAATAACTGAAACATGCCGTCCTGCGTAGTTACCAGTTGCTCCGGTAGGACTAAATCTGGAAATCTTTCGCTCATTTCCTTCGTAGGCGAAACCAAAAACAACCCGTCCGTATCAATTGGCCCCCTACTGGTAGATAACACATAACGTTTACTGGTTTTTGTCTTAACGTTAGTCCTAGAAACGAGTTGGAGACGGTGTATGCGTTTCGGTGGTTTCACAGCTTCCACCTCCGGTTTTACCAACCCGATTTCAGACTTTTTACAAGTATTTTCAGCATGGGGAAGTGGGCAAGGGTAATCAGGAGGAGGTAAATTAACTACAGGACCCACCGGGTGACAAGGGATCGACTGTGGACTACAAGACTGACTTCTAGTAAAACAACAATTTTGTTCCCTTTGTCCTTTAAGGTTAACCAGATTTGCCGACGGATCAGAAAATTTACAAACAGGCCGAACCTCTCCCCCATTTCCGCCTCTACGGATTAATTTGTCATTTTTAGCATCAACTAGTAGGTCGTACTTCTTTAAAAATCCGTACCCCAAAATCATCGGTATCTTCAGTTTGTCACTTATTAAAAAAGTCTCAAAATATTCATGTTCATCAATTTTTACATACTCTGAAATACACCCAATAATTTCCATAGAATGGCCGGTAGCACTGCTAACATCACTATAGTTTTTAACTATTTTTGATCTAACTAAAACTGGCAACTGCAAAAACATATCATGACTGATAAGGGACACAGAAGCGCCACTGTCTCCAAGCGCACGTACCGGAATATCACATATTGAAGCATTAAAATACGGCAAAGCATTGCAATTCACTCCATTGCAATTAGCAAAATACGACGCAATAAAATTTCCACCCATATTTTTAGTCAAATAAGCCGGGACAGGATGCGCATCAGAATTTACTGAAACGTGACGAAGTGCGCGTCCCCTTACAAGTTTAAACGGCTGCTATTTTCAGACACCAGGCATTCCCTTGCGAAATGTCCGTTTTTCCCACAATTAAAACACTTTTTCGGATTAGATCCGGCGGACTGACTGCGACATTGTCTTGCCATATGCCCGATCCTTTGACAGTTATAGCAACGGATGGTACGTGGTGCGCGACATTCACGAGTAAAATGACCGGTTTTCTTGCAGTTGAAGCAACTCTTACTCGAACCGCCAGATTTTCGGGAATCGGACCTCTCACGGCGACCTTCCCAACCATTCCTGTCCCCTCTCGTGTCACGAGATCTACCCCTATAGCTGCTAGTGTCATTTGACATTTGGTCATTCCGTAACGAATCCCGACGGCGAAATACTTGGCGACTCGAACGCTCAAAAATAGTGCCGTCGCTACGGTTACCTGGTATGTTTTCCCGAACCATACCATCTCGTGAGGTTGTATCAGCTAGTACACTAGGCTTAGTTTCAACTGAAGCGGAAGCAATAGCGGAAAGCATATGAGGCGATTTGGCTTTAGCAAATTCACGTGCCCGAAAATCATTGATCAAAATTTGTGTGGCCTCTTCAAAATCTGTGGGACACTTAGCAACCACCCGCATTCCCAGCGTAGGGGAAAGACTGTCAAGAAGTAGGTTTTTCAAAAGATTTGAATAGCCAAGAAAACTTTCTTCATTTGCCGACGGAACTTGATCAAAACCCAAGAGTTTCAAAGTCTTTAATTTTAGTTTTTCGAAAAATGGGAATGGGTCTTCGCCATCCTCAAGACGAAGAGTTTCGTGAATTAGACGTGCTCTCAAGGACGTGTGTTCAAACTGTCTGGAAAGGGCTTTCCTCAAATCCTCGAAAGACTCGAATTTTGCGTGGCTGGTTAAAAAATTAGCCGCATGACCCGTTGTTTTCATGAATGCCAACCGGATAAGTTCATCGCTCTGAATAGACTTATCCCAGAATTTCAAATTTTCCAGCGTCTCAAGAAATACCAAAACGTCTTCGCTACCAGTGAAGGTAGAGACTTGCGATGCAATTTTACAAAGCGTGTCAAGGGACATTTTTGCTGTGTCTTCGACAGACATTTTACGTTCGCTCAGTAACCCCGTAAAAAAAATAAAATAGAAAAATGCACTCAATACACTAAAACACTATATACCATAATATCTAGTCTACACCTTCCCTCCAAACGAAAGACGACGCGTCACCAGTGAACCGATGAGATGTTCTTGCCCTGTGTTATTACTCTTTATACTCGGACCGGCGGCTTATGTCCCACTTGGGATCATTATATGGTAGCGTTCGAGCGGCGGCAGTATTCAACCTTCGAAGGCGTATTTAGGATCGTAGTCTTTCGTTTGGTAGTTCGAGCTGACTTACTGTATTGATAAATCGGTATCACAAAATTCCTGATTCTTCACAACAACTTTTGCTTGGCTTATTTCTAATTGGTATCTCAATCGCATCTCTTTCAATTCTCATCTGCGTCAAAACCGCTCTTCTGTTCCTGCTCTCCGTTACCACCGTTTCCGTTCTTGCACCACATCAGATAATCCTGAAAACCTCAGTTTCCAGGATGCTACGTTTTTTTAGCAGGATATCGAAACCTCAGCTTCCAGGATATTCAAACCAAAGTCTAAGTTTCCAATGGGAAATGAATATTCTTTTACGTCTTTTATATTTTCTGAACTAAGATTAAAATCGCTTCTGCTAATTAATTATTAATGACCAACCCAATGTTACATGGTCTACAAGTTATGTGTTTTCGTTACTTCAGTGTCGTCGGCGTCTTTGGTTTTTGACGTTACTTGCACCTGCGTAGGTTCTGCATGGCAAGCCAGGTCTCTAGTTGTCTATGCGCCGACAAATATATATCGTATCTTAAATGTGATGCGCGGCATCATGGCTTACCAGTATTTGTCTCTTGCCGCCCGTGTGTCAAAAGGTAGCTTAGTATATTCAAATAATGCAGAAGACGGATATTTCAGCTACGATGCTTTGGCAGCGATATTTCGGCCCTTCTTGGCAAGGGTCCTCGTTAGGCTTTCCTCAGGCTTAACCTCGGTAGCTTAGTGGCCATTTGCTCAAGCACAGGAACATTCGACACACTCTGAAAATGTTTCCTTGTTATTGCAGTTCAAAACGGTGACGTAAGGCAAAAAATGTGTAATTATGTCGGTTCTTACCATAGAAATAATGTCATAGGCTAGGAATCCTGGTTACACTCCTGCTTACAGAATATCTGTAGCTATTTGCGACGATGTCACAGGTTGTGTTCCTCGACCATTGCAATTCTGTTATTATGTTCTTCACTGCATGATAAGAAAATTAGCTCCTCCCCTATCGTTTTTCGTTCCACGATACAGTTTACTTATAATGGTCGGGAGCATCTTACCGTATGTGATAATAACTACCTATGCAGCAGGCATTCTCACCAGGATTCCCTGAATTCGTATCGCCAGTGTACACTCTTGCTCTTTCGTTCTAGGGAGAATAATAACTACCGCAATATATAGCTGGCTTCTCCTTTTAATTAATTAATTAATAATTTTATTACCCATCATAGTGTATAAATACACAAAAAATAGAGTAGGAAAAATAAGGAAAAGCTGCACAATACACAACACTACGTAATCAACAACAAATTGTCAACTAATGATATCATCTCAGTTCCTGAAAACTTCCGTGGAACACAACCAGAAGGTCTACTTTGTTGTCACGGCGCCATAAGTTACCTCTTGTGAGGACGTTTACGTTGCAACAAAATACCGGATCGTAATAAAAGCTTAAATTCTTTTCCGGATTCTAAACCACGAGATATGTTCTAAATTCGTATTCTTGTTTTCTAGGTTTGATTCCTAGCCTAAATTCCTTCCCGGATTATAAATCACGGTTGATATGTGCTAATTTCGTATTCCACCAAGAGCTACGAACAACTGCTCGTAAAAGACATCTCTAGCAGGATACGAGGGCACTACTAAGGGCTTGGTCATACTGGGCTCATTTCCTGGCTTTTTGGGTTGCAAAAGTAGAAAAAAGAAAAAGAACAAGATACAATTAATTCTGAATGTTGTCGTTTTAAATTCAGGAGATCAATTAGAGAAAAACAGCGTGTATAATTATTTTACAGGAACCCTAATTAACCCCTAATTGCAGTTTGCTCCTTATTCCCAAGCTGCCACAAAGCCCATCAAATCTCACGTCCCCTAGAGATTTACAGTTATTTGTGGAATAGGTGACTTTTTGAACCCAGCTTGACCAGGCTCTAAAAGTAACAGAAGCAGTCTCCCAGCAAGCAACGGGAGACTGTTTGGAACTCAAGCTATTCTCTTGTATAAACTCTTGTATTTTTGGGGAGAAATATCTATGGATGAGGATTTGGTGTAACAGCAACAAATAAGACGACGCGACGTACTTTAATCTTTAATTACCAATTGGAAACTGGACTGTTTTGTCATATGATCGATGATATGCCGATCTAAATGAATTGTGACAAAGGGGCATTAGGCTGCTACGATTTGGTATATTGCACTTGTTATTACCTTGCTAATGGAAAAGAGGTTCAAATGGTGGGACTGGCTCACAGACCATTCAGTTTTCGAAGTCAAGCTATTCGTGCAAGATCTTCAAAATTTCTATATATTTACTGGCGGTTTGTTTACTTTGAAGCTTTTAAAGTGAGAATTAGGATTTCAATTCTTGTTTGGTTATTGGGGATGAGAAATGTCTTGGTTCTAAAGCTATTTGTGTATAAAATGTGAAAAACATTTAAAAATTACACTCCACGTCTGAGCGCTTGCGCACTTGTTTCTCAGTAACAGTCGTTTTATCTGCAAAATCAGTCGCTAAAAATGACCAGCCGGTCGGTAAATACCTTGCCCCCCCCCCCCCCCAAAAAAAAAAACATTTTGGCTAGTATCGCCTCTGGTGTCGACATCCAGACCATAAGCACTGGGTACGTCACCAGGCTACACAGCCGTGTCGCTTGCAAGTGCGGTTTAAGGTAATTAAAAGTAATTATTTAAGGTAATTAAATTAAAAGTAAGTATTTTCTAGGTTGGACGAGGACGAGGAGTCAAACGCCTCAGGACCGAATCGGCCCCCGCAGCTGCAAGGAAGAGAGGACGCCCCCGCCGAATCACGAACAAGGTTGGTACATTTCATTTTGCTTATATTGTGTTCCATCGTGTTTTCCATAGCCATAAAAAGCTATCGCCATCTTTCCATCGACATATCCTTTCAGAACTGTCAGAATTGGTAGCATTTTATTCAAACAATGTTTACAACGGATACGTCAGCTATGATTCTTCATCAGCGATATTTCGGCCCGTCTTGGCAAGGGTCCTTGTCACTCTCAATCCTCTGGTTCAACTTCGGGGAAGGAAACAAACCTGTAATAAATAACTGGAGCTTCTACCGACTATAAATATCTTATTAAAGTAAATTATCTTCAAATACCACTACAATGAAAAAACTAGTCCTGATATTTAGTTTTTGACAACGACGCTGTTTTTAGTACGGTAGCATTTAACACATGGATGCGCATCCTCTTGTTAAATGTATGTGGGATGCTCAGGCCCGTACACGAAGATCCAGGACCCCTGCGTGTATGGTCCGGTTGTCCTAGACCGACACCTTTTTGGTAATATAGCAACAAACTTTTCGTCAGAAAAGCTATTTGTTTTATTTAGCGTACATTTACTTTAGAAAATAGTACCAACCATCAGAGGCGTTACTAGCCAAAATGTTGGGATCGACTAAAAGCAAGAAGGGAAGGGAACGGAGAAAACCAGGAAGGCACACTAAAACCAGGAACGGCGTACTAAAACGAAGAAGGCTGTCGCCAGAATTCAAGACTGCGAGAATTGGAAAGCCGCATCGTTCCCTTCCTGTGTTTAGTATTCTTTGAGGGATCTTTCAAATTCAAAGTTCACCATCCGTTCCTCGTTTTATTATCTTGACATGGGTAGGCATTAAGTTTAGTGAGGGGTCGGCAACTATCAAAATTGTAATTAACCTTTTCATTCCTCGTTTTAGTTGAGGTGTCGGCAACTATCAAAATTTAAGTTACACCATTTCTTTCCTCGTTTTGGTAGCTTGTAGTACTAAAACGAGAAAAGAAAGTGTGAATTCTATATTCTTTTCTGTTTTAGTAGCTTGTCGTTATAGTAGCAGGATAGTTCCTTAGAGTACTAAAATCATGAAAAATGGTGGACTTTGAATTTTGATAGCTACCGACCCCTCAAAGACTAATAATTGAGAATCCGCCATTTCCTTCCTCGTTTTAGTACGTTAAGCTACTACCCATGACAAACTACTAAAACGAGGAATGAAAAGGTTAATTAAAATTTGAAAGTTGCTGACCCCTCGCTGCACTTAATGCCTACCCATGTCAGGATACTAAAACGAGGAGGAGATGGTGAACTTTGAATTTGAACCGTTGCCGACCCCTCAAAGAATACTAAACAGAGGAAGCGAACGGTGCGGCTGTCCAGTTTTTCGCAGCCTTGAATGTCTGGAGACAGCCTTCCTCGTTTTAGTATGCCCTTCCTGGTTTTAGTATACCTTCCTGGTTGTCTCCCTTCCCTTCCCTTCCTGCTTTTAGTCGATCCCCAAAATGTTTGGGGGGAGGGAGCAAGGCGTTTACCGACTGGCTGGTAATTTTTACCGACTGTTTTTGCACAAAAAATACTGTTTTCAAGAAGAAAACGACAGTTTTGAACAAAGTCGACTGATTTTCAGAAAAAACGAACTTTTTGACAAAAAATCAACTGATTTTCAGAAAATTTACTGTTTTCATCAAAAAATCAACTATTTCTACGAAAATTCGTGCGAAGCGCCGACTCGGTTATTTTTTACCGACTGGCCGATAACATTGGGGGGGGGGGCGTCCCTGCCAACCATACGTACCAACTATAGTGTTTCATAGTTACATGAAATTACTAGCATGTCGGGGTATCCAAGATGGGGCTCTAGGCAGCTAGGCAGAAGTTCGACACTGTATGCCGAGAATATTTTGTTTTGACCTTTTAAGTGTACCGTCAAGTTTCCCGAAAATACAGCACTCCCACGGGTCATGTATTCTAAGCATCCAGTATGACAATTAAGGGCGTTGAACCGGCAGCATCGAGTTAGGCTCTCGATCGTTGCCGCAATCCCGCAATGATGCGGAACTAAGTTGAACTTAAAAGTTAGAAAACCAGCGTAAGATCAGTACCACGTACTGCACAGCTACTCGGATACTTCTTGGCTAGCGCACCCGCAATTCCAGAGCTTCTTGGGGATGCCCCTGTCCTAGAAAAAGTTTGGCATTTTGTGTTTGTTTAGAAATATTTATCGCTAGTGTGGGGAGGAACAGGTGTAAAAGTAGGGCATTCCAAATCTTTCCAACCGGTATTCGGTCAAAACCGCGAAAAAAAAGCAGCAGCTGAAAAACAGCGACGGTCAAAAGAAAGAGCGGATGCACAAACCACGCCATGCAAAAACAGCGAAAGGGGTAAAACTGTAACGGTCTTTCAGTGCGCTTTTTGGGATCCCAAAACGACTTCGACTTATGACTTCGTAAAAGTTGTCCGTCTGTCGGTCCGTCTGTGAGCACGATAACTCTCGAAGGGAAATAGGTATTTTGATGAACTTGGTGTGAGGATTCTCTGGGTCAAGGGACAGGTTGGGTTCATAGATGAACCCAAGGGGTGGAGTTCAAATTAAGGGGTGAACAAAATATTTTTTAACATCTAATGAGATAGTCGATTTAGGGGGTGGAAAAGACATGCTGAAAACGAATACGAAAATAATTTTCTCGCCGGACAAGTAGTTCGCCCGGATTCCGGCCAGAACCGGAAATTTTTTTAAAAGTTAAATTTTATCTGAAGTTGATTAGATGTTCGATTTAGAGGTAAGAAGACATGCTGAACCATCATTTGACGATAATTTTCTACTCGGACATATAGTTCTCCCGGAATGCGGCTAAAACCGGAAGATTTGTTATAAGTAAAAGTTTTATTTGAAGTTGATTAGAGCATTGGTTCCCAACCGGTACGCGTACCCCAAGGGGTACGCGAGACCCTTGCAAGGGGTACGCGAACGAACCAAAATTGATTTAGTCTGTAGCTTCAAAATCTCGCCTCAGTCATTTTTGATACGCGAACGAACCAAAATTGATTTAGTCCGTAGCTTCAAAATCTCGCCTCACTCATTTTTTATTGCCGAAAGCCTAATGTTACCAGCAGAGGCATCACCAGCCGAAATGTATCTTAAGGGGCAAGGTATTTTTACTGGCCGGCAGGTCATTTTTACCGACTGTTTCTTTTTTTTTTAAGTAACTGCTTTTACGAAAAATCGCGGTGCTTCGCGCCGAATCTTAGGGATGGGTGTTGTCAACCTGTGCGTGACGCCTCTGATTACAGCCCTAGTGAAATTCAGTGAAATAATGTTGATTGAAAATTAGCTAGCCTACTGCCGTAAAATCTGTTCCTGCGTCCAAGAATATTGTTTGAAGAAGAAGCGAAGACATTGCAAGTGATATTGTCATTCAGGTTGCAAATTAAGCTAATGAAGAATTTTGCGATGCAGCTTGATGAAAGAACGGAGAACATCAAAACCAAACACAGAAACACGGTGACTGTAAAAATTATGCAGCTAATGACGTAGAACCGAGATTTGACAAAATGTTTGCTACAAAGCAGCCTCTAGTGATTGCCTCATTGATTTTGTATATATTTTTACACATATATGCATCATCATTTATGATAATGACTATCGTCTTTTTTCACGTTCTGAAAAAGGGGGTACGCAATCTTTTCGAACCATGATTAAGGGGTACGCGGTACGAAAAAGGTCGGGAACCACTGGATTAGAGGTTCGAAGTAGTGGTAAGACTAAGAAGGCATGCTAAGCTCATATATGAAAATTATTTTCTCGTCGGGCAAATAGTTCGCCCGGAATCCGGCCAAAACTGGAAATTTAAAGCTTTATCTGAAGTTGATGAGATGTACTAAGTAGGGCTAAGGAGATGCGCTGAATTCGGTTTTGAGTTTTAGTTTTTGCTGGACAGTTAGTTCGCCTCGGAATTTGGCCGAAACCGGAGATTTGGCAGAAGAAGGGCAGGAAGCTTTGATCAATTTCGTTAAAGTAGAAATGAATTATAGATTAATTAAAAAAAAAATAATTTTTTTTTACATGTGTACAAAGCCTTTTCCAGCACCTGCTAAGAAAGTCACAAAGGGCTTGTTGGACGCAATGTGTAAATAAACTTGGTTTTCTCAGATTAGCCATTGGCCGGTTTCTAAATCTCAATAGTAAAAAAATTCAGGGAATCTGGTGAAGACCGGATTTCTATAATGCAAAATTGTCAGGATCAATTGAATTTTTGGGATCCCATCGAAACCTTTGGTCGTGTTGCTTTTACTGTTTTCGCCATCGCTTTAGCAGTTGCTCTTTTTCTTTTCCCTATTTGGGATCGGAAAACGCAATTGACCGGATACCTGTGACTTCGTAAAGTTTCTCCGTCCGTCTGTCTGTTAGCAGGTTGAGAGTAATTGTTCAAACTTGTTATGAGGATCCTCTGGATTAATATTGTCCAAGCTGACTTTAATACGTTTATTCAAACAATGTTTACAACGGCTACGTCATCTAAGATTCTTCATCAGTGATATCAGCCCTTCCTGGCAAGGGTCCTCGTCAGGCTGAAATATCGATGATGAAGAATCGTAGCTGACGTAGCCGATGTAAACATTGTTTGAATAAATGATCCTCTGGGTTGATGATCAGGTACGTAGGTGGGCCCAGTAGCCCTATGTTTAAGAGCGGGGGCAGTGTGACAGTCGATTGAAGGGAAATCCATATCTGAACTTATGTTTTGCTGCCGGATAAGTAGATTGACCGGAATCCGGCAAAAGCCAGAAATCTGGTAGAAGTAAAACTTATTCTCAAGTCGATCAGAATATCTGTGGACAAGTATAGACGCTGGATCCACACATGATTATTTATTTTTTTGAGTGGGTAAGTATTTCATCCGGAATCGGCAGAAACCGGAAATTTGGTAGAAGTTAAAGTTGGTTTCTGAACTCGGTCGGAACATTTAAATAGAGTTTAAAATATATGCTGAATCCATCTATGAACTTTATTTTCTCGTCGAACATGTGGTTTGACCGGAATCCGGCCAAAACCGGAGATTTGGTAGAATTAAGTATAGCCTAAAAGTTTGTTTTTCTGAACTCGATCTGAGCATCAACAAAGGGTTCACAATACATGCTGAATCCATGCATGAACTTCATTTTTTCGTCAGACAAGTAGTTTGACCGGAATCCGCCCGAAACCAGAAATTTGTTAGAAGTTGTCTGAATTCGATACAAATTTGTTTGGAAAAATTGATGTACCTGAAATAGACCGATATATTTCATTTTTTGTCTCCCCTTCGAATGGATAGTCCTGTCGGAATCTGCTCAGAACCGGATGTTTACGAATGAACGTGATTGGTTGATACGCTTTTTGTTGAAAGTAGAGTTGTCTATAAAGGATGATATCAACGTTTACGGGGTTCGGCAAAGATTGTACATCTGCAGGACCCGATTGTCTGTATTAAAAAGATCAACAACTATTACCCTTTGTGATCCTGTCGGAACCTTTGGTATTGTTTGACATGCAACGCTACATCTGGTGCGTCGCCAGTATCCTCAAAGCCTAGTCCTTCTCTCAAGCACAATGGACACTTCAAGCCAGAGCTATGATTCCGCTATAATTGTGTTACTCCTGTCCTGAGAATGCTAGGAATCTTAGAAATTTGGCATTCAGTCTAGCGTTGAGTGGTGATGAAAAATATTCAAGAGGCCACCCTCGACCAACTCTTCTTGTTGTGTAACTGGAGTTTTGACAGGTTGGTTCTCTGCCAGCGAGGTGAACTACCTGTATTTGAACTCGCGTTTTTGCCAAGTCGAGAAGTGAGTCATAGATTACCAGTCGAAGCTGATTTACGGCATGCAGAAAGTTTCGGTAATTTGGCACCTGTAATAATTTCGTGACAGGCTTTACGGTGTCAGAAGTTTCAGAACAGGCAACACGGGGATGGGCGGTTTCAAGAGAGAACGCTTGGGATGTTATCTGTTCTCGCGACAGACGTTATGCATGACATGTTATGCTTGAATGCTTCAGCAAACCATATACTAACTCGATTCGTAGTATAGATTTTAGTATTATGTTTAGTGCGCTTTTTCCCTTTTGTAAGTGGAAAAAATATATATATATATATATTACAAGCATTGCCACGAAGAGCCGAAAAACCACCCGAAAACCGACTTGCTTGTTGGTGATTTTTTGGTGGTTCAGGTTATTCAAATTCAGCCATGTCTATTTTTTGTTGTGCCTACATGTACATTATATGATAACTGTTATATGTTTAATCTTTAGTACTGTGATTGATGGATAGAAACGGTGTTTAAGTCATACTGGAGTAATGAACGTGTCCGAAATCTCCGAACCGAACAAAAATGCTGAATTAGTTCAGCATTTTATACAGCATTTCGCTTTCGGACTTAAATTTTCGCTCAGTTAATGCAGCATTAATTCAGCATAAAATTCATCGACAAATTCAGCAGCAAGAATGCTAAATTTTATGCTGAATTTTCAAGAAGAAACTGGGGAGTACAGCGATTCTATCAGTGTTTCAAAAAGACAACTGACAATTCGGCAAACATTCCAAATTCTAAGACAACTGGCGATCATGGCCAACGAAGAAAGGAAAGATAAAATGGTTGGATATCAGTAGCTGATCCATTTTGTCAGCTTTATACAGCTAATTCTTTTTTCTTCTTCTTCTTCCTGACTTAAATTTGATATTGTAGAAGTGTCGGAGAAGAAAAAAAGGTAACAGCTTTCGGAAAAAAAAAGAAGAATGCAGCATTTACAGCACCAAAAAGCTTTCGGACACGTTCAGTATCGAGCCCAAATCAAGTTTTTTCTTCTTTTCAGCAGGAAACTCCAGAGTCGCCATCTGAATGCCGCAAGTACAATTTGAGAGATCGTGGAACACCGAACTTTCATGGTAGCTGCACGTGCTGTGAAGCTGAGCCAGTGATACGGAAGAAAGAGCCATCATCCGCGGTGAAGGTTGAAAAGGTCGCTGTTGCGGAGCCAGAATACGCAAAGGAAAATCATGAGGTACCGTTTATGTTTGCAAATGGTAGAAGGGTGGTTCCTTGGGTTTAGAGAAACCCCTCCCCCGGTACTGAAAAACCCCTGGCGGACCCCCCCCCCCCCGACTGGAAATATATATTCTTTGAGCCCAAGCTGACTTTGAAACATTTATTCAAACAATGTTTACAACGGATACGTCAGCTATGATTCTTCACCAGCGATATTTCGGCCCTTCTTGGCAAGGGTCCTCGTCAGGCTGTCAATCCTCTGGTTCAACTTTGGGGAAAGAAACAAACTTGTAATAAATAACTGAAGCTTCTACCGACTATAAATATCTTATTAAAGTAAACTATCTTCAAATACAGCATGACGAGGACCCTTGCCAAGAAGGGCCGAAATATCGCTGGTGAAGAATCATAGCTGACGTATCCGTTGTAAACATTGTTTGAATAAACGACTGGAAATATATAGGAAACTGGAAAATCTTACTAAAAAATGCAGTTTTGACTGCAAGCACTTAAAAGACCTGTCTTACCTATAGTACTATACAACCTATTTCCATTATCACTCCATATATTTTTAAACCTGGGGACCCCAATTTCGTACGGTACATTGTAACTCCTCTAACAAAACCACGTTGATTTTTTCACTTGCCATGTTTTGCTACCTTCGATGTGTATCACGCTGTCGACGGTTGTCTGCAAGAAGTTTTTCCATAAAAAAATCCGTTATGTAAATTGTCTCTCTGTTTTGGCTACAAGTCAACGGGCCTCTGAAAAGGCTTAAAACAGTCAAAACCATAGGTTATTTGTGGAAAGCACAGCATAGTTTTAAGGTATTTAAGTATTTTAAAATATTTTAAGTTGAAGAGTAATTAGTACGGGGGGTCCTTTAAGGAATGTAGAGGCGTGACGGCGGCTCGCTGGCCTTTGCTTCTTTATTTACTGCAGTTTTGACTGCAAGCACTTGGGGACTTTCCGTAGACACGCGAGTTAAATGTAAACGCGTGATAGCAGCTCGCTGACCGCTCGTATCTGCATATAATTTTCATGAAGAAATATTTTTATTTTCAAAATCAGACATGCCTTATAAGTGGCTACTGATTTGGCACTGGGAGTCGGTGTGTCATGTCCGGGGGTTTTAGCCGGAACCCAGTTCCTTATTCTCTCGGAGTTTAAATTCCGGATTTTATCCTTTGAACCGTGACCGTCTTTTGTGCTTAACTAAGGGACCCATCCTAGCGACCTCCAAAATGGCCATCTTAAATAAGAACGAAAAAAATACCACGCGAATCCTAAAACCGATTTCTTCGACTTTCTAGCAACGAATCTTAACTTTCTATGTGTTTTCGGGGTAGACGGAAATGGAGAGTGGAGGTCGTTCCAGAAGTTTAACTGCAATTTTCACGTTACAGTTCGCTCGCTGGAAAGTGATTCTGTAATATTTCGGAAATCCTTCTCTTCACTGACAGAATTTAACAGGTAAACAACCTTTGCCTGTAAACAAATATTTTCTTAACCCATATTTGCACATGTTGCGATGTTGCAGACAACCCACGTTTGCAGGTAACAACAGATAAGACGTGTTATAAACGTTAAGATAATACTTTTGTTATCCTTTTAAGTGTTAATTTAACGTAAAAAAGTCATAACAGGTTTATTCGCATAACGTTTAACAAAAGTATATGAAAACATATGTTATAAATATCCCTTCAGCCGAAGCTGACTGCGAATCATATATGTCGCTGCAAAACGGAAAATGAATCATTTTCCAGCTTCAGCGTCTTGAGCCTGAAGAGAACCCTTGCCAAAAAGGGCCGAAATATACCTCTAATAAAATGTAGGTCACTTATCCGTTTTGCACCGTGAAATATAACATATGTTATCTGTTATCATAACTTCTGCAGTGTATTCATCCGGAGTGACGTTAACTTTTTGCAGAGCAAAATAACACTAGGAAGTAGCGCACAGACCTATGCTTTCCATGCTTTGCAAACGGCTCAAAGTCGTAGCGCCGCCCACTACGCATGCGGCATTTAAAGTGTGACACTTACGGGTTTATAAATTTCTAGTAAAGCAAAGGTGCGGTCTGCACACATCATAGTAACAATGGAGGCTGTATAACTTTTTTGGAATGCTCAGGATATAAAGTTGCCGGAGCCAGCTCTGGTGAACGACTGAATGATTTTTATTAGGGACGTTCCCTATCGCTAGTGGTGCTAGTATTGCTGCTATTAGAGTGTGTGTCAATTTTGTCAAGTCTTGGCGCTAATTCCTAGTGTATTTTACTCGGCCTTTTCGGGATCGCAACCCGAATGAGAGATAGCTATGACACCGTAAAGTTAGAAGTCCGTCTGCCTGGTATACGGAAACTGTGGGTACTGCAGATGTCAAGATTGAGGCCAAGTTTGTTGATTGCGCAACAGGCTCTGTTTTTCAGTCCTTTAAGACTACTGTAAACCATAGGGACGTCGGGAAAGTTAACAAAGTATGTCCACGCTTGGGATCCCGATGTTGTCTTCGTGCTTTTACTTTCGGTCGGATCGACACATAGGCTCACGAAAAGTTCGTGACCAAGTTTCTTTGTAGTTCGGATAGTAGTCATTTGTTAATTTGAATGGTTTTGATTGTTAGTTTTGAGGAATTTTATGTGACGTAAATCAAGTCGAGTCGTAAATCGGCTTGAGCTTGTTAATTATACCAACTTCCGGGAGTTTTCAGCTATGTCAATTGGAACTGTACCAGCGAATCAAGTGTTTGCTTTCGTGTATGTCCCTGATTTATCCGTCCTTTTTATTGTGTTCCTTCTGAAAGAGCTCGTTGTTGTAACTCAAGTCACGACATGGGCGTTTGGAACGCCAACATCAAGCAAGGAGTTGCATATTCCGTCCCACCGAGTGTATGCAAACGGTTCGCCGCAGGTTCAGAAACGGTTCAGAACTAGATCCATTTACTTCTATCAAAAGAAGTAACACAAAAAAGATCTCATAAAAAGGAAAAATGTATTTAGTCTGTAAATGTTCCAATGACTTGTCCGATCACTCAGATGAGGCAACGCTTAACAACAAAAATTATATTTGCCAGCTAAGCAAACGCTTAAAAAATATAATAATCTGACAATAATCGTAATGATTATTGTCATTACAGTAAAAAGGCTTTCGCCTCTAATACAAAAGTGATACGGTTGAAAGTAGGAAGTTCTTCTACCCTTTAATGTAGTAGCAGTAGAAGCACTGAACTACTCGAGCACGATTATTAGCTAAAGTTCAATGGGCACATCAAACTACCCCAGTCCCAGTGAATGCTTACCCCCTAGCTCAGCAGCTTTTTCAACAGTTTCCTCCTGTGATATTTCAAAGCGTAATATTTTGGGCCAGTACATGCTCAGTTTACTAGCTTGGACAAAGATAAAAGTGATATTTCTTACAACACTTAGTAGATCTTTATTTTATGCATAACTCAGCTTGTCTAATTCAGATTTGAATAGGCTATTTGTTTTTGAATGATTTTTGTAGCTATGGTATTTTTTATAAAGTTATTGTATATTCTGGTACATTTTATAAAGCAAGTTAATCAAGCTTCACAACACTATTCCACAAAGAAAAACTTTTAATAGGCACTTAAAACATGGAACTTCTGATGACACACTAGAACAACCAGGTAAACTACATCTACGGCTTGACTTATTGGTGACATCTCAAATATATCCTTTTCTATCAAGCGTTGCTGCGAGTTTTTGAATTTCCTGCCACGATGTACCAGCTCCTAAGATTTGGATCGCCGAAATGCCAGAGAGGTAAAGACAAGGGATAACAAGAAAACGGCCGATTTTCGTAGCGCCTTCTAAAGGAAGTCGGAAATGTTTATTTGTGAAGCATTTAATACAAAATAAAGCATTAGAAGTGTACATTGTGCTCTGAGAGAAATTTAAAAGGCCAATGACTTGCCCGATCACTCAGATCAGGCACCGATGGGGTAGGGAATTCGCACGTACAAATACAGCGAGCGCCACTCTTGTTCGTCACTTTCTTTGAATCCGAATTCCAATAGTGAAGCCAAGAAAGCCAGCTTACACAAACATACCTATCTGGTATTGTTTTTAGACCGCTCGAGGAACGCTGGAGCCCGATGTATATGCTGGAAATTACGCTTTTGGCCTGCGTTCAGCTATTTTGTGATTTTAACTCTACTGTTGATAATGAGTAGTGCGAGTGAAGGAAAAAAAGGTGAGGGAGTTCCTCGTCATCCTGGCTGCGATTGGTTTTTGGGATCCCAAAACGTAAGTGGAGGGATACCTATATGACATGGCAAAAGTTGTCCGTCTGTCCGCACGATAACTCTCGAAGGGATTGAGATATTTTTATGAAACTTGGTGGGGGAAGCACAGGTCAAGTTCGAAGATGGGCTCTGTAGCCCTATATTTTAGGGTGGGAGATGGGTTTCAGATTAAGGGACAAACAAACTTTTTTTTTGAAAGCTATTCTGATAAACGATATAGGGGTAAGGAGACGTGCTGAATTCAAATATGAAATTTATTTTCTCACTGGACAAATAGTTCACCCTGAAGTTGATTAGAGGTTCGATATAGGGGCAAGGAGACATGCTGAGTCCGAATATGAAATTTATTTTCTCGCCGGAGAATTACTTCGTCCGGAATCCGGCCAAAACCGGAGAATTTGTTAAAAGTAAAAGTTTTATTTAAATTTGATAAGGTGTTCGATTTTCGAGTAAGAAGACATGCTGAATTCGTATATGACAATCATCTTCTCACCGGACGTATAGATCGCTCGGAATCCAGCTGAAACCGGAAATTTTGTTAAAACTAAAAGTTCAATCTGAAGTTGATTAGATGTTGAATATAAGGTAAGGAGGCATGCTGAATTCATTTTTCAGCTTTAGGTTTTTTTGCCAGATAAGTAAGTTGTCCGGAATCCGGCCGAAACCGGAAATTGGGCAGAATTAAGGAAGGAAGGGATAACACATGCTGAATCAATATCTGAATATTTGACAGCGCATTACGGATATCTGAATATATCTGAACTTGGTGAGATTAAGCTGGCGTATCCGTTTTGCACTGTCAAATACGTTCTTGGTCTTCTCCGATTATTACCATTGGCCTTAACCTGTTTACGTATGCTGTTTTGTTTAACGAAAGATAAATTAAAGCGAACTGAGAAAAAAAAATGAAATTAAAATCGATTTTTTTTTCTTCAGTCAATCAAATTTGATCCCAACTAGCTTAAAGCTAGAAGAGGTTAACGAAATATTTACGAATATATACAAACGACAAATTAACTAATACACATTACAAGATATGACCTGTAGTAAATGTCGGAATGAAAATTTGTAAAAATTGGGTTGACGAATTGGCAGGTATTTGACAGAGAGTCGACTCGGTGTCCCAAGTTGCAAAAACTCACATATAAGAAGCAGGAGTAGATAATTATTCCCCATAATATTTGGGTTCATTCATTGTTATAGTTACAGTGACAAAACGGATACGTTCCCAGCTTGAGCGGCTTGAGCCTGAAGAGGACCCTGCCAAGAAGGGTCGAAATATCGCTCTAAATAAAGTTCAGCTGACGTATACGTTTGTCACTATCAGCTATGATTCGCAGTCAACTTGGGCTGAAAGACTATTTATCCATTAAGTCTAATTATTACTACGTGCTTGGCCTCATTTCCAAAGCAAAACATAGTGCATTGTAAGAATTTACGTAAGTCTCTGTCACAGAGACGAGGAACCTCTGTCCTTGTCGATGCTGTTGTCCCCGCGCTTTTAGTTAAACTCAATTCGTTGTCTGTTTTTGACAGAAACCAAGCTATTTGGCCGGGCATCCACTCTTAATGTGAAGTTATTTTAGTCAGGGAGCCACACGAGAGAAATGTTGATATTTAAGGATTGAGGTGATCAGCAAGCAGCAGAAGGTTTGAGTGTGCAATCTAATGCAATCGACCATGCTGAAAACGAAAATCGGCGTTATATAGTCGACAAATGGGTGCGACATCCACATTTCTTCAAATTCCCTAAAAATCCATCTTAACTGGCAAAAATTATATTAAAATCGATAAAAAATTACAGGTTACTCCAAAATTGTTCAGCTATACCTCAGATCGAAGGTAATTAAATAAAGAATCATATTCTCTTTTCAAAACATTTTTATCTTTTGCCGCTCAGTTGTAATCACAAAATTTCGACGAAAAAGTTAACACAATTTATCTCTCTTTTGGATTGATCTTGATCCATCTTGAAAATTTGCCTGACTGAGGTGTATTTTTTTTTAATGGCTTCTGTAGGAAATTTATTGTCCTACAAAATGACTGATCCAGAAATTCTCTAACTCTTCTCGTTTTTGAACTATTGACAGAAAAGCGGATTGACCCAATTTTTAGCTCGGATAAGCAGCGGCATCTATCCAGTGTGAATGCGTCAGGGTTCACCCGGCCAGATAGATTTTCCAAGATAAGCTGAATAGAAAAAGTCAAGCAAAGGAGTCTAAACACAAAATTATGGAGGACCTTAAACTTGATTTGCACTTGAGTGGAGCTTGATGCAAGAGGTGTAGACACTGAAGGTAGGCTTTCCTTGTGAAACATATTTAAAGTACAAAGGTTGTTGATATGTCCTGCTCTGAATGCCCGGGTCAGGCAGAAGCCAGGCACATGACCCAGACATGACCACTAATAAATAAGTTGAATAGCGTAGGCTCGTGGAAACTGTTTTTCATTAAACATTGTTCATTAAAGAATTCTCTACTTAAGCAGCCATAGAATAAATTGCAGCTGCAGTTATTTAGATTTTATTGCTATTTTGACAGTTCTCTAGCCTACTCTTTTGGGTTCTCAACTACCGGTGAGTGTTGACCTCTTGACTTGTGTAAACGGTCTCTCTTTTCTGGTTCTTAAATGACTAAGCCAGGATCCGGGTTCCAGACTGGGGACAGGATCCCGGTTTGTTGACTAGTTTAACGAAGTCCAAGGAGGTCTGTGGTTGGCTGCTGGAGACGAGTCTCCGCCTTATTGCTATTTTGACCGTTCTCTAGCCTACTCTTTTGGGTTCTCAACTACCGGTGAGTGTTGACCTCTTGTGTGAACAGTCTCTCTTTTCTGGTTCTTAAATGACTAATATCATTGAGTTAAAAGAAAATACTAATCCAGTTAAGTGA
Source organism: Branchinecta lynchi (assembly GCA_023053575.1). Classification (NCBI taxonomy): domain Eukaryota; kingdom Metazoa; phylum Arthropoda; class Branchiopoda; order Anostraca; family Branchinectidae; genus Branchinecta; species Branchinecta lynchi. The sequence goes on along the minus strand of JAKZAP010000006.1, from coordinate 24,049,173 downwards.
TATCTAGGGATAGTCTGTTTTTTCTTTTAGCAAATAATCCCAGCATCACACTTAATTCACAGGCTAATGTTCTACTTTGCTTCTTGCTGTCAGTCCTTTTTACTGAGTTAATAGTAGTAGCCAAAGTGATTTTGTTGCGTACTCGTATTCTACTCTCTACTCACCATCGGAATCCTTTCAAGTAGACCGAATTCCGTTCTACTCGACAGGAATTCTTGCCAGTGTAAACGCTACATTAATTTACTCCTATAATACAAGTTGTACAACAAATGCAAAACTGGGTTATAATCTAGAGAAATATCACAGACTGTTAAGCCGTAAGCAAATGTTATTTTCCCAGTATTGTTAGCTATATTTTAACATAAACTTTTCCAGGTATACAATTTCCTCACTAATTTATTCTTTCAGATGGAAAAACTACAGAAAACGGTTGGATTTCTTGAGAGCCCCAAAAAAATAAGAAAGACTGATTTTTCTTTATGCTTTGTTTGCCAAGATGAAAAGAAAGAAAACCTGTCAATCATCAAAAGCTCTAAGAAGCTACTTGAGACATTGGAAACATCTGCTGATCCCAAGTTCAGAAGATTGCTGACTGAGGCGTCAAAAGACAGTTTTTTGTCTAAAAGTCCGAAATGGCATTCCAGCTGTCACCGCCAGCTTATGTACACCATCAGGAAAGGAACTTCTGCTCCAGAGGGATGTTCCAGCACTGAAAATGTAAGCACTACCAGAAAAAAAACGCGTTCGGAACCTGCAGCCGTTTCCTTCTCATACAAAACTTGTTGTTTGTTTTGCTCCAAAACAGGAAGCAGTAAAAAAAACTCTCTAAAGTTATCCAATGTTGAAACTTTTTCTCGCAGTGAAGCTATTGTCCTGAAAGCTAATCTTCTCTGGCTCACACTGCCAGTGGTATTCAGCAGAGTTAGTGGGACTGACCTAATAGCAGCTGAGGCAAAGTACCACAAAAAGTGCATTGACAAATTTATGGCTACAAAGCCAAAATGTGACGTTGTGCATGATATGAACAAAACAATATTTGCCCAGTTCTTAGAAGGGGTTGAGTCTAGGCTTAAAGAAGGAAGGATTTACCACATTTCTGATTTCAAAGAAAAGCTAAGAAAAGTTTTGATTGACAATGGACTTGTTTGGCAGAAGCATAGACTGCTTTGGCTTAAAAGAAGTTTGGACAGACATTTCGGGAGCCAGCTAATCAAGTTTGTGGATCCTAGAAAAGGGACGTTTTACCATCTGAAAGGAACAGTTTCGGCTGGCGATATGGCAGCACAAGTTAAGGCGATGATTGAAGAATTTGAATACAGTGCTGTTCTAATAGATTCAGATGATGCTGGTAGTGACAGCTCAGATTCGACTGTGATAGATTCTGACGTAGCTGTAACATCGAAATCTGTGACATCGAGTGACGACGAACTTGGTGATTGTTCGTTTATTGATGTGGGGAATGATGATGGAGAAGGTGAGAATGGAACCCGACCCAGGAGGTCTTCAGTGGTATCAGAAAGTGGAAATTCAGGTCCTAGTAGACTTAGTGATAAATACGAAATGGAAGAAAGAACTTGGACGGTGAAAAAGGTGCCTTTAGCAAAGTAAAGGTCATGAATAATGAGAAGGCGAAACAGAAAAAAGCAACCAATACTTCTAGTGCTGTAAATAGCCTTACCAATGTTGAACTTCAAACTGTCAAAAGGGTATTGGTGAGTGTTGACTTTACAGGCGAAAGAGGACTTCACCATCTAAAGAATTTGCTTTCCCATGAGCTTCTTCCATATGCACCTTCTATATTCCAGAGAAGTGCCATATCTGGAATGGTTGTGCTTCGGACAGGAACAAAGTCAGCTCTTCTGGAGTATTTGAAAACAAAAATCAGCTTGACAGAGTGGCCCGTTAACCTCGAGATTAGCAGTGAGTCGACTCACTCAAGGGTGGTAGACTTGATGCCCTACCTCAGAAGCCATCCACCAAATCCATCGGAAACCGTTGAGAGCTATGGAAAACGGACATTTTCTACGCTTGTGTCTTTCAACAGCAACGTTAAGGAGCTGCACGTCCTTGCAGATAGATATGATGGGATATTTGGATATTCCGACGAAGAAGGCAAGGTGATCTGCCTAAAGGACTGCGGTGGTTGCCATGAGCAGCGAGGATGTTCAAACAGGTCTCCGGTAGCTCTAGGTAGACACTCAAACCTAGATGACTGGAACTCGTTGCTCTCAAATTCCAAGACAAAGGCAAGACTGATTGAGCTTTTATTCGGTGAGTTTGAAAACTTAGTTCACCTGCTGCAAGCAGGGTTCACTGTGTACCTCTCAGGAGGCTTTCGAGACCGGATGAGAGTGGTGATGCTCAACAGAAGTGGAAATGCTGATACAAACTTTGAAGAGCGTTTGAGCTGTACCCATGAAGAGGCCGATACAAGAGTTGTGTTACACATGTTGGACTGTTTGGAGAGGGGTTTCGATGTCGTTTTGGTCGATGCGAATGACACAGACATTGTTGTCGTCTTGCTATATCACTACAAGTTATTCCTTGGGAACCACCCAAATTGTGAAAAGCGGAAAGTTTATGTCAGGTTCCACAGCTATTCAGTGCCTATACATCGGCTTTGCAGCAATTTACCGAACGATTTTGTTCACTCCATCTGCCTTCTTCATACGCTTTCAGGGTGTGATACCGTGGGTTTCATGTTTTCTAAAGGAAAACGAGTGGTGGCCAAGGCTGTCGAGAAATGGGGATTGGAGAAACCGATTGCTTTGCTTGTGCAAGAGATACAGAAGTCACAGCTCGACCCTGCGGTTCTAGAAAAATTCAGTGTGATTTGCAAAAAGGTCGTTGTTGCCTCATACGGAAAAGACCCAGACCACTTTACCTCTCTTAATGAATTAAGAGTGCATTTGTACCCTCGAAAGCGGGAGCTTAAGTATTTGCCACCATCTGACGCTGCCTTTGAGTGTCATGCTAAGCGCGTGTACCTGCAGTTGGACATTTTTTTGCAAGCAAATCGAGCAAAGCCACAGTTTCTGGATCCCCTGCAATTTGGCTGGATGTTTCAAGACGGTGGGGTTAGGCCAGTTGTGTCTACCCTTCAGGCATTTCCAGAAGGTGTGGTCCCCCAGTACTGCTCGTGCAAGCGCTGTACAAAAAAATGTTCATGTGCTGGAAATAGACCTTGCGATTTACTTTGTGGCTGTGGTGGGAAGTGTTTTATGGACGAGTTTGATATGCTTGATGGATAATTTGATATGCTGAGCTACTTTTTAACTTTTGTAGTAACAAGTGCCGTTCACGAAATCCGTAGCAGGTGTTAGTATAGTAATCTTTTTTTTGTTTATTCAAGTTTATTGAATAATAATCTTGTCAAGTTTACTAATAATTCTGATTAGGAATGAAAAGAGAGTTGTAACCAAGGTCATTGTTGAGTATAGTGGCACTCTTCCTGTCTGAGATAATAAAACTATCCGCCACCAGCTGAATCTAGGTAAGGAAAAAAAATCTTTTCCAGCGCGAATAAAAAAATTAAAATTGCAAGTTTCAAGGTCATTCGCGATGGTCCCTACTGTACTCGTCACTTCTGGCATCAGTTACGAAAGATTTGGCGATCATTGTGGAAATTTTTCCGAAACGTGATTTAATAGCAAAAAAAACGCGAAATTTTCAATTTTCGGGGTCAAGCACCCCCCCGCCGAGTATATAACGCCCATTTTCGTGATCAGCGCTATCGATTACCCCATATTCCGTTGTCAAACCTTCTGCTGCTCACTGATCACCTACCCGACACATTTTCGTTGAGTGGCTCCCTGACTATTAGGAAAGTCGCGTTCCCTAGCTCTAAATGTCTAAAAAATGCGTATAGTTTTAAGTATTTGGATGGTAGGTGAAGGAAAATCATTATACGTCGCTCAAACCTGTAATAAAATCCCAATTCTTTTCCTGTATAAAGCTTGGCGTTTAGGATATTTAGAGTGGAATTTAGTCTTCGTCATCTCGTTTAAGACAAGACCAAAGGTTTCGATGGGATCCCTGAGGGCAATATTTGTCATTTTTATAACAGATAATCAGGTCTTGTATAGATTTGATACCCTTTCGAGAGTTGTCGTGCTGACAGACGGACATACAGACGGAGAACTGTTACGAAGTCATAGGTATCCTTCCACTTAAATTTTGGGATCCCAAAAAGGGGGCTGGGGCCCAACTATCAAGAATGCGAAAAGTAGCCCTCGAATCTGGGGCAAGGGACTGGGATCAGACGACGGCTAAATAAGTTACGCACCAACACTCATGTCTTGGCGTTCCAGTCAGTTCCAGTGTTATTATTGCGGATCTAAGACAATTATCAGCTAACCTGATACGGTGATACCAAATCTGACTTTCAAACATCCTTAAAAAACAATGGGAAAATCATTTATGCAAAAGCGATTTCAGAGTTCGGGGATATTCTCGATGTTGAATTCAGAGACAAGTAAGGATGCACTGTAGAGACAATGATGTATGTTGAGACAAGCGATCATTTGTCTTCCGTGCTTCCTGATAACGAGGGTTTCAGCTGGAGCTCCAACCGTCAAGTTTTCAGCTTGCATCATTATGCTAGTGGTTATGTGGGGCGTCGATGGGGCGGGGATGCCTTCCATTTTGGGGAGAAAAGAAAATGATTGCGAAGAGAACGAAGACCCTTCATTACGGTTTCAACAGACAGTGCGTAACTTGGGATGTTACCTGTTGTGCTTGAAAACTTTTTCATGAAATGTTGTGCATAACAAGCATTGCCAGGAAGAGCCAAAAAAACATCTACTACCTTTTTTGTTTGTCGTCATGACGTATGAAAATTCAACAGATGCTTAATTGGCGATGTTTCGGCTCCTCCTGGTGGCAACGCTTGTTATGCATAACATTTTCAAACACAACAGGCAACTTCCATAGTGTTGTCTGTTACGCATTGTCTGTTGAAACCGCGCATCCTTTTGTTATCTCTTATGAAACTTCTGACAGTGTAGAAGCTCATATGGCACTTGTAAGGCTGGGCCAGAGTATGAAAGTAGGAATTCGCCAATTCATGTGTTTGTTCTGATCATTTTTAAGGAAAACCCTGGAGATAAGAATGAGTTATGGGCCCTTGGAAATCATGAGAATTTATCGTTTGACAAAGTGTTTTATTTTGGCACCTAGCTGTAATGATGCGCACTTTAAAGGCGCTAGAAATTCATCTGCAAGGAAAGCCTCGGAGGCAAAGACGATATTGGGCCCTTGGGGATCATTAATATGAATCCTTTGGACAAAAGTATTTTTTTTTTTTACTTTTCGGTTGAGATGCGCACTTTAAGGGTGGTAGAAATTCATTTTTAAGCAAAAGGCTTGTGGTACAAATGACCATGGGCCGAAATGTGTCGTTTGGTAGAAAGAACTTTTTTGGCTTTGCGGTTATAAGATGCGCACTTTAAGGGAGCTTTAAATTCATTTGTAAGCAAAACCCCTGAGGCAAAAAGAATCATGGGCTCATAGGCATCATGAAAATATATATATTGCTTAAAAGTATTTTTTTTACTTTGCGGTTAAGATTAGTAGGCTACGGGCGGATACGGGAAGTGACTATTTTTAAGCCAATCTTCGAACATCTGACTTTCGAGCCAAGTTTCATCGTCCTACCACCGCCCCCCCCCCCCCCTCCAACTTCCCCCTCAGTGCTCGGATTCAGTTCGGATTTGTAAATGATTTATCTAGAGCATAACCATGTGTTTATGATTACCACCAGGTTCCATCCCGATCTCTCCTGTGTTAGCGGGTCACGTATCCCCCCCCCCCCCCGCCACCCACAGTTGTCGGATCAGGTCCGGCCGGACATGAAAAAGAACATCAGAGACATTATTTTCAAGTCAGTTTGATCGGGGCCTTGATAATCTTGAGAAGCGTCGTCCTAAAAATCCCCAAATCAGCCATCACCGAAATTCCGGAGCCCCCTCCCCCACAGTGTCCGGATCTAGTCCGATTATGTAAACGATCTATCTAGAGCAGATGCTTGTTCTTCCCAGCAAGTTTCACTCCGATCACTCCATTCTAACCGTTTCAAGAGATTCCGGGTCTCCCCCCCCCAGCTCTCTCACAGCTGTCGAATGTGAGACGTGTATTCCATTCAGTAATTAAGTTTCATTTGAATCCCTGCACTCCCCCCCCCCCAGATGGTCGGATCGAGAAACTAATTATTTCCAAGTTCGTTTGGTCGGGTCCCTGATATGTCTGCCAAGTTTCATCGTCCTAGCTCATCTGGAAGTACTCTAACTCGCAGTCGTGGGATAGACCGCCCAACAGACGGACAGTCCGACAGACGCAATTACGATCGGTATATGACACTTGAGCAAGAGGGTCATAAGAACTGTCCCCAAACAATTTTGTTTGCGATATTTGGACCTTTCTTGGCAAAGGCCTTCTTGTATAAGATATAAGACGTTTTTCACATCCACTCATTGATTAACAGATATGTAACTGTTCTTTCTAGTATTTAAGACGAGTGTAGAGTCTGATCCGAGAATACACGGGACTGAGCCAGTGTTGCCACTCATACTGCATTAAGCGCATTTTAGCGCATTTAGCGCATATACTGCATTTAGCTTGTCTGCCAAGTTTCATCGCCCTAGCTCATCTGGAAGTACTCTAACTCGCAGTCCTTGGGATAGACCGCCCGACAGACGGACAGTTCGACAGACGGAATTGCGATCGGTATATGACACTTGAGCAAGAGGGTCATAAGAAATGTCTCCAAACATTTTTTTTCGATATTTGGGCCTTTCTTGGCGAAGGCCTTCTTGTATGCATATAAGACGTTTTTCACATCCATTCATTGATTAACAGATATGTAACTGTTCTTTCTAGTATTTAAAAGGAGCGTAGAGTCTGATCCAAGAATACACGAGAGACTTAGCCAGTGTTGCCACTTATACTGCATTAAGCGCATATACTGCATTTAGGTTGTCTGCCAAGTTTCATCGTCCTAGCTCATCTGGAAGTACTCTAACTCGCAGTTGTGGGATAGACCGCCCGACAGACGGACAGTCCGACAGACGGAATTGCGATCGGTATATGACAGTTGAGCAAGAGGGTCATAAGAACTGTCCCCAAACATTTTTTTTGCGATATTTGGGCCTTTCTTGGCGAAGGCTTTCTGTATGCAAATAATACCTTTTTCAGTTCTGTTCAGTTCAGTTCATATACCGATCACCTTTCGGTCGGTCTGTCGGTCCACTCATCTCGAGTTAGGGCACTTCCAGATGTGCTAGGAGGATGAAACTTGGTAGGCATATTAGGGACCCCACCAAACTGACTTCGAAATTACCATTTCCCTGATCCGACCGCCGGGGGGGGAGTGGAGGGAGGGAATATTCATGTATGTATAACTTTTGAACGCTGAACCGGATCTTAACGAAACTTGATATTTGGAACGACCTCCTGTCAAAGATGTCAGATTTCAAGTCCGGGATGGATCCGGTTACTTTGGGGGGAGTTGGAGGGGGGCGGGAACCGGAAATTGGACGACATTTTCAGAGTGGACGGATCGGGATGAAACTTGGTGGGAAGAACGAGCACAAGCCCTATATACAGACTTGACAAGAACGGACAGGATCCGAGCACTGTGGGAGGAGTTAGAGGGAGGGTTCCGGAATTCCGGTGATCCCGAGGTAAGGTGCTTACACATGTGCTAGGACGATAAAACTTGGCAGGCATATGAGGGACCTGGCAAAAAAAAACTTGGAAATAGTCACTTCCCCGTTCCGACCACCGTGGGGGGAGAGAAGGGAGGGGGAATCCAGAATATTGAAGTATTTATAACTTTTGAACGGGGAATCGGATGTTAAAGCACAATGGACACTTCTAATGCTTTACTTTGTATTAAATGCTTCACAAATAAACATTTCCGACTTCCTTTAGAAGGCGCTACGAAAATCGGCCGTTTTCTTGTTATCCCTTGTCTTTACCTCTCTGGCATTTCGGCGATCCAAATCTTAGGAGCTGGGATATCGTGGCAGGAAATTCAAAAACTCCCAGCAATGCTTGATAGGAAAGGATATATTTGAGATGTCACCAAAGTCAAGCCGCAGATGCAGTTTAGCTGATTGTTCTAGTGTTTCATCAGAAGTTCCATGGCTTAAAGTGCCTATTAAAAGTTTTTCTTTGTGGAATAGTTTTGTGAAGCTTGATTAGCTTGCTTTCTAAAAATGTACCAGAATATGCAATAAGCTTGTAAAAAATAACACAGCTACAAAAATCATTCAAAAACAAATAACCTATTCTAATCTGAATTATACAAGCTGATTTATGCATAAAATAAAGATCTACTAAGTATTACAAGAAACATCACTTTTATCTTTGTCCAAGCTAGTAAATTGAGAATGTACTGGCCCAAAAAATTACGCTTTGAAATAGCACAGAGAGGAAACTGTTGAAAAAGCTGCTGATCTAGAGGGTAAGCATTGTTCCTAGGTTGTTACAGAGTGGGATTGGGGTAGTTTGATGTGCCCATTGAACTTTAATGAAACTTTATATCTGGAAAGACCTCGTGTCTCAAATGTCACATTTCAAGTCCGGAATGGATCCGGTGACTTTGGGGGAGTTGAAGGAGGGAACCGGAAATCGTGTGACTTGTTCAGAGTGGACGGATCGGGATGAAACTTGGTGGGAAGAACAAATACAATTTCTAAAATCATAGTTGACAAGACCGGACTGAATCCGAGCACTGTAGGGGGAGTTGGAGGGAGGGTTCCGGAATTCCGGTGATCCCGACTTAAGATGCTTACACGTGTGCTAGGACGATAAAACTTGGCAGGCGTATTAGAGACCAGAACATAGCTTGCAAACAATCACTTCACCGATCCGACCACTGTGGGGGGAGTGGAGGCAGGGGGAATCCGAAATATTGACATATTTATAGCTTTTGAACGGGGAATCAGATCTTAATGAAGCTTGATATTTGGGAAGATGTCTTGTCACAGATGTCACACTTCAGGTTTGGAATGGAACCGGGTACTTTGGGGAGAGATGGAGGGGGAGGAACCGGAAATCGGGTGACATGTTCAGAGTGGACGAATCGGTATGAAACTTGGTGGGAAGAACAAGCAAAGGTCCTATATATATTAGTGACAGAATGCAACGCGACTCCCCATTCCTTTTTCATGAATCTGAAAGGCCCATAATCGCATGTGCCTCAAGAGAGAGCAAATCTTAGCTGATATCCCTACCTACTACATATGCTTGCAAGTGCCATATGAGCTTACAGCTCTTTTTTCTGTTCAGTTCTGTTATTCATAAATTAATTTTTCACGTCCACTTATTGATTAACAGATATGTAAATGAAGAGTTCTTTCTAGTATTTGAGACGAGTGTTTAGGCTGATCCGAGAATACAGGAGAGGCTGAGCCAGTGTTGCCACTTATACCGCATTCGCGGTATAATACTGTGATTCTGAGGAAATAATACTGATACACCGATACGAGTGACAACACTGGGGCTGAGCCCACAGAGCATTGATTGCGCCGGCCAATCCAGCACCGCCTTGCGGTTTGATTCGCGTCGTTCGTGTCTAACCATTAGCTAAGTCGTTGGATCGCCTGCTACCGATTTTCAACCATATACAAACTGCAAGCACCCAGTTTGTATCCCAATTTCTTTGACATTTCCGGGAGCCGACTACTTGCACCATATTTGTCTCGATTGTCTTTTTGGGATCCCAAAACGTAAGTGGAGGGATACCTATGACATCGCAAAAGTTGTCCGTCTGTCCGTCCGGCCGGCCGTCTGTCCGTCCGTCTGTAAGCACGATAACTCTCGAAGGGAATGAGATATTTTGATGAAACTTGGTGTGAGGATTCGTTGGGTCGTCGTGCCAGTAAGTTCGTAGATGGGCTTTATAGCCCTACATATAGGGGTGGGGGAGGGGGTTCAAATTAAAGGGAAATCAAAATATTTTGAAACAGCTAATGTGGTAGTCGATTATGGGGTAATAAGATAAAACCATTTTATCATCGGACAATTAGTTCGTCCGGAATCCGGCCAAAACCGGAAAGTTTGTTGAAAGTAAAAGTTTTATTTGAAGTTGATTAGATGTTCGATTTAGGGGTAGGAAGACATGCTGAAGACGATGGTGAAAACTATTTTCTCGACGGACAAGTATTTCGCCTGGAATCCGACCCAAACCGGAAAGTTTGTTGAAAGTAAAAGTTTTATTTGAAGTTGATTAGATGTTCGATTTAGAGGTAGGAAGACATGCTGAAGACGATGGTGAAAACTATTTTCTCGACGGACAAGTATTTCGCCCGGAATCCGACCCAAACCGGAAAGTTTGTTGAAAGTAAAAGTTTTATTTGAAGTTGATTAGATGTTCGATTTAGGGCAAGAAGACATGCTGATCACTTATGTGAAAACAATTTTCTACTCGGACATGCAGTTCGCCTGGAATCCGGCCAAAACCGGAAAACTGTTGGAAGTTAAAGTTTTATTTCTAGTTGATAGATAAGCGATTTAGGGGTAAGAAGATATGCTGAGTACCTGTATGACAATCATATTCTACCCGGACATATAGTTCGACCTTAATCCGGCTGGAATTGGAAAATTTGTTATAAGCTAAATTTTTATTCGAAGCTGATTAGATGTTCATTACTGGGGAAAGAAGATATCCTGATTTCGTCTTTGAGCTTTCTTTTTTCGCCGGACAAGTAGTTCTGGAGTTCGGCCGGAACCGGGAAATTGGCAGAAGTGGCAGGAAGTTTTCGTCAAAACAGATATGATTTATAGGGGTAAACACACATGCTGAATCCATATCTGAACTTGGTTTTCTCAGGTGATTAGCTATTTGGCCTTAATCTGTTTCTGAATTTTAATTGTAAAAATGTTCAAGGAGTTTGGCGATGACTGGATCTGGCTAGGACAAGACCCAGTTGTCTGGAACAGATATTGAATTTTTGGGATCCCATCGAAACCTTTGGTCTTGTTGACCCGGACCTCATCAGAACACGGGGAACATCGCCAATCTTGTTATTCCTGGTAATTTCCTTTCCGAAGTCAATAATAACGGATGAGGATCTCTGTGTTAATTCTTATCGAACTTCTGTGATCTGTTTGTAAAATATTATAACTTGAAAAAGTTTTCAGTGTTAAGTTTTACAGAAAACTAAAGCCCTATTAAGATTTCCCTCAGTATCTGTGCTGTTTTTTGGGACCCCAAAACGCAAGTGGATGGATACCCATGACTTAGTAAAAGTTGTACGTCCGTCCGTCTGTCAGCACGATAACTTCCCGAAGAGAATGAGATATTTTGCTGAAATTTGGTGTGAGGATTCTTTGGGTCAAGGGACAGGTCGATTTAATAGATGGACTCTGTAGCTGTACATTTACGGGTGGGGGAGGGGGGTCAAATTGAGGGTAGAACAAATTCTTTTTAATAGCTAATGAGACAACAAGGCATGCTGAACATGTATTGGAAATCATTTTCTCGCCTGACAAGTAGTGGCCCGGAATCCGGCAAAACCTGACAATCATCATTTTCTACCGAGACATATAGTTCGCCCGGAATCCGGCTGAAACCGGAAAATTTGCTGTAAGTAAATATTTTTCTGAAGTTGATTCGAGGTTCCATGTTCTTGTAAGGAGGCAGCTGAATCCATATGTGAAAGTTATTTTCTCGTCGGACAAATACTACCGAAATACAGCCAAACCGGAAAATTTGTTAGAAGTTAAAGTTTTATCTGAAGTTGATTAGAGGTTCGATGTAGGGGTAAGGAGGTATACTGAATTAGTGTTTGAGCGTTAGTTTTCTGACGGACAAGTAGTTCACCCGGAATCCGACCCAGACCGGAAATTTGGCAGAAGTAAGGTAGGAAGTTTGATCAGTTTCGTCAAAGTAGATATGACGTAAATACACATGCTGAATCCAGATCTGAACTTGGTTTTCTCATATGATTATTCATTGGCCTTAATCTGTTTCTGTAAATGTTCGAATATCTTCAAGACCCAATTGTCTGGATCAAATATTACATTTTTGGGACCCCATCGAAACCTTTGGTCTTGTTATTTTTATTCGAAATTGACATTGGCCTACGTGACTGTACCAGCCAGCCGGTTAGTTTTGAAAATAGCTCCGAGACCTAGGCTTTGCTGGTTTCTGCCGTTCGCAATGTAGACTGGCGCCAGTTTCAGGTATCTAAGACCTAAGTTGGAACAAGAAACAAGAAATCAATCTAACTTTTGATGTGCTAGCCAATCAGATTATTACGTGGAATATTTTGATTCGAAAGACAAAATCACATCCACATCTTGCTGTTTCGAAAGCTATTCGGTGATATTTTATCGATTTGACTTGGTTCACCAAGGGCGATTTTGGCGTTCTAACGGGTTCACTTTCCGAAAAGCAAACCGAGAATCCGGAATCGAAACAAGTTTTAGCCACAACCGCAAGACGCACGGTGGATGAGCCAGCGGACCTCTCGAGACCGCCAGAATCTTCTATACCGGGAACCGACTTTTGGCTCAAAACCCGTTGTAAAAGGGGTCTTTACATTCAGAAGAGTTCTAATGAACTGTCAGAGATCGGATGACGAGCGGAAGTGCATCAAATGCACGCCACTCCATAGGGTTCGATGATGCTCTTTTTGCGCCAACCTCTTTGTATTTTGGCTTAAAGCACAATGGACACTTCTAATGCTTTACTTTGTATTAAATGCTTCACAAATAAACATTTCCGACTTCCTTTAGAAGGCGCTACGAAAATCGGCATTTTTCTTGTTACCCCTTGTCTTTACCTCTCTGGCATTTCGGCGATCCAAATCTTAGGAGCTGGGATATCGTGGCAAGAAATTCAAAAACTCCCAGCAAGGCTTGATAGAAAAGGATATATTTGAGATGTCGCCAAAGTCAAGCGCAGTTTACCTGATTGTTCGAGTGTTTCATCAGAAGTTCCATGGCTTAAAGTGCCTATCAAAAGTTGTTCTTTGTGGAATAGTGTTCTCAAGCTTGATTAGCTTGCTTTATAAAATGTACCAGAATAAGCAATAAGCTTATAAAAAATAACATAGCTACAGAAATCATTCAATAACAAATAACCTATTCAAATCTGAATTATACAAGCTGATTTATGCATAAAATAAACATCTACTAAGTATTATAAGAAACATCACTTTTATCTTTGCCCAAGCTAGTAAATTGAGCATGTACTGGCCCAAAAAATTACGTTTTGAAATATCACAAAGAGGAAACTGTTGAAAAAGCTGCTGATCTAGGGGGTAAACATTGTTCCTAGGTTGTTACAGAGTGGGATTGGGGTAGTTTGATGTGCCCATTGAAATTTAATGGATGGTCTCCGTTGACTTGAGTCAGCTTTCATAGGCATCAGGACGGTGAAATCATCCATGAGCTTGTGTTTACTTTGGAAAAGTTTGGGTTGTAAAGTAACTACCTAATCTTTAAAAGTCGAGAGGATACCAACTGCAAGGGACCACTTTAATTGTTCCAATCGCTCTTCGATTGAAACGGAGCTTTTGGCGAAGCTGAGAGATGTCATTCCAAGCAAGAAGTGGTAATCACTATAGAAAAACGTCAGTCAATCCTCAACGATTGTGCGGCGAGTCCGCCATCCGTAACTTCGTTGAACTCCGATATTAACTTTAAAGGATGGTCTCCGTTGACTTGAGTCAGATTTCATAGGCATCAGGACGGTGAAATCATCCATGAGCTTGTGTTTACTTTGGAAAAGTTTGGGTTGTAAAGTAACTACCTAATCTTTAAAAGTCGAGAGGATACCAACTGCAAGGGACCACCTTAGTTGTTGCAACCGCTCTTCGATTGAAACGGAACCTTTGGCGAAGCTGAGAGATGTCATTCCAAGCAAGAAGTGGTAATCACTATAGAAAAACTTCAGTCAATCCTCAACGATTGTGCGGCGAGTCCGCCATCCGTAACTTCGTTGAACTCCGATATTCTACTCAGACCTTCGTGGTTCTGTGCCGCTTCTTGTTCTAGTATTACAATTATGTTGAGTCTGTCCGTAGTCATGTTTGTCGGGAATTTTCCTCGGCGAGTCGAGTAAAGACAGATTTTCCTTCTTATCTTTCCACGTTCCAGGTCGCCTCCCCTGTCACTTCACCCTCGGTTGTCAGCATTCGGACCGACGACAGTATTGAAATGGCCACACCGCTATCGAGGGTTCGGGAACCGTGTAGTTCGACGGCTCACCCGCCACGGAAGTTTTTCACTCGGCCGCTCTCAGAACGTTCACCTTTCGTCGGTTTCGGAAACCGATTTTTCCCCTCACCGGCCCAGGTGGTTGCCATTGACACTCAAAGGAAACCAGCGACTTTCAAAAAGGTGGTGGGTTTGTATGTGTAATAGACGTTGCAAAGAAAGGTTTCCATCCTTTTTATTTTCTTTTTAGCATTTTAGTTTCTTACTGTATCGAATTTTGTAATTTGAAGAAATAAAGTACTTAATTATTGTAATTCTTGTTCTTGAGTGAAAACTTCAGGCAAAAGTTCGACAAACTGCCATTTACTTGCTCTCCGTAAACAAAAACGACTGACTGGCACTACTTCTCATTGGTTTATTTCTGTATATTTTCTTGGGTTGATTTCTCAGTGCTTATAAGGTCCAGCATTTGTTTACTTCTTAATACTTGATGAACTGTTTTAGTGGACACATATTTTCTTAGCCAGCATCTGTTCAAGAGTTTTTCGCGCAAGTTTTTTTTTTGTTTACCGGATTTTTCTGGTGGATTTCAATTGTGTTCTCTCTTAGAGCCAAGTACGTATTAAAAGAATTTACCGTGGAACTCAGTGTAAGCTACCCCGAAAATAAAGAAAAAGTTTTAAGAGCAAATATTCTTGATGCGCTGTTTAAATATGAGTTGAGTCTGGATTATCATTCAGTGATTCATTTATTGTTTAGAAAAGGTAACGAGAGGTAATCAGAATTTCTGTCATGCATAGTAACGTAAGTATTCTTTCTGTACTTTTCGTCAGTACCGATTAACACTCCGGTGCTTACCTTCTCTGGTGACCAAAAAGCGATAGGGGTATGCGAGGCTCTGTCGGGCGTAAGGACATTGGTGCGTCTTAGGAGGCCGTCCCTAGCAGAGGTCGGTTAATAGCTGTAAATTCACTGATTTCGCAGTAACCAGTTATTATCGTGGTCTCTGTTTTTTTCCTCTTTATTTCTATGACGTCGCTTCATTTTATAAATAAACCAACAACCAGTAAATATATAGTCTTAGGTTCTGCTAAAATTCCTGGGCGGATAGGTGGTATTTCGGGAGGGTTTCTAACTTCCGGGGACGGTACGTGCTACCTATTCTTTTTCATTGGCCGGCGGTTGTAGGGGTAGTGTTTATGAGGGGGAGGGGGGGGTATAAGGGCTAGAGTCATATCCAGGCTTTATGGATTTTCCTGTAAGGCCCCCAGAAAGGATCTTCCAAATGTTAGTTCAGTTTTCAACCACTCGCCTATGCATAGGGCTAAGTAATGTATGATGTACATACTAGTGAGACAGGTTAGTTCCTAGTTTAACCAATAGGCTAATATGAATTAAAGCTAATTAATACACATACTGTCAAAAGAGGTTGGTTTCGAAACGAATCAGTAGGCTAGTAATTTACAGTCGCACTACCAAGAAAGGAAAACTTAATTAGGCTTTTGACACTCCCTTTCCCTCGTGGTTTTCCATTAAGAGGTACGCGCCATGACGTCGCTGGAAAAAGCTCTGGAATTTGGCGCCAGAAATGTTCTCGTGGCTACTAAATTCAAGTCTCTGTGACTAGAATTCCTCAGAGGCGATTCAGCGCTTGAACTATTAACAGTTCTTCCCAGGCATTTTTAGGTTGCGAGTGGATGGTGTCGCATCAAAGGTAAGCAGTTCGGACTGGGAACATATCGCTCTGGGTTAGTGTTAGATTTGCGTAGCCTTTGTCATTATTGGGGTAGCGTTCCAGCGACGTATTATTAGTTACCATCGTTACTATTCTTGTTATTATTGCCGTTCCAGAGCCCGCCGTAATAAGTAAATTGGCTCCTCCCACTTAATATTTTCGTTCCACGACTGTTATGATCGTTACTATTTACTTATGATAGTTGCGAGCATCCTAAGTGATAATAACTATCGGTTCTCAGGAACTCCCGTAAGAGTGATGACGTATGTTCGCGTAGTTATTACTTTCGTTCCAGAGAGCGTGATAACTACCACAGTACGGCGATCGCCCCTCCTCTTATCATAATTTGTAGACCGATTGGATGAATTTTATTATATTTTTTTCTACTCGCCAGCTGTGGCGGATACAAATAAATGAATTGAACTGAATTGAATTGAATAACTTGCAATAACTTCACTGGAACGCTACCTGGGTATCTACAGGACGGCCGCTGTTCCGAATCACACTTCTGTGATTGGATACATGACCCTTTCATACTTGCGTAGCAGACTTCAGACACATTTCGAAAGTGTCGCCCCTTGGTTGATAGATAGAATGTGTGTAGGTACGTATACTAAAAGACAACTGTGTTTTACGCGATCTTCTCGGCAAAACTGCTGATCCTTAAAACCCCTTTAAGTCTTTGCCACCCTCTGAACCTATATATCCCATGCATTCATTCCAATCCACTCTAAGACCTAAATTTTCCGTCATTTTAGTATCTGTCGGAATCATGAATTTTTTCTATGGTCCTCACGCACTTCTTCAAAGGTCACTTCCTCAATATACTGACGAAATTTGCCTGACAACGAAAACTTAACCCCTGAAAACTTGAATTCGTGATTGACCAAAATACTTCTAATCCTAGTTTAAACTTATACTTCCTAACCACGTGTTTCGCATTCGCAGATACAATGCAAACCGTAATGCAAACCGTCATTTTGGGGTCCCAAAACGCTGGTTACGGATGACTTTGTCTATCAGACCGTATACCCGTCTTTTTGGCACGAAACGTCTCTGGGATATATGTTGTTCAGGCTTGGGATGAGGATGCTTTGGGTCAAAGTACATTTCAATTTCGTACATGGGTCCCATAGCCCTGTATTTAAGGAAGGGCGAGAAGGTTTCAAATTAAGTAATCGAACTAATGTTTTATTTCAGGCTAATTAGATAATCGATTTAAAAGTTGGAGAGACATGCTGAACCTATAGCGGAACTGAAATTTTGTTTGCCGTGTAAGTAGTTCCGTCATAATCCGGCCAGAGCCGGAAATTCGGTGAAAGTAATGTATTTTCTGATGCCAACTAGAGGTTTGACAGAGAGCCTGGATTTGCCCTCCTAAATTCAAAATTCCATGCGAATAAGTAAATGATGTGTAATCTTTTACATATATAACGGATGTGAAAGTGCATATCATGGCACAATCCAGCCGTGCGAGAAAATCTCAATTGTGGCTGTGCATGTCCGTGCACGGCTCGAGTAGCCTGCCGCCCTTGGCAATGCAAATATTCAAGATATTCAGTACTAGCATACTGAACTGCCCTTCTGTCAACTTCAGGAGTCTCTGAAAAACTTAATAATAAACGCCGCTGAACGAATTTGTCTTGACCCTTGTAGCTGTCGTTGGCTACGGGCCATATATTGGTTTCATTCCACCAAAGGCGTATTCTCGCCGTCCCCCGAGGACTCCTCGGGGAATCGAAGGGAACGGCGAGAATAGAGGGAGTCAGTCCACGCGGACTCCGCCTAGGAAAACAACGAGAACACGGGGAATGCTTCCAAAATGGATTTTGTTCGAAAAATAAATATGCAGTTGGCTAAAATACTCTGGATCCACTTTATTTTGGGTTTTGTTTATTCTGATTGTTTTTAATTAAGTTTATGTTGCACCAACACCAGCAAAAATCGATTCCCCTCCGAATCTGAAAGGGAGTCCTTTCTGATGATGGTGATGATAATTGGAGCATTCCCCGTCCGTGGGGACTGGCGAGAATACGGGGAGTGAGTCCCCGGGACAAACAAAAACGTGGGGACTCCTCAAGTGCAGTCCTCGGGGAACGGCGAGATACGCCTCAAGTCATTTTTAGTTACGATCGTTACGATTCTTGTTGTTATTTTCGTCTCAGAGGCCGCGGTGATAAAAAAATTCTGGCCTCCCTCTCATTATTTTATCTCCACGACTGTTACGATTACTTATGCTGGTCGGGAGCATCATATGTGATGGTAACTGTCGGTTCGGCCGGAGCTCCCGTAAGAGTAATGACGTGTGTCCGAGCTGTTATCATTTTCGTTCCACGAGAGTTGCAACTAGCACATTAAAGAGCTGGCTCCTCCTCTTACGTTATAACTAGTAATAACTTCATGGAACTCATTCATAACTGACGCTCTTTCGGGTAACCCACTCCTAATTTTCACATTTCGCCATCACGGATCGCGGGAAGTTCTGCATGCACTGATAGATTTTGCTATTCTGCAAAAATTCTACAACAAGCTTTTGCTGTTAAGTTTAACTTGGGTGTTTATTCCTAAAGCTATTCAGAAAATTGTCTCTGCTGTGTACTATCAAACAGGAGTGTTTCGATATATATTTTGCCGGGATATTCTATGAAATTTGACAGAAAAAAATTAAAGAACACTGATTTACATTTTAGATAAGCTTTTGAAAAACAAACAAAAACCTGTGGCGTCTGACAGCATCTGACATATTCTCACCTTCACTAGCGAAAAAGCGGATAACCTCCATTATTTTTTCCAGATGACAGACCGTCTATCTCCGAATGTCTACGAGCGAATAGACGAGATACTGCCGGGCGTTTTCTTATCAGGCGGAAGAGCCGTCAAAGTTTCCCAGATTCGAGCACACGGTATAACATGCATCATTAACACTGCTCTTGAGCTCCCACACCTGCCAATACCTGGATTGGAATGCATAAAAATTCCACTGACGGACTCCGTCTATGTTGATATTAAACGTCACTTCGATTTCGTAATTGAAAAGATGAATGATGTCTTGGAAACGGGTGGAAATGTACTGGTTCATTGCATTGCCGGCGTGTCGCGATCGGTGACTTTTATTTTGGCTTATCTCATGAAATATGCTGGAATGGACCTTCGGGAAGCGTATGTCCATGTTAAGACCAGGAGATCTGTGATCCAGCCCAACTTTGGATTCTTTCGACAGCTTGTGGAATTTGAGCGCGAGCTATATGGTAGTGAGTCAGTTAGATTTGTGTATAGTGAGTTTTCACGTTCTCTTGTGCCTGATGTTGTGGAATCCGAACATAAAGAGCAGATGTCGCACTATCGTCGTCTCGGACTATTGACGCCAGGTCAGCGACCTAGATACACGGGATCATGTACCCAGCCATTGTTCTCTATGTACGCCTCACGTCCCCGTCAAATTTCACACTGTCGCCTTTCTACATTTCTGCTCCAAGAAAAAATGCAGACGTGCTCATAGTTCCAGTAATTGCGCGAAACTAACAAGAGTAACCTTCGAAGATTACTACCTCAGCTTGGGCGTAACAAGGCATGCGGAAGATTTCGGCAAGTTAACGACCATTTCAACCCAGTCATGATAGGATCTCACTAAATTCTTTTGTATCTTTTCCCCTGTAAATACACATTTTTTGTTTTTACGGAAAGATTTTATACAGACACAAACATGTCGATGCGATAACGACACAGTGAAGCTTAGAGTCGCCTCACTTTTCATGCATCTAGGCGCACTTGACCATACTTGTTCTTCACAATGCGCTCAATGTCGTCGATGGCACTGAGCATCTTATCTAACACTGCCCCGTCTTTATCGTAAGGTAAAGCGCCATCTACGGTTGTAGGAGATGCAGATGACTTGACAACGCTACCTGGAATTGAAAGGTTGAAAATCATTCTAGATGCTTTTCCGACGCCATCTAGTCACCCGACGCTGTCTGAATGCAAGTACTGTCGAGACGAATAGGCAAGAGATCTAATGAATAGCACGCACAGAAAGCAAGGTTCGCAGATTTGTTGCAATCGGTGTGCTAACAATAAGATAAAATATCTCGTTGTATGAAGCAATGGCTAAACACTGAAAGTCAGCTACGATGTTCGTTAGCGACATTTCGTCCCTCTTACCAAGGGTCCTCGTCAGGCTGTGGCTATACTGTAAGAAACGAACCTAGAATAAGTAAACAAAGCTTCTAGCAACTACAGTTCTGACTGTTAGATTAATGTAGTAGGTAAATTATACTTTTAGCATTTTTTAGTATACGTTTCCCATTCAGCTTGTTCAGAAGTATTTACGTAGACAGTTTTAGAAATTTCCTTAGCTCGATAAAAAGAACAAATAAGTCGTTCCAAACGTAAACGTCCAACTAAGTCGCGAGTCAGTATGTCAAGTGGGTCTTCCACTGGCAATCGTAGGCTTTCGGAAGCCATTGTAACGTGTCGCAAGAAGCCAATTTTAGCAATTTTTAGATATTGAGATCATGAGCACGGTTACGACGACCAAATTGCCAGTGGAGCAGCAACTTCATTTTCATCGACTCAATTTTATTTACTAGCAAGAACAACGTTGCATACCGAATGTTTCCTTGCTTTGGATCGTCGCGACGCTGCTTGATTTTGCGTATAAGACTGTCAGAACTAAGAAACAACATAAAGCGTGCATTTCGCAGTCTCGAGATTATGAGCAGAAAACTGCAACTGAATCCAAACCGCAGATTTTTCTTACAGGCCTCCCACTTCCTGTTTTTGATATTACGCTTTACCGGACGTGTAATCAGGGCAATTATTTTTTTTTTTTTAAAGATAATCATTTGCATTATTTGAGTGGCCTTTAATGCTTAGCTGAAAAGCCACGAGCTGTCACGCCATGCAGATTCTCACCAGATCATAAGCTGAATGTCGCGTCTAAAAGGAGTTTCCATCGAGACCCCATGTTTCCCCATTATTGGGATCCCAAAATGTTAGTGGAGGGATACCTATAACTTCGTAAAAGGTGTCTGTCTGTCCGTCCGTCCGTCTGTAAGCTCGATAACCGTCGACGGGAATGAGATATTTTTATGAAACTTGGTGTAAGGATTCTTTAGGTCAAAGGAAAGGTCCAGTTCGTAGATGGGCTCTAAAGCTGTATATCTAGGGGAGGGGTAGGGGTTTCAAGTTAAGGGGCAAAATAAAATATTTTTAAAGCTAATGAGATAGGCGATTTCGGGGTAAAGAGGCATGCTGAATCCAAAATATTCCAAATCGGAAATTCTTTTCTCGCCGGACAAGTAGTTCACCTGGAATCCTGCAAAAACCGGAAAATTTGTAAAAAGTAAAAGTTGAATCTGAAGGTGATTAGAGTTCGAATCAGAGGTATGGACACATGTTGATTCTGAATATGAAAATCATTTTCTGGCCGGGCAAGTAGATCGCCCGGAAATCAGAAATGTAGCTTGAACTTTTAGAGCCCAATGACATAGTAGTCAATATAGGGTGAGGAGACATAATGTTGCTGCTTTTGAACTTGTTAAAGATAAACAAAAAGTTTATTCAAAACAAAATTCATTTTAATTCAACATTATTTAAACGAAACAGCACACATAACGCTCCCAAGTAGGGCATAACCGTGTCCTGTGCGGGAGTGCACAACTTATACTCAAACGATGACACACGTCTATCATCCTAACCTTCTTATTTCTTTTTCTTTATCCCGACCTCCAACCCAACCCTTATTCACTAATGATAATAATCAAATATTCACTTTCAATGAAATTCCAAATAAATATGCAATAATTACATAACTATAAAAAAAATAGTCTTTCAATCTATTTTTAAACCAAAACTGGTTCTCCGACTCCTTGATTCTCTCCTTGACTCCTTGATTCCGACTCCTTGACTCTTTGATTCTCTCCGGAAGATGATTCCACACCATCACACCGAATTCCTCACTCAAAACCCTCCTCTTGACGACTCTCCAATGTCATTCAGCAACAAACTCACATTTTTTGTCTCATACTCGTGGTACTATGCATGATCAACATAAAGGTTTCTGAAATACGATGGCACAATCCGTTTAGAGTCTTATATAAAAATACTCAAATCTGGTGTTGACATATCTTTTTTACCGGTAACACACATAACGACTTAAAACAATTAACCGTATCATTACAATTCAGACCTCCACCGAAAATACGAAGAGCTTTATTTTGCATAATCTGCACTTTCTTAGAATTCGACTCAAGATTATATGCATAAACAGAACATCCATACGTTATATAGGAATAGATTAAAGCAGTTTAGAGGGCTATTCTGGCTGTCTGGAAAGCTCCGCGAGCTTATGCGCCGGCTGTTTTTGTGACTTCGGCTAAAACTCGCTTCGCTTTCCAAAGCTGTTCTCGCGCTCAGCTAGTTTCCGCCAGCACTTGGAAAGCGAATCCACTTCGCGAGTGGATTCGCGATGTGGATCACGTTGGCTACCGTGAGGATTTGGGGAAAGCAAAGGTAACAGCGTGTTCGTAAAAATCCGACTCATCGAAAAATGATGGTATCTCCCACCTTCTCGTCCCACATAAATCAAAGACTTTAAGGGGTAACGAGGCCCGATGAACCCTGAAACCCCGAGAATCGAAACTGAGTTAGAAAAATACAAAAAGATCAGGATCGTTATCTTGTTGTTTGTTAACAGAATTAGTTATCAAAATCGAAAACAATGAACACTAAAAAGAGACAATCACATGACGAAGAAAATTAGCTAGTAGAATTTGTAATCAAGTAAAAAATAGAAATTTGTGTTTGATGAATTTTGATGCAATTAACTTTGCTTACGGTATTCTCAAGGAGGAAAAAAAAGGCGAATTCGCCCTTCAGCTTGGGAAAAAGTCTTACCAAAGGTGTTTCTTTTGCGGGATCAACTTATTTGTACAACGGTTAAATGCAAAATATTGAATAGAAAATAATGTCCGAACAAACCCGGGGCCTTTCCCAATCAACCCCACGGGTACGGGGTCGGTTCGGACAAATACTCTCGACTATCTCTCCTTGACTATGCAAAATCCGGTGTCACGGCTGCTCCCAAAGATCGCCGTGATTGCTTGACACAGGATTTGAGTCATCGAGTTTGAGTTGTTACGGAGACGCTTACTCCTTCTTCCTGAGGATCACTGGCGTGTTTTGGAATTAATCATAGAGTATTGAGAAATAGAAACAAAATTTGCTTAAAAATCGTAACATAGAAAGCTATTCTCTCATATATTTTACACCTTTGACAATGCAATCGGTCGAAGTCCGCAAAAAAATGGCGGCCTAGCAAGAAAAGGAAAAAGTGTCCGGGTCAACCCCGAGCTCCCGTACTATATGCTAAAGTATTTTCTTACCGACCAACCCTACTTCATTGCAAATGACGACAGTATGGAGACTTTCCGGACGTTTTCAAATGCTCTGTTTTTATTTTTGTGTATGTCCAGACCCGACATCATTTTCGTGAGACGAAAATATGGCTAAGTCTCTCACATTAACATCTGTTCGATCGGCGCCATTATGGTAGTAGTGGAGTACTTGCTGAAGACCACTACAAGCAACCGTGAGGTTATTTACACCACTCGGCGTAAAGCTTCGTGCTCGTCTGTCCAGAGCAGAATAATTGTGAATTAGTCAGTTGTAATTTAAGAAAATGTGGAAAGTGTAGTGCAAAATGATTAAAAGAAGCTTGACCCCTGAGCCTCACATCTTCTCGGATTTGTTGTATGAGAATTTCAAGGGGAATAATGGTGAACAGACCCGCCGGTCCGGGATTAGACGGAATATCACAAGGAGGTTGAGTCTTGTCTCTAAGGTCCCCGACTTGATCCAGAGCCGACTTAAGATAGACTCAAACCGGTACCATGCGACGAGGAACAGAGCAAGGAAGGTGATCGTGAGCGTCCAACTACCGGATGGTACTTACAGGAAGGTAAGAAATAAGGTTCCTTTTCATACGCTAGTTTTTATCTCCTCCGTGCCGCTCCTCTTCTAAATGCCTAAGTATTTACTGGTGTGTTTATTTTTTTTTCTTTCTTTTACTTTTGACTGTATATTTCAGTAGGCTTTGTCAGTTGCTTATATTTTTAGAGCAACCTCGGATGGCATGATCCCTTTGGCTACTCTCTACCTCTTGGTCATCAGTCGTGATACGAATCCTCGAAGATCAACTTCACGATTTTTGTACCAATCAATACTCAGTGAGCCCAAGCTGATTGAGAAACATATATTCAAACAATGCATAGCGGATACGTCAGCTACGATGCTTTGGCAGCGGTACTTCGGCCGTTCTTGGCAAGGGTCCTCATCGGGCTGTCGAACTTCAGGGACAACTCTGGGGAAGGAAGGAGCCTGTAATTGCGAGCAGCATCGCATCGTCGCTGACGTATTCGTTTTATGCATTGTTTGAATACGTGTACGGTGTACCCGAAGGCGCTCTTTGAGAGAATAAATGGGTTTATTCAAGAAAGACAAAAAACTCTTCGGTTATTGTGCAAACACACGATGAGGATCGGGAGCTCCCGGGCGGGAATTCCTGCCCGGATTTGCGGCACCATCATCACTTCCATATGGAAAAGTTGGAGTTTTTTCAACTTGATGCTGAAAGTGCAGGAAATCTGGCCGGGACATCCTCATCGTGTGTTCGCACTTTTACATCAGAGTTTCAACCCGTCGAATGTACAGACGGAGTATAGTAAAAATGAAAAATAAAGAAATAACACTATAAGAACAACCAAAATGACTATATTCACGAAAACGAAAAATCAGAGAGGTCCACAATTAAGCTTCTCTTTTAAGGGATTTCAGTCCAGGGTTGGTCACCAAAAGTAACTTCGTACACCCTGGAAAGTAACCCAAAAGTATCTCAAAGTAACCCAATGCAATGTAACCCAAAGTAACCCATTATAACCAAAAGTATCCCAAAGTCACCCTGAGTATCCTGAAGTAACCCTGGTTCTTGGTGACCAACCCTGGATTTCAGTATAACCGTAGAAAGATCAGCTGTGCCGACCCTTTTTTTTATCAGGTTGCTGTCTCCTGTCCGGGGGGAGGGGCGTAGTAATTATAATTTAGTACTTCAGGGTTAAAGTTCGACAGCCTGACGAGGACCCTTGCCAAGAAGGGTCGAAAATCGCTGCCAGAGCATCGTAGCTGACTTCTCCGTTTTATGTATTGTCTGAGTAGAAAAGAATAGAATAGAATGTAATTACCGAAAAAAGCCCGTGGACCATGGCAACCAAAATTGTAAAAAATGCACTCACTTACATAGCTAACACACAGCTCCTGTTCTAAAATTCTCCTTATATGCTCCATCGCAAGCCTCAAGTAACGTCCAAGTATTTTTACAGTAACAAAACATTCATCCTTCATCATCCTTACCATCCATTCTTCATTAAACACTCTCCCACCAAATACCTCCTTTCTCCATTCATTCAATTCCACACAGTCACACATCAAATGAACTACGGGCGTAGTAATTATCATTTAGTACTTCAGGGTTAAAGTCCGACAGCCTGACGAGGACCCTTGCCAAGAAGGGCCGAAATATCGCTGCCAGAGCATCGTAGCTGACGTATCCGTTTTATGCATTGTCTGAATATATGTTTCCCAGTCAGCTTGGGCTCAAGGAGTATTTAAACGCCTCGCACTATTTATTCTTCAACTCCCAGTATTTAAAAATAATTGAATATTTTAAGACTATACGCACTGCGAGGAAACGAGGAAAAATTTAGAAACCGGTTTTTCTGATGGAAAAAACTTCTTGCAGACAAACGTCGCGAGCGTGATACGCGTCGAAGGTAGTGAAACATGGCAAGTGAGAAAATCAATTTATTAGAGGGGTTAGAATGTACCGTACGAAATTTGGGCCTCCGGACTTGGAAGCGGTTGGAGTGATTACGGAAGTAGGCTGCGTTAGTATTATAGGTATAGGCCTCGAGCCCATTTAACATATTCTTATCATTTCAAAGCCAAGGTGAAAGCACATAGGCCATCTGGGTAGTGATATTTTGTACTGCCGGTAGACGGTGTGGCTATTAGTGATTGTGATGGTTGACGCTGACCCGTCGACAGCGTCAACAGATCGTTTAGGGAACGTTAATCTTTTCTTGTCCTTATCTTGGAGCTGACTTATTATTTTATACCAACTGAGAAGGTATTAAATTTGGTTATTTTGAGAGAGAAGAGCAGGATCGAGCTTGCTTGAGAGAGCAAGAGCAAATGGGCCCGAGGCCATAACAAGTAAGACATGTCCTTTAAGGAAAGAAAGGAAGAAGAGCCGGGCTAGAGCCGATAGACCCTAGCTTATACCTAATGGAAGTGAGTGGGCTAGCAGCCAAACCACATTTCAAAATCTTGGCGTCAGCGCTCTCGGTATACCAAGAACAAATGGGTATACAGTGGGCTCGACTTCATGCATCACTTCTTCTCGAAGGAAGAGGACCGTGAATGCTGAGAGAAAAAGCTTGGGATGACAATAAGGCTGAGTTTTAAACACCGTCATCTGGACTGCGGTTGGGTTGGCAGCGAAATCATAATCTGGAGTACTCCTCCTAATGTTAGTGCGATGCTTACCGCGAGATTAATTATAACAAGTGAGTTATGGTAACCTGACGTGATAGTTCTCTTGAATCTCATGCTAACTCCGTTAGATACCACTATTTTGACAGAAGTAATTAGTCTTGTCAGGCTATGAAAACTTAATGATCATAATTTTTTATTTCGTCCCACCCTGGGGGCTCGTGAGCTGGATTTCCGCACATATTTTAATTAGTTAAGGGCACGATTGTTGAGGGATGGCGGAAGATGGCGAGGGGTAGTACAGGCTGATTTCAGGTGCAGTCTCGTCTTGGTTGACTGTCCTCTCTGGTGAACTCCCACCGACTGTCTCACTTCTTATACCATCATGCTCTGTCTCGAAGTCTCCAACTTGCGTTTGCGAAGACTTACGCGTTCCTTCAGCGTGATTGCTCGAAGCAGACAGTGTTTTTTTTATTTTTAGTGGAGTGTTCCTTGGAACAATCCACTATTGCGAGCGCTGTTGCAGCTTTCGGCTTTCGGTTTCCGGCTTTAACCTTTTTTGTGGAGCTCATAACTCGTGAACCAGTACACTTGTGGGTATTGTGGTCTAGTTGCGCGTTTCTTTATTTCTGCAATTTTTTTCGATAATAATGTTGGAGTGTTATTTCAAAAATAGACTGCCTTCGATTTTGTATTCCTGCTAGCTGCTCCCCACCGCTTATGACCACCATTATGCTACTCGTTTTGGTTCGGATCCTCGTCAACCTCTGATCAGATGTGAACGATCCAGATTTAGTTTGCGTAATCGTTTAGTTAAATTTTATAATTTATTAGAAGATAAAGATATTGTTCGCCTTTCTCTTCCTTTACTAAAAAAAAGGTTTAAAACTAAATTGTTGGATTTGTATTAATGAGGAGTGTTGGAGAAGGTGGTTTGGCCTCTGGTTTGTTCAGTCCTGATTCTCTGATTCTTTGCCCATGGTTATATATTTTTTATATTTTGATGGTTATTGAGTCTTCGATCTGACGTGGTAAGTTGCTTTATAATCTCTTATTGTTTTTCATGTTTTTCTTTCTTCTTGTTGTTCACGATGTTATGATATAGGCGCGCTCTTAATCTGTTATTGGTTGAATTTTCTTCTCTTCTTTGTATGTTGCCCGAGCATTTGTTGAGTCCCTCTCTGCCGGGTAACTTCCTGATATTTAGTTATTTTGTTTTGTTGTAAATAATAAAACCTTGAACCTTGAACCTTTTGGGGATCCCAACTCCCCCACCCACTCGGTTCAGGGGCAATTTGGCAAAGATTGCCCATTGAGTAGAATTCATAACCATTGGAAAATGAGAGATATCAAGTTGAAAGCTGGTACAACTATTCTAGTTGTAGTTATTAGGGGTCCCACCCCCTACATCCACCAGGTTCAGGGGCATTCGGGCCCAGATTGCCCATTGAGTGGAGATTATAACCCGTGAACAATGACAGAGATCAAGTTGAAACTTGGTAGAAGTCTTTTGACGCTTGGGTCTAGTTGTGGTTTTTAGGGGTCCACCCTCCCCACACCCACCCACCTATCTTGGGGCAATTGGGGCCAGATTGTCCAGATAGTTGAGTTCATAACTCGTGAACCATGAGTCATGACAGGCATCAATTTGAAACTTGGTATCATTGTTGGGACTGAGACCTAGCTGTACTTTGTGTGGTCCCAAATCCCCACACTCACCCGGTTCTGGGGCAATCAGGCCCAAATTGCTGCGTGGCGAAGATCTAAACTTTACTAATGATATTGGGGTCTAGTTTAAAGTTATTACCCCCCCCCCCCCCCCACACACACACACACACGCACACCTTCACCACTCCTCGGTTTCAGGGGCAGAAACTTGGAACGATTGCTGTCATTTGGGTCTAGATATTTACGTTTTCATGGCACTTGAGCTTACTGAAGTGCCGTATAGCGATCGTAATGTCTGTCTGTCCGCATTTTGCTAGTTTGGGCACTTCCACATGACCTAGGACGATAAGACGCAAGATGGGGAATCCGGAAATTAGTAACATTCATAACTTTCGAACGGATAATCGGGCGTGCATTAAACTTGACAGGTGTCAAGAACAAGTGTCTTGGATGTTCATGTCAAATTCGGACCGGATCCAATAACTGGGGGGGGGGCTGGAGGGGGACACCCGAAATCTCTTGAAACGCTTTTTCTAGTTTTTGTCAAACCCCTACCCCTTTCTTCACACTAGTATAGCTCTGCGCGTGGATGAGTCATTCTTTGCTTAAATTCCTTCGGAGAGAGCTAGAGCAATCTAAGGTCGAAGGGGTTGGTCTTCAACCTTAGTAGGGGTTGATACAGATTAGGGGGTGCTAGGACGATGAAACTTGGCAGGCGTATCAAGGACCCGACCAGATTAACTTACAAATAATCACTTCCCCAGTCCGACTTTCCCAGTATCCGGGAGTCCGGAAACTAGGAACAACGGTAGCAAAAGGGGAGCAAAAGGAAGCAAAAAGAGCACTGCCCAAATGCAGTATCGATCCGCAGACCTCTGTGGCGTAGGCCCAGCCCTCTAACACGGCGCTACGACTTGATGTATTTAGAAGCGAATGCGGAACAGATACGGTTTAAAGATTAAAGTAAGATTAAGTGGTCAGAACGAATGCTAAATCTTGTGAAACACGTCCACATAAGCTAGGACAATGAAACTTGGCAGGCATATCAAGGAACCGACCAGACTAACTTAGAAGTAATAACGTTCTAGATCCAATCATAGTGAGGGGAGTGGAGGGATTAAAAATCCGGAAACTATTAACATACTTGACAAGTGTGAAGAACAAGTGTCTCAGATTTTCAATTTCAAATCTGGCCCGAATCCGATAACTGGAAGTGGGGATAGAGGGGGGGGGGAAATCTGTTGAAACGCTTCGGGTCAAGGGTTGCAGGAGGAGGATTTGAACCACTTCCTCTTACAGTGCCAAGCGCTTTCGCATTTCTGGATAAAATTTGTTGGGGGGGGGGGGTTGGTATCGCTTCCCGGTGTCCTGAATCTAAGAACACCAACTTCATTGTAGAAGTATGTACGTATGTGATTAAAGCATTTAGACTCAGGAAAGAAAATTTAGCCTTAATAATGCTAGCTACGTCCTGCACGTAGCATAGTAGTTATAGAGGTGTAACAGTATATTTGTGTAGTGAAACATGTATCTAATCTTGTATGGACCAATCACCAAATAAATCACCCGACCACCAAACATTATATGATCAATCACCAAACGTTACCAATCACCAAACGTTATATGATAATCTTCTGTATTTGTTTTTTTTTTCATCTTGATATCCTTGTGTGCTAGATTTCTTTAAACAAAACAAAAAAAAGCTCCATAATTTTCCCTCAGAAAGTAGTGTCCATCGTGAGAAACCATAAACATCGCTATGAGACAAATCGTCCTGCAATTTAAGTCTAAATTTTTGTAGCATTGAAATTTATCGTCTTTTACAACAGTATGTACCGAGTGACAGGTTTTGCGGCTGTAACGGCACTTAACTGAATATTAATACTGTTTCGCGGAAAGTCCTGTCAGTTGCTACGAAAAATGCATCAAAGCACACCCGCACAATTCGCAGTTAACGTTCCAATATCCAAAACTAGTTAAATACTGTAAAACTAGGCTCCGCTTTTAATAAATTACACACGGTTTAGGCTGCTCTAAGCCAGTTTCCAAGCCTATTGACTTCTAGCAAGAACGCGGCAAAATTAATACAACCGGTTTACTTATCAACGATACCCGAACACTCGTCTCGGGAGCATGATACGCATGGAAAATAGCGAAGCGTGGGTAGTGTAAAAATCAGTGAGGTTTTGTTAGCGAGTTAGAATGTAACATATGAGATTCGGGTCTCTAGGCTTGAGAAAGTGAAAAACATAGAGACATTCTCTCCGATCTAGCACCGGTGATAGGGCGGATGCTGCAACGAAATCTACTGGTCCCAGTTAGATGTCGCACTAACCGGTGTTCGAATTCCTTTGTACCATATTTTACTGAGAAATTATCAAAAAACAAGTGAACTCGAAGTGATTTATTTCTTTTATGTAATAACTGTATATATTCAAGTATTTTAACACATTAAAGGTAAGGGTCGACGTACTTAGTGCCATGTCGGCGCTACGAGTTAGATCAGTAAAAATATCTATCTATCTATCAAAATATTACAAACTGGCAAAATACCTTCTAGGACTCCCCCCGTGGGAGTCTAATTCAGCCCTCTCGAAGAAGTACCACATTATCGATGCTTCCGCGAAGTGCGAAATCATAGAGCTAGATCCCGGGCTCTCAAAAACATATACGAATCGCCGTTGACTCGCCTAACGTATCTATAAGTTTTATAAAGTTTATGTACACTGTAAAGTAAAATACTTTTTGTGAAATACGTTGCAAATGACACGGATTCCGTTTGCCCAGCTTTACTTTCTGAGCTTTAGAAAAGGCATACATCGTTAGATCAGGTTGAAAGATAGTGGACTGTGCTGGGACTTGTAAGAGTAAAGGCAATGTAATACATATAACGCTAGAAAAGGAAATTTATTTTCGTTCGATTTTGCAACTGGAAAACTCTTCAAACAAAAACGTTACCCTGGTCTTTTTTTCTCACGAACTTGCGTCGCCGAATTCTATTGGTTCTCCTCTGCTACGATATGGTCATGAAGGACTCCTTTTCGGTTTAATTGAAGGTCTATATCTTGAAAAAAAAAAAAAAAATCTGCCCACTTCAACGTTTTTACAACAAGAGTTTCAGCTTGATGGATAGTTAGTAACATTTTCTGCGAAACGTTTTTGTTAAAGAAACTGTTTTGAGAACTGTTTTAAGATCCGTTGAACAAAGTATAGGTTGCAAAAACGTTTCTGTAATAAACGTTTATGGACCTTGAACCCTGAGTTCGAACTTTTTGCGGAGGCTATATATTCGTCAATTCAGTTTCGGAAAACCCTACAATCGGAAACTACAATCGGAAAATTATGTGTCTCGATCAGAGGCATTACTAGCCAAAATATTTTGGGGAAGGGGGGAAGGTAATTACCGACTGGCTGGTCGTTTTACCGACTGTTTTAGCAGAGATACCGACAGTTTTTAAGAATAATGCATGTTTGACGAAAAATCGACTGTTTTGAAGATTGAAAACTTTGTTTTTGTATTGACTGTATCCGTTTGACTATTTCCAAAAATTGAATGGACAACCTCCCCCCCCCCCATTGGCCCCCATTCGTGGTGCCCCTGGTCTCGATTCTTGCTCTTGTAATCGCTTTGCTTTTAACCTTTACAACATCACTTTGATATCCATGTTTTATTCGGTTCTGGGGTAAATAGATAAAATTCATGAGGTAAAAGCCAAGAAAAGAGCGTAGCTTGGTCGACAACCAAGATCATTCAACAGGAAATAGTTTATAGATTAGGGAAACATAACAAGAGCTACGAGCTCATATGGCACTTGTTACGAGTAGGCACGGCTCGGTTATGTCAATGATATATCTAGTGTTTGCTAGGTGTCTTCCCACCAAGTTTCATCTCGATCCCTCCACTCATAGCGTTTTCCAATATTTCCGGTTCTCCCCTCCAGCTCCCCCCAAAAGTCACCGGATCCGTTCCGGATTTTAAGTGGGTCGTCTGAGGCATGAGGTCTTTCCAAATATCAAGTTTCATCGAGATCCGGTCCCCCGTTCAAAAGTTATAAATACCTAAAGATTCCGGATTCCCCCTCCCTCCACTCCCCCGACAGTGCCTGAATCGGCTCGGTCACGTCAATGATGTATCTAGTGTTTGCTAGGTGTCTTCCCACCAAGTTTCATCTCGACCCCTCCACTCGTAGCGTTTCCCAAGATTTCCGGTTGCCCCATCCAGCTCCCCCAAAAGTCACCTGATCCGGTACAGATTTTAAATGGGTCGTCTGAGGTGTGAGGCCTTTCCAAATATCAAGTTCCATCGAGATCCGATCACCCGTTCAAAAGTTATAAATACCTCAAGATTCCGGATTCCCCCTCCCTCCACTCCCCCGACAGTGCCCGAATCGGCTCGGTCATGTCAATGATGTATCTAGTGTTTGCTAGGTGTCTTCCCACCAAGTTTCATCTCGATCCCTCCACTCATAGCGTTTCCAAAGATTTCCGGTTGCCCCATCCAGCTCCCCCCAAAAGTCACCGGATCCGGTCCAGATTTTAAGTGGTCGTCTGAGGTATGAGGTCTTTCCAAGTATCAAGTTCCATCGAGATCCGATCACCCGTTCAAAAGTTAACAATACCTCAAGATTCCGGATTCCCCCTCCCTCTACTCCCCCCACAGTACCCGAATCGGCTCGGTTATGTCAATGATGTATCTAGTGTTTGCTAGGTGTCTTCCCACCAAGTTTCATCTCGATCCCTCCACTCATAGCGTTTCCCAAGATTTCCGGTTGCCCCCTCCAGCTCCCCCCAAAAGTCACCGGATCCGGTCCGGATTTTAAGTAGGTCGTCTGAGGCATGAGGTCTTTCCAGATATGAAGTTCCATCGACATCCGATCACCCGTTCAAAAGTTATAAATACCTCAAGATTCCGGATTCCCCCTCCCTCCACTCCCCCCACAGTGCCTGAATCGGCTCGGTTATGTCAATGATGTATCTAGTGTTTGCTAGGTGTCTTCCCACCAAGTTTCATCTCGATCCCTCCACTCATAGCGTTTCCCAAGATTTCCGGTTGCCGCCTCCAGCTCCCCCCAAAAGTCACCGGATCCGGTCCGGATTTTAAGTGGGTCGTCTGAGGCATGAGGTCGTTCCAAATATCAAGTTTCATCGAGATCTGATCACCCGTTCAAAAGTTAAAAATACCTCAAGATTCCGGATTCCCCCTCCCTCCACTCCCCCCACGGTGCTCGGATCGGGGAAGTGACTATTTCCAACTTAATCATTTGGGGTCCCTGATATGCCTGCCAAGTTTTATCGTCCTAGCTAGATTCCGGATTCCCCCTCCCTCCACTCCCCCCACGGTGCTCGGATCGGGGAAGTGTCTATTTCCAACTTAATCATTTGGGGTCCCTGATATGCCTGCCAAGTTTTATCGTCCTAGCTTATCTGGAAGTGCCCGAACTAGCAAAACCTGGACAGACCGACAGACCGACAGACCGACGGACGGACAGAAATTGCGATCGCTATATGGCACTTGGCCGAAGGGCAAGTGCCATAAAAACCGTAAAAAACGGTCGAAGTGATCGAAACTTTTCCGAAAACAGAAAAGGGCATAAACAAAATAACTTAACACTGTGAGATACGGGACTTCCTAAAAGTGTGTTCTCGCCGTTCCCCGAGGACTCCTCGGGGAATCGAAGGGAACGGCGAGAATAGAAGGAGTCACTCCACGCGGACTCCGCCTAGGAAAACAACGAGAACACGGAGAATGCTTCTAAAATGTATTTTGTTCGAAAAAAAGAATGTGCAGTTGACCAAATTACTAGATCCACTTTATTTTGGGATTTGTTTATTCTGATTCTTTTTAATTAATTTTACATTGCGCAAACACTGGCAAAAACTGATTCCCCTCCGAATATGAAAGGTAGTCCTTTTTGACGATGGTGATGATAATCAGAGTATTCCCCGCCCGCGGGGACTCGGGAGAATAGTGGGAGTGGTTCCCCGGGACAAACAAAAACGCGGCTACTAGTTAAGCGGAGACCTCAGGGAACGTCGAGAACACACCTAAAGTGAGAGCGTTTGTGAACCTGCAATTGGCTGGAAAAGGTATCTTAACTTGTTTTTGATCGTATGATTACATTTTTCGCAGATGTGTTTGAAAAGATATTACAGCGTAAAGTCTTCATACTCTTATTACAAAAGCGAATTATGCTTTCTATTGGTTGGTTTTGCATAAAGCGTCATAGCTAATCTAAAGTAGAAAAGACTAATTTAAAAAAAAAAGAAGCAATTAACATCTTACTTTCACAACTCTGTTAGAAAAATATTATTGAACTGGTTGGCAACATTTCTACCATTAACAGGCTCATAATTGTCATCATACGCCGATAAGTATCTGTTAACTCGGGAATCTAAATCAAAAGTCCTTTACCTCCCGCTGTTAAACTCATTTTGTTAGCTCCCTTCCATGAAAGAAAATTCCGTTTTCTTTTTGTTTGTCGTGCCATCTTTCAAACTGAAAAGTGCGCGAACTGTGACTCATCACTATGGAGGAGTCACATCATTATATAAATTTGTCGAAAAGGTCAAAGATGTTCTGGAGTTCTGCCAGAGTAAGTAAATAATTTAATCTCTGTTTTTGTTTTCTTTGTTAGCCTGTCTCAGACCAACTGAATGCTCATAAGCTACAATCCTATTTGCATAAGCTTAGTGAAGAAATGATTGCTTAATTCCCTTATTTAATTTCTTTTGATAATTCTTTGAATAATTTCTGAACTCTTTCTAATACCAATCTAATTTAATACCAATCAGTTTTACTTTCACCTGACTAACTTACCTGACCAAACCCAGCAAATCAGCATTAGAACTTAGCCTAGTCTGGTGAATGCTATGCTATGTCACCTGAAAGGGCGAGGTGTAAATACTGTGGTTATAAATTCTAAAGTGAGTTGTTTCTTGAGAAACATTAGGCGATAGATGTTTCGTTCATATGGAGATTGATCGAGATACGCTTTTTTGCCTTTTTTTTCTTTTTTTTGTCAAAATTTTGTATAGTAGTTTTGTAGTGAAGTTTGGATGTCCACATCCAGTTGGTTCATCCTTCTGATACTGTGAATTCCCCATTGTCTTGTCCTGGTCTTGTCTTTGGGTTTTTAATCCTACTTCATCTTCTGACACTGCATCCCTTCCTGTACCTTTCCCTATCCCTCAGCCTCCCATACCTTCTCAATTCCCAATTTTTGTTGTTGATGATACTGGTATTGGAGAAAATGTTTGTTACTATTTTCCTGATGTGACAGTTGAGCGGGAAGAAGCAAAGCTTTTCCTTAAGTAAGTAATTTATTTATGACCCAACATTTTGAAAAGCCAGAGCATGAAGAAAATAAACAAAATAAACAAAACACATAAACACACAGAAAAAAGATAGGCTACTTAATTTTTAATCTTCGGTCAGGAAGCAGTGGACGACTTTGTGCGCTGGTTGGGCCAGGGTTGGGCCCTGTTGTCCTTGATTTTTGAAAGCAATGAGGAAACATCCCAAAGGGTCACACTTGCATCTTGAATTTTGAATTTTCCGTCAATGTATGGTTATGACATAATTTCGTTAAGTGGAGCAGGTGCTTCGCATATTTAAAAGAACATGATCTCATCTTTTTAATCTTCAGCATTAAGCTTCAATATCTCCACACAGTCAGTAAGAAGGTTTCTGATGAAATTATTGCTGGAATTCAGAAACTTCAACCTTTATGTCAAGCACATTGTTCTGGATCTGACCCAGAAGTTTATGTTTATGTTCCATTTGAGAGGCTGGACTCAAAGGATAAGAGAATTGTTTTTTACCATTGCAACCTACATCTACCAACAGTTTGACCATATTGCTTTACAAAATAGTTTTTTCAAGTGGAAAGGAAGAAATAAGAGAATGCTGTGGGTACAGAGTATAATTGCATGAAAATCTGAATGCTATGATGGGAGATCCTGAAATATTATCCTGGTAGTTTCAAGGAAAGAAGTACAAGGTTTCAAATACTGTCAGTTATACTGATGCTCCTTCTAAAAAGAATTTGTGTTGTGCTGCGTTAAGTTGTGCTCTCTAATTTGTTGCTGATAAGTCTCAAGTTATCAATTCGCCTTATTCTGGCTCAGCATTCAAAGTGGACTAGATTCTGTTAGTCCCCTATTGTCTCAAAATCAACACAATCAACACTTATGTGAAAACTTGAAAATAGTCACTTCCCCAATCCGACCACCGAGGGGGGAATGGAGGGATGGAGAATCCGGAATGTTGAGGCATCTATAACTTTCGAACGGGTTATAGGATCTTAATGAAACTGTACATTAACAATCTCGTGTCTCAGATCTCCCACTTCGAGTCCTGAACGGATCCGATGAATGTGGGGGGGGGGTCGGAGCGGAGAACCGGAAATATTGTGACTCTAGCGCCCTTAAAGTGAGCATCATCACAGCCAAGTGCGTAAATAGAATAGTTTTTAAGAACGATCCATTCTCACGATTTCAAAGGACCCATGATCATTCTTATCTGAAGGGGTTTGCTTACAAATGAACACAACTAACGCACGAATTGGTCCTATTTTCCTATTTCCTATTTTCATCCTCTGATACAGCGTTGCAAGTGCCTTATGAGCTTCTAGCTCTTGTCTTCTAAACTCTTAATGAATAAAATATTAGCAATGAATAAAATATTAGCTTATAAAGTCATTATTCTTGACTATACATGTATATAAATGGTAATGGTGATAGGGATAGGAGAGGAATTTCTGTGACATTGCTGCAGTAAGAAGCCTTTTCAGAAAACTCACGTTTTTTCAAACGCGGAGGTCAGACGTTTGCATCGGTCATTGATTTTCATCGTCTCTTAACTAATGTATCGCGCAGAAGACTATCCAAATCAGAAGAAGGAAGCTTGTTTTTCATCGGATATTATTATGTCTCACGTTTACTTCTGGCACGAATTCCCGATGAAACGTTATGTAGATGCAACCCTTCAGCATGCAACGCTGCCGGCCCTTTGAACCAGTTTTCTAAGAAACGCTTTTGCAAATAGAAACGCTTTCTCCTGCAACATATTCTTGTGCGGTACGTTTTCTCTTGAAACCGATTCGCTAAAATGGTTTATAGGAGAAACGCTTTACTAGAAAACTGGCAAATTCTGAAAACTGGTTCATAGGGCCGGCAGCGTTGCATATATAAAAAATGTTGCGTTTTAATTTAGAGTCTAGTGTTTCGTTTTCTTTGTGTGGAATTCATTTTTCTTTCTTTCTATTACTCCGCTCTTTCATTTGTTGTATAGCGGGCCTCAATAAATGATTATTATTATTTTAATTAATAGATGTAATTACGGAAGTAGATTGCACTGTCATTGTAGGTACAACGGGTCCTTCAAAAAGTAAGCCTAAGCATACCCTCATAAGTGTCTACTTTAACTCGTAAATGCTCATTTCGTGGCGTAGCTG
Organism: Branchinecta lynchi; assembly: GCA_023053575.1. Taxonomy (NCBI): domain Eukaryota; kingdom Metazoa; phylum Arthropoda; class Branchiopoda; order Anostraca; family Branchinectidae; genus Branchinecta; species Branchinecta lynchi. Next base: position 24,011,601 of record JAKZAP010000006.1, on the reverse strand, counting down.
GATACACCCAGTTCACATAGTTGTGAACTGAATGTGTTGTAAACTTTACTTTTTTTTAGGTCACAGGCGAGGACAGCCAAAAAGTGTCGTCGTTATTCCACACCCTCGCCGTTGAACTTAAACTTCCGGAGTTCCGGGTACGACAGGAAGACACCAGAGCCATTATACGGATCGATGTCGTAGCAGCTCTTATTGACGGATTGGATCTGGTTGTGGAGCCCATCAAGCGGCATATCCTCAAAAAGCAAGGTTGGAATATCCTTTGTCTCACTCTACTCTCATTGTGCGTTCCCATTCTTATAAGTTACAACCGCTTTCTTGGGTAATGACTGTAAGAGCTTGGTCGCTCTTGGCTCATTTCCTGGCTTTGTGGGTTGCAAAAGTAGAAAAAAGAAAAAGAAGAAGATACAACTAATTCTGAATGACCAGACGTCGATACTTGTTTCACCGAGGTTGCCTTGCCTTGGACTGTACACATGCCCTCATTCCCCAAAAGATCATGGCCAAGTGCGCGGCGAAAAAAAAAAATTTCCAGTATTATTTTGAGAAGTCCACATGAAATGCTGTTAAAGGCTTGCTTATTCTGCCATTTTTACTAGCTAAATATTCCTTGAGCCCAAGCTGGCTTTGAAACATATATTCAAATAATGTATACAACGGATACGTCAGCTACGATGCTTCATCAGCGATTTTTCGTCCCATATTTAGGCCCTTTTTGGCAAGGGAAATTTCGCTGATAAAGCATCTTAGCTGAAGTATCCGTTGTATACATTATTTGAATATATATTGTACTATCCCGGCCTCCCGTATGGAATTCTAAGATTCTGAAATCCCTACCTTCAGGCATTGTTTCGTTTTGTACCTTCGAATTGTGAGCTCTTTTTCTGCCGAGCCGAGTTTTGTTAGTTACGCAACACAAACTTTGCCGAAAGCTTCAAGGCCCTCCGACAAGTCTTCGCACATAAGTCATGGGAAGCTTCAACGTCTTGTCTTTAGTTTTGGCAGACATGTTTGGCCATCAGGTCTATCTTCTGTTTTGGACTTCTTTTATTTTGCATGATTTTCCCACATCTTAAGTTCAGTTTTCAAATATTTTGCGTCCAGCAGCCGCGTCGGAGAGCGGGAAGGCTGGATAGAGTCGACAAGTATGAATACAAAAATTGCTAATTTCAAGGGGAAAGTAATGGTGTTTCGAAAAACGGTATTTCTGTGATATTTCATTGTGGAAAGAACTGATCTAGTAAGAGTTGTGCTTTAGCAATAAATAGACTTCTTCACCCTAAAGAGCGAACCGCTTATCTCCGTTGCGATTTTGTGGATCATGGTCCCGCCAAGTGTTGGATCGTGTTTTGGCATTGCGAGAGAAAGTCGGAGTTTCTCGCTTATCGAGGAGGGGATCGACTAAAAGCAGGAAAGGAAAGGCAAGAGAAAAGCAGGAAAGAATACTAAAACCAGGAAGGGCAAACTAAAACGAGGAAAGAATTTCCAGGAATCGAGGATTCGAAAAAGACACATGAAAGACTCAGCTCCAGAGCAACTGAAGTCCCTGTTTTGAATGATTAGGAGGGTATGGAGGGGACGCAGGATTATGGGCTTCGGTCTGGATGAGTGCTTCTGAATACTTTGGTTAGCTCCCTCACAGTGGTTACCATTCCCTGCGTGAATCCTGAGGAGTGTTTTTAGTGGAGTATTCCTTGAAACAATCCACTCTTGCGAGCGCTGTAGCAGCTTTCGGTTTTCACCGTTTTTTGTGGAGCTCATAACTCGTGAACCGTGAACCAGTTCAAACTTGGTACACTTGTGGATTGGGGTCTAGTTGTGCCTTTTGGGGTACCCCCCCCCCCACACCCACTCGGTTCTGGGGCAAACGGGCCCAGATTGCCAGTGAATAATGCTCATAACTTGACCAGAGCTGGACATAGGACGATGAAATTCATTGTACTTGTAGATCCAAGGGCTGGCAAATTACTTTTAAAGTTGCACCTCCCCCGTGACCCACCCCGTTCATGGGCAACTGGGCCCAGATTGCCCAAGAGTAAAGTTCGTGACACATGACAGGAATCAGTAGGTATCAAGTTGAAAATTTGGTAGGCTTGTGAGCATTAGGGTCTCTTTTTGCTTTTTGGGGGTTCAAATCCCCACTCCCACTTGGTTCAGGAGCAGTTGGGCCCAGGTTGCCCATTTTTTAATGTTTTTAACTTGAAAGTAACTGGAAATAGGGCGATGAAAGTCCTTGTGCTTTTAGATCTTAAGTTTGGAAACATATATGTGGAGTTGAACCACCCTCCCATCATCCACGTTCATGGGTAAGTGGGCCCAAATTGCCCATGAGTTAAGTTTTTGACCCGTGAATATAATCAAATCCTAAGCTGTTCTAGTTGAAGATAGATCTAGACACGCATCTTGATGTGTCCCGACCCCCCCCCCCCTCCTCCTGTTCATGAGCAAGTGGGCCCAAATTGCCCATGAGTTAAGTTTTTTACCCGTGACTAAAATCAGACTGTAAGAGCGCTTGTGCACTTGTTAGGCTGAGATTTACTGCACACGATAATGAATTATCCTGTCCTTCTTTGGGCCAAGTGCCATATACCGATCACTTTTACGTCGGTCGGTCTGTCGGCTGGTCACTCCGGTGATCGCGAGTTAGGGCACTTCCAGATGTTCTAGGGCGATGAAACTTGGCAGGCTTATTAATGACCCGACCAAACTAACTTGGATGTAGACACTTCCCCGATTCGACCATCGTGGGGGGAGTAGACGTAGGGGAAATCCGGAAACTTGGGGTATGTATAACTTTGGAACGGGTGACCGAATCTCAATGAAACTTGATATTTGGAACGACTCTGTGCCTCAGATCCCATATCAAGTCCGGATCCGATGGATGTGGGGGGGGGGAATTGGAAATCGTGTGACACGCTTAGAGTGGAGCGACTAGGATGAAACTTGGTGGGAATACATCATTGACAGAACTACACCGGGTTTGGGCACTGTGGAGGAGTTGGAGAGGGCTCCGGAATCCCGGTGACCCGGAGTTAAGGTACTTCCAGGTAGGCTAGGACGATGAAGCTTGGCAGGCGTATCAGAGACCCGACTAGATTAACTTGCGAATAGTCAGTTTCTCAGTCCGACCGTCTTGGGAGGAGTGGAAGAGGGGGAATCCTGCATCGTGAGGTATGTGTACCTTTCAACGGGTGATCGGGTTTTAATGAAATTTGATATTTGGAATGACTTCGTTTCTCAGATGTCCCATAAAGACCGGACCGGATCCGATGAGTGTGGGGGGGGGGGGGGGGACCGGAAAGTTTGTGACAAGCTTAGGCCGGAGCGATCGCGAAGAAACTTGGTGGGAAGAACAAGCACGAGAACGGGTACATCAGTACCAGAACCCGACCGGATTCGGGAATTCTGGGTAGAGTTGGAAGGGGGTCCGCAATTCCGTCGATCCCGAGATAAGGTACTTCCAGATGTGCTAGGACAACGAACTTGGCTGGAACAGTAGAGACTCGACAAGATTGGCTTAGAAGTTCTCACTGCCCGGATCCGACCATCCCTTAAAGTACTCATCTTAACCGCAAAGTACAAAAAATACTTTTAAGCAAAATATATACTTTCGATGATAGATGTTCCTTCAGCCCCAGCTGACTGCGAATCATATTGACGGCGCAACTCCATTTTGCACCTTCAATATACACTTTCATGATCGCGATAATTCCATGATCATTTTTGCCTCAAGGGTTTTGCCTAGAAGTGAATTTTGAGCTCCCTTAAAGTGCGCATCGTAACCGCAAAGTGAAAAAAAAAAATATTTGACCAAGCTGTACATTTCACAATCCCCGAGTAATCATTTGTGCCACAAGGGTTTTGCTTAAATGGATTTCTAGCTCCCTTAAAGTGTGCACCTTAACCGAAAAGTGAAAAAATACTTTTGACCAAACTATACATACTCATGATCCCCGACGGTCCATGATCATTTTTGGCTCAAGGGTTTTGCTTATAAGTGAATTCTTTAAAGTACAAAAAAAAATTTTGAGTAAAATATACGTTTTGATCCCCGATGAGCCCATCATCATTTTTGCCTCAGGGTTTTTGCTTACAGATCAGTTTCTAGCGCCCTTAAAGTGCGCATCATCACAGCCAAGTGTAAAAATAACATACTTCGTATCAAAAGATACGTTCTCCTGATTTCCAAGGGCCCATGATCATTCTTATCTCAAGGGTTTGCCTAGAAATTGGCACCACGAATTGGCAAAGTTTTACTTTCATCCTCGGACTCAGCCTTGCAAGTGCCATATGAGGTTCTAGTTCTTTTTCTTTCATATAATTATGGATCATCATACTACTTACAAACAAATTATTTATTCGTTCTGCAGGAGACGATGACCCCATTCTTTATCAGCGCGTATTTGGGTTTATTAGCCACTTATTCTTTTTGTTGTTGGCCGGTTCTCTAAATTACAGAACCTACCATGTGTAATGTATGAACTCTTTGATACCATTCCCTAACCCGTAAAATCAGAAACCACTAGCAACCAATAAAGCCTCCTTCACTTCGCAGAAATCCTGGTAAATTTCACGCTTAGGTGCGGGTTCAGTTTCAATCCGAGCTTTAGAAAAAAATGTGCGACATGAGCATGATGCCACTAGATCGTGGTAGTTCAGCAGAACAGTTTTCAGCATGAGGGTAAAGCTTTTCGTGAGTATAAGCCTTTCCTTAAGCCCAAGCTGACTGAGAACCATGTTTGACAGTGCCAAACGGATACGTCAGCTGCGTTTTATTAGAGCTACATTTCGGCCTTTCTTGGCAAGGGTCTTCTTCAGGCTCAAACCACTCTGCCCCAAGCTGGAAAATGAACTTGCGGAAAAACAACGAAAGATTCTAGCTTAAGTATCTGATTTTGTGAATTTCTTCGTGAAAACTACTTGGAGTTAAAGCTGGTGCTGAGGTTTACTTCTGGACGCGGCTGCTGTTTTTGCTGCTCGATTTTACCAAATTTTTTGTTTTGATACCTAAACCAAAATGCGCAAAAATTTTTACCTTCTCAACGACCCAATCGAGCAGCAAAAACAGCATCCATGTGTAAAAGGAAATCGCAGCCTTGAACTCCAAACAACTTTCACGAAGTAATTCACAAAATCAGATAGCCTACTTATCAAGAAGCTGTCGTCAGACCAGAGCAAAATAACACTAGGGACAGAGCAAAATAACACTAGGGACTAGCGCCAAGACCTATGCTTTCCATGCTTTGCAAACGGACCATACTCGTAGTGCCGCCCACCACGCTTGCGGCACTTAAGCGAGGTAAACTTCCGGGTTCAGAAATTTCTAGTAAAGCTAAGGTGCGGACTGGAGACACCAAGGAAATAAAGGAGGCTGTTTCATTTTTTTGCTATCTTCAGGATATGAAGTTATCAGAGCCAGCGCTCGTGAACGATTGAATGAGTTATAGTAAGGACGTTCACTAACGCTAGGGATGCTAGTGTCGCTGCTATTCGAGTGTGTGACACTTTTTTCAGGTCTTGGCGCTACTCCCTAGTGTTAGCTTGCCCTGACTAGGGAGTAGCGCCAAGACCTATGCTTTCCATGCTTCGCAGATGGGCCCTATCCGTAGTGCCGCCCGCGACGCTTGCGGCATTTAAAGCGAGACAAACTTGCGTGTTTAGAAATTTCTATTAAAGCAAAAGTGCGATCTGTACACAACAAGGAAACAATGGAGGCTGTATAATTGTGTTGGTATGTTCAGGATATGAAGTTATCGTAGCCAGCGCTGGTGAACGACTGAATGAGTCTGAGTAGGGATGTGCTCTATCGCTAGTGGTGCTAGTATCGCTGCTATTCGAGTGTGTGTCAATTTTTTCAAGTCTTGGCGCTACTCCCTACTCCCACTGTTATTTTGCTTTGCGTCAGACCTTGTTTTACTACAGAGCAAAATAACGCTAGGGAGTAGCGCCAAGACTTGGAAAAGTGACATACACTCGAACAGCAGCGATACTAGCACCACTAGCGATAGGGGACGTTCCTACTGAAACTCAAGCAGTCGTACACCAGCGCTGGATCCAATAACTTCATATTCTTTACACCGCAAAAAAAGACAATACCTTTACTGTTTCCTTGATGTGTGCAGGTCGCGTCTTAGCTTTACTAGAACAGTCTTAAAAGTTTGTTTCGCTTTAAATACCGCAAGCGTAGTGGGCAGCGCTCTGAATACGACCCGTTTGCGAAGAATGGAAATCAAATCATAGGTCTTGGCGCTCCCTACTGTTATTTTGCTCTGTTTTCCTAAACGTTAATTTTCCAGCTTAAGGCTGAAGAGGACCTTTGCCAGCCAAGAAGTGCCGAAATATAGCTATAATCTAATGCACCTGACGTATCCGTTTCTCACTGTCAAATATGTTCCTGAGTAGCTCAAGCCGAGAAACCTAGAAGGGAAAAGCCACTACTGTGATCACTGTTGATTTGGGAGGGTAGTCCTAGACCCTTATGGAGTAGTGGCTATACCAGAGCCTATAGGTTTTCTGCTGACGTCATTGTTTCGAAGTATTGCCCCTCATTAGTAAATGCTTCCAGTTGAACGGATATCAGGATCTAATTCTTTGTAAAACCGCGATGATAAATTGTGTTGGTTTTCGCAGTAAGTGACACTTAAGTACAAGACCAGATGTTGAGATTTCTGTGGTCCCGTAGATGAAACGATAATTAGTTCTTGCGAGAATCAGTATGGTTCTTCTCCCACGGGCGACTTGTTACGTTTTAAATAATTAGTAGGTCGACTTTCATGCAGTACCTGGAAGCCTCGAAAAAAAGACAGCATGACAATGCTTAGATAATCTCGTAAAATGTGAGTGACATAATAACCGTAGTCTTCTTCGCATGTGTTAAAAGAGTAATTTGGTTGTTCTTAAATTTTTTCTAGTCCTTTTGTCTGTTCTCAGCCGCTAGAGTATTATTTTCGTAGACTTTAGTTCCTAGCTCTTAGTGTGGTTCAATCACGGATTTGTATTGAGACCATGCTCCAATAAAATAAATCAGTAAAAATTGCCAGGTAAACAGAAATGCCGATTTTCTTCATATACTCCATTCTGTCGTTCGGCTAATTATTTGACCAGAATCCGGGCGGAATCCGGGCCAAACCAGAAACTTGTTAGACTATGGCTAACAAGTTTCCAGTTTTAGCCGGATTTTGATCAAATTGTTAGAATTGCAGATATATGCAGAAATTATCTTGGCTTCCGGTCGTTTTCTCGAAGGAGTCGTGATTTTGCAAGATTGTCGGGAGTCATGGTAACGGGGAATCATCGCTTACTCTCGACGAAGGGCAACCATTTATGCGATCAGTGCACTGTCAGAAGTTTCATAACAGATAGCGTATAACACTTTCAAGAATAACACCTTTTTCACTTCGAAATAAAGTGTTATGACCAATTAAGTGTACACTATTTCGTGTCTAGATCTCCAACAACACCTTCAATTGGTAAAAATACTAACGGGAACGAAAGAAACATAAGAGATAACATCCCAAAGTGTTATCTGTTGAAACCGCGCATCCTTCTGTCGTTATGTAACTTCTGACAGTGTAGTTTTGTTTACCTATTAAAGATGTTGTTGGAGACCTAGGCACGAAATAGTATAAACTTAATTGGTCATAACACTTTGTGAAAAGGTGTTATTCTTGAAAGTGTTATAATTATATAATGCAAAAAATAAGGCACATGGCCTCTACAAAATGCGCAATCTGTTATGAAACTTCTGACAGTGTGTCAGGTCCTTTCTCCGGAAACAATACTTTCGATAGGATCCCAGAAATTGCATATTTATTGGACTTCTTGATCCAGAGAATCGGGTCTTATACTTTTGTAAAGTCTTCTACTTTGATCAAGTTCATCTTTGATCTGTACTCCTTGCAAATTGCATGCAGAGCAAAAGCGCTGGTGACATCGAGAGACGAACCCAGACCCTCTCGATCTGCAGTCTGACGCTCTAACGATTGGGCTAACCAGCTCTGTGTTATCAAGAACAAATAATTAGATAGAACTTCTGTCTTTAGTCGCATGCCGCGACTATGAAAACCCCGACAAAATTGACGGACCTAGAGGTATTTACTCTAGCTTTGAGCTGATGTTATCAATTGTCATATTTGTCATCTACCTACCCGTTTACTCCTCATCCGTCTTCACCATTGCTTATCGCACAAGAAATAATGAAGAAGGAGGCTAGTTGGAGGCGTACTCCGCGCGCTGACCCGCTCTGGAGCGCGTCCATAGAGAGATTGCACCGTACCCAACGAAAACGGACGGGATCCTAACGAAAAAAATTTAACATTAGGAAGTATAGGACTTTCGACTATGAAACTAAACTACCGACCTTTGATAGCCACTATGAGCCAGCAAATTGCAGGATCGCTAATCTGGCTCCTTCTTGTTGGAATAATATAACTTTTGTAAATGAGTTTTCTGTCTGATCAGAGTTTGAAGGCGTTAAAGTTTATAAGCAATGACGGAGTCTCGTCCTATTGGTCAATTATGACGCATTTTTTCAAATCCCCGTCATCACCGACCAATAGGATTCGAGACTCCTTTTTTGTGTTCAAACCTTGAAGCCTTCAAGCTCTTACTTCCTTGGAAACTCTTTTACAAAAATAGAACTATACGATTAATGAATAGCCCAATTGACATTCCTGCAAGTCCCTGGCTCAGGATAATGGTGAAACGCCGGTAATTTAATTTCAAAGTTGAATTTCCTATACCTCCCGATGTTAAATTTTTTTTTAGATTCCCATGATGATGGTGTAGCAATATCCATTTTCATCGGGTAGGGTGCAACCTCTCTATAGAAGCAACCAGCTTTGACTGCTAGATTTCCTCTTCAGCGATTTAACAGCGATATAGCTGTTTGTAGAGATGTCGAAAAGTGATGGGGCGCGAAGCTAGTAACCTCCGCTCATTTGCGTCGGCAGTCCGCCGTATTTTACTCGTCATACTGTTTGTATGACCAAGATAGGGAGAGAGCACTTCTATCTCGTTATTTGTTCTTGGTGTTATGTTGAGAGTTACCGATGATAAACAATTACAATAGTCGACCTAAAAGTTTCACTTTGAGAGCTTATCAAATTTCCGCGTTTTGGCAGATTTGGGCAGAGTTACTGTCTGACGAGAAAGTAAAGTTTAGAAATGGATTCATCGAGTGTTCTTATCCCTAATACAAACCTCGATTGAAATAAGAATGAATTTTTATTTTTTACGAAATTTCTGGTTTGGCTAGATTCCGAATAAACTTCTTCTCAATGCCGACTATCTCATTGGCTTTTAAAACTTCCTCCTAGATTTCCGGTTCGGCCGGATTCCGGGCGAACTACTTGTCCGACAAAAAAAATAAAGTTTTAAAAACGAATTCCGCATGTCTCCTTACCTCTCAATTCAACCTCAAAACAAAACGTTTACTTTTAATCAATTTCCCGGTTTGGCCGGATTCCGGGTGAACTACTGTTCCGGCGAGAAAAAAAATTACTTTTATGTTCGGATTCAGCAGGTATACTTACCTCTAAGTCGACTATGCCATTAGCTTTAAATATTTTGTTCAACCCTTAGCTTGAAAACCCACCCCTAAATATAGGGCTACGGAGACCATCTATGAACTTGGCCTGTACACAAAATTTCACACAAACTTTGAACAAAATATCTCAATCTGTTCGAGAGTTATCGTGCTAACAGACGGGCGGACGCACGGACGGACAAACTTTACGATGTTATAAGTATCCCATCACTGACGTCTTGGGGTCCCAGAATCACATACACACACACGGCACACACCCACTCACAAATTTTTGACTGGATGAAGGAGTTTTGGATCCCACCAAAATCTCAGTGTTTTTGGGATTCCAAAACGTAAGTGGAGGGATACCTGTGATTTCGTAAAAATTGTCCGTCTGTCCGTCTGTTACCACGATAACTCTCAAAGGAGTTGAGATATTTTTTTCAAAGCGTGAGGACTATTTGGGTCAAAGTACATGTCAAGTTCAAAGATGGGCTCTGTAGCCCTATATTTAGGGGTGGGGGAGGGGTTTCAGATTAAGGGACGAACAAAATATTTTTAAAAGCTAATGAGATCGTCGATTTAGGGGTAAGAAGACATGCTGAATCCGAATATGAAAATATTTTCTTGTCAGACAAGTAGTTAACCCGGAATCCGGCAAAAACCGGAAAATTTATGAAAAATAAAAGTTTAATCTGAAGTTAATTAGAGATTCAATCTAGGGATAAGGAGATATGCTGAACATGTACATGAATTATTTTCTCGCCGGACATTTAGTTTGCGGGGACACCGGAAAATTTGTTTAAAATAGAAGTCTTATTTGAACTCGATTCGATGTTCGATCCAGGGGTAAGAAGACATGCTGAATCCGTACATGGCAATCATTTTCCACCCGGACATATAGTTCGCCCAGAATCCGGCTGAAACCGGAAAATCTGTTATCAGTAAATGTTTAATCTGAAGTTGATTAGAGGTTCGATGTATTGGTAAAGAGGCATGCTGATTCCGTATATGTGAATTACTTTCTCGTCGGGAAAATAGTTCGCCCGGAATCCGACAAAATTGGAAATTAAAGGTTAAAGTTTTATCTGAAGTTGATTACAGGTTCGATATAGGTGCAGGAGATATTCTGAATTCATTTTTGAGCTTTTTTTAACGAACAAGTAGTTTGACCAGAATCTGGCAGAAACTGGAACTGGAAATGTAGCAGAAGTAGGCAGCTGGAAGTTTTGGTCAATTTAAAGTAGCTAAGACCAGATATGAATGAATGAATTTTATTTATAGCCCGCCAAACAACAAAAGAGGAATGGACGGAGTAATCGTAATCGTAATAGGTTTATTCTGGCCAAAGACCATAATCTAAACTCTACAATACAAACTTAAAAAAACATAACATTAAATAGACAAACAATTACATTAAGGTAATTAAACATCAAGGAGTAAATAAACAACGAGAAAAAAAGATAAAAATATCTACAAGATCCAATTGTCTGGATCAGATATGACATTTTTGGGATCCCATTGAAACCTTTGATCTTGTTTTTTTGTTGAGCCTGCCAAACATGTATAATTTCCGTGATGATCTTGACATCAGAATCGCTTTTCAATGGCGCATTTACGTCTTACATTACAAAGTGTTACTTGTGATATAGTTAACCTCGATAAAAAGTAAATAGAAAAATTAAATAATTCTTCCGTGTTTTTGTCTATTATTTCTTTTCCGTTTCTCTTTTTTTCTTTTCAATGCATATTTCTTCTTTTTTGCCGTTAATATTCTTCTGTATGTGTAGTTTATTTATGCTTGTAATGTGATGTAATTATTGTAATGTGAATTTTGTAGTGTAGGTTAGTGTATAGGTAGTGGACCCCCAACAAGATAGCTTCAGGGGGTCTTGTTTCTTGCTTTATATTTATTTTATGTAGTCTTACTAGTACGAATAAATGAATGAATGAATGAATGATGAAAATAATGTCAAGAGAAAGACTTAAAATTGTATACAAAATAAAAGAGAGATACAGGATAGTTTAGGTGACGCTAATTAGTTAGATCGGTCAAAATGAGTTTAAAATAAAAGTTTGAAGAGCGTTGGCGTCACCGAGGGCAAGTAGAAGCGTGGTCACCGGGCCAGTTAAGGCTGGACAGGAATAAGGGAAACAATACTACAAAAAAATGTAAAAAGGCAAAAAATGTAATAAGAGAGCCTATTGTGCAAAAGGAAAATCCCTCAGATTAGATTACATTAGATTAGATTAGATTAGATTAGATTATTTTATTGCTAAATTACATAATAACCCATCATGATAGGTAACCGCCCATGAGAAGACATAAATGCACTGGCACTGGGCGGCTACCACAAACTACTTTAACTTAACTTAAACAATAACTTAATTTCATTTAATTAATTAATCATTTTTTCCATATACCACACAGAAAAGGAAAAATAAATAAATAAAGGTAATAAAAAAATAAAAAAAAATGATAACTTATACCTTCATTCTCTGAATCGTGACTCCTCACCCTTCCAACAAAAACTTTTTTACTCTTTTTTTAAACAATTGTTGGTGTTCAGCCGCCTTAACACTATCTGGGAGTGAATTCCATACCGCCTGGCCCAAATGTTTAATTAAAAAGCCACTGAGCAAACTGCCTTTTCAGTTAAACTTTGAAGGACAAGTGACTTAGCAAACTGCCTTTTCAGTTAAACTTTGAAGGACAAGTGAACTTGATGCGATTTTATTCCATTTATATTTGATAGTGCAAAACGGATACATCAGCTGAATTTTATTAGAGCTATATTTCGGTCCTTTTTGGCAAGGGTCCTCATCAGGCTCAAATCCGCTCAAGTTGGAAATACGAACTTGTGGGAAACACCAGTTCGTGTTACCCACCAGTTCGTGTTACCCACAAGTGGTGTTTCCCACAAGTTCGTTTTTCCAGCGGCTTTGAGCCTGAAGAGGACCCTTGCCAATAAGGGCCGAAATTTAGCTCCAATAAAATCCAGCTGATGTATCTGTTTTGGACTATCAAATATGATTCGCAGTCAGCTTGGGCTGATAATTATTATTCCATTTAGTTTACTCATTTTAAACTCAAAAGTTTGTTCAGAGAGACTACGGTTAATCACCTAGTCCTAGTAAAAAAAAAAAAAAAAAAAAAAATTATCCAGTTTCGTGTTGTCGATTCCCCGGGACAATGTTAGAGAGTTTGCTACGCCTCAGAAGTCGAACAGGAAAAGCGTAAAATCGGTGTTGTCCGATAGGGTGGATAGAATTTGCCATATAAAATCCGAAAATGATTAAGCCGATTGGAATAGGTACGATAGGTAAGACCACCTTGCGACTGTAATGAAGTTTTTCCGTTACCTAACCTGTAAAATTAAGAGCACCGCGTGACGTAATGGGTCAGCTTCATCACGCACACTGACTAATTAGTTATGACCGAACTGCAGCCTAAAAGCCAGCAGCACTCGTAGCGGCTATTAAAAGAATTGCTTACTCCTAACCTTTGCTCAGAACGGAAAAATGGCTGATTTATCGGCCAAAAAAAATGACAGCTTCCAATGATATAACGAGAAGATGATTAAGGCATTTACATGTCACCAATTATGCATTTTTAAAACCGAGTTAGTAGTAATAAACTGCTTCCTGCTGAGGTCAAATGTTTGAATTAGATGCCTCTTCTTGGCTCCAGCAGCTTCCGAACCAACAGTCAAAAACACTTAGTCGTTTTGACGGATCTTAGCATAGTAGGTGTTCCCCAGAGTTTTTGGATAATATGGAAGAAGTTGCCGATGGGGAAGAAAAGAATGAAGGTATTGAGTATGACATTTTATTTACAATATTATTTTATTTTAAAACTGATAGCTGGTGGCTAACTTTAACAAATAGTTAACTTTAAATAATTAATTAACTTTTAGAACTTAATTGAATAGTAGCTAACTTTAGCAAACTTTTAATGAATGGGAAGGCAACGTATACTGTATATAGGAAACCACAAAGTCCGTCCACCAGTTGGATTTTCTTAAACATGTCAGAAAAATCCACAATCGTAATATTTGATGTATTCGTTGTATATGAAAATATTTCGTTAGTTTACTTTTTTTTTAGTTTAATATTTTTAATTATACAAACCAACTTTACATACTAAACCATACTAAACTACATGACATACCTTTTATAACCGTCTTACCATCCTTTACACATGTGATCGATACCTCTGACTGCAGGAATTAGGAAATACCGAATGGGCCTGTGGGGCAGTTAAAAGTGCGAACACAGGATGAGGATTTCCCGGCCGGATTTCCTGCACTTTCATCATCAAGTTGAAAAATTTCAACTTTTCCATATGGTGATGGTGCCGCAAATCCGGGTAGAAATTCCCGCCCAGAAGCTCCCGATCCTCATCGTGTGTTCGCACTATAAGAGTATTCAAAGCGATACGCAGCGGTTACGGCCGCTCGGTAAAATAAAATCAAAATGTCAACCGGTTTGATCTTGCCAGTCTGTTTGTTGGCGTTATTACACTCTCTATATTAATATTTCGTAACTTTGGGGATTTATAAAGAAATACACGAATGAAAAATATGCACCACATAGCTTACAGAAAGAGTACACGTACGATAAATGTTTGCCCTCTATGAAGTTCAAACACGGACTTATCATCTAAATATAGAATAGTATAATGGGCCCTACGGAACAATTCCGTTGTGTAAGTGGGCAAACAAAAATATAGTTGTAACCAAATAAGCACAAGTCACAAAGACGGAATAAATGTAAGGACGAAGGAAAACTGCAAAAGTTTGGCTTCGGCTTTTGGCTATATGTTTCAATTGGACGTAAATGCTTGTCCTCTGATCTTCATAGATCTCTCCTACCGGATTACGAAGCCCCAAACCAGACCGACCTGAAACACGGCTTCGCGCTGCTACCCGTAATTGTACCAGACTTGTTCGCCCCGATATCCACTCTACTGACCGGTATCTTTCATCATTTTTACCATATTTCGTAAACTATTTTAATTCTGAACTGTGATATATTCGTTATTAATTGTAGATACATATAAATATTTTAAGATAATTATTGAGAAGTGAGTATTAAGTTTTAGCCGTGTTAATAATTGGACAATCCGACGCTACCGAGTAATTATATGAGCTATTCAGGAAATAAACGTTGTTATTATTATTATTGTAGGCACGAGAATAAAAAATTTGGGAAGATTCATGTGACCCTCGTAGATAACAAGACCAAAAGTTTGGGCTGCATTCCAACGAAGAATATTTTTTGATCTTCCAAATCGTAAACATGCCATAACATCCTAATAGAAGGGGTCCTGGCCAGGCTGTCGAACGTCAGGGAAGACGTTGGGGAAGGACCTGCTTCCTGCATCAAGGTTTAACAACGTTGTCCCTAAAATTCGACAGCCTGACGAAGACCCTTGCCAAGAATTGCCGAAATATCCCTGCCAAAGCATCGTAGCTGACGTGTCTGTCTTATGCATTGTTTGAATGTATGTTTCTCAGTCAGCTTGGGGTCAAGGCAGGCCCGTATCCAGGAATTTATTTCGGGGGGGGGGGGGGGGGGGGGGTGCCTTTCCGGGGGGGGGGGGTATTTGCCTGCTGGTCGGACAAAAAGCACAAAAAGACATAGATCAGAGGGAAAAGCCTATACAAATTACTATTTTTGGATGTTTCGGGGGGGGAGGGTCAACCCCCAAACCCCCCCCCCTCGATACGGCCTTGGGTCAAGGAGTATTTTCACTTTTGCTCTACGATATTTCTAGTTTTGCCAAAATTTGGGAGAACTACTTGTTTGATGAGAAAAAAAAGTTCAGATATTTATTCAGCATGTATTTGATCCTTATATCTTCAGAAGAAACTGTTACTTCTAAAAAATCTCGACAAATTTCCCACCAATTTCCCGGTTTTGGCCGGATTCCGTTCAAATTACTTGTCGGGCAAGGAAATGGATTCATATACAGATATGGATTCATTATGAACTTTTACCGTGTAGATGTCAAATCTTTAATCTACTTCAGAAAAAAAACTTCAACTTCTACTAAATCTTCGATTTTTGCCGAATTCCAATTCATTTCAGAAACAACGTCTGCTTTTACCAAATTTCCGGTTTTGACCGAGTCCGGGTGAACTGTTTGTGCGGAAAGAAAATAAAGTTCAGATATGGATTCACCAGGAATTTTTACCCTGTAGATATCAAATCTGTAATCCACTTCAGAAAAAAAGCTTCTACTAAATCTTCGGTTTTTGCCGGATTCCAATCCATTTCAGAAACAATATCTGCTTTTACCAAATTTTCGGTTTTGACCGGAGTCCGGACGAACTATATGTGGGGAAAGAAAATAAAGTTCAGATATGGATTCATCATGTCTTCCGACCTCTAAATCAATTATCTCATTAGCTTTTATAAAAATATTTGTATTGCCCTTAATGAAACCCCTGTCCACCATAAATACATGGCCACGGAGCACACCTACGAGCCGAGGGGTTGCTGACTCCCAAAAACACACCAAGTGGCGCGTGCCGCCGTGACGAGGTGTACACCGGTGGCGCAGCGTGAGAAACCCCTCGCTACCAACTTGACCTATATCAAAGAATTCTCGCACCATCTTTAGGCAAAATATCTCGGTAATTTCGAGGGTTATCGTGGCAGTAGACGGACGGACGCACAGACAGAAAGGCTTTCGAAGCCATTGGTATCACGTCACTAAAAGCTTTGGGATCAAAATGGTTGATAAAAAGAAAGATCACAATACCTATTTCTTTTTAATGATGCATATTTTATTTTCCACCCAGATTGATGATAGGAAAAACAAATAAGAATACTACGCGAAATAAACATAACACAGAAACAAACTTCAAAGTCGGATCCGTCGGACCGACTAATCTGTGCAAGAAAATGTTAAGACACAACAAACAAGACCAAAGGTTTCGATGGGATCCCAAAAATTCAATATCTGATCCAGACAACTGGGTCTTGTCTTAGCCAGATCCAGTCTTCGCCAGACTCCTTGAACATTTTTACAATTAAAATTCAGAAACAGATTAAGGCCAAATAGCTAATCACCTGAGAAAACCAAGTTCAGATTTGGATTTAGCATGATATGATATGATATGATATTTATTTGTCTTCAGAGCCCAAAGGCCATAACAAACACACATAAATAACAACATGTAAATACAAAATAAATGGTCACACTACTACACTAAACCCCACTCAAACACTTTTCCCTGTGCCGACTGACCACTCTGAGGAACCTCGCCAGGTTTCTTATACTAAGAAAATCCCTACTCCGCATAATATTTACCAACCACTTCCTCCCATGAATCCCTCCCTTAAAAATTTCCTCCCTCAGATCCTCAATTTCATCACAACCAGACATAAAATGAATTAGATCCTCATCTCCCTCACCGCACATTGGACAAAAGTAAGGACCAGATTTCTCCCTAACACTTCCCAAATACTTTCTTCTTTCACCAAGTGGCAAGCTATCTGCCCTCATATTTAAAATTAGTTTCATTTCCTCTTTTTTTAGACCCGCTTTAAAATAAATTTCTTCACCCCAAATCTCTTTGGCCTCTGCATAAAAACTCAAAGATCCACTATCTCTTATCCTAGCTAACCAAACCTGGATTTCTTGGTCAATTAACCTACTACTAACTTCTTTTGAAACAAATCCTAACTCTCTCCCCGGACCCTCCCCTCTATTCCCCATATAACCAAGCCCGCAACTATCTAATATTGAACGAATCTGGAAAGCCCAGGAATCGTGTGTTTCGTCCTTCAACGACTCAAGATACGCATCTTTCAATAGTCTTTCACCCGGCAATATTAATATCTTTTCCCAATACTTAATCATTTTTACTAATCTAATACTCTTCAACGACCTTAGGCCTAGATCCCCCCTAACCACCAATCCATTAATTTTATTGCTTAGGCCTAGTGCCCTTTTAAAATAACTTAACTGTAACTGTTCTAACTTTTCCCCCTGACAAAAACCCCATATTTCGGCCGCATAATGGACTGCCGGCAACACTTTCATATTAAAAATATCCTTAAATACCTTTAAATTACAACTCCTTCTTATATCACTTCTAAGTATTATGTTGACACACCTTTTACCTCTAGCTATACTAAATTCTACATGCTTCCCCATTTTCCCCTTTGCGCTAAACTTGCATCCAAGATACACCCATTCCTCCTTCACCTTCAAGTTTCTCCCACCATAATTAAATACCACACTGTCTTTAATTTTTCCTCCTTTCCTGAATACAACCACCACCGTTTTATCCGTATTCAATTCTAATTTTTTAACACTTAAATAATCTTCTAATAAATCAATCAACTTTTGAAGTTTCTCCGGGCTTTCGGCGACCAAGACCATATCGTCAGCAAACAAAAGGACACATAATTTTACAAGGTTTAGGGTTACCATTGGAGCTCCTAGTCCCTCCAAATACTCTTCAATATCATTCAAAAACAGGGCGAAAAGCTTCGGCGATAGGGTGCAACCCTGTTTAACTCCAATATACGATCTTGCGCTCCTTGAAAATTTTTCCATCACTCTTACCACACAAGCCACCACCTTATACATTTCAACTACAATCAAAACAAATGCTACCGGTAGACCAATCCTTACTAAATACTCTACAAGCAACGCTCTACTAACGTTGTCAAAAGCCCCCTTTAGATCCACAAAGGACGGACAACTTTTGCGATGTCATAGGTATCCCTCCACTTACGTTTTGGGATCCCAAAAACCAGAAATAGACAAGAAACTAAAATTCCAAATAAATTAAAAATATTTATAAGCGCCCCAAATGAAAATAAAAATAAAATAACATGAAAATAACAGACAGTTAGATCTAGAACTTGAAGATAAAGACAAATAAAAACTACAAAATTAGTTTGTGGCTGTAGGCCAGCTTAGATAAATCAGAGTATGCCAGACCATAGGGAAGCTCATGCCCGGATTTCCGTAATCGTTAGGTATACAAGAAAATAAGTGGCTTTCAGTAAACCCAGTTAAAACAAAAACGATGAATCAAAGCAGATGGCTTATCGTGAAATGTGCAGCTGCAAGTTCCTGACAAAAAAGTCGTGGTCATTCACCCTTCTGGAAAACCGATCATGAAGAAGAAGTAAATATTCCTGCAAGGAATCCTTGCGACACAGTAAACATGTGAGGAAACCGTGAGATACAGTAAAAATTCTTCTTCGAACATCATTAGCTTTTTCTCCATATTATTTTTTTCTTCCACTAACAGGCTAATCGAAATAGCAAATTAAGAACTTGACATCGACTGAGTGCCAAGTACTTAGCTTGTTATTACGTATACCATGAAGTTAAATTCTCCTGTATGACAATTCGGGCGTTCGTGAAAATAGGGCAAAACTGTTGAAAACTGTTTGAAAAGTCTTTTGAATGCCTTTAACTGATCGTAAACGAATAAGAGTCTGGCGTTTGATCAATTCGTATCGGCGTTCAGAAATAGGAAACGTACACCTTTTCTTACCTTACCACCTTTTGCTTAGCCTTTCCTCAGCCAGTCGTGACCTCAAGCTATCTGCTTTTGAAATCTGACGGCAAAAAAAAATCGTTTGTTTATTTCCTGTAATGCAATATTCTGAAACAAAGAAGATACGTTTCAAAAAAAAGAAATATTCTTTATTAATCATTTATGCCGTTTCATATTTATTTTTACTGATTCGCTTTCCTTCAACGCTACTGCAAAGAATCGTTACGCACCCTTACATCTTTACCAGGATAGATGTAAGGGTCTAGGTGACACCTCCTCCCCGGACATACCCCCCCCCCCCGCCACCACTACCCTCCCCAAGGCAAATATATCGGAAATTACAAAATCTCGCTAACAACTGCAGCTTTGACTGCGAGCATGGAAACGCGTGACAGCGGCCCGCACATAGCTCGCCTCTACATGTACTTTTCATAAGAATATGTTTTCTTTTATTAATACTGTTTGGGGGATCGGAGGGGTTTTGGTACCCAGTTTTTTGATTAGGGGGGTTTGTTCGACGGAACCCAGTTAAAGATAAGGACTAAAAACGAGCAGTAAAACGTTCGGGTTGACTGAAGTAAAAGTCGAATTTCACGATATAAGGGTCAGTACAAAAATTGTAAAAGAATGCGCAGGTTTACGAAGACAGTTGATGTTATTGCTCCCGCGATTTGCTCCCCCCCCCCCCATTTGCAGGCCCAGACATAGACATCTAGGCTAGGGCCCCTACGCAGTTAAAGGAACTGCCAAGTCTATCGGAAATGTAACCTACTTCCGTAGTTGCATTAATTAATATTTAAGTCGGAAACCCAACTTTCGCATGTTACATTCATAGCCTATTCACTATTTCCATGCTCATTATGCTCCCGATGAGTGTTCCATTATCATGCTGCTGATGCGTAAAACCTGTTGTCTGAATTTTGCCGAGTTTTTCTTAGAAGTCAGTGTTTTACAGAATGTGGGCCCCCGTTTGGTAATTTTGAAAAAAAATACAAACTTCAACTTCACTTTTTTTCACTTTTCAACTTTTCACTTTACAAAAAAAGACAATTAATTATGACCACAAAGTTATGAAGATAAATACAAAATTAAGAAATTATATAACATAAGAGACCCTGAGCTTGCTATTGCTAACCTAATTAACAAGTGCAACTCAAAAATCCAGTCCCACCCCTGGAGCAAAATTCTCAGAGTCTAAGAGAGTGTTCCACCCTACTTACCGTAGTTACTACGCATGACGTTACGAATTCTGGCTTTTTGCCGTCAAGGCTGGAACGATTTTTCTATTTTCCAGCAGGATCTCACGCCAGGGGCGAATCCGACCAATCACGTTACAGAGATGCGTAGTTACTACGCTTACTACGCTCCCGAGCATGGTAAGCAAATAGTAACTATTAGTTACTATTCCGACAAGGTTGGAACGGTCAGCGTAGTAACTTTTCGTGAGGATGGAACGGAAATAGTAACTATTGTTAGAAGGGTGGAACACGCTCTTAGTGTGCATGTACGTAATCGTGTTCATTGTCATTCAGAGAGTTTTTCACTTGTATTCGTTGATTTTTTTTTCCCTATGAAACTGTTAATGTTTTAAATATTCTTTGAGCCCAAGCTGACTTTGAAACATTTATTCCAACAAAGTTTTCAACGGATATGTCAGCTACGATTCTTCATCAGCGATATTTCGGCCCTTCTTGGCAAGGGTCCTCGAAGCCTGACGAGGACCCTTGCCAAGAAGGGCCGAAATATCGCTGATGAAGAATCGTAGCTGACATATCCGTTGAAAACTTTGTTGGAATAAATGTTAATGTTTTTCTTTGGTTTTGCTTATCTTTCCGTTTTTGTACTCCGTCCTTTTTCTTTTTGAAATGACGGGTGATAAATAAATAAACAAATAATAAATATTAAAACTCGAAATAGACAAATACCAACTAAACGTGTTTTTACACATTATAACGTTCACATTTACCGCTCCGGCCACCTGCGGGGGACCCTTTCTAGGCTGGGGTTCTTAGAAAGCTGCCTCAAGCAGAGCAGAGGTCCGGCCCGCCACTTACCATATGATATATAGGTAGGTGGATACATTTGTTGCTGAGCAGCCCGGGGGCCGTGGCAAGAATTAATCACATAAACACCAAATCTCCCCCAGAATCTTTCTCAACTCCAGTGACAACTCCAGTAACATTACCATATGCATTCATATTTCCTTATTCCAAAAATCTACTTCTGTGTTTCATATAGAGCGTGTTCCACCCTACTTACCGTAGTTACTACGCATGACGTCACGAATTCTGGCTTTTTGCCGTCAAGGCTGGAACGATTTTTCTATTTTCCAGCAGGATCTCACGCCAGGGGCGAATCCGACCAATCACGAGCGTGTTCCACCCTTGTAACAATAGTTACTATTAGTTACTATTTCCGTTCCATCCTCACGAAAAGTTACTACGCTGACCGTTCCAACCTTGTCGGAATAGTAACTAATAGTTACTATTTGCTTACCATGCTTGGGAGCGTAGTGAGCGTAGTAACTACGCATCTCTGCAACGTGATTGGTCGGATTCGCCCCTGGCGTGAGATTCTGTTGGAAAATAGAAAAATCGTTCCAGCCTTGACGGCAAAAAGCCAGAATTCGTCACGTCTTGCGTAGTAACTACGGTAAGTAGGATGGAACACGCTCCACATTACAGTGATGCGTAATAACTACGCTTACTACGCTCCCGAGCATAGAAAGCAAATAGTAACTATTAGTTACTATTCCGACAAGGTTGGAACGGTCAGCGTAGTAACTTTTCGTGAGGATGGAACGGAAATAGTAACTAATAGTAACTGTTATTAGAAGGGTGGAACACGCTCATAGCTAGCCTCAGGAAGCGCCCCATATCCTTTATAGTAGCAAACACTCATCATTAACACCTCTTTTTAAGCACTTGCCGTCAAATCGTCAACCTTTCTCAGGCTATCGGCGAAACATACCCATGGCTAAACGTCCCCGTGGCTCTTCGTCTCCGACGAAACGTCTCTGTCTCATTTTGTCGTTGCGACGTTTCGCCGTGGGGATGATTTGTCACCGGGATGTTTTATGATTACCTTAAATCGCACTGGCCGGTGAATAAGGTTGGGTGAACATACTGTAGATTCGCCTGTTGAGTGATAGAGGTGGAAGTGCGTTGTCTAGTTCCGTTGAGTAGATCCACTGGCCTCCCAGTGTAGTTTCCACTCCATCGCTGCCCAGTCTCATGATGGGGAAGTTTTGCAACAGGGAGGTTCCGCCTGGGTTTTTCTGCCATGGGGACGTTTCGTTAGCATGCCCCTTTTTCAGGATCGACTAAAAAGAGGCACGGCACGGCTCGACATAGTATAGGAGGCATGAGTACTAAAAAGAGGCACGAAATCTAAAAGGACCTTT
Organism: Branchinecta lynchi; assembly: GCA_023053575.1. Classification (NCBI taxonomy): domain Eukaryota; kingdom Metazoa; phylum Arthropoda; class Branchiopoda; order Anostraca; family Branchinectidae; genus Branchinecta; species Branchinecta lynchi. The sequence continues at coordinate 23,989,139 of JAKZAP010000006.1, read as the reverse complement.
TCAGACCCCAGAGAAAGGTGCAGGAAGAATGTTCTAACGTGTCTTCTTTTAGGCTATGGAGTCACGAACTCTCACTTACTTGTCTACTTCTACTACTTACTTGCTAATCTGTTTTTATTACTCGTGCCTCCTGCGCCTCCGTGCCTCTATTTAGTCAATCCTCTCTTTTTCAGCTCTTTAGGAATACTCGCAAATAGTTTGGATGAATAATTCGTTGATTTTTTAGCTTTTCCGATCAAATCCTTTCATATAAGGCATTCTTCCGTCGCATGGTTGTGTGCCATACATATCTAAGTATGGCACGGACACAGAAATTTGTACCACACACTCGACCCACAAGTTGAAACTTATGAAACGCCACTTTGTCTCTGTTTGTGGCGGTAATTTAAAATGCATTTAAATAAATAAAAAATCCAGGTACATCTCAATAGACCTAAGTTAAGGTTTATTCTGTTTTACAAGGATCCCCGGTTCCGTGTCTATCTGCTTGATAAAGTAGCTAATTTTGTTATTTAGACTTTAATTTGCCGTTACATTAGGAATCCCGCCAAATTCGAGCCAGAATCGAAAATCACCACGACAATTGTTTGTCAAATTCCAGCTACAGAGAGAGCCATACAAACTTATAGTCCATTTACACACTGCGTAAAATCCGAGCGTATTTTGAAATCCGAGCGTATTTTACGCACGTTTTGAGCTTGAAAAGATGTCTAGCAAACGGATGTATTTGGATACAAAACGGACCTATATCTCAAATACGTCCGTATTGCTAGAAATGTTTTCTAGCTCAAAACGTGCATAAAATACGCTCGGATTTTACGCAGTGTGGAAACCCACCATAATGGTCACGGAAACACGCTCGTGGGCCACACAAACGACCGCGGAAACACTCTTAGGATCGCGGAAAAACGCTTATAGCTAGGCCCTTTACTTTGATAGAGCTAAGTAAATACACGTGTCCGCGCTGCTAGACACCGTTTTGCAACGTGTCGGTTGATGAACCCATTCTGCTCTACAAAGTAAGTAAGATTAGAATGCTCTTTTCTCTAATAACTTTCGGGCGCAGAATAACCAACCAATGGAAAACGCGTTCAGTTACATCCGGGCGGGATAATAATACCCCTGTTTTTGAAATGATGTTAGCTTGCAGTTTTGCTGTGTTACTATTATCACCTCAGGGACTGGTCAAGTCTTTAGCCTGTCAGTTTGCATCCTAGGGGTATAAATAGTTATCGTGATTAGTATAGTTTCGGATTTCTTTTCTGTTCGGTCTTGCAGAAGGACCTGACAGATTTCGTGTGACGTAATGTGGCGTACCCTGGTATCTTAAAGTCGGCAAATAAAAGTGTAATCCGTGAGGTAGTTTCTTTCGTTTTGAATGCAATGAAAAGAAAAAACTATTGTGTGTTTCATTTTTAGTGTTATAAATTGTTGTTGGCGCTTCAGGTTTCTGTTGTATGTCCGTATTAGGCTTTTTCCAATAAATTATTATTATTATTATTATTATAAATAAAATGAACAGTATGCATAGGGTATGAATATCTCTCTTCTAGACCTTATCAGTCAAGATTCTCTGTGCCGTAAATGTAACGCCTTATGTTTATACAACGGACAATGTACGCATAACAAAGCCATCTCTTATATACGGCTGTAACGATTAGCCCATATCATTTTTTTTGTTTTTTTGACAAAAAATTTAACAGTTTCTAATTGATAAAGTAAAATCCTTTCTCTTGAAAAATTTGAACTTCTTCCAAAGTTAACTAAACAGGTTTTTTGTGACCTGTGAGTTGTCACTAACAGAAGGGTGGGAATGCACCTGAAATGTGTGTATGTCAAGATTCCCCGTGCCGTAATACAACGAATAATGTACGAATGACAAGACCTATCTTCTATACGGTTGCAACGAACAGCCCATACCTTTTTTTTTTACAGCAAATTTAACAGTTTCTGACTGATTAAGTAACATCTTTTCTCGTGAAAAATTTGAACTTCTTCCAAAGATAACAAAACAGTTTTGTTTTTTTTTACCTGTGAGTTGTCACTAACAGCAGGGTTGGAATGTAACAGCAAACAATAAAGTAAAATGAAATTCAACCACAAAGTAGAAACAGTCTTGAGTATGGAAATTCATTTAATTGTCTAAACTTTTAAATAATAGCTTAATTGTTGACTGCGCTGATCGGATGTCAGCTGAATTTGTTGAAGCGATCTTTCGGCTCTTCTTGGCGAGGGTCCTCCCCAGGCTCAATGCTAAAAAAGTTACCTGTGATAAATAATTAATGATTGTAGAAACTATAAGTATCTGGTTTTGGCGACTTTCTTCATCAGAACTGCTTGGAGTTAAAGTTGGTGCTCGGTTGGGTCGTTTACATGGTAGTGATTTTTCTGTAGAATGAATGAATTTATGACGCACTGCCCCAGGGCGTAAGTGCAGTAAAAAAAGATAAAGAAATATAAAATAATCGCAAAAAACTCAACAAACATTTTCCATAAAGGTTCACTAATTTAGAATCACGTTGATGGGATCTTGGACAGGTGATCTTCCAATCGGAGAACACAAATTAGAGGAGAGGGCTTCAAGCGTCAACAATGGGTCGGAAATTAACAAACGGCGGATCAGGTAGCGGTTCCGTGTGCACCGGGGTAGGTAGAGAAGAAATCTCAGATATCTGAAGTATGTCGAGCGTATGCGTCGACGGTCCTTTCTTCTGAGTATAGTATGTAATCCAGCAAGGAAGTTAACATACGGTGCGCAAAAGGCAGTATATAACTTCCCAAGCCCAGGTCTGCTATACCTCGAACGGTTCGGCACAATTTTGCAATAGCCATATCTAATTCCTTTAGCGGCTGATTTAACTGCTTTCTCGCAAATCTTTCGCATACCAAGCCATCGAATTTTTTCAGTAAATCATTCCAATAATTTCATCAACAAATTGTCAGTGCAATTAGTACAATTCTTTCTCTTTCAGATGAAGCCATCTATCGGCGAAATCTGTCGCTTGAGTTTCTCGACCACGAACGAGACTACGTCGACGCCCTTTTCAGTGCGGAAGAAATCTACGGCCGCCCTTTGCGGAAACTCGCATCCATTTCTGATGAAGATCACTTCATCGTTTTCCAGTCGTTGAAGCCACTTCACTCCATGTCCAAAATGCTCATTTGTAAGGTAAGTTCTTTCGCTGTATCAAAGAAAGGGCGGGAAACAGATATGTAAGTAATAAGCAAGTAATTTATTTACAACCCGCCATTTTGAAAAAGCGGAGTAAATGAAAGAAAATAAATAAAACACATAAAGAAACAGAATTTTCAATCTTCTGCCAGGAAGCAGTGGATAACGTCGTCGGTGGTTGGGCCCTATTGTCCATGATTTTAGCGTAACATCATGTGTGAAAACACATGTTGCACATGTGAACGGTATGGTTACTCGAGTTGTCTCTTTCCTTGATGAGAAGTATTATGGATGTAAGCGTGATGATTTTTCAGTCACCCCTTGCCTCTTCGATCTCTTTTCTGCTTCTTTTTTTTCTTAGGCCTCTTTTGTCCTACAGTAAAACGTTCCCAAACCGAATCTCCTGTAGCGGATGGATACTTAGAGGAACCCTTATAATTATCGCCACCTGACAGGTTGCAAATGTAACCACTTGGATCTTGAAATTAAAATAACGAAAACAAAAAGAAATTTAATTTTTTGCATCGGGATAGCAAAATCAAGCGCGACTTTTAAAGGACACCTGAACAATGAAACCATACTTGAACACACCATGGAGAATGCATTTACAGACATGGCCACGGAGAGTATTCTTCGCCTGGGCGTTTTCAAAATAGGGATGTTTGTTTCTGGAGGTTTGCACATGCAGACTCTAAGACAAAAAGCGCAATTCATTCAAATCTTGTACAGCGCTGGCCGGATCGTATTGGAATTGCTTCTAGATATACGTTTGGGCCTAACTGGTTAAAAAATATTCCAGTAGAAGGGTTGATTGGAGACATTTGTTCATTTCTAAAATTGTTGGGAACTGAAATAAGGACAGATTCAAAATGGAGCAAAAATCATAGCTTGGAAACACTATTTCGTATTCGGATTGTGTTTTCTGCAGGCAATGTTACAACAAATAACCCACGGTTTTGGCTGTTTTAAGCCTTTTCCGAGAGCCGTTGACTTGTAGCGGAAACGGAAACAATTTACATAACCGGTTTTTCTGATGGAAAAAATTCTCGCAGACAACCGTCGACAGCGTGATACACATCGAAGGCAGCAAAACACGGCCAGTGAAAAAATCAGCGTAGTTTTGTTAGAGGGATTAGAATGTACCGTACGAAATTGGGGTCTCCGGGTTTATAAATAAATGGAAGTAGGGAAGTAGTAATTATGGAAGTAGGTTGCGTTAGTATTATAGGTAAGACAGGTCCTTTAACGGCCGAACTCAAACCAGTTCGGCCGCGCTTTTCACACAAATAACGCTTCCAATGACCACGCTACGAGGTTATTTCGAATTCGGCCGCTTGATGTGTGGCTTTTCCGGCTCTAACGAAGTGTCGTCCCACTTTTTACCAACTCCAAGTCGCGGTCGATTCTACACATGATAGTCATAATTACTATGCCGAAGCAACATTTCTTATGTATTTATTTGTATTATGTTATGTATATTTCTATACATAAATATGCTACTTCTCAGGTGTCGCTACATACTTGCCAAAAATAAGGTGATCGATATTCCTTAAGCCCAAGCTGACTGCGAATCAGATTTGACGGTGCAAAACGGACAAGTCAGCTATATTTTATTAGAGCTATATTTCGGCCCTTCTTGGCAAGGGTCCTCTTCAGGCTCAATCTGGAAAATGAACTTCAACACGTTTTCTTAAGAGCTATATTTCGGCCCTTCTTGGCAAGGGTCCGCTGGAAAATTAACTTGTGGAAAAACAATTAAAGATTCTTCTTTAAATATCTAATTTTGTGAACTTCTTCTCTGAAAATTGGTTGGAGTTAAAGCTGGTTCTGTGATTTTATTTTGGACACGGCTACTGCTCTTGCTGCTCGATTGGGTTGAAAGGGCGAGGGGTTGCTCACTCGCTGGGCACCGCTGTACATCCTCCCGGGGCACCGGCTAGGCACCGCTGGGCACCAGCACCGCTGGACACCGGCTGGGCACCACTGTACAACCTTTTTGGGAGTGAGCAACCCCTTGCGAAAGGGTAAAGTTATGAACTGGAAGTTCATTTTACAGCTTGAGTGTGTAGAGGACCCTTGCCAAGATCGACCGAAATATAGCTATAATAGATGTAGCTGACTTATCCGTTTTGCACCGTCAAATATAAGGTGATCCTCTTTGTGGACCGTCCTCGATGCTGGTTCATGCTGTCTTCGCCATCTATTGCTTTATGTGGTCTTCATTTTCCTTGGTGTGGTATAGTGGCTCAGAATAACAATGCGACAGATGGCGTAAACATAGACAAAATCAGCAGCTGTCGCTGCAGGACTCAAAATCTATGGTTGGGCTCTCATTGGTACATTCGAACTGCCGGACAGTGTTGCCCTATTGGCGGATTTACGCCAAACTGCTGGATTTTTGACAAACTGGCGGATTTTTTGCTGGCTTATTCAAATTGTTTGGGTTCTATACTCTTGATGACTATCTCTCCTTGCCGATGCAAAATCTCCGGCCTCTCCGGGTAGGTAGCGGAAGAAAGGCAGAAGCTGCTCCCAACGATCGCTGTGACTGATTGACACAGGATTTGAGTCGTTGAGATTGAGTCGTACCGACACGCTTACTCCTTCTTCCTGAGCGTTCCTGAATATCACTGGTGTGTTTTGGACTTAGTCATGTAGAGTATTGACAATCCTTGTAGGGTTTTGGAGATTTCTTGCAATTCTGGGTTGAAAAGAAATTTTGACGTATTTTCGAAGACTGGCGTATTTCTTGAATCACGATCTGTGCTGCTGACACTTGGTCTTACTGATCAAATTATATACTGTAATGCTGGCTAGTATGATACAGTATAAGTATAATACAGGCTATAGGCCTCGATCAGGTCTGCGAGCAATTCGGATTACCGACTGCACATAATTTTGAGAAGTCTTCTGAACTTTTAATGGCACTATCTAGCGACCGGAAATCCGTCCGTCTACCAATGTGTTGGTCTGTCCGATGTTAGCATGTTCATTCAAACGATGTTTACAACGGATACGTCAGCTATGATTCTTCATCGGCGATATTTCGGCCCTTCTTGGCAAGGGTCCTCGTCAGGCTGTCAATCCTCTGGTTCAACTTCGGGGAAGGAAACAAACCTGTAATCTCACTTGTCCTTTCCTTCCGGCCAAGTTGGATAATCGTCTGCATGTCTGGGCTGTAAAAGTTCCGTACTTCGTAGATAAATATTCTCTGAGCCCAAGCTGACTTTGAAACATCTGTTCAAACGATGTTTACAACGGATACGTCAGCTATGATTCTTCATCGGCGATATTTCGGCCCTTCTTGGCAAGGGTCCTCGTCAGGCTGTCAATCCTCTGGTTCAACTTCGGGGAAGGGAACAAACCTGTAACCTTGCCAAGAAGGGCCGAAATATCGCCGATGAAGAATCATAGCTGACGTATCCGTTGTAAACATCGTTTGAATAAATGTTTCAAAGTCAGCTTGGGCTCAAAGAGTTAGCATGTTCATAAGTTCCAGATAAGGATTAGTATGGCTGTGCACCTTACACGTCTCAGTGGGAAGCCTCATTTTCTGGACCCGACATTCGTGGGGTAAGGGGCCGGGTGATCCAATTCGGATGCATCTTCATGACCGGTAGCAGCATATGTCCTAGTTTTGCCATTATAGGTCTTATGGTCTTATCGAGAGATTGCACCCTAACCGACAAAAACGGAAATATTCAAAAGTAGTTTAACATTGAGCGTGTTCCACCCTTCTACAAATAATAACTATTAGTTACTATTTCCGTTCCAACCTCACCAAAATAACTACACTGACCGTTCCAACCTTCTCGAAATAGTAACTATTTGCTTACCACGCTCGGGAGCGTAGTAAGCGTACTAACTACGGATCTCTGTTACGTGATTGGTCGGATTCGCCCGTGGCATGATATTCTGCTGGAAAATAGAAAAATCATTCTAGTTTGGTAACTATTCTGAGCCTGTGAACGACTAGAAACGTCTTTCTGACTCATTTTTCATTATTAAAACTTTGAAGCCTCTCACTTCCAAGGATTTTGAGAGCAGCACTCATCAGTACCGATGTCATAAATACTCTCAAAACATTTTTATTGGCTAGTGAATTTATTTTTGTCAGATTTTCTGGTTTGAAGATTTTTTTTTTTTCTCTGCGTGTAAACATAATCTTGTCACCAAGATCGGATTCTGTTCAAGTTTTCCTGTACTTGTAATGCTGCATTAATTATGTTGATGTTGCGGAACGTAACGTAGTTGACAACAGTATCAGACCACACAATTTCATCCGAGTCCGACCGCGCCGGGGGAGGTTCTTGGGACAAGATGCTGGTTAGGCTCCCCTCCGTCTGCTGTGAAGTGTGAATGGTCTCTCGCTGAACAATTCCCGAATGGTACGGTACTGCCAGTGCCAAGCCCGTATCCAGGAAATTCTTTCGGGGGGGGGGGGGGCCTTGGCCAGTGCCGTCTTTTTACTACCGGTGGACCCTAGGCCAGCCATCGGTTTCTGGCCCCTTTTACTTTTTCAAGAACGGAAAAACGCTAGTATATTAGCTCATACGATTCTTAGTCTAGCCACACTATGGTCACATCTGAGAATATTTTCGGTAACATAAACGACTACGGTGCAACGTAGCTGGTCACATACGGCTAGCAACCCTAGCATGATTTCTCAATAATTAACACCTGCCGCTTGGCCTCTCGTTTCCTGTGGCCCCCAGCACCGGCCAAACCGGCCTAAGGGTAAAGACGGCACTGGGGACCGGAGGCGTTACTAACCAAAATGTTTGTTGGGGGGAGGGGAGGGGTAATTATCGACTGGCTTGTCATTTTTACCGACTATTTTTGCAGTACAACTGTGTTGATTTTAAGAAAAACTACTATTTTTAAGAAAAATCGACCATTTTTTACGAGATACTGACTGACGAGAATCGACTGTTTTCAAGAAGAAAATCAACTGTTTTCACGAAAATCGCTGCGCTATTTTTTACCGACTGGCCGACAACATTGGCGGGGGGGGGGGGCGTCCCCCCTCTTCCCCCTGGTCGTGACGCCCCTGCTGGGGACTGCCAAGTTCCTTCTTCTTGGGGTTAACGGAAGAAGTCTTCTGAAGTTTCGTAGGGACCCTCTGCAGCTCTTTCCACAGGAGAAGGGTTCGGACCTTGCCGAAATGGCAGATTTAGGTCATTCCATATTTTCACCTACCAGGTTTCATCGCCATCTTTCGGTTAGATACGGAGGATGCGCGTCATGAAATTTCCGACCACCACCCTTCAAACACCCTACAGAATGAATACGAGGTGTAAGCTGAGGAATGTGTTCTTGGTGACTTCTCATGAGTTCTTTGGGCGTCTTTCGCACGGGAAACTTAAAAGGCGGGGAAATTTTCTGTGGGGGGACAGGAGGCTCTCGGATAAAGGCCTAATCAAAAGGGTTTTTTAGCTAATACTCGGTACCAGCCAGTTCCGGAAATCGCCCTGAGACCGAGAATTAGCTGGGTTTCTGCCGTTCGCAATTGATATTGATGCCAGTTTCGGATACCACCCAGTGTCGCACCCAAGTTGAAATCAGTTCGACTTTCGAGGGTACTAGCCAATCAGATTATTTTCAGGAATATTGAGGAATATTCTGATTGGCTAGTTTTGAACCAAGCCCAATAGATAAAATCACATCCACTTCTTCGGTCTGACGTGGATCAGCATTAGCCAATGGGAATATTTCTGAATATTCCCCTATAAGTACTGTGATTGGATAGTACCCGGAAAAGTTGAACAGATTTCAACTTGGCTGCGAGACTAGCTGATACCCGAAACTGGCACCAATATCAATTGCGGACGGCAGAAACCCAGCTAATTCTCGGTCTCAGAGCGATTTCCGGAACTGGCTGGTACCAAGTATTAGCTTAACCCGTTGTGAATGGGCCTTAACCCGTAGTGCAGCACCCTTGAATACCCACATGTGGCAGGCTTTAATGCTTAAAGGACCCCTCTTACTTTGTCTGCCTTTTATAATATACCCAGCTCCCGTATGGGATTATAAGCTTCAAAATTCTCCATTGTCCCATTTGTGCCTACAAATTTTTAAGTCTTTTTCGTCCGTGCCGAGTTTTGTCCATTACGCAACGCAACATTTGCCAGAATCTTCAACGTCCGCTGACAACTCTTTCACACACAGGGATGTGAGAATCTTCTGTTTTTGACTTCTTTTATTTGCTTAGTTTTCTTACATTTTAACCACGGCGCGTTCAGTTTTCAAACGTTTTGCGCCAAGCCGCCGCGCCGGAGAGCAGAAAGGCTGGATAGAATCGACAAGTGCTAACAAGAAAATCGCTAAATTCAGATGGAAATTAATAGTATTTTCGAGAAACGTTTTGTCTGATCCGTTTCATAGTGAAAAGATCATTTCTAGTAAGAGTTATGCTTTAACGGATTAAGGGATCGGGATTAAATTTGGTGCGCGGAACAGTCATGAGTACTTGATCTGAAATTTGCGGACATTTTTGTCCTTCCATGAATAATCTCGATCCAATATTATTTTTTTAGATCGAAACACGCGTACAGACATTCCGCCGCTCTTTATTTTTTTCACCCATTCTTCTTTTTTTCACAGCAGGTGCTTTAGATTGATAAGGTGTTCCGATATCGGACCGCTTTGGGAACTCAATCGCGCATAAACTTCGTCACACGTTGCCGCCTCTCAATTTGCAACACCATCTTCGTTCCATCATTAATTTGTAATATCCATTTCTGGCACCTGCGCACCTTCGTACTTGACCGTGAAACAGAAGATTCATTGTTTGAATTTTTGGAGCTTCCAAGCCGCGTAACATTGGTACTGGACAAGGTGAATGAAAGTGAAAATAGTGAAAGTTCCACCTGACTCCCTCCATTCCGTGCGTAACTTTAGAAGAACCTGTTACCTAAGGAATGCGTAACGCCATGCGTGGGTACAGGAAATACAGAAGTTAGCGACTGTGTTAATGAATGTTTGAACAAATTAGTCGCCATGGTAGGGTTACTTGCAGTTTTTATGCTCGTAAATGTGCTGGGTCACTCCCTGGTTATTACCGAAATTCACTGCTGGCGGCTTTTCATGCCTGGTTGGCTGGGCTTTGGCAGGGCTTTGGCAGTGGTTGATTGCTATTTTTTTTTGCTTTTTGAAACCTTGTTGCATTTTTTTCTCAGTTGTTGTGAGGGGGGGGGGCACTACAACATGTAGGAGGCACCGAGGGGTTGCTCACTCTAAAACACGATGTACATCAAGTGGCGCGTGACGTGCCGGTGCCGCGCCGAGGTGTACACCGGTACTGCGCCGAGGTGTACACCGGTGTCGCGCCGAGGTGTACACCGATGTCGCGCCGAGGTGTACACCGGTGCCGCGCCAAGGTGTACACCGGTGGTGGAGAGAGAGCAACCCCTCGTGAGGCACGAGTACTAAAAACTAAAAAGAGGTATGAAAACTAAAAGGGCCCTTTCAGGCTTCGGTGTGAGGGAGAGAACAATGTTCTAAAGTGACTTCTTTTAGGCTCTGGAGTTACACATTCTCACTTCTACTTATATTATATCCAGATCTGAAAAAGTCATCTCACTTTCATCATCACCAACAATAGAGCCTAAGATTTTTTCAAACTGGTGGGAAGTAGTTTGGCACTTAGTGGTGTGACCGGATATCAGTTTTTCCTTTGAGATGACTTCGAAAAGGGCAATTTTGGCAATTGTCGTTCTTGCAGAGGAACCGTGGCATCAAATACCACGGTAACTACAAAAACGACTAATTGCAGATCCAGTTACCGTGGTAACAGATACCATGATATTTGCGAAAACGAAACTATCATTATGATACAAAGCACACAGGGCATCATTGTGCATCTTTCAGCTGACTCATACTTGGTCGCTTCTGTATGTCACTTAGTAAGCTTCGTAACCTAATATTTTTTTTAACCAGTTAAACCCAAACGTGTATCTAGAAAAAATTCCAATACGATCCGGCCAGCGCTGTACAAGATTAGGTTGCATCTGCAAACCTCCAGAAACGAACATTCCTATTTTGAAAACGTCACGCTCAGGAGAAGAGTGCTGTCCGTGAGCATGTCTGTAAATGCATGGTGTGTTCAAGTATGGTTTATTGTTCAGGTGTCCTTTAAGGGTTATTTAAATATTTGAATGTGTTCAAGAAACATGAAACTCAAGGTTCATGTAGGTTGTACGGCGAGCCTTATAATTTCTTATCAGGTACGATCAGTTCCGTATCGGAAATTTATTGGGGGGGGGGGGATAAAAAAGTACAAAAAAGACAAAGATCAGAGGTTAAAGCATATAAGAAACGACTATTCTGCATGTTTCGGGGGGGGGGGGGTTAACCCCCTAAACCCGCCCTGGATACGGCCCTCCGTATGATATGATTCCAGGCATACTGGAACAAAAATATCAACTCCACAACAACCATATAAAATGTTTGTACGCCGCTTCAGTAACAGGTGTTTTTTCGCGACAATCCCGGACTATAATCCTAAAGAACTGATTGATCATACAAATAGCAAATCGGCTATTTCAGATCCCAAAACGGCAATCCGACGATCTTGGATCGGAGTCTCACTCCGTTGCAAAATTCCAGAATCGACGACCCAAGAACGAATCCGGATAGTCAGATTGTCAGAAAAATCGATTTTCATATGTGAATCGTCAGTCTGGAATGTAACGGAAATTCGTAAGTTCAAGGCGAGAGATTGTAATTATTGTAAAAAGGATTTCGAACTTAGCGCCATCTTCCTATCTCGTCGGGTACATGAACTTTTCTCTTGTTCTTGTCCAGAGCCAATCGGCATTCCATCCTGCCTTGACACCTGACCAGCGCAAGTCTTTTCATTTCTGTTTTACAATAGTACAATGCATGTTTTTTCAGGTGAACAATAGCTCAGCCAAAACACGGACGCAAGTGAGCCCAACCCTTTACTATCTCTTAATTTACATTTGCATCATTGTGACTTGCTAAGCTGATGTATCTGACAGCTTAGCAGAGAACACTTAAAGAGGATTCAGCTGGCGGACATTATAACATTTGGTTGACCGAAAGGAATAATCAAAGGCTTAGTCCCACACAAAAAACTTCTTGTCAGGTTAAAAGTTAGCTGAAGGGCTCAAGTAGGCCTTTTGTAACATGATAGCCGCATCCAATGTCTAAAAGAGGATTTTTGTAAGATTTCGGAGTCACATTCCAGGGGTGAGGTGCATGGCAATCAATCAATTTATTTGATTCTTGATATTATACATCACATATAAAAAATATGTGTATCACATATACACACAAAAATACACATCACATATCAAACATTTGGCTGAAATGGGGGGAGTTGGTATATTGTGGGTTTGACCCAACTTAGTGTGTAAAGTTTAAGTTTGTGAAGTGTTATTTTATTATGTATAATGACTGTAGTTGGCAGATATTGGATTCAAATAAATAATAAACAAATAAACGCAGACGAAACTTATTCGGGGATTAGAACTTTCCATTCACTTACCGCAAAGATGCAGGGGAAGTTCTGATTCTAGAAAAAAATCTGCATAAGGGCTTCGATCACTTGGTTTACTATAGAGTTCAACAGATTATCATGTTCCATCAAAATCTCCCCTATCCTAAATTCCTGCAGATCCTTCCGCTAGCCTTTTGGAAACGCTTTCGGGAAAGCGGCAATGGCGATAGCTGTTGAGTTTGAACATTCTCGAAGGTTATGGATGAACACTAGATCTACGTTAACTTGGCAACGTGAAGTGTTGCGTTTCTTGGCTATCGGTTGAATGCTGAAGTTGTCAACCCATCAAAAACACAAGTTGGACCGTGGGAGATGAACGATATAAGCTATGTCTGTGTGTATGGTCACTATTCTGTAGACAAAAAGAAAATACTGATTGCTCGAATCTACCCGAGAGCTAAACGGTAAGATTAACAAGATTACCTTTTTTCAGATGGAAGATATTCTGCAATCGTGGGACCCTTTGGCCTCTCGTATTGGTGAGAAGCATATATTTCTTAATTTTTATGTTTTTACGCACCAGGTTCCCGGACGTCTACCAGACATTGTTCTAACCGTTAAAGGACCTCTCTTACCTATAATACTAACGCAACCTACTTCCACAATCAGTCCATATATTTCTAAACCCGGAGACCCCAATTTTGAACGGTACATTCTAACCTTTTTAACAAAACCACGCTGATTTTCTCACTTGCCGTGTTTTGCTACTTTGGATGTGCATCACGTTCTCGACGGTTCTGCGAGAAGTTTTCCATCAGAAAAACCGGTTATGTAAATTGTTTCCCTGTTTTCGCTACAAGTCAATGGGTCTCGGAAAAGGCTTAAAACAACCAAAACCGTGGGTTGTTTGTTGAAAGCACAGCATAGTTTTAAAGTCTTCAAATATTTTAAAATACTGTAAGCTGGAGAATAAATAGTGCGAGGCAAGGCCGTATCCAGGGGGGGGGGGTGAACCCCCCCCCCCCGAAACACACAAAAATAGTCATTTTTACAGGCTTTTCCCTCTGATCTATGTCTTTTTGTAATTTTTTGACCGACTCGCAGGCACCCCCCCCCTCCGAAAAAAATTCCTGGATACGGGCCTGGTGCGAGGGGTCGTTTAACTATAGTACAATCCTGTCGCATGTCGAGAGGGAACAGTATTTCAACAGAAGAAATACTTGTATTGGGTGACTGTTGCCGCCTACTTCGGCTTCCCGAAGACACCACACCATCTTCTTTGTCACATCGCCGTTGGTCACAGGACAAAATAGGTCTACCCCCTTGTTCCCATTCTTCCATATTCCTGAAGCCGCTTGCTGATTTCAGATCTTTCTTGACTGTAGTAATGCCGGTATACTGGAAAACAAAAAAAAATCAGATCTTTTTCACCAATAGCAACTTAAGAAATGGCATGGATGGTACGACATGCTAATCTAGCTATCGTTGTAAATGTGTTTTAGATATATCCCGTTTAGGTGTCTGTTCTTTTCAATTACAAGTTTACGCACTTTGCTAACAAGTTTTATCTCTACTCTAGTGCATCGCTGTTTTTATTATTTTATCTGTTCTAGATAGATAGAGATGTTTATTGAAGCCCTTGGGCCATAAACAAAAACAATGAAACATTTACATTCAGTGTGCGGGCGAACATTTACCTGTTTTATGCAAATGGTCAAAAGCTTGGTGCCAGCTATGGAATTTGTGATGTAGAGAGCGTGTTCCACCCTTCTAACAACAGTGAGTAACTATTAGTTAATATTTGGGAAACCTCACGAAAAGTTACTACGCCGACCGTTCCAGTTCCAACCTTCTCGAAATAGTAACTATTTGCTTACCATGCTCGGGAGCGTCGTAACTCGTATGCGTGGTAATTTCGGATCTCTGTAACTTGATTGGCTGGATTGCTACGTGGCGTGATATTTCACCGAGAATTTAAAAATGCCTTCTAACCTTGACGCTTAAGAAGCCAAACTTCGTGACGTCACGCGTAGTAACTACGGTAAATAGGATGGAACACGCTCGGAGTGTCACATCATCAGTTTGTCTATGGTTTGATCTGATGCAACCAGGGGCTAAATCGTCCTCATTTTACCCGCTTTTGTCACTTGCGATAGGTGTAGGAAAATGAATTAGTCGTCTGATTGGACTCAAGCAAACTTTATGATAACAGCTTAAACTGTCAATATTCATCTGACATGTCTTTTGTAGGATCGGCATTTTCGAAACAGCTGTGGAAGCAGTATGAAGATTACTTGGAAGTGTACCCGAGAGCTAAATGGTAAGATTAACAAGATTAGTATAGTGTATGACATTTGCCGATGAATTACCTACTTAGCCTGGGTAGAATACCATGTCGGTTTCGATAAGGTAATGTACAATGATGTAATGTTATGTTTTTTTGGTCACCGTCATACAGGAGGAGAACTGATGGGGATAAAAAAGGAATAAGAAGAAACTCAAACAGAAATCACACTATAACAAGACCAAAGGTTTCGTTGGGATCCCAAAAATCCAATATTTGATCTAGACAATTGGGTCTTGTCTTCGCCAGGTCTAGTCTTCGCCAGACTCCTTGAAGATTTTTAATATCAAAATTCAGAAACAGATTAAGCCCAAATAGCTAATCATCTGTGAAAACCATGTTCAGATATAAATCATTCATTCATATGGATTCAGCATGTGTGTTTACCCCTATAAGTCATATCTATTTTGACGAAAACTTCCTGCCTTACTTCTGCCAATTTTCCGGTTTCGACTGAATTCCGGAACTACTTGTCCGGTGAAAAAAGAAAGCTAAGAAATGAATTCAGCGTGTCTTCTTTCCCCATTAACGAACATCTAATCAACTTCAAATAAAAGTATAACTTATAACAAATTTTCCGGTTCCGTCCGGATTCCGGGCGAACTATATGTCCGGGTAAAAAATTGGGATTCAGCATCGCTTCTTAGTTCTTACCCCTAAATCGGATTTCTAATCAACTACAAATAAAACTTTTACTTTTAGGAAATTTTCGGGTTTTGGCCGGATTCCGGACGAACTACTTGTCCAGGTAGAAAATGATTTTCACATAAGTTTTCAGCAAGTCTTCTTACTCCTAAATCGAACATCTAATCAACATCAAATACAAATTTTACTTTTAACAAACTTTCCGGTTTTTGCCGGATTCCGGACGAACTATTTTTCCGGCGAGAAAATGGTTTTCATCATCGTGTTCAGCATGCCTTCTTACTCCATAATCGACTATCACATTAGCTGTTTCAAAAATATTTTGTTTGCCCCTTAATTTGAACCCCCACCATGTACGGCTACAAAGCCCATCTACGAATTTGGTCAATCCGATGACCCAAAGAATCCTCACACCAAGTTTCATCTCATTCCCTTCGAGAGTTATCGTGCTTACAGACGGACAACTTTTGCGATGTCATAGGGATCCCTCCACTTACATTTTGGGATCCCAAAAAAGGAACGCAACAAAAAACACAGCCAGAAATCACACTAAAAATTAAAAGTATGATCAGAAACCAATTTTTACCATTTGTGTTCAAATAGTCGTTGGTCTAGCTCTTTAAGTGTCAGAATCAGGTCAATAATACCGTAGTGTTTGTTCATGTAAGAATTCAGTTAGATATTATTAGCACTTGTTTTTATTATTTTAATAGTGGGATACCCCCCGGGGGTCGGAAGTTTTCATGTCATTTCTGCTTAACAATCCGAAATGTTCTCGTGTTTTGCTACCTTCGATGTTTATCCCGCTGTCGGCGGTTGTCGGCGAGAAGTTTTTCTATGAAAAAAAAACGGTTAAGTAGTAAACTTTTTCTCTGTTTTCGCTGTAAGTCAACGGGTCTCGGAAAAGGAGCCAAAACAGTGGGTTATTTGTTGATGTTTTAAAGTATTCAAATATTTTAAAATACTGTAAGTTGAGTAGTAAATTTGCAGTGTAGGAATTGCGGATTAGTTTTTTCGGCGAGAATCCGGTTTCTAGCCGGAAAATAACCGGAAGTGAACTATCTATAATCGTCTGACTGTACGTACCATCATTTCTGCTGAGTTTAAGGACATCGAGCTTCGAGGCCAAACATTTTGCTGGAACAAAATTATCCGACCACGTGGACCAGACCGATCATTTGGTCCGGGGATTGCGACTTGGAATACAGTTATTGTATTCCAGTGAAGTGGATTGCCATTTTTTTACGATACTTTATTGTACAACGAGCTTTCAGATTCTCGAACTTGCCTCTTTTGCCAGGTACATCATAACTGCATAATAAGGTGATTAGAGGTATGTCCACTATACCTAAGTGAATGATATCCCTCTCCGACCCCGAAAATTAATGTTTCGAGATGGACGGACTCGTGGCGCTTAGGCGTTAGTTCGATTTATGTTATTTGTCAATAATTTTGGTCGATATTAAGAGTTTGCAGAGAGAAATGGCAAAGTTATGTTCGCTCATGATTCATATCGATAGCTAATGGTTTCTCCCTAATTTTCGCCTTGGCAATCATCTTAAAACAAATAAAATGATATCTACAGTAATGAGCACTCTTGTGCTGCGTCCTTCCACTTGAAGGAAAGGGTACGTCGGCTACGACGTACCCTAAATCCCACCGCTCAAAAGGCTCTCCTATTCGTCATATTAGCAGGGCTAGAAAATTGGCCCTGTAGGATTCTTATCAGTATTGCTTATGATAATTGACTGCGCTAAACGTATACGTCAGGTCAATTTATTCAAGCATAATTTCGGCCCTTCTTGGCAAGGGTCCTTCTCAGACCTATGGTAGAAAAGTGAAGCTTTGAGAAAATAGTTTAGCGCATATCCGTTCAGCGCGGTCAACTATGATTCTCAGTCAGCTTGGACTGCAGGAATATTTATTGTTTGTGGCCAAATAAGGTAGCCGCCACGAAAAAGGAGGAAAGACATGATCCTTTTTCTACTGGTTTTCTTCTTCCTTACGACAGGAGCCATGTTCTAGATCTTCCTTCAGCCCAAGCTGACCAAGCACCGTCAAATCTAGCCATGGTCTGATTAAAGTCAGTAGTCCTGTTTTGATTGATAGTGAAACGTCAGTAGTCCTGTCTGAGTATCGTTACATTCGAGCCTTGTTCGTATTGACGAACAAGGCTCGAATAGTAAAACTACCTTCATACTGTCAAGAAAAATTAAACAACATTTGGTATAGAGGGTGGTCAAAAGGTTTAAGGCCTCGTATATTTTTGAGTTTCAAGATACCGCGATCTGTTATCGCTCTTTGGAAGCTTAAATACTAAATATTTTTTTTTTTGGCATCACTCCACTTATGCCACCTCCTAAAGATTACTCTTTTTATCGTCGAAATATTGATTCATATTTTTGTATTTTGTTTATAACCAGGAGGAGTATTTATTTTTGTTTATTGCTGAGGAGTCGAGCTTGTGTCCCCATTTGGACAAGTCGAAAAAATTGATACAAACTGACTTTTCTTTTAAAATAAAACTGAAAACTGAATATTTAGGAACAAAAATACGTTATTTTTCAAGAATCATTTCTGACCCTACCTTCTCAGTTGGCGCTACCGCGGAGGACTACGTTCGAGAATTAAACATTGTGCATTGGCAAACCGTTCTTTAGAAATCTCTCCTTACTCACCCATTCATCACGAACGCTTTGTCAGACAATTAGTTTCTTTATAATGGTTCTTTATCTTTTGTCAAGCACTAGTTTTCCAATACTATTCATACCATAGACTGATTGTACTACTCGGAGCCCTATAGAGTTTCGTGGATTTTTCTTCAATTACTTTTGTTTTGGGAAGAAAATTAGGTATCGCTTGATCAAGACAAAGCCGCTGAAGGGATCGACTAAAAAGAGGCACGGCATGGCGCAGGAGGAACGAGTAATTCAAAGAGATTAGCCAGTAGTAGAAGTAGAAAAGTAAGTTCGTAACGCCAGAGCCTAAAAGAAGGCACGTTAGAACAGCGCTCCTTCCCTCACTCTGAAGCCTGAAAGGGATCGACTAAAACCAGGAAGGGAAGGGAACGCGAGAAAAACAGGAAGGGCATCCTAAAACCAGAAAGGGTATACTAAAACGAGGAAGGGCATTCTAAACCGAGGAAGGCTTTCGCCAGAATTCGCCACACCGTTCCCTTCTTCTATTTAGTATTATTTGAGGGGTCGGCAACTTTTCAAATTCAAAGTTCACCATCCCTTCCTCGTTTTAGTAAGCCTTTCCTGGTTAGTCGCCTACCGTCAGAACGAGAAATGAAAAGGTGAATTACAATTTTTGTAGTTGCCACTTACTGAACTTAATGCCTACCCATGTCAGGATACTAAAACGAGGAAGGAATGGTGAACTTTGAATTTGAGAAGCTGCCGACCCCTCAAATAATACTAAATAGAGGAAGGGAACAGTGCTGCGAATTCTGGCGACAGCCTTCCTGGTTTTAGCATGCCCTTCCTCGTTTTAGTATGCCCTTCCTGGTTTTAGTATGCCTTCCTGCTTTTCTCGCGTTCCTTTCCCTTCCTGGTTTTAGTCGATCCCAGCCTGAAAGGGTCTTTTTAATTTTCGTGCCTCTTTTTCCGTGCCTTGCCTCTTTTTAGTCGATCGCCGCCAACCATCGAACTTTTTGACTTTTGTTCCAATACCCGTACCCCAGCCTTCTGGAATTTGACTTGAGACGGTGGCAGGGTTGGAGAGACTATATTAAAGACCAGAGATTTTAATTTTGCAGCATACTTCTACAAAAAAGCAAACCTGAAATAATTCTGAATTAAATTTGAAAGTCTAAGATTCAGCACATATACAGATGCGAACTTTGTACATAAGAAGTCAATGAGCGTTTGCGGTAATTCGTTGTTATTACCAGAAATGACTGTTTCACAAAGTATCCTTTTTTCAGGTAATTTAAAACTGGTCCAAAAACAACAAAGTTGCGTGAATAGCCCGTGGTTATTTGCGATATATGTTGAGTAATCACTTAATTACGCTGATATGGGAAAATTTCCATTCGGTCGTATAACCAGTTCTTACAAGGTAGGCTATAGCTGAGAGAGCCGTACGCCTTGATAGGCTATTGGTTACTTTGGGTATGGCACATAGATAAAAACAAATTGTAGATATTTTTTTTCTGGTTTTGGGTTTATGTTAAGGTGAGTTTAAAAGAAAGGGTTGAATTTTGTTCAGATAATTGAATCTCTTTGGTGGATTTGTTCGGAATTTATTTGTTGGATGTCAGTTATTTTGCTCTGTGTTTGCATTAACCATGACCCATAATAGGATTTATATTTTCAATACTATATATCTTTCTATCTATATAATAAAACTAATTTATTGAGGCCTTCTATAATACTAGTGAAAGACCGGAGTAATAGAAACAAGTGCTTAAGCGCTCAGACGTGGAGTGTAAAAGTAAAATATTTATCACATTTGTATACAAACAGCTTTAGAACCAAGACATTTCTCTTCCCCGATAACCAAAAAGTATTGAAATAACCTTCTAATCACCCCCCTTTAAAAGCTTTAAATGTAAACAAACCGCCAGTGTAAATCCAAAGAAATGTTGAAGATCTTGAACGAATAGCATTTGTTCGAACAATGAATGGTCTGCCTGCCAGTCCCAGGCTTTAAACCTATTGTCCATTAGCAAGGTAATAAGAAGTGCAATAAACCAATTAGTATACTAATGCCCCCTTTGTCACAATTAATTAAGAACGGCATATCATCGATAATATGACAAAACAGTCTAGTTTCCAACTGTTCATTAAAGATTAAAGTACGTCGCGTCGTCTTATTTGTTGATGTTACACCAAATCCTCATCCATAGATATATCTCCCCAAATATACAAGTGTTGGACTTGAGACCTGTCATAGACGAACTAAACTCATGGGAAATCTGGGCCCAGCTGCCCATGAACGGGAGGGGGAGGGGCGGGACCCATCAAAATGCGTATTTACACCGTTTTTCCTCAGTATACCAGCTTAGAGTTTGATTCCAGTCACGGGTCAAAAACTTTTTTCATGGGCAATTTTGGGCCCACTTGCCCATGAACGGGGAGGGTGGGGGTGGTTCAACTCTCCTCGGTCCCTATGATCCAAAAGCACAAGCGAATTTCATCACCTTATCTCCAGTTACTGTCAAAATAAAAACAATAAAAAATGGGCAATCTGGGCCCAATTGCCCCTGAACCACGTGGGGGTGGGGTTTGGGACCTGCAACAGTAAACAGAGACCACAATGATCACAATCCTACCAAGTTTCAACTTGATACGTGTTGATTCCTGGAGAGGGTAACGAACTTTACTCCTGGGCAATCTAGGTCCAGTTGCCCATGAACGGGGTGGGTGGGGGAGGTGCAACTTTAACAGCATTTTCCCAGCCCTAGGATCTACGCGTACAAGGAATTTCATTCGTCCTATGTGCAGTTCTGGTCAAGTTATGAACTTTATTAACTGGTCAATCTGGGCCCATTTGCCCCTGAACCGGGTTGGGATGGAGGGTGGGACCTCCAAAAGACACAACTAGACCCCAATACCCACTAGGGTACCAAGTTTGAACATGACACTTGAACTGGTTCACGAGTTATGAGCTCCACAAAATACGGTGAAAACCGGAAATCGAAAACCGAAAGCTGCTACAGCGCTCGCAATAGTGGATTGTTCCAAGGAATACTCCACTAAAAACTGAACTACAGACTTAGAAAAAGAAACACTACATAAACTAGATAACTTATAGATAAGTTAGACGAGTCACCGGCGATTCGCATGTTTCTTATACTGTTCTTATAGTGATTTTATATATTGACGTAATAGATGCCATGTAGTCCTGAAACCAAACCGGGCACCACCCGTCTCTGACATCAGCTGACTAATTATTCGCGAAAGAACGTGTTCATCTTTTATATTCGCAATTATTTTTTGATTGTGATATTTAAGACAATAGGCGGCGGATCAACTTTCACTTGTGTCAATTAAACTCAAAATGGTAAAAGAAATGTTTCCTTTCCGGTTCATCGGTTTAAATAAGCTTCGGCATCCCATTTGTTTGGTGACCTTCAAACGCCTGGCTTAAGGGCTATTGCTGCTAATTAACATGTATAAAAAGAAATAAAGTCTATTTTTTTGCCTGTAAGCCAAAATGGAATCGCCGAATTTTTGGAGCCCCGGTGGTGCCATCGGGACGGAATTGCCCTGCTCTTTTTGTTTTCTTGTAGCCTAACATATCATGGTAGCTAATATGTGCCTTCAGTTTGGGCGCCGTTTTAGTCCTTACAAGGGAACTGAGGCGGCAAGAAGATTGCAGACATTACTTTTTCTGAGCAAGACGGACTGGAACTTCATATTTTTTTGGCATCCGAATTTTTCCTGCTCATCAAAATTGAGTCTAAAGGTAGGCTACATCCGTACATAGTTTGATAAGATTTCGGAGAAAAAAGTACATATGCCAGATTCGCGCCACTAGTTGCCATTTTTTTGCGGCGATGTCTGGTCTCTTTTCCTGACTTGGTCCTAATCTGAGCTTGGCTAAATCTAAACTTGTGATAAACTAAAATGCGCAGAAAGTTAGCCACTGCAATGGAAAAGCAACCAATAGATATACACTGTCAGAATTTTCATAGCAGCACTATCACTGTTCGAATGTTATCTGTTGTGTTGAAAACGTTATGCATGAAATGCTATGCATAACAAGCTTTGTTAGGAAGAGCAAAAAAAGCATCTACTGACTTTATTCCGTATCGTCATGATGTCGGAAAACTCAGTAGATATTTTTTGGCGGTTTTTCGTCTCTTCCTGATGGTAACGCTTATTATGCATAATGTTTTGAAACGCAATAGATAACATCCGAAGTGTGTTACGCATTATCTGTTGAAACCGCGCATCCTCGTGTTACCTGTTATGAAACTTCTGACAGTCAGGTTACACAAGGATGCGCGGTTTCAACAGGTAATGCGTAACAGATAACACTTCGGATGTTGTCTGTTCTTTTTCAAAATGTTATGTTATAAGCGTTAAAATGTTATAAGTGTTATCAGCAGGAAGAGCCGAAAAACCGCCAAAAAGTATCTGCTGAGTTTCCGACATTATGACGATAAAGAATAAAGTCAGTAGATGCTTTTTGGGCTGTTTGTGGCTCTCCCCAGCAAAGCTTTTATGAATAACATCCCAAATGTTATCTGTTCCACATTGAGAGTGTTCCACCCTTCTAACTATAGTTAGTACTAGTTACTATTAGTTACTATTTCCGTTCCATCCTCACACAAAGTTACTACGCTGACCGTTCCAACCTTCTCGAAACAATAACTATAATAGTTACTATTTGCTTACCATGCTCGGGAGGGTAGTAAGTGTAGTAACTACGCATCTCTGGAACGTGATTGGTCAGATTTGCCCGTGGCATGATTCCCTGCTGGAAAATAGAAAAATCGTTCCAGCCTTGACGGCAAAAAGCCAGATTTCGTGACGTCATCCGTAGTAACTATGGTAAGTAGGGTGGAACATGCTCATTGTCTGTTGAAAAAGTGCATCCTTGTGTTATCTGTTATGAAACTTCTTACAGTGTATGGGGATGCGTTATGCGATGCGTCAAAATTCCGGAGCGAAGTAGGAAATTCGCATCCGACTGCAAAAACCCGACTGCATGTGCATGTACTTTAAAGGATACCTCCCACTACAAATTTATTTATTTATTTATTCATTTATTTCCCTCAGAACTGAGGAGTACAAAATATTGTATAAAACAGAACTATGCCTAAACCATCTGGTCCAATCATTAACACATAAATATTATAGAAAATACACACGATCTTGACAACTAAGTTACGCACTATATTATTCACTTGTTAAAAGATGGGTACAGGTTGTGGGTTTGGAGGGCTACCGAAGCTTTTTTATTAAAGTTGGTCATCTTTTTCCTCAAAATTAAAACTGGGTCTTTTACTTTAAAATTGGAAACCAACTGCGAATTACTGAAAGAAATGGGGAACCCAAGGAGAAATTTGGAGAATATGAAAGACAAGACATCCCGAGGATGTCTTTCCTGTATGTATCTTTCCTGTATTTCCTTTCCAAAGCGTTTCTACTCAAATGTTCTGAGATAGTTGACCACTTATACAACTTCCAGAAATACACACGGCATCAGCTGTTTTTAGCCTCTTTCCGTGCCCCTTGCTTTGGATTACAATCTTGGCAAAATTTTGCATAACCAATCTCCGAAGGAATATGCTCGTCGGAAACAATGACCAGGCGCGTGATACGCCACGTAAAGAGAACAAACGTGGCAAGGGTGATAATCATTGTATTGCTAGGAGATGAGGATTCACTTACGAAGTGAAGAATCTTGGGAATGAAAATACTACTGAAGTAGAATGAACTACTCTTATAAGTACGATGTGTCCTTTAAAGCAAGCAGGCAAACATGCTCTCGGTGAAAACTGATAATGCATAGCGCGCGTATCGACTTCCGATTTGTAGCACTCGGCAGGGAAAAGATGATTGTGGGGAGCCGGTATAATTAAAGAAGACACGCGGAATATTCGTAAGAATTACCCGTGCCCATGTTAATGTGTAAATCTTGTAAAGATGTCATTGATAGTAATGCGATTTATTCGCTGAAAATTCATTATGCTAAACCGTCGTTAAATGCCATCTTCGTATTTTGTGTTTTAAATTAAACTAACTTTTGATAAAAATATTGTGTCGCTTGTGTCTTAAAAATTGAACTTGATTGCTTTAAAGTTCAATGGGCACATTAAACTACCCCAATCTCCCTCTGTAACAACCTAGGAACAATGCTTACCCCCTAGACCAGCAGCTTTTTCAACAGTTTCCTCTCTGTGATATTTCAAAGTGTAATTTTTTAGGCCAGTACATGCTCAATTTACTAGCTGGGACAAAGATAAAAGTGATGTTTCTTATAGTCTTTATTTTATGTATAAGTCAGCTTGTATAATTCAGATTTGAATTGATTATTTGTTTTTGAATGATTTTTGTACCTCTGTTATTTTTTATAAGCTTGTTGCATATTCTGGTACATTTTATAAAGCAAGCTAATCAAGCTTCACAGCACTATTCCACAAAGAAAAACTTTTTTAATGGGCACTTTAAGCCATGGAACTTCTGATGAAACACTAGAACCATCAGGTAAACTGCATTTGCGGCTTGACTTTGGTGATGTCTCAAATATATCTTTTTTATATCAAGCATTGCTGGGAGTTTTTGAATTTCCTGCCACGATATCCCAGCTCCTAAGATTTGGATCGCCGAAATGCCGGAGAGGTAAAGACAAGGGATAGCAAGAAAACGGCCGATTTTCGTAGCGCCTTCTAAAGGAAGTCGGAAATGTTTATTTGTGAAGCATTTAATACAAAGTAAAGCATTAGAAGTGTCCATTGTGCTTTAAGTTAGTTCTACTGCTATTTCCGATGAAATAAAATTCTACCTTACCGATAAAAACGACAAGCTTGCGCTTGTCACTCAAAATATAAGCTTGATGATATAATAATAATAATTTATTTCGTACCCACAAATTCCAGAGGAAAAACAAGTGGAGTACAATAAAGAAGAAGAAAGGAAGAAAATACTAAAATAACTATACATACAAAAACACTAGCACATAAACAGGGGGTTGTGAATTACAAGAATTACTCCAGTTGTTTTCTTTTGTGTAATTTTATTAAAACTGAAACAGCAATTTCGTTTTCACGATTTCGTGATGTATTTACTATCGATGTTACTAAAGCAAGCTTTCTCTATCAATTGAATTATTGATGGATTCAGATTTTGTTTTCTTTCCAGCATCATCCAAGAGAAGACTGACAGCGATGAAGAATTTGTCGAATTGTGCCAGCTTAGGCAAGGCGCTGCCGAATTCTCTATAGAAGACATCATACATCTCCCGGTAAGCTGGTTTTTTGTTTACAAAAAATCCGCCCATCGATAGTAGGCGTGTCGAGTCAGTAAATATTGTTCATCCTTCCCTTTATGCCTTGCCGAAATTATGCAAATGTGAGCTAGCCATCATCCGTCATATGCCTAATTTTTGCTCGTAGGTCTGGCTGAATTTTCGATTTGCTTTTTCGGCTCTGTTGTCTCCTTGATATCACTTCATAGTGGGTCATGTTTTTTTGCTGTAAAGAAAGTAAGCAGGGTTGCCACATGTCGCACGATAGTGTGTATAGTCACTCTATTTGGTTTTGTCACTCTTGTCCTACGTAGGACATAGAAATCAGCCTATTTCACAAAATGACCAAATGTGTCATGTTTGCAGCAGGGCAACGGCTTGGCCTGAATGTTTGCAAAACAGTTTTTTTCATGAAAGTAAAATTAAGATGTGTCAGTTTTACAGAGGCGGCTCCGAACAAAAGTGAACATTTCATGAAAATAAATTTCACTCCCAACTCACTCTATGTTTTGGGCCAAAAGTCACTCTCTAAATATTTTTGATGTGGCAACCCTGCAAGTAAGAGTTCTTGTTTAATATATTCTGAACTATGACAGTCTTCTTAACGAATCAAGCCATGGGGATGCTATTTGCTTGCTCTTGTGTCAATGCGTGAGAATCCTTTGAGCCTCACCATACATGGTGAGATGGCACTTGCCACTGGTAACCTATTAACCCAGGAACATTCAGAAGCATTTTTAATGCTCAACAGAACCGTTAGGTTTTAATTTGCACGGTTAAAATCCACACCATAGCTCTGTTATTACATGCAATGACATTTATCTTTAAAGATTCTTCAAACAGTGGACCATCTCCCGCTATCATGATGATAATGACGGTCGGCACTGGAGTCATAAATACCCGCGAAGTCGATCAACGGCGTCAGAACAATTGCCGTAATGCTAGGGTTTGGGAACAAATTGAAATGTAATGTCAGATCAAGTAGTATGGAAATCTGGAATCACTCAAGCAATTAGTGGCGCTGCTTTTACGTCAAGAATAATAAAGCTATAGACTGTCTGCAGGCGTAAAAATACCGCTGCGCTTGTGACGTTGCATGCCCAAGTACGGACTCGAAACCGTCGTAATTACTCTTGATGACTAACTCTTCTTGCCGATGCAAAATCATCCTGTGTGAATTCTCGACTCTCCTCTCTGCGTTCTCCTCCCTGATTGGTCAACGGGGTGCGGTTGTTCAATATGTATAAACACGTATACCTGGGTTGCGGACGAGCTGCAAAATTAGTGTTTGTGTACACTGTAAAACAAAATCTTGCAGTATTTGCTACTGGAATTAATCTTGTCTTTATTGAGATAAGATTACCCCTAATTTGGATTAAGTTTATCCCAATAGAGATAAGATTAGTCCCAGTAGCAAATACTGCATCCTTATTCGGAGAAACTTTTTATAGTGTACCTAGCGGAAGAGCCGGAAGCGGTATCACAGCTGCTCCCAAACATCGCCGTGATTGGTTAACGCAGGATTAAGTTGTTGAGTTTGAGTCGTTAGTGCTACGTTTTCTCGTTCTTCCCGAGGATCATTGGCGTGTTTTGGACTTAGTCATATAGAGTATTTGGTTGACCTAAGATATGGTATCGGAACAATTGAAATGTAATTTCAGATAAAGGAAAAACAAAGGTTGATTTTGTCTCTGTGCTTTTTCCTCGAATCCGAACCACTTGCCTCGAAACAATCACTGACATTCGTAATCTTATGCTACTTTCGCACTGAGCTTCGCAGGTCTGACGCTGCGTTTGCGAAGACGCAACACAGGCTTTACGTAAGAAAAATCTACGCAACGCAATAATGTTATTCACATCATTATAGATGGCACTTTACACAAGGGACTTGTACCGTGACCAATTCCATAAACAATTTTTTGAATATAATTTAGAAGTCTAGGACTCCCTTGTCCACGTAGACAAACCAAGACCCACAAGATGGGGTCTCATGGTGAAAACCAAATATATAATTTTAATAGGGAAGACGCCCTTGAGATGAAAACATTTTTGTCTATCAGTCCACTACTTATCGACTCTCTAGAGAATATAAAACTTAAGTAATATTAACGCAGATAAAAGCAGTGTATACTATATAGAACATAATAGGTGTCTTTTTCTGTGTGCTTATGTGTTTTATTTATTTTCTTTCATTTACTCCGCTTTTTCAAAATGGCGGGTTATAAATAAACTACTTACTTAGGCTTAATATACATAAATAATATTAACCAATAAAAATAAATAAGACCCGCAAAATTGATGTTACGTCCTCATCCGAATTAGCCCTTTCACTTTCGTGTGTGAAGGATTGACGCAGCGCATGCGCAGCGTGGACTATTTACGGTGGCTTTCTGTGGCCATAAATCGATACTTCATTCATCGTCCAGTAACGAAGTACATACATTTTACAGATTTGCAAGTATGCAAGTTTTGTAGATGTCTAGACGCAATTATTTATAAATATATTATATTTAAAAACAAGTAGCCAAGCGGAGCGAGTTCCTGTGACTTTTCCTAATCCTTATTTGAAGCGGAACGTTACGCGTTTACATTACCTTGACATGATTGATAGTGTATGAATCTTCTTTGAGCCCAAGCTGACTTTGAAACATTTATTCAAACAATGTTTACAACGGATACGTCAGCTATGATTTTTCATCAGCGATATTTCGGCCCTTCTTGGCAAGGGTCCTCGTCAGGCTGTCAATCCTCTAGATCAACTGCGGGGAAGGAATCACAGGTACATTTACAGGTTTGATTCCTTCAACTGCGGGGAGTGTCTTAGTTCAACGGGGTTCTGCGGAGAGTGTCTAGATCAACTGCGGGGAAGGAATCACAGGTACAGTTACAGGTTTGATTCCTTCCTCGCAGTTGATCTAGAGGATTGACAGCCTGACGAGGACCCTCGCCAAGAAGGGCCGAAATATCGCTGATGAAAAATCATAGCTGACGTATCCGTTGTAAACATTGTTTGAATAATTGTATGAATCGATTCATGGGTTTTTGCAGATACCATGGTATCTATTAACACGGTAACTGGAGCTGCAATTAGTCGTCTTTACAGTTACCGTGGTATCTGATACTACGGTTGCTCTGCAAAAATGATAATTGCCTAAATTGCGCTTTTTCGAAGTCGTCCAAAAAGAAAAACTGATAGTCACATCACTAACTGTCAAATTTCTTCGCCACCAATACTCTATATGACAAAACACGCCAGCGATCCGCAGGAAGAAGGAGTAAGCGTGTCCGTCCGACTCATAGACTCAAACCCTGTGTCAATCAATCACCGCGATCTAGGGGAGCAGCTTTGACACCACTTCTGCCTTTCTAGATACCCGGAGAGGCCGGAGTTTTTGCATCGGCAAGGAGAGATAAAGAGTATTTGACAAAAATCTAGGCTCTATTGTTGGTGATGATGAAAGTGAGATTACTTTTTCAGATACCATGATCAGTTACCGCGGTCGTACCGTGGTATCTAAATATCAGTTATCCCGGTGACTGGCCAGATACCACTATAACTGCAAAAACGCCTATAGACAGCACTGTCAAAAGTTTCAGAACTGATAACACGAGGGTGCGCGGTTTCAACAGAAAGTGCGTAACAGATAAAACTTCAGATGTTGTCTGTTGTGTTTGAAAACCTTTGACTTTATTCCTTATCGTCATGATGTCAGAAAACTTAGCAGATACTTGTTGGTGGTTTTTCGGTTCTTCCTAATTGTAACGCTTATTATGCATAACATTTTGAAACACAACAGATAACATCCGAACCGTTATCTGTTACGCATTATCTGTTGAAACCGCGCATCCTCGTTTTATCTGTTATGAAACTTCTGACAGTGCGTGGTATCAGATACCATGGTATCTGCAAAAACGCAACTATGGCCCCAAAACCATCCACGAAACTATGCACACGCGCAAGGCAACGGGTCTTGCGTTTCCAGCCTGAGAGCCCCTTTACACCCTTCAGCGCGTGGCAGTTTGTTGGGGGAGGAATCTGACCGATATGCTTTGTTTGTTATTGTGGCTAATTACTTGCACCAGTAGCGAATTACTTAATAATTCAGTTGACACTTGGCCGATCGATCTTATCATCTACCTTTGGTAGAAGCATACCGTGAACCGCATGATAACATGACCTCTCGCGGAGTCGTGCTGTTTCAACCTGACGTGACTTATGTTCTTAACCAACCGAGAAACAGATTTCCGGATTCTGTTGACATGACTTGGGTTGTTTTGATTGTTAATTTGGCACACTCGTGTTTTGTACGTCGCGTGCGGCATTGAAATTCAACTGTGCAGAATTTGCTACCAGTGCTACCAAGTGCGGCATGTAGGCTATATTTGTATGTGGACTTCGGAAGCCCAAAATACCATGGTACATAACTCAATACAACAAAGAAACAATACAGTTATTCCCCTTTAAAGAACAAGAGGCTGGTACTAGCGTGTGTATTCAGGTAATGTATGCAGGTAGGACTAGACAGAGTCCCACCTGAATAATTACGAAAGAACTGCCGCTGAGTAGACGGTGCAGCCAACCCTCATCACTAGTCGCTCTATGTAGGAACTCCAGTTTGAGTTCACGGATTCCAGCGCCCCTAGCGGATTAAAGTAGACTGCGTGCGAGTTGACGCGGAAAACTCGTCACCAAAAACAAGATTTAAAACTCAAGAATTGGTAAAGAATAACGTCGCAATATATAATATAATAATAACAATATTTATTTGTGACCCACTGCACAGATTTAAGATAGTGGAGTAATCAAAGAAAAGAAAAGAAATAAAGAGAGTACAACATATCACACACAGCTACGAAAAAACACTCAATGAAAAAGCCGGATGAGGCCGTGGTGCGCACCTAGGCGGAAACACGCATCAGCACCAATATTGGCCTGCAGATTTTCCAGTGAACATAAGATGTCGCTAGCTTCGTAACGATCTACAAGGCGTCTATTTCGGACCGATCTGGGTAAATACAAAAGGTATTTGCCATATCGAAAATAATCCACCCGCATTTGCTTAAAATCAGTCTTTGTAAATACAGGATATAAATCACAGGATATAATCACAAAACTTCGGGGAAGAGTTTCAAGCGTCAGTTCGGACTTCGGAGTGTCTTCGATTCGGTTGTATTCTACTCGCTACGAGCGCTTGGTTGGAGAATCGCGCATTTTACTTAAAATGAATCACACGCGTTATGTTCTTGACCGAGCCGTCAAAGAATCAGGTAACCACTTTCTGAAGTAACCACGCGCGGACATCCTAAAAAAGAAAGTGGTCTGGATATTTTTAATATACCAGAAAATGCAAAATGTGATGGCCACGTTCGTCAATTGGAGGGTGATTTGCGCTTGCGGTCTTTCGCTGTTACAGTTTGTCATTTTCTGCCACATTTAAAATTTCACTTCAATCTTTCCTGTGACATGGTGGTTACCTCTGAGCACTTTCACCACTATCGTTCTTCCGGCATGCTTACCAATAACAGGTGATGATACACTTCCGACTGCATTTATCCATTCATCCATACTATTTTTGGTTTGAAAACTTATTTGACATGTGAATTTCAACACATTATCGTGTGTAACCTGCACGGAAGCAATTATGCATTCTTTCCAGTGAAAACCGTCCAGATGCGTTTTGGAGACATGTGCTATATCTAACTTGGCCTGGTCTTCTTTGGTGTTTAAGGGTAATATTTATAGATGACGGGATCAAGGATTATCCATTTATACACTGTCAGAAGTTTCATAACAGATAACAGAAGGATGCACGGTTTCAACAGACAGTGCGTAAGAGACAACACTTGGATATTATCTGTTGTGTTGGAGAACGTTATACATGAAAGGTTATGCATAACAAGCATCTGAAAATTCAGCAGATGCTTTTTTGCGATTTTTTGGGGCTCTTGCTGATAGCAACGCTTGCTATGCATAATATTTTCAAACACAACAGACAACATCCGAAGTGTTGTCTGTTACACATTGTATGTTGAAACCGCGCATCCTTCTGTTTTCTGTTCTGAAACTCCTGACAATGTTGTCGCCAAGTAAGGTTCTGTCGATCTCTTGATCTGTCCGAGCCGGAGACTATTTGGCAGGGAAAATTGGAGAGGGAATTGGGAGGGTCGAAAACGGGAGGATTGCTGTTGCTTTTTGGGATGCCAAAACGTAAGTGGAGGGATACCTATGACATCGCAAAAGTTGTCCGTCTGTCCGTCCGTCCGTCCGTCCGTCCGTCTGTAAGCACGATAACTCTCGAAGGGAATGAGATATTTTGATGAAACTTGGTGAGAAGGTTCGTTGGGTCGTCGGACCAGTCAAGTTCGTAGATGGGCTTTGTAGCTCTACATTTAGGGGTGGAGGAGGGGATTGAAATTAAGGGACAAACAAAATATTTTGAAACAGCTAATGTGATAGTCGATTATGGGGTAAGAAGACATGCTGAACACGATGGTGAAAATTATTTTCTCGACGGACAAGTATTTCGCCCGGAATCCGGCCCAAACCGGAAAGTTTGTTGAAAGTAAAAGTTTTATTTGAAATTGATTAGATGTTCGATTTAGGGGTAGGAAGACATGCTGAAGACGATGGTGAAAACTATTTTCTCGATGGACAAGTATTTCGCCCGGAATCCGGCCCAAACCGGAAAGTTTGTTGAAAGTAAAAGTTTTATTTGAAGTTGATTAAATGTTCGATTTAGAGGTAGGGAGACATGCTGAAGACGATGGTGAAAACTATTTTCTCGACGGACAAGTATTTCGACCGGAATCCGGCCCAAACCGAAAAGTTTGTCAAAATTAAAAGTTTAATTTGGAGTTGATTGGATGTTCGATTTAGGGCAAGAAGACATGCTGAACACTTATGTGAAAACAAGTTTCTACCCGGACATGTCGTCCGGAATCCGGCCAAAACCGGAAAACTGTTGGAAGTCAAAGTTTTATTTCTAGTTGATTAGATAAGCGATTTAGGGGTAAGAAGAGATGCTGAGTCCCTGTGTGACAATCGTATTTTACCCGGACATATAGTTCGACCGGAATCCGGCTAGAATCGGAAAATTTGTTATAAGCTAAATTTCTATTTGAAGTTGATTAGATGTTCATTACTGGGGAAAGAAGATACCCTGATTTCGTCTTTGAGCTTTCTTTTTTCGCCGGACAAGTAGTTCTGGAGTTCGGCCGGAACCGGGAAATTGGCAGAAGTGGCAGGAAGTTTTCGTCAAAACAGATATGACTTGTAGGGGTAAACACACATGCTGAATCCAAATCTGAACTTGGTTTTCTCAGGTGATTAGCTATTTGGCCTTAATCTGTTTCTGAATTTTAATTGTAAAAATGTTCAAGGAGTCTGGCGAAGACTGGATCTGGCTAAGACAAGACCCAGTTGTCTGGATCAGATATTGAATTTTTGGGATCCCATCGAAACCTTTGGTCTTGTTCTGTTTGACCGGGGAGGATAACGTAGCCAAACTTCTAGGGTAATTCGAGAGGTTTCCCTACCTAGGTCAGGCCGGGATTAGACGTCCATAAATTATAAAAATTGCTTTGACGTTCTATGAAGGATAATTTACGAGGAGGTAGTCGTTTAAATGATGCTGTGTTTGTTGTGTTATTTTTCGCATTCTATGTTCCTGACAGTTTGTATGGCTGACCCATCCGTGGCTAATTAAATATGTTATCTCATCTAACTTGTGTCGATATTTTTGTAGTCCTATTTCTTCTGCAGTACTTTCATGACTGCGACAAATCCCAACTAAAAAGAGAATCATTGGAAAGGTGAATAGCTAACAGGAAAAAACAAAATTATGGTAAAAATTAGAGTCTGCTTAAAGAAGCATAACCTACCTCTACTGTATTTTTTATAAGTCTCCGTTTTAACTGACAATAAAATGTAATACTTTAGCCTGAACTAAATGCTTTTGAGGCTGGTGAAGATCGTTATTTTGCTGCTTACTTGAACCATTTTGCGGTGTGAAAGATGAATGGATTTATAAGATCAGGGCCAATTTACCATAGCCAGGTGCCCAGAATAAACTATTTAACAACACCTGACTGCGATCTGGAACGAACGTTGCCGCCGTCAAGCGTGCATTTACCTTCTTATGACTGTATTTCCTTTTACGGTATCTTTATTTTTTTTTAAACAGATCAGCTCTGAAACGTGTATGCAATTTTTGTTGTAACGACGACGCCCATCCCCATCCTGTTCGACTGGAAGTTTCGTTACTGTGAAAATAACTTCCTTGCTCGCGGCTTTTTCCCAGTTGCAGATTGGCCAAAGATGTTCTTTCATTTCATATTTTTTGTTTCCGTGATTATTCTAAACTTTGCTTTTTTCTTTAAACAATGATTAAAGTAGTGCCTACTATTGAGCTCGTGAAATGACTAATTCAATATCATTTCTGAAAGTCAGACAGATTTCCAGCAAACTACTGTAATACTGCGAGGTCCTGCTTGTTTTTAGGATCCCATAACGTAAGTGACGGGATACCTATGATTTCTCAAAAGTTGTCCGTCTGTCCGTCTGTTAGCACGGTAGCTCTCGGAGGGGCTGGGATATTTTATTCAAACTTGGCATAAAGACTCTTTGGGTCAAAGTAGAGGTCGAGTTCGTAGACGAGCCCTGTAGCCCCATATTTAGGGGTGGTGGAGGGGTTTCAAATTAAGGGACGAAAAAAAATGTTTTAAAAAGTCAATGAAATAATCGATCTAGGTAAAAAAACGTGCCGGATCTGAAACTTTTTTCTCACCGGACAATTAGTTCGTCCGGAATCCGGCGAAAACCAGAAAATTTGTTATAAGTAAAATTTTTATTTGAAGTCGGTTAAATGTTCGATTTTGGGATAAGAACGACATGCTGAATCCGTATATGACGATCGTTTTCTACCCGAACAAGTAGTTCGCCGGGAATCCGGCCAAAACTCGAAATTCTGTTAAAAGTAAAAGTTTTATTTGAAATTGTTGATTAAATGCTTGACTTAGGGGTAAGAAGACATGCTGAATACATATGTGACAATCATTTTCTATCCCGACATATAGTCCGCTCGGAATCCGGCTGAAACCGGAAAACCTTTTATCTGAAGTTGATTAGAGATTCGATATGGTGGTAAGAAGGCAGAAAATTGTTTTCACGCCGGAGAAAAAGTTCGCCCGGAATCCCGCCAAAACCTGAAAATGTGTTAAAAGTTTATTTTATCTGAAGTTGATTAGAGGTTCTATATAGGGATGAGTAATTATGTTGAATTCGTTTTGAGCTTTAGTTTTTTGCCGGACAAGTATCAGGCTACATCCGGAATTCGGCCGAAACCGGATATTTGTCAGAAGTAAGGCAGGAACTTTCGATAAATTTCGTCAAAGTAGATATGACGCATACACATAGAATAGAATAGGATAGAATTTTATTTTTCAAAAGCAGCTGTCACAGCGTTACCGCCGAATTTGACATTTTCGTCTTACAAAATGAAAGCGAAGTATAGTAGGCTCCCCACACGATCAAGACATTTAGTAGCTATGAAGAAAGGTGAAATCCGCAGAATCCAGGTTGTCACTGGAATTGGAACCTAGGAAAATGGTTCGAATATTGGTAAAATCGGATCTCTAACACAAATATATGTTCGTTATATTTGCCCAGCACAGACAAACGACGATTAGAAGCGTTCGACTGTTTGAGTATCGGCCTGAAGGAGCTGTCCTTCGATCGACAGGAAGACTAGTTCGATTTAAAGTCAAGATGGACGCGGTGACAAATGTCTTAATGAGTGGAGTTTCGTCACTTGTTTATCTATAGATTTAGCATATGCACATGCACAGTACTTGCGATCGTGTAGGTCTGGCAAGGCTCTGAACAAGTGCGTGTTTTTTGATGGATGGTCATGTCCTAAGTACTCCACTTTTAAAACGAGGAACCATTTATCATCTTGGAACAATCTGGACAGAGCTTAATTAAAAACGCCACTGGCTGTTCCTTGCAGGTGGATTCTTGCCATAGCCATCTTTCAACTTCATCTCAGATGCACTTCGTCATTTTTCACGTTCGTATTTTTACTAGCCTCCAGGGTTCATGTGGAACGCGCAATGCCAGAGAGTACGAGCGTTAAGCTCATGCATTTTGAGGTTACCAGCGATCCGTCAGTCTAAATCACCAGATCCCAAATTGAACAACTTTCTCGTGGGTGAGCACTCTGCAGAGTTGAGTTTGGTGGTGATGATGATGCTACATCAGACGTTGGTGTCTGCTTGATCCTAAGAGGAACGGGAGTAAAGCCTGAGAGTGAAGTTATGGTGAAGGATGTTGAATACAGTGATGGCGATTTTCCATGAAGATCGTGAAGGGGCTTGAAAAAGGTCATGCAGGTTTGTGAACCGTTGATCAAGTCATTTGCAAGAAAAATTAAGGCTTTCGTTCCACGGTGTTTTTGTGCGGTTGAATGTGGAAAAAGTGAAATATTTTCCTGATGTGTCCGAGTGCCTAAGTGCAGTAAGGCCACCGACGAAGTAGTGCTGGTTTCTTGAAGTACGTAGAATATTAAAGTCCATTCCGTCGAGATGCAGGTGTTTGAAGTCGTGTTTTTTAGGCCTGCAGTATAGGAGAACTACACTAGCATTGTGAAAGATCTTCTTCGTACTTTTTCAAACACCCAGCATAGATATCAACACACATGCCGGAGATATGACAGTAACAAGACACTTGCCATAAGGATCATATTTCTTCAACGCAGGTGTGCTGGAAAGACGTGCCTAAAATATGGAGTCCTCAAAGGAAACTCGACCATCAGTGAGTAAGACTACAGACCCCGTTGGCAAGCGGTCATCCCGTGCTCATAGGATACGTGACAGACCCCGTTTGCGAGAGCTACGGGAAGCCATGTCCGAGCCTGACCTGGAGAGAACGCAGGAAATGAATGACATCTATGAGGAAAATTGGAATTCAATCCAAGCTTCTAAGTTGAAAGAAAACAAAGCAGGCATCAAGGTGACTTGGAAGAGCCTAAGGAAGTTGTCGGATAATACGCGAGACAATCAGCTTGCCAGAAAAATAGGGGACAAGGGTTCTGACCCCGGCTGGCGAGATTATTGGCGTCAGTTCAGGAAGATGTCGGATACGTTTCTCACTGATTCTCCTTCAGTGCAACCTGTGCCCCTGCAGAATGCAAAACATAATTCGGTGTATATGGATATGTCAGTGTCGCTACCCTTTCTTTCCTTAGAGCCATCGATGGACCCAAGTTACAGTGTGAAAGTGGGAACCGCTCGTCGTGTCGAAGGTACTCGAACAGTCAGCTATGTCGAAGGGTCGAGAGAGGTAATGAGTCTATCATCTCGTTTCTGTTTATTTTATAAGATAAGATAAGATTTACTCTACTAAAAGCACTGAGGCCATGGGAAAAATAAACACAAACAAAAATAAAAAACAAAACTAAATAAATGATAACTATTTTACATATTCCTTTACAGGATCCTTTCTCTGTGGTTCATCGCAACCGAAAGGTTTAATAATACAACGTTTATGTATACAACGTTTACATTAATAAAAACAAAAAAAAAATAAATTAGCTTTTTTATTTCTCAAGTAGGAGTCGAGATCAGTGTTGAAAACTTATTATGTTACCCGGTGGAGCTTTTCTTCTTTCGACAGACTTCAACTCTGAATTCACCCGCACTTATTTTACAGCCTTGCTTCCCTTCATTTCTTACGACATAATGGACGACTCAGACGGCGTTCGTAAAGTTTTTCGCTAAGTATACTCCGTAAAGTTTAAGGATTGTTTGCTGTCTGCTCAATTCTTCATGCCTGACTAGAAAACCCCCCTGAGTTCTAATTATTTTTTAAGAGATAGATGGTACCGGCTATGGCGTTTATTAGCCAAATGACCGTATATTGCCTCATATTAGATTTGACGTACTTGCTAGTATGAACACGAACATAAAATAACCAATTGTCCTAGCCGAATTAAAAAAAAGCACTTTTTAAAAAAAATTTGCCTGTCTTATTTACTTAAATTTATTGTGGGTCTCCAGTATTTGATTAAAGCACAACTCTTACTAGGAGTATTACTATCATGACAAACTGGTCTAAAACTGTCGTTTTTGCGAAAAAAACAGTATTTTCCCCATTAAATTACCGAACTTTTTTTTAGCGCTTGTCGACTCTGTCTAGACGTCCCGCTCTACGAATGCCAGGAGAGGCATTACATGCCACACAAGGTAGACCTGCTTGGCCTACCATGTCTGTCAAAATGAAACACAAAATATTGCAACTTGGTTTTACCTTGACCTTCTTCTTGACAGAGTTGTCGGCATTTCGGGAAAGTTTGCGCCGCTTAACTGACAAATTCTCGCTCGAAAAAGAGCAAAAAAATTCGAGGGGGGTTATCACTCCCCAAATAACTATACAGTAAGTGACCAGTGACCAGCCGGTGACCAAATATACAGGCATTACTCCAAGGGATTGGTAATTTTACAGGAATGATCGGTTTATCTGTTATACGGTTTTGCTTACCTTCATGTTGTCTTAAAGACCTAAGGGTAGGATTTAGAGGCTTCAGATCCCTTTTTATATTTTTTTATGAAGCCCAAGACATTCTTAATAAGACAAAATACAAGGTCATTATCTTTTTAAAATACGGACGGCAAACCATGTTTATATGCAGAATATGCTGCGCAGTCTTCAGTTGGCTTCTCGACCAATTTTTTTTAGAATCATTGCCCTCTGGGCCACAAGCTTCAGGGTTGCAGGCCAACTTAGTTGTGACACTCGTACTTGATACTTCACTCAATTAGGAACTTGCTTTGACTATAATCTTTGAGTTTTCAGACACAAAAAACCTCATAACGATTTGTATTATTCTCGTCTCAAATAGTGACATGCACACCAATAATAACATGACGAAAGATTTCAATGGGACCTATAAAGGAACAGATTTGTTGGATTTCAGCCTGATACAGACAATCGGGTTTTGCAAGCAAAGACACCGTAAAGTAAAAAATCATGGTAATCCAGATCCGTAAGGTAATACCGTCGAAAAGATTAGCAGACAATTAGGTGTATTGTAAGCTGCCGGTTAGATCGGTCTGACCGCAATATCCCTCTGAGGCGAAAATAAATAATAATTTCTCGTTCACCATGTCTATCCTTCCTTCCAACAAACTGTATCAGGTAAATTGTCTGTGCTCGTAAATTTGTAAGCCTAAAAATCTGTTCTTGCCTCCAAATCAAAGCTCTAGTATACTTCACATTTTCACTTCTACCAGATGCCCTGTTTTAGACGGGTTTCCCACGTGAACTACACTGTCACAAGTTTCATAACAGATAACATAAGGTAACAGATAATCCGTAACAGAGAACACTTCGGATGTTATCTGTTGAAAGTTAAGTTCAAGTTAAGTTAAGTTAAGTTCAATGGGTTTATTAACAATACAAAATAAATCATACATAAACAAAACACTCAGTCCATTTCTGGACGCCGAGAACCACAATCATTACATTTTAAACATAATACGCAGAATGGTCACTGCTCCTGCTCTCAGACACAACCTTGCCTCTCAAAAAACAAAACAAAAAAACTTACCAATTACCTTCCTGCACCTTGCCCCCGGGGAAGCCACCCCATCATAAAAAAAACAAAAAAATGTTATTATTATTTATTCTTAAGCATAATTTTTTTATTTTATCAGACCTTATTTAATTATTCTTCTGTAATGCTAATAAATGATTTTTTACTTTTTTTTTAAATGACGCAAGAGAGCTCCTACCTCTCAGCTCATCTGGGATCCGGTTCCATATTTTTGCACATGTTATGTTTGGGGCAAAATCTGATCGTACAGTCGGGGTGAAGGGTATTTGCAGGTTTGATGATGATCGGGTCCGATTATGCTGGTCCGAGATAGGTCGAAACAATGTTTTGAATGAAGATGTCAGCTCATCAGCTAAAAACTTAAAAACAAAAGTCAAGCATGACAGTTGGTGCAGCGACTCCAGTGACAAGTACTCTTCATTTTTTCCAACTATTATCAGATTGTGTTGCAAAATGTTAGCGTTACCATCAGGAAGAACTGACGAACCGCCAAAAAGTATCTGCTGAGCTTTCCGACATCATGATGATAAGGAATAAAGTCAGTAGATGCTTTTTTTACTCTTACTAACAAAGCTTGTTATGCATAACATTTCATGCATAACGTTTTCATACACAGCAGATAACATCCGACGTGTTATCTGTTACACATTATCTGTTGAAACCGTGCATCCTCGTGTTATCTGTTATGAAACTTCTGAAAGCGTACTCGTCCGACAATAAAATAAAGTTCAGAATTTATTCATCGTGTATTCTTAACCCTGTTTCGAAGCTATAGATGACGTCAGATTATACTTTTGCTGCTGTCGAATTTCCGTTTTTTTTCCGGTTGCGGGTGAACGACTTATTATTTATTATTTGTTGTATTTTGTAACTTTGTATTCCTTTTCTAGCTTTTAGCTATTCGGATTAAGCTTGATTGATTGATTGATTAATTGAAAGGAAAGTTCAGAATGGCTTTCTCAGAATATGGATCAACATGGCTCTTTTGGCTCTGACGAAGAATCCGCTTAAGATTAAACCCA
The DNA here is from genome assembly GCA_023053575.1 of Branchinecta lynchi. Classification (NCBI taxonomy): domain Eukaryota; kingdom Metazoa; phylum Arthropoda; class Branchiopoda; order Anostraca; family Branchinectidae; genus Branchinecta; species Branchinecta lynchi. The sequence continues at coordinate 23,948,959 of JAKZAP010000006.1, read as the reverse complement.
ACTTCCGTTTTTGCCGTATATTCCGCGCGAACTACTTGTCCCGTGAGTTCAGACTTGAGTTGCGTTTTTTTATGTAGTTTCGGCGTAGTTTCGCTTAAAAGCTGTTTTATTTGTCCATTCCATTTGCTGCAGTTTTGAACCGGAAACTACGGAGCTCAAACCACAAACTACATGTTTGGTGTAGTTTGACTTTTCGGAAACAAGAACTCAATAAAACGCAAGTAAGACAAAACAAGAGCCAGACTACAAGCTTTGTCGAAACAAAAGTGAATCCAATAAAACGCAACTTTGGGTTCAGTATGAATCCTTATCCCTAAGCTCAAAGTCTCATTGGTTTGAAACAAAATCTTTGTTCCGCCCCTTAATTTAAATATTTTTCCCACATAGGGCCACGGAGGCCATTAATGAACTTAACCTGTCCGTTAACTGTAACCGCGTAACCGCCAAGTTTGAACGAAACTCAACCCTTCGAGAGTTATCGAGCTAACAGACTGACGGACGAACACATTTTGAAAACTAATAGATATCCGTCCCTAATGATTCCAAAAACTCTTAACTTGCACTGATTTACATTAATTTTTCTCTTATGCCCAAAGCCAGTGTCCAGCCGGTGTCCACGGGGGCTTTGCAGTGGTGCACACTAACTGAGCACTCCCTCGAAAAAACGTAGGCGCAAAAAGAAAGAATGACGAAGAGCAGGAAGCTATAAAGCTTATGTTTCTGTATAGGAGCTATCGGGACAGGGTAAAAAGCAGAATAAGTACTATGAGTCTGCAGTCTGGGATCCGAAAGTTTTGACAAATATATTTATTTGTTTTGCTTTAGTTATTACTGGTTTTTGTAGCTGTTATATTTAGCGGGAGATATATAATGTTCATTAGTAATTAATAATCTGCTGGTTTTGCCGCCAAGATATTCAAACAAGTTCTGAACAAGTTCTAACTATCTCTATGTCCTCAGTAAATCTTTCTACTGCTGGTGTTCACCCTATTTGCTGTTTATTAGACATTAACTGTGGACAACACGGTCGCCATAAGTTTGGACCATGTCTCTTTCATTTCCTCTTTGGGATCCCACGTCGTAAAAGTTGTCAGTCTGTCCGTCTGTTAGCATGATAACAGTCGAGGGGGTTGAAATATTCTGTTCAAAATTGGTGCGAGGATACTTTGGGTTAAAAAGTTCGTCGATGGACTCTGTAGCCCTAGATCCAGGAGTGGGGAAGGGGGTTTCAAATAAAGTGCCAAATAAATAGTTTTTGATAGCTAACGAGATAGTCGATTTAGGGGTAATGCTGAATCCGAATATGAAATTTATTTCCTCGCGGACAAGTAGTTCACCCGGAAGCCGGCCAAAACCGGAACATTTTTTAAAAGTAAAAGTTGTGATTAGAGATTCGATATAGGGGTAATGAGCCATACTGAATTCAATTTGGAATTTTACTTTCTTTCCGGGCAAGTAGTTCGCCCGGAATCCGGCCGAAACCGGATAGGGGGCGGAGAAATGCTGAAACCAGATCTGAGATGAACTTGTTTGCTGGAAGGGGTTCATGAGGGGCTAGAAACTAATGTAAATTAGTGCACATTTTGTTTGATCTCTATACATCTGAGTGTAAGAAAATCAGTCTCCATCACTGTACCTAGAATTAAGTCTTTGAGGGGTTGACAAGTTCAGTGGTAGGGTACATACTCAAAAAGAGAATAGGCGGAACCCAACTGTGAGACAAGTCAGGGACTTGTAATTAACAGTCGGCTATTACACCATAATCATCTTCGGTGGTGAGGGGTTTCCGAATGTTTCTAGTTTGTGTACCTATTTTGTTTCCGGTGTTTTTGATGACGATAAAAGTTTGGTTCATGTAGTTTTTCATGAATTGGTTGCTAAAGCATTGTCATTTACATGAGACGCTCGAATGATCTGTGGTAATTGTCTATTACTGTAATCTAGAACTAAGTGTTAACGCACCGGATACAAATGATAATGTAAACAACGGCATAGTTTCGCAATAACTAGCATATTTCGGCATCTATGGTATTTTGATCCTGAAAAGTTACGGATAGCTTAACAATACCAACTAGGTTATATAAGATAATATTCCACGTTTTCACCAGTCACGATGTCTACGATTGAAAGGGATAAAGTTCAACTGGACGCAAAGTCAATTTAGTCCCTGCTTCTGATATTCTTATTTTTTTTTAAACGCTGAGGGATAGCCATGTGATTACAGATTGTGTCAAGTTCCTCTTCTTGGATGGTCAAAAAATTCCTCTTGGATTGGAAGATACTATTTTGACAAATTCAGCATTTGACCGTTAGCAAAAAAACAAAACCAAAGTTTTGCTTTAGCAAAACTTTGGTCGTCGAAGCCGAACAAAGGTTGCTGCAACACTTCACGTTGCCCAGGCAACGTATGTCTAGTTCGGTATAATTTCGTGGAATCTGGAACAAAAGTCGGGATTCGTGGTAACTACTGAATCCTAGCAATTGTACCGAATCCCATCGTTATACCCATTATATCCGTACTGATAGCCTTTTTGAAATTCATGTATAACTACCGAATCCCCGTAAAATTATCGAAAAAATACCGAATAGTTCTGATATCAAAAAATTACGAACAGTATTGATATGGAAAAAACAGTTTTAGTAAAATCTTGGGCCTGAGACCGAATCTAAAAAAGTTAGGGTGGGGGGCTGCAATCCCTCTAGCGCGGCCCCTGTCGACTGAAACTGTTAGATCAGACAAACAGTAGTCTCTCATAATATATGTGTTCCTTGTCCAAGGCGGGGGTCTCAGTAGGAACATCGCAAATCGGACGAATAAGTTATATTTCGAATTTCGACATCGAATTCATTTCTACTTCGCACAGCAAATAACCGAGCCGTTGACAGAGTTCTCGGAAGTGTCTACAGAGTTATAAAGATCAATGGCGACAGGTAGTTTATGGGCGCCATCTCTATATGTGTTCGCTTCTTCGGTTGTTGCGTTGAGGCTGGCTGTAGGGCGGCGTTGCCGGTTAACATGCCACTGCTCAGAACAAGCAGAAGAAAAATTAGCGGGTTTATGTTGTGAATGTGATATGAGTAATTTGTGGTAGCCTATTTAGGACAAACTGCTCCAAGGTAGCCTAAAGGTAAAACAGCAATTCACGGTGCTCCTATATTGTATCTTACCTGTTACCACAGAAACTCACGTTTGCAGTTATTGTGGTATCTGATATATGGTTGCTCTGCAAAAATGACAGATGTGGAAACTGTACTTTTGGAAGTCATCCCAAAAGAAAAACTGATATTCAGTCACATCACTAAGTGCCAAACTTCTTTCCCGCCAATTTGAAAAAAATTGATGAAAGTGAGATGACTTTTTCCGATATAGTACCATAATCAGTTACCGCCGTCGAACCATGGTATCTGAATATCAGACACCACAATCGCTGGCCAGATACCACAATAACTGCAGAAATGCCTTTTGACCCTGTTATCAGACAGTAGCCTGCCACGATAACTGCAAAAACAACTTTAGACTTTGGTATTAGATACCGTGATCTCTATGAAAATGCAACTAATGTGTTTGATAGTACGAAATGGCTACATCAGCTGAATTTTATGGGTCCTCGTCCATCCTCTTCAGGCTCAAAATCCCTCCAGTTGGAAAACAAACTTGTTTTTCCAACTTGAGCGGTTTTGAGCCTGAAGAGGACCTTTGCCAAGAAGGGCCAAAATATAGCTCTAAGAAAACTCAGTTGACATATAAATTTTGCATTATCAAATACGATTCACAGTCAGCTTCAGGTCAGCTTGGGCTGAAGGAATATTTATCCTCCACATACGGAACAGTGTGTGCTTATCAGGATCAAATGGATCTGATGGAATAGGCCACTTCCTTTCTCACTTAGGCTATGGTCTGTGGTACCTGAACTTCAACTGTTCAAACCATCCATAAGCTGTAAGAGCCTAATATTTTTTGTTTTACTTATAAATTCCTTTTCTAGCTTTTAGCTATTCGGATTAAACTTGATTGATTGATTGATTGATAAATATGCTTCTTCTTACATTATGCTGCTGGTAGTTTCTTTAGTTTGAATGTCATCTTAGCCAGACGCGGGTACTAGCCCAAATGTTTTTTTTTGGGGGACAAGGTATTTACCGACAGGTATTTACAGACTGACCAACAACATTGGGGGTGCCCCCCCCCCCATACATGACATCCCTGATCTTAGCAACAGATTCAAAATTTTTGAAAGAAGCAAATTTTTTGAAAGAAGATAGGTATAGGAGGGGTATCCTGGGGTATCCAACCTTGAATTTATATGATCTCGAACTTGGCCTGAAAACATTTCAAGGAAATTTCGGTCCAGTACGAAACAGGATACCCCTCCTGTATCCAACCTCGAATTTGTGCAAACTCGAACCTGACCTAAAATGGTTGAAAGGAAAATTTTTGACACAGTCCTAACAAGGTCCTAACTGTGAAGAAGGAAACCCTGAGTGAGCTAGGACCTGTTTTAGACTGCACAGAAGTCTCCTTGGAAGACATGTAGGCCGAGTTTGAGGTTATATAAGTTCGGGTTGGATACCCCTCCTGTACAAAAGGAAATGAGAGCAAATATTTTCCAGGTGACGTCGAATCCAGGTGACATTATTCATTATGATAAACTGGATGTTAAAAAAATATTTTCATCAATTACTTTGCTGTAAAAATTGCCTGGTGTGGGTTCTGGCAGGATCAAGTGTTTTCTTTGGCAAAGAATGATTAGGCTATTTTATACATTATAGTGCTTGTTATATAGGCTACCTCTACTGTATACTAGGCCTGTTTTTTGTTAACCATGCTCAAATGCTAGGGCAGGCTGGCAGGAGTGACTATGGCATGCATATGTGTAACCCTCATTCCCCAGAGGGCTACCATTGTACACTTTGATAATTAGACAAACTTATACTTGACCTTGAATGTGTCAGATACTGGTGCCGTTCCGGGGAATTAGAGGTACACATATGCTGCATGTATGTGTGAGTACCATGCTCATCTCTGTCAGCATTGCCCCATCACTTAAGTATGGTTATCATAAAGGGCTTAATGCACTTGACTGCTTCAGGTGAATCTGTCCATCTTCCTTAGTTAGGTGGGATTTGGTGTCTAGGCCTGACCTAGGCTGCCCACAACTTACTGCTTATAGTTGCAAGGAAGTAGGTTGAAACTGTTTAAGATAAATGACCATCAAGACCTGTGGCAGCAGCTTTTTTGTCAGTGTTTTCGACTACCCTCTTGCAGGGTACTCGAGTCTTTTTTATGCTGAAGACATCCTGGATAAAATTCGACCCCAGTCAAAGTTTTTTTTTTTCATATTCTTTGGGATGGAATTCAGAACCACAGAAAAGGTATGGACTGAAATCCTACCGGCAATCTAAGTGCATCCTCTGGGTTTGCTTTCCTGTATTTACTTGGTAGCTAACAGGATGGTATGTGATTCAAGGGTCCACCATTCTGATTTCTGTGTAGGGTATTTTCATGATATTTCTTTGCTTCTGTTCTTTCTAAACTGGTAAACGATATGTTCCTAGTAAGTTTTTCAGACTAAACAACTTCAACGTGTATGAGGCTGGTAAATTGATGTGAGCAAAATATTTAATTTGAAATTGTAATTTAACCATATGAAAAATCGAAGTCATGTTTCATGCATAGTCCTATGCTACTGTGCGTCCTATGCTATGTAGCTCATTGAATGGAAGATGATGGGAATAATAGATCTTGCGATCAGCTAGCTGACTGATTAGAGTGTGGAATTTCGGTGTGGAAAGAGTAGTCAGTTGAGATCTCTTCCTAAGGTGTGTGTACAATGTAGTCCTGCCCCTCCAAGTAATGAACCTGGTAATACAGACCGAGGCAGTGCTTAGCTCTGCTTTTTTTTACCCTCTAACTTTGCTGAGTAAAGAATGCTCGAAGCAGGGGCGTCACGACTGGGGGGGGGGGGGGGGGGGGGAGGGGGGGGACGCCCCCCCCAATGCTGTCGGCCAGTCGGTAAAAAATAACTGATTCCATCAAAACAGTCCGTTTTTCTGAAAATTGGTCGATTATTCGTCAAAATAGTCGGTTTTTCTGAAAAGCAGTCGATTTTTATCAAAAATGTCAATTTTGTTGTTGAAAGTAGTCGTTTTTTCTGCAGAAAAAGTCGGTAAAAATTACCAGCCATTCACTAAATTCCTCGTCCCCCCCCCCCCCAAACATTTTGGCTAGTAACGGCTCTGGCTCGAAGGGTCACCCACTGCCAGGCACTTGGTGTAACCCTTTCCCGGCCACAAGTTTAGGCGATTCATCTTTCAACGTTTCTAACATGCTGATTTTAACATTCTAACTCGCGTTTAACATTCTAGCTCGCGGCACCGAGAACTTGGTGTCCACCAAAATCAAGGGTGGGCAACATATTTGACCATGCAAAACGGATACGTCAGCTACATTTTATTGGAGCTATCTTTCGGCCCTTCTTGGCAAGGGTCCTGTTGAGGCTCAGGCCGCTCAAGCTAGAGAATGACTTCTCGAAAACAAATAATGATTCTTCCCTAAATATCTTATTTTGTAAATTTCTTTCTGAAAATCGCTTGGAGTTAAAGCTGGTGCTGCGATTTTATTTTGGAAACGGCTGTTGTTGCTGCTTGATTGGGTCGTTGAGAAGGTACGGATTTTTCTGCATTTGTGGTTCCGGCAAGGCCTCGTGAATCCCACTAAGAAAAAATAACTGTGCATATTCTTTCAGTCGACCGATATTTTTCACCATGGGGTAAGACAGTGATCCAATAAGTTTATATTTAGTATGAAGAACATCAACAAAGAAACGTCTCCAAAATGGATAAGATTTACTTTTTGCCAACAATTTTGAAGGAGTCATCTGAGGTGGGAACACTCAATCTACTGGCCAAATGTCAGGCCAAACCTAGCTTGATGCTTTTTTATGGATATATATATATTATATTTGATTTATAACCCGCCAAATACAGAATGTGGTAGCGGAGTAAAGGGAATAACGCGAAATAATACAAGGTAAATAACAGTATAAACACACACACAAATTTAGACATAATTACTAACTGGTCCTGAAAAGTTCATGAAAAACATCATGTACTCGAAGACCAGGATGACGAGATGTAGATAGTACTGACGCCGACGTTTTCTCGAGTGAGCGAATCACATCTTGGACGCCGAACTTCTGAACTAATTTGTGGTTGCGACAGGAACGAGGAAGGTACATACAAAATTTACAATGATTATAGTAATCATTGTAAGATAGATGATAACGTTGCAATTGAAAGAATCACCGATTGTTTGTAGCTTGAAGTCGTTTCACGGTTTGCAGTGTCGTTTGTGATGCCTATTATTTGTTGACGGAGATTCCAGAGATCAATGTAGGCTACTTCAGTTTTGCATCCCTGCAGCCTACTATAAGCCTTCTTCTCAAGACAACTGAAACTTCTTGTATTGTTTGTGATTGACTACCCCTGAAGCTATACCTCCTGTGTAGTACTACCAACGCAGGTATCGCTCTTGCTGCCTGCAGAAATTCGCATTTTGGAGTAGCCAGCCTTTCGTGGTTCTGGTTTTGTGAGTTTTGTGTGTTGCACCGTGTCAGGGTTAAAAGGATTAGCTTGAGTTCTCGATTGCAGGTGTTGGATAAGAAAGAGGTCAGTCAAATGTTATCATACTGTTTTGATTATGATCGTGTTCGTTCGAAAATCACGAACTTTCGATATTTGATGGTGTAAAACGGATACATCAGCTGAATTTTATTGGAGCTATAGTTCGGCCTTTTTTGGCAAGGGTCCTCTTCAGGCTCAGAACCCCAAGAAGAAACTTGCCAAGAAGGGCCGAAATATAGTTCCAATAAAATTCAGCTGACGTATCCGTTTTAGACCATCAAATATGATTCGCAGTCAGCTTGGGCTGAATGAATATTTATCCTCCAAGTACGGAACTTTCGAGCCACCCTTAACTGCATCGAGCCCTTCCCGACGTTATCTTTGAAAAGAAAGGGAAGTTCTCCGCCATGATTAACTTACAGAATAGACCGGACTGCCTCGCTAGCTTCCTTTACTAGTATACTACTTGGAAAGGTTTAATACTTACCTGTTCTGTTAATTTCCAGCCTTATTCTGGTTTGAACGTTCACTTGAGTGCAGATAGGATCCAGTTGGCGATTCCCCATGTTCTTGTCTATTAAGACAAAGGACTAGCGTTGTTCTCTTACGTAAAATTCTAGATGCGTCTTTGCTTCGTTTTCCTTTTCTCTTAGAAGTATGCCTCAGTATTTTGAATCAATCCTCGTGCATAGTATCATGTCAGCTTGTAATATCTGATGGTTGGCTAGGTTTCTCTTTGAGTGTTTTAAGCTATATGATGTCCCATGTTGTCTTTGTTTAATCAACCCTTCTGTCTCTCCTATCTTCCTACTGTTTCGGTCCTTGATGTAACCATAATGTACTCCTTGCTTCAGCACCCTCAGAACTGGTAGTAAGTCCTCTATGTCCTAAACAAAGTTGTCGTATATTATCATATAAGGAGTGAAATCCTATATTCTTTTGTAGCCTATTGTAATTCTTCCCTTTTCTTTGTCAAAGTGCCTAGTGACTACACTATTTGCTTTGTTTTATTTTAGTTTCATTTCACCAGAATCATGATTTGTTACTTGTAGAAAGATGGGGTTATGTAAATGTTCTAGCTAAATAAGCTGTTTGTTTTTCCTAATTTTCAGTATAATTGTCAAAACTCAGTTCAGTTCAGTTTTTATTAAAATCAAAATAAAGGAACAAAATAAATTTCGACCCCTACAAAGCTCCATGGCCCGTTACATAGGGGTTACTACCACAATAATTAACAAATTAACGAGTCTCTTAACTATTACAATAAAATAAAAGAGAACAATTGAAGAATTTTATTTTTACTTACCGCTCCATCCTCAAAGTTCACCTCCAGGTCTACGCCGATCTCCCACAATCACTAATTTTCAACAAAAAAGTATAAAAAAAAAATACTCAAGCCTAGCATCCAGGGATGTCGCCCTACCCTCATTAGTGATCTTACCTATTTCAAAACAAAAATATATATTCCCGAATGTATTTATTCTTTATCAACCAAAAATATTTTTAGCTGGGTCTTAAACTCCTATGTCCTTAAACTCCTATGTCCTATCATCTATATTTTAGCCTTAAGCTTAACTTAAGAGTAACTAGATTCCTACCATTTCGGGTTGAGCGACGTTCCGCTTGCCCAGCTTCTCTGTTCGTTTTATTGTATTCAAACGAGTGTCTTATCGAATTTTGTATCTCTGGTCGTTCGTCGGAAATTTTAACCTTTGAATTACCATTGAGCGTTTACCAATCTCATGATCGTAATTCTATCTTTTCTCTAAGAACAATAAAACCAAGAACTCGGGGAGTGGGGGACGTCCATCCTCTATACACTACTGTTTGCTCATGATTATAACTTGCTCCCGAATTAGCTCTTTTGGCTCTTTAACAAAGCTTGGGTAATCTACAAACAATTCCCAATTCCCTCTCACATTTCAGTGTGACACCCTGTTAGCCACATACTGCAGTCTGTCTTGAGGAAGAAGGTGGGAATCGTCCAAATCTGTAAAGCATATGTTGATACTCCTGCTATTTTTTGGTCAAACCATATTTTCACAGTGGATCGTGTCTGTGGGTACGCATCTTCACATATATGATACATCATAATTTTCAAAATTAGACGCTGCTAGGATGGGTAGGGCCAGGTGGACAAAGAAGATCATCTTTTATTTATGATGGGGCTTTAAATTCCGACTTGGTAGGAATTCGACAAGGCACGGAGGGTGATCCCAACCGGTCGAATCACTGCATCGTTTTCGCCTTGATGGAAGTCGACGAAGTTCAAAGAAAGGGTTGTGTGAATAAAATGGAAAAAATAGTATTCTGATTTGTTCGTGCGGTATGCTGAGCTCAAGGTTGAGCTTAATAACGAAATTGGGAGATCGATGAGTTAAGGAGTAAAAGCCTTGAATAATTTGCATGGACTTAGTAGGAATTGGATCACGTCCGTATCCGGGGGGGGGGTAGGGGGTTGCTCCCCCCCCCCCGAAACATACAAAAATAATCATTTTTATAGGCTTTTCCCTCTGATCTATGTCTTTTTTGTCCGACCCCCCCCCCCCCCCCCCCCCCCCCCGAAAGGCAAAAAAAAACCGAAAATATTCCTGGATACGTGCCTGAATTGGATAAGTCGGTTTTTTCTGCCAGCTAGGTTTTAGTTTGGAAATGTTTACAAGACAGTAGAACTAAGATGGGGGAACAATAAAACTAGTTGAAAATCTAGTTGAACAGAATGTTTGTTCAAATTATCCGCATTTGCATACCTAGCGGATGGAACTGTATTTGCTAAATGTTCTGTGTTGACTGTTGACTATTGTTTTATCACTCCCTTTTGCTCTTGGCGGGGCATATTATGTCAGTACTCCTACACTTGTCATAGATTGTAATATGGCGTGAGGTGGGTTTGAACAGATTTTCACCCTACTTTTGTGTTGTTTTGTATTTCAATCTTCCACCAAAATACTTGCCCCGATCTGACGTCAATACTTGCCCCTTGCCTTCTTTGATAATTGCTTCCTGCCTCGAAACGTGGGAACTTATTTGGTGAGGATTTGAGATGTTGTGTTTTTTTTATCTTTCTTGTATCGTTCTCACTTGCTTCGTTATCGATACGAAGATTGTGTAGATTGCTGTGCCGTTTTTTAGCGGACAAGTTTGAGTGGGGTTTGATGTTGTGCTTGATATGGAAAATGATGCGGCGGCGGATTTTGATCTTACCTAACAAGTTCGAGTTACTTATAGGAAAGGAAGCTGTATATATCTATATGCATATATAAATGCGCAAGAAAGCTTTGCTAGTTCTTAGCAAGAAATGCATATCCAGTACTGGAGGGGTCGCCTCGGATTCTGTAACCTCGAAGTGACCGCAAAAATTCTAAATTACAATCCTACCGGTCAAGAATCAAAATTGTACTATTTCCAATTGTTCCGAGTCCCAGTCTGTTCAGTTTAGTTGTATTTTCTTCTGTTTGAAAGTGGTTTGAAAAGGGTCTTCTGCTTGTGAACTTTTTTTAGCTGATCTCGTTTCATGATTTCAAACTTCTTCTGTCATTGAAGATGAGTTTGCACTTCCAACATGTAAGCTATTCTAGCTTCGAACTATTTTTTTTTTACTGTTTTTCACTTTTAAGCTTGCTAGATAGATCTTGCTGAAGGGAATTTTTTGTTCTGGGAATATTAAATTTGTTTTGGGGTTTGATACCCCTCTATTTAAATATTTTCGTTTTTGTTAAGGAACGTAGACGGTCCGTAAGCCTGGTGTGGCTCAGTTTCGTGTCTTAAATTGCGAGTGCAAGTTTGAAATATAGCATTACTACAGGGGCAATCATAGCAATTTGCATATAATATAAATAATACCGGTTTATTTTTTGTTGTCACGAAGTTACTGAGAGAGATTTTTGGGGGGCGATAAGTGGTGCTGTATGAAGGCTCACTTATTCGGTTCGCTGCCCATAGAACTTGATATGCTTACTGCAGAATTTCGTACTCACTCATTTCAATCATTTTCAAAAAAGCTGTTTAATGTAGTTGCGCTTACACACTTACTCATCACATGAACATTTTCTGCTGTACATTCCGTATGGCGCGGGGTGAGGTCGGTACAATCTCGAGTGCGTCGAAAGGATTAATAATAGATTCGGTTAACATGCCATAGGGATAGGCTACTGAATCTGTCATACTGAACAAGACCAAAGGTGTCGATGGGATCCCAAAAATCTAATATTCGATTCAGACAATCGAGTCTTGTCTTCGCCAGATCCAGTCTTGGACAGGCTAATTATCAGAGAAAACCAAGTTCAGATATACCTCTATAAACCATATCTATTTTGACGATGACCGGGACTTCCTGCCGATTTCCGAGCGAACTACTAGCCCAGCAAACAAAAAAAAATACAGAAACAAAACCAGCGTATCTCCTTATCCCTATAAAGAACATCTAATCAACTTTGAATAAAAGTTTGACTTAAAAAAAAATCCGGTTACAACCGGATTCCGGAAAAATTATATGTCCGGGTAAAAAAACATCGTCATAAACCGACTCAGCCTCCCTTCTTACCCCTTAATCTGTCATCTACTCGAACTTTTGCTTTTAACAAATTTTCCGGTTTTGGCCGGATTCCGGGCGAACTACTTGTCCGTCAAGAAAATGATTTTCACCATCGTCTTCAGCATGTTCTCCTATCCCTCAATCGAACATCTAATCAACTTCAAATAAAACTTTCACTTTTAACAAACTTTCCGGTTTTGGCCGGATTCCGGGCGAACTACTTGGCCGATGACAAAATGATTTTCCCCATCGTGCTCAGCATGTCTTCTTACCCCATAATCGACTATCAAACTATCAACTCGAAATAAAACTTCTAATTTTAACAAACTTTCCGGTTTTGGCCGGATTCCGGGCGAACTACTTGTCCGTCAAGAAAATGATTTTCACCATCGTCTTCAGCATGTCTTCCTACCCCTAAATCGAACATCTAATCAACTTCAAATAAAACTTTCACTTTTAACAAACTGTCCGGTTTTGGCCGGATTCCGGGCGAACTACTCGTCCGATGACAAAATGATTTTCCCCATCGTGCTCAGCATGTCTTCTTACCCCATAATCGACTATCAAACTATCAACTCGAAATAAAACTTCTAATTTTAACAAACTTTCCGGTTTCGGCCGGATTCCGGGCGTACTACTTATCCTTCGAGAAAATGGTTTTCACCATCGTCTTCAGCATGTCTTCCTACCCCTAAATCGAACATCTAATCAACTTCAAATAAAACTTTTATACTTTTAACAAACTTTCCGGTTTTGGCCGGATTCCGGGCGAACTACTCGTCCGATGACAAAATAGTTTTCACCATCGTGCTCAGCATGTCTTCTTACCCCATAATCGACTATCACATTAGCTGTTTCAAAATATTTTGTTTGCCCCTTAATTTAAACCCCCTCCCCCACCCCTAAATGTAGGGCTACATAGCCCATCTACGAACTTGACTGGTCCGACGACCCAACGAATCCTCACACCAAGTTTCATCAAAATATCTCACTCCCTTCGAGAGTTATCGTGCTTACAGACGGACGGACGGACGGACGGACGGACGGACGGACGGACGGACGGACAGACGGACAACTTTTGCGATGTCATAGGTATCCCTCCACTTACGTTTTGGGATCCCAAAAAGCGGTGAAATTGACTGGCTAAACCGTAATTTCTTTTATTTTGTCCACTACTCTTGTTTTGTTAGTTGCGTTTTTGTAGATATCACGATCTAAAGTCGGTTCTGCAGTTATCTTGGTATATCTTGGTTATCCACGGTGAAAAGGACCTTTTGCAGTTCCCGTGGTATCTATCGAGTTACCGTGGTAACTGATATTCCGATACCACGGTCCCGTCCGTGTTAACTGATCGTAGTATCTGAGAAATTCATCTCACTTTTGTCATCACCGACGGAGGAGCCTGTTTTTTTTTTCTTTCAAATTGGTGGGAATGAAGTTTGGCAATTGGGATGAGAGTGGATATTAGTGTTTCTTTTGGATGACTTCTGAAAGCGCAAGCTCGGCAGTTTTCATTTTTGCAAAGCAAACGTAGTACCGGATACCACGTTAACTGCAAAAATGACAAAATACAAATCCAGTTACCGTGGTATCGGCTACCATGGTATCTACAAAAACGCAACTAGTGACTCATTAGTATTTCAATACGCCGAAAAAGCTATTTTGTACGTCGAGTTCCTCGCAGTTAAGTCTGTCCCGAATCTCCAAGTATCTCCAATCAGAATCGAATGGAAACTACGAACTATTTTATATTTCATACTATGAATGTTCTCTTCCGCCATGCATTATAGCCCACAGTTGTTAAAGTTCGATGGGCACATCCAACTACCCCAGTCCCACTCTGTAACAACCTAGGAACAATGCTTACCCCCTAGATCAGCAGCTTTTTCAACAGTTTCCTCTCTGTGATATTTCAAAGCATAATTTTTGGGGCCAGTTGGCTACATGCTCAATTTACTAGCATGGACACAGATAAAAGTGATGTTTCTTATAATACTTAGTAGATCTTTATTTTATGCAAAACTCAGCTTGTATAATTCAGATTTGAATAGGTTATTTGTTTTTGAATGATTTTTGTAGCTATGTTATGTTTTCTAAGCTTATTGCATATTCTGGTACATTTTATAAAGCAAGCTAATCAAGCTTCACAACACTATTCCACAAAGAAAAACTTTTATAGGCAATTTAAGCCATGGAACTTCTGATGAAACACTAGAACAATCAGGTAAACTGCATCTGCGGCTTGACTTTGTTGACATCTCAAATATATCCTTTTCTACCAAACATTGCTGGGAGTTTTTGAATTTCCTGCCACGATATCCCAGCTCCTAAGATTTGGATCGCCGAAATGCCAGATAGGTAAAGACAAGGGATAACAAGAAAACGGCCGATTTTTGTAGCGCCTTCTGAAGGAAGTCGGAAATGTTTATTTGTGAAGCATTCAATACAAAGTAAAGCATTAGAAGTGTCCATTGTGCTTTAAATAGTATCTTCATAGTATCTTCACCACACAGGCCCATTTGGGCTTTCCTGCAGTCAGAGGTATCAGCTACATGTATAAAGGATGTTAAGAGGGTCACAAAAGGTGAGTTCATGTAGTTCAGCATGTAAAAGTTGGATTGTATAATAAAGATTAATATTAAACTAAAAAACATTTCCAGATCCAGCGACTCCAGGATTACGAGAAGTTTCTTTCGACACTTCAGGAAGCAACCCCGGTCGGCTATTCTGCTGAAAAAGAGGATATTGGCAGAGCATTGAAAAAATCAGCTCAGGTAAAGGACCTTTCTGGCATTGAATTGAGAATTCGTTTCGAAATTCAAAGTGTATCCTTAGTAGACAAATTAAATAACAGGGTAGTAATCCGCCTTCAGATAAACCATTCAAAGCTTGTTTCACTGTGCTTGTTGTAGTTACTGTGCATGACGTCACGGATTCTGGCTTCTGGGCGTCTTGAGGCTGGAACACAGGTATATAGGCGTATTCTCGCCGTTCCGCGAGGACTCCTCGGGGAATCAAAGGGAACGGCCATAATAGAGGGAGTCACTCCACGCGGACTCCAAATCCGGAAAACAACGAGAACACGGAGAATGCTTCCAAAATGAATTTTCTTCTAAACATAATTATGCAGTTGATGAAATTAGTCGAGATCCACTTTATTTTTGGTTTTGTTTATTCTGATTATTTTTTATTAATTTTACATTGCACCAACACCACCAAAAATTGATTCCCCTCTGAATCTGAAAGGGAGTCCTTTTTGATGATGGCGATCATAATCGGAGCATTCCCCGTCCGTGGGGACTCGCGAGAATACGGGGAGTGAGTCCGCGGGACAAACAAAAATGCGGGGAGTCCTCGGGGAACGGCGAGAATACGCCTTATTTTCAGCAAAATATCGTGCAACGTGCTAATCGGTAATCCGCGCCTCGCTGCGGTAGCCGTGACACTCGCTACGATTTCTGAGAGTTGGTAGAATTAAAAAAAATAAATAAGAGTTTAGTAAACTGAATTTTGGTCGGGTGGCAACACTGCACTTGTGGGGGGGGGGGGGGGCAACCCGATGATCATTCGATCTGATAATTCTGGATAGTAGGGAATTTGATTGGGTTGCAGACTGGTTGAGAATTGTCGAATGGTTAGGGATGGGTTTTAATAACCTGATGACTGTACTTCAGGATATTTTTCAATTCAATTCAGTTCAGTATAATCTAAAAAACAGATAACAGACAAGCCGATGGGTTGGTTTTACGTCAAAACATAACGTCATAACAGAACAATCTACAAATATATACAATTTCGAGACATTCATACCGACGTCTCATGATAAATGTGGTCAATAACATGCTAGACTACGATTAATAAAATACAAATAACCTAAAACTTTCAAAAACGAACAAACGAGGGGACAAAACTCTGAGCATACCTTGTTCACAAAGCTACCACCGGTTCTAAACGAGGCACAGGGTCGGCAGCTTGACGAGGAAGACGAATTCGGGAGGGGAGAAAATCAGGGGGGAGTATATCACGGTGAAATGGGTTTTGTACTATAGAAGGACTATAGATAGGCTTATCGTGTCACCTGTGTGTTGTTCGTTTGATGATAGTGTCTCCGCAGTGTCGATCTGCTAACATATAATACATATTGTCAATTGTGTTGCGAGAGCAACACTTTGGTTTTGTCCTCGTTTTTTTTTTTTTTTTTTTTTTTTTTCCTATGACTCCGATTTCATTTTATTCCTGGTAACTGAGAAGGGTCTAACCTGTGCGGTTTTTACGGAAAGTGTGGACCTTAGGCCGGATTGATGAATATGACATTACATTTTGGAAAGCTCCGTAGAACTCTTGCCTGGGGCCAATAAGGATGGTTTTTGCTTGTCATCGAGCCAGAGCCTACGGTTTGCGAAGTGAAGTGGAGTTGTATAGCCTATGTCAGAGAGGACTATCTGAAGTTGTGTAGCGAACCTTTCGTTTCATCAAAAGATGTTTCTGCTTTCGAGTGGAAAGCTCCGTTCTAGCACGCAAGCAGGCAGGCACCAGTTTCAAATTGAAGATGGACTAAAATCTATAAGTGTTAAATATATGCGGCAGTTACCCGGCCCCACAGCCAACATATCTTCTTTGAGTGATAAATAGAAAAATCTACAGAGACAAAAAAGTGGCTTTTTCCCACGGGTCCGAAAGTGCTGCCATCTATTGTTTCTGTCCATGTCTGCGACGATTTCAGCTGAGTTTATAATTTTTTTTTTTTGCACTTTGGTTTGTGGTAGAGTAACGGTATCAGATGTGCCTCTTAAACTTTAAAAGTTCTCTCATTGCTAAAGAAACTAGAGCTTATCCTTTGCTCCTTTCTAAGTCGTGACGTTAGAAAGTTGGCCTACGGCAAAAAAGTCAACTTTTGAACTAAGACAGGTAGAATTTTTTTTTCGACGGCAATCGATAGCCATTGATGAGCCGATCAAAGTATATGCCATCCATTTTTTGGTACAAAAATTCCTTCATGAGATACACCAGTTTGAAAATTTCAAAGGGGTTGACAACTTCATAGTAAGGTACATTGAAACCAAAAATAGGCGATACCAGTTATGATACATATAGGGGACTTTTAAGCAACAGTCGACTGTTAGCCCATAATCATCTTCGGTAATGAGGGGTTTGCAGCTTTTGCTAGTTGGTATACCTGTTATTTGTTTCCGGTGTATTCGATGGTAAGAACAATTTGGTTCCCAATGGTAAGATATGCAAGGGACTTGTAAGTAATAATCGGCTGTTATGCTACAATCATCTTCTGCGATGATGGGTTTGCAGCTTTTGCTACCTGGTGTACCCATTATTTGTTTCCGGTTAACTTAATGTATATCACGGGAGAGGGACTTGTAAGTAGGAATCGGTTCACGAGGGGCTAGGAATTTTTGCAAATGGGTGCACATTGTATTCGATTTCTATAAATCTGACGGTACGAAAGTTTGTGTCGATGGTCTATCAATGTAACCGAGGATTAACTGTTTACACAACGGATACAAACGAAAATGTAAAGCAATGAGGTAGTTTCATAATAATTAATAGGGTCATCTATAGTATTTTAATCCTGAAAAGTTACGGATAGCTTTCTATTACCAACTAGATTATATAAGATATTGTTCCAAGTTTTCATCCGTCACGATGTCTACGATTGAAAAGGATAAAGTACAACTGACTGCAAAGTTAATTTAGTCCCTTCTTCCTATATTTTTTTGTTGTTGTTTTTACAACGCTGAAGAATACCTTTTGATCATATGATTATTTTTTTTAGAACATCCCGTTTAAAAAGATTATGCTATAATCATCTTCAGCGATGAGGGGCTTGCAACTTTTGATAGCTGGTATATCCATTATTTGTTTCCGATGAATTTGATGTCAATCACGGGAGACGGACTTGTAAGCAAGAATCGGTTCACGAGAGGCTGGAAATTTTTGAAAATTGGTGCACATTGTATTCGATTTCTGTAAATATGACAGTAAGAAAGTTTGTATCGATGGTCTATCACTATAACCTAGGATTAACTGTTTACGCAACGGGTACAAACGATACGGTAATGTAAAACAATAAGGTAATTTTGTAATAATTAATAGTGTCATCTATGGTATTTTAATCCTGAAAAGTTACGGATAGCTTTATAATATCAACTAGATTATATAAGATATTGTTCCAAGTTTTCATCCGTCACGATATCTACGATTGAAAAGGATAAAGTTCAACTTCGACGGCAATCGATAGCCGCTGATGAGCTGATCAAAGTATATGACATCCATTTTTTGGTAAAAAAAATTCCTTTATGAGATACACCAGTTTGAAAGTTTCAAGGGGTTGACAACTTCAGTAGTAAGGTACACACTGAAACCAAAAATAGGCGATACCAGTTGTGAGACATTTAGGGGATTTGTACGCGACAGGCAACTGTTAGCTCATAATCATCTTCGGCAATGAGGGGTTTGCAGCTCTCGCTAGTTGGCGTACCTGTCATTTGATGAACAATTTGGTTCCCAAATGTAAAACATGCAAGGGACTTGTAAGTAATAATCGGCTGTTATGCTACACAAATCTTCAGCGATGAGGGGTTTGCAACTTTTGCTAGTCGGTATACCCATTATTTTTATCCGGTGAACTTGATCACGGGAAAGGGACTTGTCAGTAGAATCGGTGCACGAGGGGCTAGAAATTAGTGCAAATTGTTGCACATTGTATTCGATTTATATAAATCTGACGGTAAGAAAGTTTGTATCGTTGGTCTATCGCTGTAACCTAGGATTTACTGTTAACGCAACGGGTACAAACGATACTGTAATGTAAAACAAGGTAGTTTCGTAATAATTAATAGTGTCATCTATGGTATTTTAATCCTAAAAAGTTACGGATAGCTTTATAATACCAACTAGATTATATAGGATATTATTCCAAGTTTTCATCCGTCACGATGTCTACGATTGAAAAGGATAAAGTTCAACTGACTGCAAAGTCAATTTAGTCCCTTTTTCCGATATGCTTTTGTTGTGGTTAGGGCAATCGATAGCCCTTGAAGAGCTGATCAAAATATATGCCATCAAATTTTCTGAACAAAAATCCTTCATGAGATAAGCCAGTTTGAAAGTTTCAAGGGGTTGACAACTTCAGGAGTAAGGTACACACTGAAACCAAAAATAGGCGATACCAGTTGTGAGACATGTAAGGGACTTGTAAGCAACATTCGACTGTAAGCAACAGTCGACTGTTAGCTCATAATCATCTTCGGCAACGAGGAGTTTGCAGCTTTTGCTAGTTGGTATACCTGTTATTTGTCTCAGGTGTATTCGATGGTAAGAACAATTTTGTTCCCAATTGTAAGACATGCATGGGACTTGTAAGTAATAATCGGCTTTTATGCTATAATCATCTTCAGCGATGAGGGGTTTGCAACTCTTGATAGCTGGTGCATCCATTATTTGTTTCCGGTGAATTTATTGTCAATGTCGGGAGACGGACTTGTAAGTAAGATCGGTTCACGAGGGGCTAGAAATTTTTGAAAATTGGTGCACATTGTATTCGATTTCTGTAAATATGACAGTAAGCAAGTTTGTATCGATGGTCTATCGCTATAACCTAGGATTAACTGTTTACGCAACGGGTACAAACGATACGGTAATGTAAAACAATAAGGTAGTTTTGTAATAATTAATAGTGTCATCTATGGTATTTTAATCCTGAAACGTTACAAATAGCCTTCTTCCGATATTGTTTTGTTGTTGGTTTTACAACGCTAAAGAACAGCTTTTGATTATGTGATTATTCTTTTTAGAACATACCGTTTTAAAAGCTTCGATAAGTTGACAATTTCAGCATTTAACCGACAGCGAAGAAACAAAACCAAAGTGTTGCTCTCGCAACACTTTAGCCGGCGAAGCCGGACAAAGGTTGCCGCAACACTTCACGTTGCCCGGGCAACGTAGGTCTAGTTTCTGACCCAAGTTCGGCTAGAAGTACACCAGGGGTGTGTAGCGCATAGCTAATGAAGATCGCGAACTGCGAAAATAAAAATAAAAATAAAAAGCGAAAATAAAAATTAAAAACGGAGCATCCGTATAAGCTAGACCTGCAAAGTCTGTGAAACCCCTCTTTCGGTTCGGTAGGGTAGTCGGAAATACTCTATGAGTGTGTTTCATCCTACTTACCGTAGTTACTACGCATGACGTCACGAATTCTGTTTTTTTGCCGTCAAGGCTGGAACGATTTTTCTATTTTCCAGCAGGATCTCACGCCAGGGGCGAATCCGGCGAATCACGTTACAGAGATGCGTAGTTACTACGCTCCCGAGCATGGTAAGCAAATAGTAACTATTAGTTACAATTCCGACAAGGTTGGACGGTCAGCGTAGTAACTTTTCGTGAGGATGGAACGGAAATAGTAACTAATAGTAACTATTGTTAGAAGGGTGGAACACACTCTATATGACTAAGTCCAAAACATGCCAGTGATCCTCAGGAAGAACGAGAAAACCCCCAGAACCCAACAACTCAAATCTTGGGTCAACCGATCAAGGCGATCGTTGGGGACAGCTGTGGTGCTGCTTCTGGCTCTTTCGCGAGGTACACAGCGATTTTGCATCGGCAAGGAGAGTTAAGGGCGATCCTGGCGGTCTCTTCGGTTCGCTTTCCGAAAAGCAAAGCGAGAATCCGCCGAGCGCAAGAACAAGCAAAAAGTCACTGAGCCTCAGTTGCACCTTTACAACTTCTCGCCGACTTGCCGAAATTATTTTCCACTCGCGAAGTGGATTCGCTCTCCAAGTGCTGGCTTGATTACAGGTTTGTTTCCTTCCGCGAAGTTGAACCAGAGGATTGACAGCCTGACGAGGACCCTTGCCAAGAAGGGCCGAAATATCGCTGATGAAGAATCATAGCTGACGTATCCGTTGTAAACGTTGTTTGAATAAACAAGTGCTGGCGGAAACAAGCGGAGAGCGAGAACAGCTTTTGAAAGCGAAGCGACTTTTAGCCGAAGTCGCCAGAACAGCTGACGTATATGCTCGCGGAGCTTTCCAGACCACCAGAATCGCCCTTTAGTCATCAAGAGTATTGAACCGCACGATCTGTAGTGTTGGGCGATATTCGATACGATAATCGATGATATTTTATTTCGATACATTGACTTTTCAAATATCGATATTTTCGATAGTTGCATTACGATGTGCAACAGCTTTGTTATTCGGGATTTTCAGAATAGAAAAACAAACAGGAATTCCAAACTTGTTTTCGATTGGGGAGGAGAAACAGACTGGGAAGGAAAAGCGTGGAAATGCTACTATTTCTTAATGGGAATGTTTGATTTTGTTGATTTAGTTCAGTTTTTGTCTTGTCCTTGAAAATTTTAGCAGTATAAACACTTTCAAATATCGGTTTACGATAATCGGAATATCGATAATCGAATTGGAAAATATCGGAATATCGATATTTCGATATCCCTAAATATCGCCCAACACTAATGATATGTCGCCGCCTAACAAAGTTTCGCAAAAGTGAGAACAAATAGACTGCATTTGTAGGGAGCAGAGACCGGTTGTAAAATAGTGCCAGTAGGCTAATTATTATTCGTAACTAATTTGATTGACGCCTTTTGGCTCCCTGTGTTGCTTTAGCGAGGCCATTATTTTACGTTGCACCTGGGGGTCTGAGTAATCATTTCGCATCAACAGGTTTCTTCCAGTAGGTCATGCGTTTTTGAAAAAAATTACTCTGGATTCAAATTGAAAATTTGTTTATATCAAGAAGGTTCACCGTAACAGATTTGACGGAAGGACGCTGGACCCTTCAGAAATAACAAGACCAAAGGTTTCGATGGGATCTTGCGTCATGTAGATAGGCATATAATTCTTTTACTTATATTAACATACTGTTAAAATTTCGAAACAGATTAATGCCAATTGCTAGTCATTCAGCATGTGTGTTTACGTCATATCTACTTTGACGAAATTGATTGAAACTTCCTGCCTGACTTCTGCCAAATACAGGCTACGGTTTTGGCCGGATTCGGTATGTACTACTTGTCCGGCAAAAAACTAAAGCTCAGTAAATTCAGCATATCTACTTACCCCTATATCGAACCTCTATTCAACTTCGTCAACTGTAACTTTTAACGAATTTTCAAGTTCTGGCCGGATTCCAGGCGAACTATTTGGCCTGCGAGAAAATAATTTTCATAAACGGTTTCAGCATGCCTCCTTACCACTGTATCGACTCTCTAATCAACTTCAAATAAAGACAACTTTATAAGATTTTCCGGTTTCGGCCAGATTCCGGGCGGACTATATGTCCGAATAGAAAATGATTGCCATGTATGGATTCGTACCCCTAAAACAACATTTGATCAACTTCACATAACACTTTTACTTTAACAAGTTTTCCGTTTTTTGCCGGATTCCGGACGAACTAATTTACCGGGTATAGAAAGATTGTCATATATGGATTCAGCATGTCTTCTCACTTCTACATTGAGCATTTAATCAACTTCAAATAAGACTTTTAGTTATTTTTTTTCCGGTTTTGACCGGATTCCGGACGAATTGAAATTTAAGTAATTACAGGTAGATAATGAAAAAAATTGGCAGTAAATTTATTGACCCATTTTTAAGACAAAAGTCACGAACGGAATAAAAACCACAACATACACAAACTTGATAAGACAAAACCTATATATAATTAAGTTAAAGATTAATAATTACACAGAAGAAAGGACCATGTTTCGAATTAAGACCGTAAGTACGCACGGAAAGCCCAAAGGGGGACATTACTAAAAGGAAACAGGCTACTCGGCAAACCAGCGGCTCGTTGTTTGGAGATCATATTTTGGAACGAGGGAATATGTAGCTAGCTATGTATTGCACATGGAAAGTTACTACACTTTTTAATACAAAACAAAGAAAACTTAACTACATAGTTAAACCACTTCAAACGAAAAGGGACCTATGCCTTAGTCCCACCTCGATGAACACTGACATTTATTTAATAGTACCAAAAGATCTGCTACTGTGCAGACCATTTAGCCACTCCTCGTCATCTGTATTTCTATCGAGCACTCCCACGTTAAATCTATTAAGTTCCTGGCAATATGACATGAAGTGGCCTACACCACACTGGATCTCCAAACTCCACACCAATATTATATCGTCTTCTTACTGATTAATTCTGTTCAAACATGATTCTCAGGGAAGCTGATCTGTAGTTAGTAGCGTTTATGATAGATATGATATATTTTTTTTGATAAAAAAGACACGGGCTATTTGACGAATCACCGGCTCGTTGTTTGGAGATCATATTTCGGTACGAACGAATAAATAATAGTAATAACAATTTATTTATGACCCATCATACACTCACACAGAGAAAGACGGAGTATAAATACGAACAAGAAAGGGAAAAGTAATGTATGGAAAGACATAACACCATGCAAAAAAAAAACAACGAGAAACCAACTTCTAACCAATTACGTGATAATGAACCCAAAAATAAAAAGAAATAACAACAAGAAAACCAGAACTAGAACTGAAAACCCTCCAAGGGTGGTTAGAAGGATTTTGTGACAACTTAGAAAAATGTCTATCCGACAGTCTTCCCTCATTTCTCAAGGCGGTACCCGAATGAGGAACTTTGCATATTTGAAAGAAGCCTTTCTAATTTTATTTTATCCGATTGAGTTAATATGTCCCAGAAAGGAAAAGAGGTAGAGAAACAGCATTATACACTTATGCGAGTTGGCGTTTACCAAGATTAAGCTGTGCTCCAGCTGCACTAGTATACGCATTACGTATCTTGCGCTCAGTTTGAGCGATAAGTTATTTCCGAGTCGACTTTAGGGATGTACCAGTAGGTAATCCAAGATACACAAGTTCCTGCGATGCTATGACGTCACAGTCACACATATTCACTGTGTCTCAGGTGGAAATTAAATAGTAACACTTGAGACTTAGGCGCATTTAAAGAAAGACCGGTTTCATTGAAATTCTTTGAGATCTCCTTATGACTTTTTTCCAAGCTAAACACAGACCATATGATATAGTCCTCTCCCTGATTAGCTTTGTTCAAATAATAATCAAATATCGTTCTCAGGGAGCTGATCCGTAGTTAATCGCGGTTATATACATGTGATAGAAAAACAAAATATTAAAAAGGACACTGGATACTTGGCATATCTCCGGCGCGTTGTTTTAGCATACCTTGGAGCGATGAAATGTTATATCGACTTCTTACTGATTGGCTTTGTTCAGATCATAATCAAATATCATTATCAGGGATGCTGATCCGTAGTTAATTACGGTTACGACAGACATGATAGGACAGTATCACAAAACAGGGACACTGGCTACTGCAAATTCAGCTAAATAAAAAAAAACCCAAAAAACAACAGAAACTTGCCCTACTTATTATGTCACGACCCCCCTAAATTCCTTACAGTGAGCTCCTTCAGAAGTTTAAACTCGAGTTCCTCGAGTCCCATAGGTTGAACTGTGCATGGGCTTCTGGTAAGAAAATGCTTGAGCACCCTATCCAAAGGCCGTATCCAGGGGGGTGGGTTAGGGGGTTGAACCCCACCCCCGAAACCTACAAAAATAACCATTTCTATAGGCTTTTCCCTCTGATCCATGTGTTTTTTTACTTTTTTGTCCGACCCGCAGGCGAAGCCCCCCCCCCCCCCCGAAATAAATTCCTGGATACGGGCCTGCTCTATCCATAAGTATATTATTCCGCCACCATTCGATACTGTTCGCGAATGACTGGCCTCAGTGGTGATCCCAAATCTCCAACACGTAAAATGTGACCATCTACGGTATGAAAAGACAATTGTACCGTCTTTCGTTAAAATTTGTAATCTTTTTATATGACATTGACATATTTGTATATGAATGTTTACATGTACATATGATGATTTCGACAAATTTGGATTTCACCCTGATAGTTGATGAAAAGCGATATCTATCTATCTATCTATCATGTGGTTGAGATCGTGTTCTGCAGCGAAGCTAGTCACAGATTGCATTAAGACATAGTCGTTTTGCGCTATTTATTCGTGTTCAGATAATAACCAAGCCATCTCACGAAAGGTGACCCGCAGTTGATCGTGTTAAAAAGAACAACTTCTAAACTACTGGCGAACCTACAGCTCATCCTTCATGGACCGTGTTTTGGGGATCCCAAAACGTAAGTGGAGGGATACCTATGATCGCAAAAGTGTCTGTCCGGCCGTCTGTGAGCATGACAACTCTCGAGCTGAATGAGATATTTTGATGAAGCGTAGTGTGAGGGTTCTTTGAGTCAAGGGTAAGGTCGGGTTCGTAGATGGGCTCTGTATCCCTAGATTTAGGGGGGGGGGTCAAATTAAGGAGCAAACACAATATTTATAAACAGCTAATGTGATAGTCTATTACGGGTAAAAAGACATGCTGAACACGATGATGAAAACCATTTTCTCGCCGGACAAGTAGTTTGTCCGAAATCTGGTGAAAACCGGAAAGTTTGTTAAAAGCAAAAGTTTTATTTTAAGTTGATTAGATGAGAGATTTAGGGGTAAGAAGAGACGCTGAATAGCTGAATACAGGGATAGGAAATACGCTGAATTCGTTTCTGAACTTTCTTTTTTTGTTGGACAAGTAGTTCGCTCGCAGTTCGGCCGAAACCGGAAATTTTGAAGAAGTAAAGCAAGAAGTAACAATCAGTATCTTCAAAAATAGATATGGCTTACAGAGGTGTATCTGAACTTGGTTGTCTCTGATGACTAGCTATTGCTAAATTAATCTGTTTCCAAATTTCCATAGTAACAATGTTCAAGCATCCGGGCGAAGACTGGATCTGGCGAAGACAAGGCCCGATTGTCTGGATTAAATATTAAACTTTTGGGATCCCATTGAAACTTTTGGTCTTGTTTGCTAAGCTAGGACGAGTTGTAATGTGATATCGTCTTCTTATTGATAATCTTTGTTCACGTAACCAAATCATACACAGTAAAGGTGACCCGTAGTCCGTTGCGGTTAAGATAAACATGATAGAAAACAAAGTATCTGATTTCAATGAACACACAATATTTGGATTGGAAGTCAAAGTTGAAACCCCAATGGATGTGGTATTATAACGAATCATATCTGTTATTTTTGAAGCGAAACTGGCAGTTCAAGTTTTACAGGGTGGAGGGAGGGACTCTTGTAACTTGGTGAGTGATTATGTAAAATACGCTACACCGAGTGAATATGAATTTGTATGTAGCCAACGGTTTAAAAACAGAAATAAATGTTCTCATAGGTTTTCGCAGAAGTTCGGCTCGGGTATAGATTCTTCAATTTATTCAGATCGTTATGCTTTAGAGTCATTCAGTTTGTTTATCGAACGAATTGTTAAAAGTAGCTTTCGACTTTATTTTGAAAGGCGTCTGACCGAAATGAGAGTTAAAATGGAACCTCAAACAGAAACTTTTTCTCAGTACATTTTCTATAATTAAATCATAAACCTTTTTTCAGCTACGTCAATTGTCAGCTAAAACCAGCTATTTGCAATCGTTGAACCGTTCATTTATGGCTTTGTTCGCTTTGTTATGGGCCATTATTGTGCAAAGTTGCACCTTTAAGAGAGGGTGTCTTCTGTCATGCTCATTGGGTAGTATCTTTGCAACCTTTTGCAATAAATTGCCACTGTCAGGACCCCATCTTAGACAAATTGGTTCGTTTTAAACCTAACTGCATGAAGCCCATAGTCTAGGGGGGCTTGATGGAGAGGGGGTTGACTTGAAATTTAGTGTTAGGGTAGTTGGTAGCAGCCCGGAATCCAAACGGAGGAACGAATAAAATGGAGTGGTAAAACATTTCTGTCAGTCTGTTTGTTCAGTTCTTTTTCACGGTGTGTCATCTAATAAACTTGGAAGGATCTAGGTGCGTTCCCAGAGGTTTACCTTGGAGGGTTGCTGGGGGTAAATGCTGTACAGTTATTTTGACTGTGCTGCAGTTAGCCACTCGGCTCTTTTCTAGACGATTGTCGTAGTTTTGCGGAATTTCTTAGACAATATAGCTCCCTTGGTGGCTTCCAAGTAGATGTTGTCTCGGTTTGTCCCACGGTTGACCGTAGGAACGAACAACTCTAGCTGAATTTCGAGATTTTGTGTGTCAGAAACAGAGGCATTACTAGCCAAAATGTTTGGGGTGGGGTGCAAGGTATTTACCGACTGGCTGGTCATTTTTACCAACTGTTTTTGCAGGTAAAAACGACTATTATTGAGAAAAAAAGAAGAAAAAGAAAAATGAAGAAAAATTGGCTGATTTTAAGAAAAACCACTATTTTTTTTAACAAAAAATCGATAATTTTTACAAGAAAACCGACTGTTTAAAAAAACCACTGTTTCCAAGAAAAAAATCGACTGTTTTTACGAAAAATCTCGGCTATTTTTTACCGACTGTCCGACAACATTGAGGGGGTGGAGTCCCCCCCCCCCCCCCCCCCCCCTAGTCGTGACGCCCCTGGTCAGAGAGATAACTTTCTTAGAGCCTGTCACGGAATTCTTGTTCCCTCTTGCTTATTCTGCCTTTAATATTATTCCGAGAGTGTTCCGTCCGACTTACCGTAGTTACTATGCATGATATCACGACTTCTGGCTTTTTGCCGTCAGGGCTGGAACGATTTTTCTATTTTCAAGCAGAATCTTATGCCACTGGTGAATCCAACCAATCACGTTACAGAGATCCATAGTTACTACACTTACTATGCTCCCGAGCGTGGGAAGCAAATAGTTACTATTTCGAGGAGGTTGGAACGGTCAGCGTAGTAACTTTTGGTGAGGTTGGAATGGAGATAGTAACTAATAGTTTCTATTTGTAGAAGGGTGGAATACGCCGTCCATATCCCCGATGGAATTATAAGCTTTTGAAATACCCGCCTTTTGCCATTGGTTTTTTGTTACCTACGACTTTTTAGCAACATAACTTCGCCGGAAGCTTGAGTGTTGTTTGTTGTTTGTGAAGACATGCTACGCCATCAGGTCTATATTCTGTTTGAACTTCTTCTGTTTTGCTTTTTTTCCCACTTTTTAACCACTTTGCGTTCAGTTTTCAAATATTTTGCGGCCTGCTACCGCGTCGGGGAACGAGAAGGAGGTATAGAGTTGACAAGCGCTAACAGGAAAACCGTTCATTTCACGTGGAAAGTGATGGTATTTCGGAAAACGATGTTCCTGAGCCATTTCGTCGTGAATAGATAATTTCTGGTAAGAGTTGTGCTTTAAGGTTTCTCCAAAAAATTATTTGTCAAATGGCGTGATTTGCTCAGTTTACCATAAAGTTACATAAGTTATTCTAAATTTCGAAAAATATAAGGAAGTATTTAATTTGTTCCAAATGTCTTGAAAAACCGCCAGTACAGCTATGCAGTTATATGACATTCATGTAGATTCCACTGGTAGGTTTTGCTGTGCACTGTTATGATGATCGTGCCAGAAATTGAAACCACGGTTCGTCCTTTTTTTGAATCAGCGATTCTAGTGGACTAAGCGGATTCTTAAGAACTAAAGTTAAGTAGCAAAAGTTACGTTAAGTTAAGTAAGCCTTTCACATTGTACTTGGGCCTTTCACACCAAGGAGCTGAAGCTAAGTAAATTTCTTCCTAGATTTTCACCCTTTTCATCCTCAGCAAATAATTCAAAATGAGAAAAAACAGTTTACAGTAGCGCAGACGATGATTTAGCACTTGCAGCGATCGTTTTGGACGAATTGTAGAGGAAATGTATAATTGTTTCCTCAAAATCCATCTTGATTTTTGTTTTTTGACAACTTTTCTCCGCTCTTCCTTAAGTGCACTTAACTTTGAGTGTAAAGTTGAAAAATTTTCAACTTTGAAAAATACTAAAGTTAAGTGAGATTTCTTACGTTAAGTGCGATTTCAAACGCACAAAGTACACTTAAGAGGCCTAAGTACTCCAGTGTGAAAGGGGTCTTAAGTCAGTGTGAAGACGCCTTAAATTGGGACTGGAAGCGCTATTTCGAGTTGACGCACAAAACTTGTTACGAAAGCAAGATTGAAAACTTAAGGATTTGTAAATTACGGCTAGGGGATTCGTTACAAAGCTAAAGAAAAGTAATAATAATTAACAAAAACAGGAACATCAGAGTCCCTAGCTTTGACAAAGAGTTACAGGTGTCTATTCGGAGTAGCGGTTATAATCTTGAGCTCTCAGTGGGGAAGTCGAGGATTGGACTTCCTTAGGCCCAGTTCGACGAAGCTGTGCTATCCGGTAAGGAACAAACTACTCGACAACCATCCAAATCGATTTACGCGTAGACAATTAGTCCTATTTGCTTTTCATTACTTCCTCCTTAAAGTAGTTATTAACAAAAATCATCCGTGCCGAGATCACCTAGTGCCATCACTACCACCTCGGAGGTCAGCTGTCAAAATTAAGTTTTCGTTCTTCGAGTGAAATGCAAATTGACCAGCTCAAGGACTCGACGCAACATTCTTCAACACTCATGATTAGCAATTTAGTGTCCTTCCAGGGGTTTCTCACTCTCAATGTACCCTGTACACCTGCAGTCAGGGGGTCCCAAGCATTTCTTCATTGGCGGGGGGAGGGGGGGGGCGAACCTGGAAAAACTCATGGAATCGGTACCTTTATTATCTTTTTTCTAAAAACACAGAGAGTTGCCTTCAAGAAGTACAAAGTAAAAAGTTGCATAGTGTGTACAAAATCAAGTCTAAAGAGAAAATTCGGCGCGTTTTCACGCTCCCCCACTTCTATTTTTTCAGAGATACGCCTTTTTATTTACCTTTGGGGGACATCCAGTTTGCCAACAGGATGCTGTTGCTGCAAAGGGACAACTTCGCTAACGCCTGTACCCAAGGACAAACTAAAGCGCCGCAGGCGGAATTCGTTATTCTGTATTTTTTTTCTGGCAACATTTATTTACTTTCCATGCAAGTTCTAGCTTGTAATGGGGTTCAAGCCCCGAAAAATTGGAGCCTCAAACGCAACTAAATGACGCAACATTCTTCTAAATAATGAAGACTGCGAAATGCACCGTAGGCGAAATTTTGGGGAGACACTGATCTTCAAAGTGCCTTTTTGTGACCCCAAGACTACCTGTTAAACCACAGAGATGTCTTGCAAAAAAGGGGCAATCCAGGGTAAAGTATAAGATACAAAGTGTATTTATTCTGATTTTAGAACAAACAAAGTAGGCTAGTTTCACGTCAACAGACGTAGTTATTCCTGTAGTACTGCAAGTAAAAGTTAAGTAATGAATGACAACCAGCTTAGGGCTTAAGCTACTGTTAAATAGTAAAGAAAAAGAGCTAAATAATGCCACTTAATTACCGAACTCGGTAACTGGGGTGAACCAAATAATGAATTCGTAGGCTACTACCGAAAAATTAACTAAAAAATAAAGAACAGATCGGGTGCGTTATAACAACCGAATTCCGTAGTGGAATAAAACTCTTGTTAGAACCAACTAAAACAATCGAATGCGGAAAGTCCGGTAATAGATACGGACTTAAAAAAAATCCGGTGAAATATCGAATTCGGTATCGAATCAGAACCAAATGAATCTGATTTATCACCTAATTATGAAATGGACTGACCGAATGCGATGGAACAGATACGGACTTGAGAAAGGTCCGGCGAATTACCTAATTCGGTAACGAATAAGACCAAATAAAAACAAAAAAATCACCGAATTTACGAAGGGACGAACCGGATGGTGTAACAGCGGTAGAAGTGGTAGAACAACCGAATTTCGTAATGGAGTAAAACAAACGCTTACAATTTCAGATCTCAACCTTTCTTGATTTCAAAACGGATACCATTAAATGAAATACGCTACGAATGGAAAATTCAGAAATACAAACAACAGGAGCCAAGGAAAAACTGTACACAAGGAAATAATAGTTGAAAAAACGAAATAAAGGGAAGAACGTCTTCTAGTAAAGCAAAAAAAAAATTAATTTTACATTATGGAATAAATAAAAAGAGAAGACAATACCGTATCGATGGTCAGAATACTTATAATTGCCGGTAGCAGTAATTTTTACTTTCCCGGATCACCTGGAACAGGTCCCGTAAGGTCATGTATTTTGGACCAGTTCGAATGATGTCAAGTTGCCCCTGAGAATTTTTGTTCTTATGGCCTAAAGACTTCGGGTTGTCATATTATGGATTTTCCAAAGCTAGTGTGAAGCAGTTCCTTATAGGACATTATTGCATAGGCTAACACCTGGACTCCGGATCAAATACTTGACACTTTACACCACTTAGTTTTCGATTTAGATTGCAAACAAAGCAAGGTGTAGTCGTTTTATTGCGAGTGTCGAACCCTCGCTGCCGGCTGAACCCAGCGGCGGCTTAAGAGCAATTTCGCTTGGGACCCAACTATGATAGCCGTAATGATAGAGAAGACAAAAACGGTTATGTACGGCCTAAAGACAGTGGAGGACCACAAATTCAAATCTCGGGAAGTCAACGTAACTGCTGTGAACAACCTCAATTACGGAGCTCGTATGCAACCAGGAATGCAGTTTTCTGGATTTTAGTGGCGATACGCATTATTTATATTATATATATCTATTGTATTATTTATTTTTATTACATGACACTCCTCTTCGGGGTCATTTCTGACTTTGACCAGCGGCTCACGACTGGCTTGGTAGCCGACCACTCCTTATACAGCCATGTTGAAAGTTAGCATCTCCTTGATTTTCTGTTTCCGTGAGCGTGGTCATGAATGTGCTTCCTTTTTGGGATCCCAAAACGTAAGTGGAGGGATACCTATGACATCGCAAAAGTTGTCCGTCTGTCCGTCCGTCCGTCCGTCCGTCCGTCCGTCCGTCCGTCCGTCCGTCCGTCCGTCCGTCTGTCCGTCCGTCTGTAAGCACGATAACTCTCGAAGGGAGTGAGATATTTTGATGAAACTTGGTGTGAGGATTCGTTGGGTCGTCGGACCAGTCAAGTTCGTAGATGGGCTATGTAGCTCTACATTTAGGGGTGGGGGAGGGGGTTTAAATTAAGGGGCAAACAAAATATTTTGAAACAGCTAATGTGATAGTCGATTATGGGGTAAGAAGACATGCTGAGCACGATGGTGAAAACTATTTTGTCATCGGACGAGTAGTTCGCCCGGAATCCGGCCAAAACCGGAAAGTTTGTTAAAAGTAAAAGTTTTATTTGAAGTTGATTAGATGTTCGATTTAGGGGTAGGAAGACATGCTGAAGACGATGGCGAAAACCATTTTCTCGACGGATAAGTAGTACGCCCGGAATCCGGCCGAAACCGGAAAGTTTGTTAAAATTAGAAGTTTTATTTCGAGTTGATAGTTTGATAGTCGATTATGGGGTAAGAAGACGTGCTGAGCACGATGGGGAAAATCATTTTGTCATCGGACGAGTAGTTCGCCCGGAATCCGGCCAAAACCGGAAAGTTTGTTAACAGTGAAAGTTTTATTTGAAGTTGATTAGATGTTCGATTTAGGGGTAGGAAGACATGCTGAAGACGATGGTGAAAATCATTTTCTCGACGGACAAGTAGTTCGCCCGGAATCCGGCCAAAACCGGAAAATTTGTTAAAAGCAAAAGTTCGAGTAGATGACAGATTAAGGGGTAAGAAGGGAGGCTGAGTCGGTTTATGACGATGTTTTTTTACCCGGACATATAATTTTTCCGGAATCCGGTTGTAACCGGATTTTTTTTTTAAGTCAAACTTTTATTCAAAGTTGATTAGATGTTCTTTATAGGGATAAGGAGATACGCTGGTTTTGTTTCTGTATTTTTTTTTTTTGCTGGGCTAGTAGTTCGCTCGGAAATCGGCAGGAAGTCTCGGTCAGTATCGTCAAAATAGATATGGTTTATAGAGGTATATCTGAACTTGGTTTTCTCTGATAATTAGCCTGTCCAAGACTGGATCTGGCGAAGACAAGACTCGATTGTCTGAATCAAATATCAGATTTTTGGGATCCCATCGACACCTTTGGTCTTGTTAAAGATTGCCATGTTTCGCATAAAAACTAATAACTGGAACTTGAAAGTAGTGTATATTTACTGTAAAACACAAAACGAAAAGGAAAATATTCCTAAGAGCCGCTCAAGTTACTCAGCCTGCCATAAGCCGCTCAAGCTGCAAACTGAACTTGTGGAAAAACTTGTGGTTTGCCTGACGCCTGAAAAGGACCCTTGCCAAAAAGGGCAGAAATATAGCTCTAATAAAATTCAGATGAGGTATCCGTTTTGCACTGTCAGAAAAGATCTGTCAGTTCTGTTCAAGGGAAAGATAGCGAGGTTCAGTAGGATAGTCAAAAAGAAAAGCAAAACACAGTTCTTTATATCTTTCTGTTCATATCTCTTTTGTCTGTTGAACGTTTCCTCCCTTTCTTCCATTCCGTTATTCTCCTTCTTCCACTCATTTCTTGATTCCCATCTGTTAATCTAATAGAAGCGCCTGCAGCAGTTATGGATGGATGACTATGCTTTGCAAGGTATCTTTAATCCGGTAGAAAAACATTACGCCACAGGCTAGGATTTGGAATGAAGTTTGATGGCTTCTTCTTGTTTCAGATTGTGAGGCAAGTGACAGAAGAAACAGGAGAGCTTGATCGAATACAGGCGTTATTTCCCGGAGATGACCTGTACCTTCACGACAAAAGAGCTTTATCACAGGTAAGAACCTATCGCAGATTCTGTTCTTATGTGCATATATGTGTATTTGAATTTGGAAGAAAAGACGATTCATCTGACAAAAATCTATCACTTACCCTGTCGCCTGCGTCAAGCTGTGGCAAACCAAAAAAAATTTGGTTTCGAGTTTAATAGCTCATGAGGCTGGTCGTAATTTTGCTTTCGAAAATTACTGTATGACTCCTTTGTAAAGTTGGTGTGATGTTTCACGATTATTACGTTAAGGTCTTAAGGTCTTATGTGGTCTTGTATGGATGTCTTAAACATGTGTATTTGAAAAAGTGTATATGCACAATAATGTATGTTAAAGTTGAACTGAAGAAGACTGAAGCACACAAATCGGCCTACGAATTACTTTTTAACTTAAACAGGTTTGAAGATCCGATATAAATGCTGTGCGCGAGTGCTTTGCTAACACCGAGAAACGATTTTTTTTTGCACGAAAAATCTTTTAGAACTGTAGTGAATAGGTGTATTTTACTCGTGCCCCGCTGTTATTCAAAAAGCAGGTAACAAATAAATAAAGAAATAGCGTCTTTGATTTACTGTCGTTCGCCATTTTACGTGATGAAGAATCGTGTCCTCTATGAAATTCAAATTGGGCGGTCTAGTTGTGATTTTCGTCTTATTGGGACGTTCATTCATATTCTCAGTGTCACGCCAAAAGCAAATTGTGAAAACAAAATTATCCCTCAACTGAGTTAAAATATTTAAGTAAACTTGGATAAAAGATTAAAAATGATCTTGCATTTCAGTTAGGCTTTAAAGACCTTATACCTTAACTAGAAAGTTTCCCGTACAGCATATTGTTCTCGGTAGAGCTCTAATCAAAACAGGGTATAATCAGAAGATGTGCGGTATCGGTACTCCGGATTTCGCAACGATTGTGTAGTCTTAAAAGCCTTGCTAATGCCGAATATGGATACATTATCGCACACTTTGTGCTTGCAGTATGTTTTTCGGTGGGTTACTTGAGTTCGTGAGTCCGATTCGCGCAAAATGCTACCTCTCACCGAATCACCACTTCTTCCACGCTATGCAGTTCGCACCCTATGGTTCCAAGTCATGCAGTTTTTTATTGAAATCTTGAGCGTCTATCTCATTATCGATTGTACCATAAAACCACGGCGGGTGATATAATCACCGTGGAAAAACTATGTGCTCGAAACCCCGCAGGTTTTCTTAGTGACTTCTCCCTGTTGCTAACCCGTTGTTTCTTTGATGCATTTCTTTTTTGCTTCCGTTTCGCGGCAGATCCTTGTTCTGGACGAAGAAATGTTGCCGTCGCTTGATTGGCTTCTGTCTAGTCTTCGGAGCCTCCGTTGCTCGTCCTGATCGTAATTTAAATACACCATAAACTCATATTCGTTAATAACCCTATTATCCTTCCATCTGGGGAGGTCTACTGTTTTAATTACCTTTTTTGTCTGAGGCATATAAAATGTTTTCGAGGGTAGTGCGATGTTAGAGGTGGATTTTACTGGTTCTGCGCTATGTCGAATTCCGTTGGTTGTTCGGCCCTTTGAATTGCAGTTTCTCCAGTTTAGCTATTCATAAGTCAGCCGCAAGCCGCTGCCTTTCCCTTTAAACGTATTGTTTTTTTTTTCGAAATAATGGTCAAAATTCAACAAGTTTCACTAGTTTTATTCTCTGATGCTGGCATAATATATGAAAAATCATTTTTTCATATTTACTTAATGCCACTTTCCCTAGGCAAGCTATTATCAGCTTTTCGAAATCTCGAAGTCGCAAAACATCGATGCATCCTTTTTCATTGCTAAAAGAGAATACACCATCAACTCAAACTGAATGCGAATCATGTGGTTTAAACGGATACGAACTTGAATACGGATAGTTTTATCCAGCAAAATTTCGGCCCTTCTTGTCAAGGGTCCTCTTCGGGTTCAAGGCTAGAAAACACATGGTCACAGGTTAGATCACAGGTTCACATGGTAGCACGTGATCACGGGTTATTTTTTCTACCTTGATCTTCTAAAGCACACTTGCCAAGAAAGGGACGAAATATCGTTAAAATAAAACTCAGCTTTTCAGTTGTATTTTGAATTTTGAAGCTATTGGGTAGTGAACCTGATGCCCAGCTTGACACTTTTCGCAATTGATCCTTCTTTTACTGTAGAGAAGAAGCACATTAATGTTTCTGGATTTATAGTGAGAACAATTTTCGCAAATCTGGAGCATCCGCCTCGAGTCTTTATTGGTGCCAAGATCCTTTTGCCGATTTGCAAGAAATCGTGATTTCAGAGGCGTTAGGTTTTTTTTGTTCAAAGATGTAAATTAGCTTTATTTTTAGAAAGTGGCAAGTCGAAGTAGCTTACTGAGACGCCAATACTCAGCAGCTGATAGAATACAATCTTTAAACTTAAATTATACTTTTACACAAAAGCATATTGGTTGATCTCACATCATTGCAAATCGGCAAGCATCACATCCTATTTGATCTAATAAAACAGTTAATTTTACGACGAAAATATTAATAATATGCAAGAAGCAACGAAGAATTACATGTAGTAAATTGGAGGGTCATACCTCAGACTGCTTCACAACAAATACGACTTTGTGTTAGCTCCACTTCCTATGACAAAAGCACGTGTTTGATGTCACGCTTTGTCCCCACCCCCTCCCCATAAATGGAAAAAGAATGTTCTTTTCCTTAGAGAACGCGGATTCGTCTTTGGAAACCTAAGTGCGATAAAGAATGGAGCCATGCTTTGCGGTACTGATACGATGCGTACTTTTACGCTTGACCTACTGACACAAGTCCTACGCTATTGAATGTTTCTCTTTTCGCATGGAGTATTTGAATCGGGCATGTGTTGCATGTCAAAATGTTTTTTTGCTTGCGAACTATTGATTCTTGGCAGAGCGCTTGCTGCATCTTAGGGAACTCGTGTGTGATTCCGTCACGTGATTGACTGCGCAGCAACAGAGTGAAACTTTGTCTGTTTACCATTGTCTAGCCTATACATTTTTCGATAAAATGTCTGATATTTTGAATAAACCATCCACAGTAGCCTAATCGGAATTATTGAGCGAGTGTGTCTAGGGTCCAGCTCGTAGAGTTTTGTATTCGTGGCATATAGTTCCATTATCACATCAAATGTGAAAGGTATGCGTATCAGCATTTACGACTTAGAAACAAGTTACAAATGCAAGATAATGTTTTGATAACAGCCCATGTCGTATTGATATAAAATATTCATATAAATGTCGTATTCATATAAAATTTCAACAAATTACTATCTTTGGACATATTCTTTTTGGTCGCCAAATGGTTAAATCAAAGTTTAAATTGTAAGCTATTAC
The DNA here is from genome assembly GCA_023053575.1 of Branchinecta lynchi. Taxonomy (NCBI): domain Eukaryota; kingdom Metazoa; phylum Arthropoda; class Branchiopoda; order Anostraca; family Branchinectidae; genus Branchinecta; species Branchinecta lynchi. The sequence continues at coordinate 23,911,787 of JAKZAP010000006.1, read as the reverse complement.
AGAACGTAACACAAATACTAAAAATATGTTATTACTCAAATGCTAAGTTAATCAAAACAGATGAGTGGGAAATCAAGAGTGGTTGTTCTCCCTTGGTTTCGAGTTGTCCCATCTTAGGTGGTATGCCTCTGGTTGTCGCCGCCACAGTATTCATACTAAATCCACGCTGTAAGATTGATGTAGTAGACGTGAAAAAACAGTGCATGCTAGCCAACTCCACTATCAGTGACCTTCTTCCCATGCGCATTCGTGTGTCAGGGTCACACATGTTTCCGGTCGATCAGTGCATCACCTGCAAAAATACCTTACAACTTCCGTACCATTTGCATAATGAGCGAGGCTCTTCTTAAGTACTTACTCGACAAGTTCTCGTGCAAACAAGTATTTTGTCTTGAAGCATTCTTGCGCCACAGCGTTCCTTTTTTTCTCTTTCTGCGTCATTCACGGGTATCCACAGAGCTATTTACCGTGTAGGCGGACTCGCTGTTTGTAGAGCCCGGCTGGGTATTCACAAAGAGACGGAGGGGTTGACATTCGATTGTTTTGTACACCAGAAGAGATCGAATCCAGGTTGGTCAGTGCTCAGCTTGCACCCACTCGGTGCCCTGTTCGGTGTACAGCACCAGGGTTGGTCACCAAAAGTAACTTCGTACACCCTGGAAAGTAACCCAAAAGTATCTCAAAGTAACCCAATGTAACCTATTTTAACCCAAAGTAACCCAATGCAATGTAACCAAAAGTAGCCCAAAGTAACCCAAAGTATCCTGAAGTAACTCGTACACCCTGGTTCTTGGTGACCAACCCTGGGTACAGCGTACGCTACTGGCTGGACAGCCCTTAGCTGGAGATATTCCTTCAGCCCAAGCCGACTGCGAATCATATTTGACAATGCTTCCGTTTTGCATTGTCAAATATCCTCAGCTAGACGTACTGCTACTTGCACTTGCAACGAGGGTATGAGGGTCAGCCCTACTCTGCATCCAAGAGGCCTTGATGGTCAGCTCCCATGGAGTCCGGCGTTCAGTCGTACGGCCAACAATGTCTACCCCACCAATTATAGCAGATTTCTTCGTATTTCTTGAATATGCCTACTGGTCTTCCTTGCTGTATCCATCCAGGACTTCAACTGTTCATCTCGTTTCTTCTTCCTGTTCTTCGGCGACTTCGCTCCAGTGCGGAATTGATGATGCTGCCGAAAATTTTGGTAGGAATTCTAGTGCGTGAGCACCCGACCCTTATCATCTGTCCGAAGCATTAGACTGTAGGGTCATTCTTGGCGAGATTACAATCAGAGCTTCCCGGCACGCGCCCCAACCACTTTAGTTTCTGCTTTTTAACCACTTTCAGCAACCAAGGGACAATTCTATTCTAGTGGAGACATGTGAACGAGGCGCAGTTTGACTCTCGGGACACAGTAGACTGGAGACATCGCTGAGATTTGTGCCGAGCTTTTGAAGGGCTTCTCTAATTAATTGACATGTTTGCTGAAAAATCCGCGTACTTTCGCGAAAATCGGGTACTTTGTGTCTATATTTATTACATCACAAAGCCTAAGGAGTAGGGTTTTATTGCAGCTAAATGTCGGCATTTAAAAACGTATAGAAGACACAAAGACACAAAAAAACATACCATAAACACAGTTGCCACTTAGTTTTTTTTTGTGCTGAACGTTTTTCTCCCACTGAATTTGTTTGCATGATGTCTGGAAAGGTTTCGTGCAGTGGTCTAAGCAAAAATCATGTTGTTTATGGTGTCGTTATAATTGAACTATCTTTTTTATCGATGGCGGCATGAAATGATTAAATCCGGAAATCCCCAAAGGCCCTGCCTGTAAGGTGTATATACTTAAAGTAAAATGCATAAGTCACATCCTCGGTAATGCTGTCACAGCTACAGTTGACGCAGAAATGTCATATCCAGATTCTGTCGGTCCTTTCAAACTTTTATTCGAGAAGAAAGAGTATCGACAGGAAAGAGTACTGCTGAGGTCCCACAGAGTTTGGTGCAAAAAACGTCACCGATTTTACTTTGATTCTGCTCGAGTCAAAAGGACACTTGGACATGCTTTCAGTCCAACATGAAAATAACTAGCTCACACTTTTAGTTAACCTACTTAGGATTAGAACAAGGTCAGATCCAGAACAGCGAATAGAGAATATTGACAAATCTTGCATTTGTTACTTGGTTTGCGATAAACTTTTCTGATCTCGATGAGCTGATAGACAGCACTGATCCATCGGGTTTTGTTAGTCTCGAATGCCGAAGTTGGCGGTTTTACTTCGACATTGCGCGAATCAAAGGAGCATCTGCAGATCGGGACATTGATATTGATATGATTTATGTCTGACATGACGATGTTATTGCTGTTTCCTCCAGTCTTCGTGCTGGGCATTGACGTCAAGAACGGGTTGCTTTCAAGATGACATAACTGGATCGGAACGGAGTCGGTTTCAAGAAGACGTGTTGGTGCTGACAGATCCGAGGATGGATGGATCGCCAAACGGAATCCGTTCGATCAGTCACAGTTCCATCTAACCAATCATCTTAGATCCTTGAGGCCTAAGTGACAGACTGACAGTCCGTAGAAGGACAAAACCATAGATGGCTTCTTAAGTGGATGTTTTTTGTTGGTATGTCGAGACTTTCTCTCCTAAATATGTGTCCGCGTATTGATGCACACTTTCAGTTTGGATTACGGCATGGCTCATCTCTTTATTGAGGTGTCATGTTCAAGACATCCAAAGCCTAACTTTTCTTCGTAAGTAAAGGTGTTGTTCGTAGAAGAAGCAGAGGGGAATATTGGAAAGGGTATTGGCGCTTTACTGTTCTCACTTCTGTTTCTAGCGCGAAACAAAATCTGGACTGTGAAAAGGCAGTCTTCAGTCGTCTTTTGCAACAAGGACAGCTTTCCTTTATAAGTAGTGGACTGAAATACAAAAATGCTCCTGAGTCGGGATTTGAACCCAAGACCCTCTGCTTACAAGGCAGGTGCTCTTACCATTATAGCTACTGAGGGGCTTGGATACAAGGATAGCTTCCAGAAACTTACTTTTGATCTAGAATGAACGAGTGGAACCCGGTGCGCAGCAGGCAGCATATACGGCTAGAAAGATCATGAACATAATGGATATTACTAAGAAGGTATGATCCCGTTGGGGAACGCATCCTTCTTATAACATCATGCCACTGCAAATCCTTCAAGCGCAAGCTACACGGTGGAACTCTTCTTACGATTTTTTCTGAGCATTGTCTGTAAATTACCGCTATGGTAATGTGCAATTGTGCATGCGCATAATCGTATGTGGTGGGTGCAGTGAGCCCGTTCATGATTGTCAGGATTATCGGTTTTCGAAATTATTAGTTTGGTTTTTCGTTTGATTGCATCTTATTGTTTCCTGATAGACGCCGTCGCGAGGGCAGTTTGTATTTCCGTGAAGTCATCAATGCCTCTTCTGCCACCGTCAGCTTCGTCATTGGTTCTTCGTTGAGTCTGTCATACTTGCGTCTTCTATAGCTCCAGAGATGTCATTAGTAGAGGCTGTAATCACTTGCTGCAAGGTGCATGTTTCGATCCAGTCACGCGACGTCTTGATTTCATCTCGATCTTAGACCTCTAATTGGACTCTTGGATGGACTTGTCAGAGAAACTGTGGGTCACATATCTGGGGCATTGACAATTTTTAACCGCTCTTCCAGCAAGATATGTTGGGTGATACTTCTTCGTGGCATGTTTCTAAGATGACAGAATTTGTCAATGTCACCATCGAAGGTCTATGAGCATGTGTTTGTTCGCTTTTAGGATTGTAAGTGGGCCCGGGAGGCATGTCCGTTGTTTGGCTTACGGTTGGACTGCTTGGAAATGATATGTCGTAGTTGACAAAATGAAGCTGTTTCTGTTTGGTATTGCCAAACAGTTTCGTCTGCTCAAATTTCGTTTTGATGATATTTCCTGAAGATCGGTACGAGAAACAGCCAAGACCTTTGCTAAGAAGGGCAGAAATATTCAAACAAAATGTCCTCTGATTGATAAGTTTGGCAAATTCATTTTGGTATTTATTATGGTGAATATCATTACTATTAGTGACTCATGGTTGGGGGGGGGGGTGGAAAGGTTAAGACGAGAAATGTATTTTATCGTCTGTCATAAGTAAGTGAAAGTCGGGTTGGAAAGTCGGGGGGGGGGGGGAAGTTTTGCTATTTTCCTGAAGTTTGTTTTACTTTCTCTAGAGCTGGACCTCAGGTAATTTCAGGGTGTAACTGCTGTCGAAAGCGCAGACGCGAAAGTGATTAGGTTTTTCTGAACCTAATGTTTTTTAAGTCGAAGTGTGGAACTTTAAGATGTTTCTTACGTTGGTTCGCCGCCATGCAAGTCGCCAGATAAATCGTGATAATTGATAATAATATAAAGCAGCAGAAAAGCCTTTCGCCTCTAAAGCCTCAGTTGGTTATGCGCCCTCCAACGGCCAGGTTATGTCATCTAAAACATTGCAGCAGTTTTTGAATTTGATCTTATTCTTATGTCACGAAAGAATAAAAACACTTGATTGATGATATTCAATTCATAGTTTGTTATCTCCACGTGACGTATCAGGGGCGAAAAACAAAATCAAGGTGGTTTAAAATTTAGAGAAGTGTTCTAAAAAGCATACGTCTCCAGCACGAACCCAGGCTTCACTTTATAGATTCCCAGATATCTGAGACTTCACAAAGGCCAGTCTTCAGGATGATGATGATTATGGTACAAAAATTATGATAACTCATTTCACGGTTATTCAAGATTTCGTCGATGACTGGTGTCTTTCCTCCCAGTCATAGCCTAACTCTCGATCAATTCCTGTTTCCCCCTGACCCTCCCATTTGCATATTTATTTTGTCTCCTAACCGTATTGCATCTCTGATAACCTTCCAGAATCCGGGTGCCCCAAAACCCCGGACTTCTAGACTTTCTTAGTAGACGTTCCTTCGAAAAAAAAAATCTGGCGGGCGATGCCTGGCTTATACCGTCGAAACTTCTCTAAAGGACACCTCGCACTATATTGTGTTTCTGCTAAGATGTTCTGAGATAGTTGACTACTTTAAAACTTAGCTATGCTTACAGAAATTACACAAGGCTTCGGCTGTTTTGAGCATCTTTCCATGACCCTTGCATTGGATTGGAAACTTGGCAAAATTCTCATAACCGGTCTTCGGACAATAAGCTTCACTGAAACAGTGATCGTGATCTGATACATCAAGTAAAGAAAACAAACTTACGTGACAATTAGAATAATGCTAATAGGGGTGACAGGATACGCGTATGAAGTGGACAATCTCGGGAACGAGAATACTGAAGTATAACGAATCATTATCGTAAGTATGACGTGTCCATTAAGGCCAGAAGCTGTTAGGTTCAGAAGATCTGCCATCGGAGTTTGAACTCGTGAGTCTATCATCGTCCACCCGTCTGACTTTCTTGAATGTCATGCCCGTTTCAAAGAACATCCAGAGAACGGGATCTCATGCAGAGAAGTCTGAATTTATCTCTCTTGACACCAAGCTTGACAGACAAAGACGGTCAATCCTAACATCCCGCCAATCGACTTGTGTTTTACACCTTTCCATACTGGTTACTGTAAGTTGTAATGTAACGGTCAGTAGACCCTTGCTGGGTATTGACCGGCCTCCGGATAAAAATGCGGAGAGTCATTCCGGTGATCGACTGTCTGATTAAGACTATTGAAGTGTCGGTGGCGTCTTAGCAGTTGTTAACTATGGGCGTGTGGCGACGTTCGCACGATACGTAATTCTCACGGTTCGGATACGCGATAAGGATTTTTCCGGCCAGATTCTCTACAATTTCATCGTATGAAAAAATCTCAACTTTTCCGTGCGGAATTGATGATGGTGCTGGAAGTTCTGGCAGGAATTCCAGTCCGGGAGCACCCGACAGTGATGGTGTATCCACAGCACCAATCTCTCGAAGATCTCAGGCCATTCGCGAAACAGGTTGTCTTCCGCTAATAAGTGTTGTTCAGGAATTCGCCTATGAAGCAAAGAGAGCTGCCGTTGTTTTGGTTAGTGAAGCAAATCATTGATCATTACCGTTAAATTGTGTGTGTGCAGTTCTTGTTGCTCAAGACGATTATCTTTCGAAGATATTTTTCACAAGTTCATTTTCCAGCTTGAGCCTAAACAGGAGCCTTGACAAGAAGGGCCGAAATATAGCTCAAATGAAATCCAGCTGACGTGTCCGTTTTGCACTGTCAAACATCTTTCTACTATTCATTTTGGTTCGCAAGGGCGCTTTGTTGATAGAAGATCGTTCGTTAGTGGATTTTTCTTGTCAGTTTGCTATGTCTTCATTCTTCTTCTTCTTTTTTTCTCTCCTTCTTTTTTTTTGTTGGTTTGTTTGTTTTGTTTCCCTTAAGATTATATGAATAAAGAATAAGCCCCGCCCATTGCCAGGCCTTATGTTAGGCCTTATGGGGGAGGGGGGGGGGGGGGCATAAAGAGTTAATGGTGTTTTTATTTTTTATGAATAAACTAAACTGAACTGAGAATTTGTTATCTTTATATATTTGTTTAGGACAATATTTTGTTATCGGTATAGTGGTTTAGCGGTTTAGCCCGAGTGATTGCGAGTCCTATTTGGTACTGGATATCATCTGAAAAAAAAAGCCAGCGATATTTTGCCCTTCTTCGCTCAAGTTCTCATCAGGCCGGAGTTAAAGGACCCCTCGCCCTATTTTCTGTCGATGTTCCAATCTATTAAAATAGCAAATTACTTTAGAACTAGGCTCTGCTCTTACAGACAAATTATTCACAGGTTTAGCTATTTTAAAACCTTTGTCCAGGCCCGTGGACATCGAGCCTAAACACGGAATCAATTGCATGACCGGTTTCTTTGACGAATGAGCTTCTCGGAAACAGTCGTCGGGGGAATGATACACATCGAAAATAGCGAAATGCAACAAGGGTAACAATCAGTGTGTTGGATGTTAGGGTGTTGTAATAATATTTGACAATGCAAAACGGATACTTCAGCTACATTTTATTAGAGCTATATTTTGTCCCTTCTTGGCAAGGGTCCTCTTCAGGCTCAAGCCGCTCATGCTAGAAAATAAACTGGTTATAATGTTTTAAGGATATAATGGAGCGATTAATACTGAGGGCAAGACGGGTCCTTTAAAAAAATCTCAACTTGCAAGAAAAATATTCTCGCATGTTTGGGATATGGAAGTTCCATACTTGGTGTAGGTATTTCTTCACCAAAGGCGAACTAGGAAACAGTTTTGGTGGTGCCCAAACTGATAACTTCGTTTCTACGAAATTGTTAACATTGGCAAAAGACCCTTCAGGCCGTAGACAATGTTTCAACATCGAAAACTATGTTTTGGTACCGAATTCATTGCGTATTATTTTTGTTTGAAATTATTCGAAAATCCAATATTTTTCGATTTTCTAGGCGATATTGGAGTAGAAGGGCGAAAAATTTAAATGGGTCGTCTCTCCTAGTTCTGCATACGTGTCCAGTCGGGCGACACGGTTCTTCAACTAGGCGATCTTTTTTTGATCATTAAAAGCTGCTCTGTTCGTCTTACAAAGCAAGGAGTGGGAAAAAACGTAAAGCGCTGACGCTTGCCGTCTCGTTTATTGTCTATTTGACTTTTTAGGTGCGGATTGTGAATGATGAGGTTTTTGAACCGACTATTTAGTATATGAAAATCTTCGATGTACATATATACTTTTACGGCCTCTGGGTGCATTGAATTTTGTCTAGAGTTGACACCGCGGCGTTAAAAAGCAGATAAGCTACGAGTACATTTTCAGACATCGAACAGGTAATCAGTAACAGTTCCTTGTGACATGTCAATTACCAGTGAAGAACCTGTAGCGATCTGTTGCTAAGCTTATCAAACTCCTGGGTCGAAATGTCAAATATTCTTGATTAAACCTTTTAACATGTGGTTTCGGTCGTTGATACTGTTTCGTGTCTCGTCGAGGTCGTGGTTGACTGTCAGACATAATTATTATGTCGTGACGTTCCTTGGGAAATGTACGTTTAGAAAAGATCAGCCCTGGCTGCTGGTAAACGTAGTAGATTTCCCCAAGTCGGTATCAGTTGTGCTGCTAAATTCAGATGTTGGATGGGGAACTAGCCTGATTTACTAAACTCGAAGACCCATGTAAAGCACGGTTTTCTGTCCGCATTATGAAGCGACGAAGAAGACCTCTCGTACGATCAGTTTGATAGCTCCTATTGCGTTGTCATCTTAGTTGGATTTGTCAGTGGGAGCTGGCGAAAATATCCGCAGCTACTACCTTTCTTTTATACATCTTAGTTTCCCAACTCATTGACGAACATTAAGGTGCCAATCCTACATTTCGAGCCTTCACGGAAAACATGAATAGTTCTTTTTCTGAAACGATCTTTGGTGTTCCTAATTGCATGAAACTAATATTAACTGTCTCGCGTGTGTTAAGGTAAGAGTGTTGAGGGTTGTATTTTCTGGTTCAGTTTGACCGAGTGTTTCCCCTTCAAGGTGGAACGAATAAGGGTATTCGGTTCCGTTGGGGAGGTGCAGAGTGGGACCCATTGGCCAGTAGTGTGAAATTGCGGAGGGTTGCCGCCGGACACTATTTTTTTATTATTTTTTTTCAAACTGGCTTCTAAATAGAGAGGACATACACTGTAAATAGTTCTTCCGAGTAAGGATTAAAGTCAACTGCAGTGTTTGCTACTGGGATTAACCTTATCTCTACTAAGATAAGATTAATCCAAATTAGAGATAAGATTATCTTTTAAGACAAGATTAATCCCAGTAGCAAATACTGAAAGATTTTTTTTTTACGGTAAATTAATTCTGCTATAGAACGCTTAAACATTTGAACATAACCCGATTCAGCTACTTCGTTTGGTAAATCGTTACATGGTTCGGTGACCCTATGGACGAATGAAGATGACTCTACTTTTTTACTTGGCACAAGAGTGGTTTACCAAGAGTTGTTCCGAAAACCCGCTAGAATCGACCGGAGTACGTCTTTTACTCGGCGTTTTGAAAACGTCCGGTCAGGAATATATTACTTACTTGGTATTTTCCACAGAACATGAAGAACTTGGCTCGGAAGAAGTCTAGCACGGCGCTACAGCGTGCGTTGTCCTCGAAGTCACCCAAGCTTTCAACCCCAGCGCGACATACCAATGCAATGGACATGTCGCCAGGCATCCCAGCCACTCCTGCCAGGACTCATCCTGCACGACGCCAGTTCATCATGGAGGCGCCGGTGCAGTTCACTACGGTAAGTGTTTAACTGGGGTGTCCAGGGGTTAACTAAAGGTTTCCTAGCTTTATCAACGTAAAAGTGCGCGGAGGTTAGAGACCTAATGTGGTAGCGAAGGGCGGACGAGCTGAACTTCGTTTACAGTATAATACTTCACCCCTAATGTGTGGTGTACGAATTTCGGGGCGGGGTTTTCCTTGCGAGGTGGGGGGGTCGCCTGCGGGTCGGACAAAAAAGTAGAAAAAAAAAACATAGATCAGAGGGAAAAGCCTATAAAAAATGATCGGGAAGAGGGGGGTCAACCCCCTACCCCCCCCCCCCCTGGATACGGCCTTGACAACTAACTACATTAACTTTCTCTACATCATTAGGTACTGGTTAAACACTGGTACATACAAATATGAACTTATCTGTTATGAACTTATCTACTCGGGATCCCGGCAGCAGCTCTGACGTCGAAGGAAGTCCCGTTGCCATAGCTCTTACGTACGCTTGCATCGCGCGTCCCCGAAACTACCATGCGCTCCGAAAATCACCGCGTGCCCCCAAAACCACCACGCGCCTACCAAAACCACCGCGTGCCCCCAAAAATCACCACGCGCCCACCAAAACCACCGCGCGCCCTAAACAAGAGTTTTCCTTTGCCCAGAAACCTGGAAAATTAGTTTTCTGAAACCAACCTAAAACAACATGTGTAGGAACGTATCATAAGTATTCCTTAAGCTAGTGTAACTTTTTAAAATGAATTGAATGTAGAATTTGTGAAAGTGTATGGTCTATTGATTGGAAAGTTGTAGACCTATTATTTATATTTTATTATATTTTTTCTACTCGCCAGCTTTGGCGGATATAATAAATGAATTGAATTGGATTAAACTTCAATCGAATCACAGAATCATATTCGACGGCGCTAAACCGAAAATTCCATTGAGACTTACTCCAGCGATATTTTCACCCTTTTTGGCAAGGTTGCGAGGCGTTCTTTCAGATTCCGCTTTAAAATTCACCAGCTGCGAAACGCTTTGAGAAAATCGTGGGATTTCTGCTGAAAAAAGAAATACGTCCGAGAGAGAGATTATCTCTTGAATGAGAACGAGCTGTGTGCAGTCGTTGCACTCTAGCCGGTTACTAACGGGGCTATATGAAACGTAGTAAAATGGGTCCCCATTCGTTTGCGGGGAGCGTCGGTCTCATTCGTTTGCGGGGTGCGAGCCCTAAGAACCCTCATAGCTTGATGGCGGCTTTTTGGGACCATAAATTGAAACTTCATAGATGTTGAGTTTGCTTAAGTTAAGTAACTTAAGTAACCGGTTTTTTTATGGCACTTGAGCTTACTCAAGTGCCATATAGCGATTGATATTTCTGTCCGTCAGTCGGTCTGTCGGTCTGTCGGTCCCGGTTTTGCTAGTTCGGGCACTTCCAGATAAGCTAGGACGATGAAACTTGGCAGGCATATCAGGAACTGGACCAGATTAAATTAGAAATACTCGCTTCCCCGATCCGACCATCTGGAGGGGAGTGGAGGGAGGGGGAATCCGGAAAAATGAGGAAAAATGAGATATTTTTAGCTTACGAACGGGTTATCGGATCCTAATGAAACTTGATATATGGAAGGAACTCGTGTCTCAGACCCTCCATTTTAAATCCAAACCGGATCCGGTGACATTGGGGGGAGTTGGAGGGGGAAACCGGAAATCTTGAAAAACACTTAGAGTGGAGGGATCCGGATGAAACTTGGTGGAAAGTACAAGCACTAGTCCTAGATACATGGCTGATATAACCGGAACGGGTCCGCTCACTTTGGGGGAGTTGGGGGGGGGGGGGAGAAGTCCGAATTTGTAGTGATCCCGCGAGTTCCGTGCTTCCTGATGTGCTGAGACGATGGAAATTGACAGGCATCTCTGGGACCCGACCAGATTAAATAGGAAATCGTCAATTCCCCGATTCGACCATCTGGGGGGGGAGTGGAGGGAGGGGGAAGCCAAAATTTGAGGTATTTTTATCTTGCGAACGAGTCATCAGATCTTGATGAAATTTTATATTTAGGATGACCTCGTGTCTCAGACGTCCCACTATAAATCCGGACCGGATCCGATGACACTGGGGGGAGTTGGAGGAGGGAACCGGAAATCTTGAGAAACGCTTAGAGTGGAGGGATCGGGATGAAACTTGGTGGGAAGAACAAGCACAAGTCCTAGATACGTCATTGATATAAGCGGACCAGATCTAGGCACTCTGGGGGAGTTGGGGGGGGGGGGTCCGGATTTCTAGCGATCCCGCGAGTTCGGCATACTTCCTGATGTGCTAGGGCGATGAAACTTGGCAGGTATGTCAGGGACCCGAACAGGTTCACTTGAGAACAGCCGTTTGTCCAATCCGACCATACTGGGGGGAGTGGATCGATGGGGAGTCCGGAATCTAGTGGCGTGTATAACTTTTGAACGGGTGATCGGATCTTGATGAAATTTTATATTTAGGATGACCTCGTGTCTCAGACATCTCACTTTAGATCGGGGCGGATCCGATGACACTGGGGGGAGTTGGAGGAGGGAACCGGAAATTTTGAGAAACGCTTAGAGTGGAGGGATCGGGATGAAACTTTGTGGGAAAAACAAGCACAAGTCCTAGACACGTCATTGACATAACCGGACCGGATCAGGGCACTGTGGGGGAGTTGGGGTCGGGGTCCGGATTTCTAGCGATCCCGCGAGTTCGGCATACTTCCTGATGTCCTAGCGCGATGAAACTTGGCAGGTATGTCAGGGATCCGAACATATTGACTTGAGAACAGCCGTTTCCCCGACCCGACCATCGTGGGGGGAGTGGGTGGAGTGGGTGGATGACGGGTGATCGGATTTGAATGAAACTTGTCTGGTGAGCTATCGCCTCGGACGTTCAGTGTCACGTCCGGGTCGGGTCCGATACCTGTGGGGATGGAGGGGGGGGGAACTCGAGAAACTCTAAAAGCAGAGGGATTGGGACGAAACTTAATGGATGGAACAAGCATTAGGCCTAGATGAAATTGAAGGAGCCAGATGGTTTCGGGGCTCTGTGGGGGGAGTTGGAGGGGTTTCCTGGAATTCCGGTAGTCGTGAGTTAGAATAGTTCCAGATGTAAAACGACAACGAAACTTTGCAGGCATATTAGCGACCCGAATTATCTTGACTTAAGAACCTGACACAACATACCCCCGGAAACTTCCGTTCCTAGATCAGAGCATTTTTTGGGGAGCACGAGAAGAGAAATATGGAAATTGACTTCTATAAATTGCAAACGAGTGGTCTGATTCGAGTGAAACTTTATGGGTGATACGAATCGATGGCCTCGACATGTAAAACATGCGTTCGAACCATATGCGACCACGATTAGGGGAATTGGGGGTGGGGGGACTTTTGACATGCACAAAAACCAAACGGGTGGACCGAATGAGATGCAAACTCGACAGTGCCGAGTTTATGCGGCATAGATTGTTATTTGGCGTCCGGGCCGAATTCCGCCAAGGTAGGGGGGGGGGGGGGGGTACTGGAAACTTGCAGATAGGCTAAGCTCCAATTTCAGTAAAACTTGATGGACAGGAACAGGGAATTAAGAGATTGGGCCCGAACCGGCTCCGACAACGTTGGTGGGAGGGGGGAGGGGTACCGGAACTTTCCAAAAATGCTCAGATTCGAGTGAAACTTGATAGATGGTATAAAAGAAGATGCTTTAGGTGGTCGATTTTTTATATTCCGAACCAGATTCGGCCACGGTAGGTCGAGATAGAGTGGGTACCGGAAATCGTGTAGCACGTCTAGGGATCAAACAAATGGATTTATTGGGATGAAAGTTTGAACAGTCATGTGCATTTGCTACAGACAATCGAGACGATGCCGGAACTGCTCAGAAATGAGTGAAACTAAATATCCTATTTCTATTTCCGAACCGCATTTTTGGATGGCGGGTGTATTTTGTGACGTTCTCATCTAATTTCTTGTACAGCCTACTCGTACAAGTGCCATATGAGCTCATAGCTCTTGTTTAGACATATAATTAAAAAAGTTGCTAAGCGGAGTGAGACTATGTCACGGTTACTAACGCTTATTTAAAGCAGAATGTTATCTTTATTAAAGTCTTAACATGATTTATATCCCAAAAAGCCGCCATATAGCCGTGAAAGTAGTTGTTTCTGGACTCATTCCAGTGCGGCTTTGATTTTTAACCGCCCACACGAAGTACCATATGGGGTTATTAGAAATGTCGGAGTTCGGTCAACCCCATTAAGAAAGTTCACCAAGGTCAACGGAGGCCTGTTGGGACGCATCGAATGACACTACAGAAGTGTGTGTATTTGCGATTTGCTCGCTCGAGTATTTGCTGAGCAACTGTCAAAATATTGACTTTTGGCTTCTCAGGGCTATGTCATAATAGGGTAATAACGATTGGTGTGTTTGGGTGAAAGACGCTTCCTGCGGATCAGGCTCATTGACATCAGTAAAATTAATATATTGGCTTTCTTGGGAGTTTATTTTCGGGCCCCCCATAGTTTGTTCTAACCTTGAACAATAAAGCAGCCTACCTTAAAGGACCTGTCTTACCTATAATACTAACGCAACCTACATCCATAGTCACTCCATATATTTTTAAACCCGGAGACCCCGATTTCGTACGGTACATTCTAACCCCTCTAATAAAACCACGGTGATTTTCGCACTTGCCGTGATTTGCTACCTTCGATGTGTATCACGCTGTCGACGGTTGTCTGCGAGAAGTTTTTCCATCAGAAAAACGGTTATGCAAATTGTTTCCCGGCTTTCGCTACGAGTCTCGGGGCTCGGAAAAGGCTTAAAACAGCCAAACTCGCGGGTTATTTGTTGAAAGCACAGCCGAGTTTTAAAGTAGTGAAATATAAAATGGTGTAAGTTGAATACTAAATAGTGCGAGGGGTCCTTTAAGTAGTAGACATTTGAAAGGATTTTAGATAGTAGAAATTCACTTTTCAGTTGAACAGCTAGACTGGTTCACAACCCTTCAACCCATTTCAGAGCTGCAATGTTTGATGTGTTCCTTGTTCAGTTTACTTCTTCCCGTACCTACTTTTGAAGCAAAGTAACTTCTCAGGATCGACTCACGAATTTTCACCGGCAGGATACCGAATTCCTGCCGAAACAATCCTAGCCATGATATCTATAGAATATAATATATTTCACAAAAGCCCGAAGGCCTTGATTAAAAGATAATAAACACTAGTTTGAATAAACAACAGCACACAAAAAAAGAAGAAAAAGAATCGCTATTGAATAAACAGTTCGCGATTGCGCAAACTGTGCGAGAGTTATCGTGCTTAGACACAGACGAATGGGCGGTCGGAAGGATTGATGGACAAACCACGATGTCGCAGGTCTTCCTCCTTTTCCTTTTCTTGGTCCTTCTTTTTATGGCACTTGCCCTTCGGCCAAGTGCCATATAGCGATCGCAATTTCTGTCCGTCCGTCGGTCTGTCGGTCTGTCGGTCTGTCCAGGTTTTGCTAGTTCGGGCACTTCCACATAAGCTAGAACGATAAAACTTGGCAGGCGTATCAGGGACCCCAAATGATTAAGTTGGAAATAGTCACTTCCCCGATCCGAGCACCGTGGGGGGAGTGGAGGGAGGGGGAATCCGGAATCTTGAGGTATTTTTAACTTTTGAACGGGTGATCGGATCTCGATGAAACTTGATATTTGGATCGACCTCATGCCTCAGACGACCCACTTAAAATCCGGACCGGATCCGGTAACTTTTGGGGGGAGCTGGAGGGGGCAACCGGAAATCTTGGGAAACGCTATGAGTGGAGGGATCGAGATGAAACTTGGTGGGAAGACACCTAGCAAACACTAGATACATCATTGACATAACCGAGCCGATTCGGGCACTGTGGGGGGAGTGGAGGGACGGGGAATCCGGAATCTTGAGGTATTTATAACTTTTGAACGGGTGATCGGATCTCGTTGGAACTTGATATTTGGAAAGATCTCATGCCTCAGACGACCTACTTAAAATCAGGACCGGATCCGGTGACTTTTGGGGGGAGCTGGAGGGGGCAACCGGAAATCTTGGGAAACGCTATGAGTGGAGGGATCGAGATGAAACTTGGTGGGAAGACACCTGGCAAACACTAGATAAATCATTGACATAACCAAGCCGATTCGGGTACTGTGGGGGGAGTGGAGGGAGGGGGAATCCGGAATCTTGAGGTATTTATAACTTTTGAACGGGTGATCGGATCTCGATGGAACTTGATATTTGGAAAGACGTCATACCTCAGACGACCCACTTATAATCTGGACCGGATCCGGTGACTTTTGGGGGGAGCTGGAGGAGGCAACCGGAAATCTTGGGAAATGCTATGAGTGGAGGGGTCGAGATGAAACTTGGTGGGAAGACACCTAGCAAACACTAGATACATCATTGACATGACCGAACCGATTCGGGCACTGTCGGGGGAGTGGAGGGAGGGGGAATCCGGAATCTTGAGGTATTTATAACTTTTGAACGGGTGACCGGATCTCGATGAAACTTGATATTTGGAACGACCTCATGCCTCAGACGACCCACTTACAATTCGGACCGGATCCGGTGACTTTTGGGGGGAGCTGGAGGGGGCAACCGGAAATCTTGGGAACCGCTATGAGTGGAGGGATCGAGATGAAACTTGGTGTGCAGACACCTAGCAAATACTAGATACATCATTGACATAACCGAGCCAATTCGGGCACTGTGGGGGGAGTGGAAGGAGGGGGAATCCGGAATCTTGAGGTATTTATAACTTTTGAACGGGTGATCGGATCTCGATGGAACTTGATATTTGGAAAGGCCTCATGCCTCAGACGACCCACTTAAAATCCGGACCGGATCCGGTGACTTTTGGGGGAGCTGGAGGGGGCAACCGGAAATCTTGGGAAACGCTATGAGTGGAGGGATCGAGATGAAACTTGGTGGGAAGACACCTAGCAAACACTAGATACATCATTGACATGACCGAGCCGATTCGGGCACTGTCGGGGGAGTGGAGGGAGGGGGAATCCGAAATCTTGAGGTATTTATAACTTTTGAACGGGTGACCGGATCTCGATGAAACTTGATATTTGGAAAGACCTCATGCCTCAGACGACCCACTTAAAATCCGGACCGGATCCGGTGACTTTTGGGCGGAGCTGGAGGGGAGAACCGGAAATATTGGAAAACGCTAAGAGTGGATGGATCGAGATGAAACTTGGTGGGAAGACACCTAGCAAACACTAGATATATCATTGACATAACCGAGCCGTGCTTACTCGTAACAAGTGCCATATGAGCTCGTAGCTCTTGTTCTTGTGTTTATTTCTTTGGTTTGTTTCCCTTAAGATTATATGAATAAAGAATAAGCCCCGCCCATTGCCAGGCCTTATGGTCGGGCCATAAAGAGTTAATGGTGTTTTAATTTTTTATGAATAAACTGAACTAAACCGAAAGCCTTTCGGATCCATAAGTGAGCGCCGTGCTGCTACGTCCGTTAGTTGTGACCAATCGTACAGCCGAAGTAAAAATAGCTCCTAATTGGCTGTGGTCGCTAGGATAATACGATGGCGCTTCTTCAGGTTCCTTGAATTACAATGCACTACGATAGAGGTTATAGGCTAATCAATCGTCTCAGTCATGGAACCTGCGGCAACTTACTTATTAAAATACTGGTTAACTAGTTATTACTTCCCTGTTCTGTCAAACGGTTACTCAGTTTCGTGGGATGAAACGCGGATTTTCCAGCGATTATGATCTGATGCGCTGGAGCTCATGTTCGAGAAGTAAACCTGGTGGTTTGAGAGGGGAACAAGTAAGCGTTTCAGCGGCCCGGTATCGTGGGATATCGGTTTTCCTTTTCCTACCGAAACATGAAAGGAAAATTAAGCAATCCATGGATTTTGTTTTGTCAAACATGAAATGGAAGACCGATTTGCTCAATGGGAGTTGAAACAAGATTGGAAGTTTAATTGACCTTATATTTGCGGATTTGTCTCTTTTATCCACCCTCGCCTGAACATCAGCATCTATTACATAGAGATAGTACAATATATCATAATTTAGTGAACAGAAAAGATAAGTTTTCACACCTTAAGTTGAGGTTTAGTGCAACACTCTCAGTGTCAGTGATGTTCGCACCTTTTTTCTGCTGCAGAAAGATAACCAAGTACATATCCTAGCACGAGTTTTAGTTAAACGTTGATGATAGTGATGAAAATTGGGGACTATTAGGAACTAAACTGCATGGTGCGGGGACACCAGATCGATTTTTGTCGACACCCATAGCGTGTTCCACCCTACTTACCCGTAGTTACTACGCAACTATTAGTTACTATTCCAAGAAGGTTGGAACGGTCAGCGTAGCAACTCTTCGTGAGGATGGGAAATAATAACTAACAGTAACTGTTGTTAGAAGGGTGGAACACGCTCCCAGTAGCGAGTGGCAGTGGCTGTCAGTTGACTTATCTTAGAGCGTGTTCCGTCCTACTTACCGTAGTTACTACGCATGACGTCACGAGTCCTGACTTTTAGCCGTCAAGGCTGGAACGATTTTTCTATTTCTCAGCAGAATATCAGGTTATCACCAATCAAGTTACAGAGATCCGTAGTTACTACGCTTACTACGCTCCCGAGCGTGGTAAGCAAATAGTTACTATTTCGAAAAGGTTGGAACAGTCAGCGTAGTAACTTTAGGTGAGGTTGGAACGGAAACAGTAACTAATAGTTACTATTTGTTGAAGGGTGGAGCAGGCTCTTAAAGAGGCCCGTACCAAGAATTATTTTTCCGATCGGTACTATACGAAATAAATAGCTGGATTCCGACCCCACAATCAAAATAGCGCTTAACTCCATACCAGAAAACGACGAAGAAAACGCTTACGATGGGTCCTTATTTCCGTTATTAGCTGCGTTTTGGCAGATACCATGGTATCTGTTACCTCAGTAACTGGATCTGCAATTAGTCGTGTTTGCAGTTACCGTGGTATCTGATATACGGTTGCTCTGCAAAAACGACAGTTGCCGAAATTTCGCTTTTTGAAGCCATCCCAAAAGAAAAATTGATATCAGTCACATCACTAAGTGCTTATCTCCTTTCTCACCAATTTGACAACATTTGATGAAAGTGAGATGACTTTTCGGATACCACGGTCGTGTCCGGTATCTGATACTACGATAACTGACCAGATACCACGATAACTGCAACTGCAAATACGACTTTAAACCGCAGTATCAGATACCATGCTTTCTACAAAAACGCAACTAACTTGTCTGGAAGTATCGTTACTTTAATTTGTCTTTCAGGGTATGTCAAGTCAAGACCGTCACCTGTTTCTGTTCACTGACCTGCTTCTGATCGCGAAAGCCAGGTCAGATGGGACCTTCAAGTTGAAGGAAAAGGTCAGGCTAACTGAAATGTGGCTGTCGGATAAGTGCATTGATGAAGTGACCGAAGTTACGAGGTCACGCGACTCTTCGTTCGTGATTGGATGGCCAACGACCAATGCCGTTTCTACTTTTGGGTAAGTTCATCCCCCTCTTAAAGCTCCAGGGACTAAGGAAATGACCGTTTCATGTGACCAAGGCTCCGAGCTTCGAAAGTCCATGCCGCCAGTCCAGGGTTGCCACATGTCGCACGATAGTGTGAATTGTCATTCTATTTTGTTTTTGTAACTCTTTTCCTACGTAGAACATACAAATCACTCTATTTCGGAAAATTACCAAGTGTGTCATTTTTGCAGCAGGGATTCCTACCAGAAGCGACTATTTCAATTTGTTTTCATTAAAGTAAAATTGAGATGTGTCATTGTTACAGAGGCGATTCCGACCAAAAGCGAACATTTCGTGAAAATAAATTTCACTCCCAATTCACTGTGTTTTGGGCCAAAAGTCACTCTCTAAATATTTTTGATGTGGCAGCCCTGGTCGCAACTCCAGAAGTATCTTCTCGTCTTAGCCTACGTAAGAAAGAGCAGCATTGACTAGGACTCGCCACTATACTGCTTACTCCAAACAGAATCGACTCAGTGTTGTCACTGTTGTCTAACGCTGTAATTCAGAAACTTTTCCGAAATTTGGACTTGCTGCTAGAGTTTCTGAATTTTACTAGCATGAAAGTAGGGATTTACAAAGATATTTCTTGTTTTGGTTTTAAAATGTTTTAAAGTCACATTGCCTCCACTTGAAGGAGCTCCAGATTCGGTAGGCTTTCAATCAATTATTTTCACGTCAACTAATATGGTTGAGTTTGATCAACAGAACAGTCTCTTCGGGTCCTTGAACTTGGGTCCCCCTGCTCTTGACAGATGATAGGCTTGGGAATGAAATGTAATTTCTGCTAGCCATAGTAGATGGCAAGCGATAACCCTACCCTCCCACCCGTTCTTATGATGTTTACGGCCGTCGATGGTATCGTCAATTGACATGAAGATGGGCTCGTTTATCATTCATGAAGATTGCCTGCTGACTCGTAAACAAGGAGGGCAGCGTTGAATTGTTTTCTTAGTTCCTGGTCTTGCACGTGCGAAAGGTTGAACTCTAATTTGCGGTTGCTTGCTATTTTGTCCAAGACAACCCCGTGTTTTGTTTTGGCGGGTAGGGGGCCTTACCCAATTAGCACTTCGCTGCGAGCGACCCCTTTCGTTTGAGTACATCCTGGTTGATTGTTTCTATTTGGCGAAGTTTCGGGGGACTCGTCGGATCCCTTGCCCGACAATAAGTCGTTAAAGGACTTGTGTATGGGATGGGGGATTTGCTCTGCGCATGACAATCACGCGTTAAACATTTCTTGTGAAAGACTGGTTTGACTTCTGGAGTACTTGAAGGGAATATGATAGGGTCTGTCATGTCTGAATTTGTCTAACTAACTGTTGCTCACTTTCAGTGCAGTTGAAATATTTGTTTTAAACGAGCTCGGTATTTCTAGAATTTGTTCGGTCTTTCCTTGGCTCTTTTTTCGACGCTCGTGGTTGGGTGTTTGTGTCAGAGGTGTGCTTCGCCGAAATCAGGTTTCCGATACTGAATAGTACTTATTTCTACAATAAATTAGTTGGCCTCGTAACTACCGATCAAACTTTGTTACTTTTCCGGCGGATATGTTACCCAAGAAATGTACTTTCCGATTTTTGTAAGAAACAAATTACAAGATCATAATTACGGGGCCACCAATTAATATTGTTTTCTTTTTGTAGTCGTTGTTTTTCCACATCCTCCATCTTTTTTTTCCTTTGTGCTGTTGATGGGCAATAAAATATTTCATTGATTCAAAGCTTGCAGGCTCCTCGACCTGGAAGCAGCTTACGACTCAGCCTTTCGAATAATCATATAATTTGTTTTTCCATTTCGGGCGTCTAAATATGACCACAACTTGGTTTACTAGCTCCTCTTGCCAGTCTATGACCTTATTTTTAGCCCAAGAGCACTGCTGACCTGTTTTTATCGGACCATAATCCCTTCAACGCCTTTTCTGTTGCTTCACTTTCGTCCATTGTGGTTCAGGTGGGTAGCCCACAGGGACACAATGTTAATCGGGTTTTTTACCTGACTGGGTTTATACCCCAAGGGAGTTTGTTTTTTGGGACGCTAGCCTCAGTTGCCGACCTTGCTTGCTCTTGCCATCATGGCTTTGTGGTATTTTGTTCAGAAGCGTTTCAAAAGTGTTCTGAAGCCGGATTCCGGACGGACAGATTTTTCCGGTTTGCTGGATGAACCGTCGCCTGTTAGTGGCTTGATGTGTTCTTTTAGCACCTTCGATGTTTCATTAGGAGAAGTGTCGAGCGTAGAATGTGTGTCCACTACTAAGAACGAGAGATCAGGAATTCCAAGATTTCCAAAAAAACTGTTGTCGAAAGCATTGTATGGAAAGAGGATTTTAAAGGAGACGTCGCTCGGTGCAAGTGTACAAGGGCTGGAATGTGAGCTTTTCGAACAGAATGAGTTTAAGAGCTTCATGACTTCTACTCCTGAAGTATTGTCTCGAGATCGTTCGGGAGGCAGGCCAAGAGGAGTCAGTGTGACATCTATTGAGACCTTCTGGTGTGGTATGTCTGAACTAGATTATACTTCGAGCTCCGTCGACAGTACCAGCTGCTTCGAAACAGGATATGAAGGCTCTGGTTCATCTTCAGATTCGAGGTAAGGGATGGTCGTCCTAAGTATGCGGGCTAGTGGACTAGGGAAGCAACTTTGATATCCTCCTTTACAGTCACTAACAGTATTCTTAATATTCCAGTCCAGAGTGACCGTGCCGTTTAGTTCATTGTAGTTCTGTCGCCATCATCAACTGCTAACTAAAACTCTTGAGTGATATGCGTTAAATCATATTCCTTCTGTAGAAAAAATGTGCAAACCTCCCTGACTTTGAGAGTTTTTAGGAGGGGAGCGATGGGTAAAGTATTAATAACAAAAATTGTACACGTCTCTCACCAGCAGTCACAAAGTTTTAATGAACGATTAAGTTTCCTTTTAACATTTTCAGGCCAAGTTCCTTATCTCCGCCTCCAAGTTCTTTATTTAGTTTTACCAAAGATCATCCCCTAGTTTTTTAGGCCATAGAGAGCACTTCTGAACACATACAGTTCTGAACAGTTCTTATTCGTGTAATCGTGAAGCAAAACAACCTGGGCGGTTGGCATTACCGCGTAATTTCCCTCGGGTGGTCATTACCTGTATGCAGACAAATTGCATTTTTGTGGTTTTGCAAATACGCATATCGCCTCTTTTCAGTAATTGTGATGGCTTGGATCAGTGTTCTGTTTTTTTTTCGTGCCCCGATTCGCATGAATTGTGCTGCGGGGACAAGTGATATGGGTTTCTGTCTCGCTTACTTTTTTATGTGATGATTTGTCTGGCTGAAAGGGTTTAATTAATTTTCGGAAGGTGTAGTCTAATGTGACTTTACGTTCCGTGTAGCCTACTGTTTTCTTGAATTCGTCAAGACTCTTCAGTGAAACTCGGAAGTCTTGGAAAAGAGGCTGTTACAATTTTGTCAGACATAATTAATCAACTATGCTGTTTATTTGTTCTGTTTCCATCTGAATCACTCGCAGATAATAAGAACTTGGCTAATTTCAAAGCAAGTACGCTGTCATGCTGAAGAAATTATGACAGATCATGTTAGGATGTAAATAACGCTGCGCAGTACCGCGTACTGGGCCGAACCGGCAATTTGCCCACCCTTAGGTATTTCATTAGCAGTACCGTATTCTGACGCGAAAGATTTACAGTTCTCGTTACCTCTCTTGATGTTGGGAATCCTGGATTCGGACCACATGCACGCCGTTTTGGGTGGACTGACTGTCCCCGTCACCGCTAAGCATTCACAAAAGAAAAGCAGATCGCAGGCATTATGAATTTGTGAGCCGAATTCCCCAGAGAAACAACGCTTAGTAGCCAAATTTGACAAATCCAAATCACCTCATTAGTGTTTAACCTTCATTTTTAATTCATTTTCTCGTTGTGCGTAGACCGATAGTATTTCTTCTGCTAAGGTTTAACGGCGGAGAGGAAGTAATCTTGAGAATTTTGTAGGGGTGCAAAATTGTCTATCTTATCTTGGTACCATTTTTGGTCCCCTCAGTGTATCTCAAAAGCAGCGTCTAAGGTATTTGAAAATTGAAATTTAGCCGAAAAAGGGCAATTACATTTTGAGTCTGAGTAATAAGCCTGTGATGGGTCCCCCAAATTGATTGTGCCCCCCCCCCCCCCCAAGGTATTTCCCAGGAAAATATTACAAGGCTACTGTATCATATGTCGTATACGAACGAAGGTCAAATGAATGTAAAATGTCCGAACTTACGGAATCGTCGTATCCTCAAATCGACTGTCAATGCAATTAGTATTTGGTTAGTTTTTAATATTTGGCGGTTCCAAAGGTTTTGTGGTAGCTTTATGCTTGGCAAGCTTTACTTTCAACCCTTTTCCTCCCCATACGGTAAATAATAAATTCCCGCTCTGATTTTAACCCATCCATCTCCCTGTCGGGTTTAACCCACCTTGCTTGACGTCCCCCTACAAACCGCAAATACCAGAATTAGTCTGATTGATGAATGGCATTTAACAGATTGATGTGTTTTCAATCTGCGTAAGAGACGCAGTTACATCAAACAGGATTGAAGGGGGCATGGCTTAGTAATCTGGCTCAGTCTTCAACAGTGTGCGATGGGGCTAATGTGTAGTTGCATTTACAGGTATGACTGTTAGTGCTTTTTCTAACGACACTCTGATCGTAAACATTTAGAGAAAATTTGATTTGTTAAGTCACCCGTACACCCTGCCACGATGTGGGTGTGAGTATTCAACGATTTCGAAATGTGCAGTGTAATCTTGAAATTCAATAATGCAATTTCTGTAGTCCAGGTGGGTTTCTGGAGAATTTGAAATCCCAGGAAAGTGTAGAGATAGGCTTAGAAGAATTATCAGTTGTATGCCTTGTGGTTGGTTCCATCCGTGATAGTAACTATGTCCATTCATTGTTTGTTTTCACTCCTGTTCTGTATTTTCTTCTCCAAAATTCTCATTATCATGCAGTTCGTTTCCTACCTGGCTTCGCATCAGTCTTTCCTATTACCATGCACGGTGTTTAGCAAAATGTTTTGTTCTGATCAGGATCGAACGCTGAAGATGTGAAAATCTGGAAGCCAATGCCGCCAAAAGCCCAGGCATTTTCTTCTGAAAACCGCGTGGATAATTAGATCGCTCGTGTCGCCAATTTGGAACACATGCCATCACTCACTTCCCTATAAAAGGGTTAGCGATGTACACATAAACGGATGTGCTGTTTATTGTGCAAGAAAAGTAGTGATAAAAATTGGTTGCTTGATCTTACATTTTTGAAAATCCAGCCAAAGATGCACACCGAAGTGATCTGACCGATCGTAAGGCCTTTACGTGGTTTAAAAAGACATGATTTCTGTGAGCCTGTTCCACCCTTCTAACAATAGTAACTATTAATTACTATTTTCGTTCCAACCTCGTAACAAGTTATTACGCTGACCGTTCCAACCTTCTCGAAATAGTAACTATTTGCTTACCATGCTCGGCAGCGTAGTAAGCGTGGTAACTACGCATCTCTGTAGCTTGATTGGTCGGATTCACCCGTGGCATGATATTCTGCTGGAAATAGAAAAATCGTGCCAGCCTTAACGGCAAAAAGCCAGAGTTTGTGACATCATGTATAGTTGGGGGGGGGGGGGGTAAGTAGGGCGGAACACGCTCTGTGTGGCAACCAGCGGTTTTCATTTAAGATGTGTGTCAGCTGAATACGCTAAATGATGTCCTCTGTGCTTTAAAGCATTTGTACCCGTGATCAGGCCTAGGACTTAAATTCTGTAGTTTAGAATAACAGGAGTGCCTATCGAAATGGTGTGCCTGAAACGAACCGAACGAGTAAACCTGTGCTCTTAGAATAGTTCTTCGGATATGGTCGGGCTGGGTCGATCGCTTACATTGGAGTTCCCTTAGAGTATTGTAGCCTCAAAACATTGCATGAACGCAGAAAAGAGCTAAGCACTGACTTCGGTTCATCCATGGTATCTCATCCTCGCCACTCACAAATCCTCCCGCCCCCTACCAAAATGTTAGAAATCGACCAGAACGAGTGGTAAGTTCTAGGGTTCCCAAGCTCTGTCCTGTACCTACAAAACATGCTGGATATGCAACAAAATTTATTCCTTAGTTCGTGTAATTTTTGAACGAAGCGTGACAATTTTTATGTGTACTGCGGCATTTGAAACATGTGTTGTAATTTGTGCTGTTTTTTGTTTGACAATACTCGCAAATTTGGTTTATAACCACGAAAGTCTGTACTATAAGCTATCTATCTATCCAAGAACATAGCCCTTGTATGGTGATTGACTTGGACCAACATGATGCATCACTCCTGTTGTTGTAGAGAGCTCCTGCATTTTTTCAGCGCTAGGTTATATCTGGTCGCCCTGCCCAGGCCAGACCCCTAGTTGCGCACTAAATTGTGATTGATTTTCCAGCTAGCACACTATGTTTGTGTGTCGAACCCGAACGGTCAACTTCTCTCAATTTGCCCAGTAATCCTTGTTAAATTGCACCAATTTCTTAACTATTCCTGGTTGTCGGAATTTTGCACAATGTGTGGCTTGCATCCCCCTTGTAACACTTCACATTTCAGAATGTTTACCTCATCAACTCCCTTGATCTTTTTTTTTTCTTTTCAGTTCGACCGCTGCGCGTGATCTCTGGTGGACGCGGCTGCAGGAAGCCACCGAGCGGGAACGAAGTAAAGAACCAAGTGCCATTCCTATTCAAGTAGTTTACTACGATAGCGCTAGAGGCGTGGAGTGTGTAAGTATACCACATCCTGTCCGTCCTTTTCTTCGAACTGCTTGAAAACGAAGTTGGATGGGCTCTCTAGGTATGCGTTCCACACACACCGAGGAACGATGCTATGATCAATGCAGTGGCAGTAGTGGCGTTCGTTTTCGTCGTTGTCGGTACGAAGAACGTCGTTTAAATATTTTCATATTAGTGTTTTCTTTCGCACGTTGTAGAAACTTCGTTTCGCGGACGAAGTTGATACGAAGACGTTAATAGTCGAACTAACTGAATATTTGCAACAGCAGCTGTAATAAAGGAATAAAATGGATTTTTTACAGGATCATTGTTTTTTTACTACTTTAATTTGTTTTGTCGAGAATTTTTGAAAATTCGTGCCTAATTACTGGATGGAGATGATGAAACTGACTTTCCGGCTCAGTTCGTCGTTTCAGGAACGACGAATGAAACGGCAGTTCAACCGAACAAAGAAAACTCCTTCTTATCGGAAGTTCAAGGCCGTTCACGAACGGCGTTAAAAATAAAACGCTTCTAGTAGAACGACGGTTGGAACGGCGAACCGAACGACGAAAACGAACGCAGCTAGTGTCTCCCCTTCTCCCTTGAGCCAGTATAGGGACAAAAAGACCGGATGCTCTTCTACGCAAGAGTATTACAAGTCCTTGGTTATTGGATTGCAGCCAATGATGTGGGCCAACTGAAGACCGAAGATCAGACAGACACAAATTCTTCGGATGCATAGAATAGTGTTTATCAGAGCAAAATAACTGTAGAGAGTAATGCGCAAACTTTAAAAAAGTGAAACACAGTCAAATCGCAGCGACACTAGCTCCACTAGCGGATACCACTTGCGGATACGAACATCCCTACTGAAACTCGACTAGTCGTTAATGAACGCTGGCTCTGATCTATAGAAAAATAACTCTAGTCCGCCACTGCACACACGCGAAAGCTAGCTGGGCGGTGCTGCGACGGAGGCCCATTTTTGATGCATGGGAAGGATAGGTCTTCGCATTACTCTCTAGAGTTTTTTGCTCTGGTGTTATTTAGCCTCGAACAGGCCATACACAGATTTTTAAATACACGAAATATACAAATATATTAATGCACTGAAAGCGCAATAATCCTACTACACATAAATGTTTAAATCCCCCCTCACATATTCTACCACCATTTTAATAACGTTTTCTTTGGTCGATGTCAATATACCAGGGAAGAGCAACTGAAACTGATACGGTAGAGGAGACTCCCGGCACTGCCCTAGGAGGTGGGCAACAGTGTCCTCTCCAATAAGACAAATTGGTCATCTGTAATTATCACAGATTAACCCAGCCCTATGTTTCCTCCTATCAAACACCTTTTTTCTACAAACAAGTGGTAATGAGTTTGTTCGGAGCTGGAACCAAAGTTTCGGAGTATAACCCCTGGTTCACACTGCTGCTTCGTATGCGACACGATTTTTTCTTGGATGTTCCGACGTGGGACAAAATCTCATGAACCATCCCATCACCGCGCAGACGCAAATGAAAAATTAAATTTTTGGTCGATTATTCTGCAAAAGGACAAAGAAGCCACTGGGGAAACGACCTCTGAAGATTTCGGGAGATTACCCATCTGAATACCACCCGGCATTAGGAAATTTTCAGTCAAACCCTATATGTCATCTTGTTCAAAACAGGTTAATACAAGTTTATTAGAAGGTATTTTGCATTCAGCCATCCTAGGATTACAGTCAGAGCGAGGTAGAGCAATTTCTTCTTTTCTTTTCCTCAAAAAATCGCATTATGTCGGATCAGTTGAAATATTTCAACACATCCGACACTGCGACAAAACGGTAAGTTCTGCGTTGCTTGTCTCAAGATGTCGTATTTCGCATGACGCAGGACTTTGTGCGAAATCGCAGCAGTGTGAACCAGGAGTAATTGAAAGTCATGCACGTAGATTCAGTCGCATCCATCACTGTAAATCTTGTGGTAAAAAAATTGACTCTTTGCCACTTCCGTTTCTCGACAAAATACAAATAAGCAACAGAATGAACTCTTCAGGGGGGGGTCAGATTGTGACACAGTTTGTTCCTTGAATGGTCGGGGTGTTGGTACTGGCAAAGGGTCAATGTTGATGTCTTGGTGACAGCGTATCTAAAGCCGCGGTCACAAGCATGCATAGCCAAGCACAAATGCCTAGGCACGTGATCAGACGTAGCCAGGCACCGAGTTCTAGAGCCTGGTACTACCTGGCCCAAAATCTGTACCTAAGCATTGGTGTGAACGGCGATCCTAGGCACGTGCCTAGCCAGCTGTGATTGGCTAGACATGCATGTGAACGGGCTTTAAAGAGCGTCTTTAAAGTTTAACTGAAAAGCAAACTTATTTTTTTATCCTTTAGTTGAATACACTGAGTTATTTGGAGTCTGCTAAGAGGTTTTTGATTTTTCCACTATCTGCGCTCATAGTGAGGTTCAGAATATCTACGGCTGTCCCCACAGCACAAATTCTCCTATGACGCGGAATATTCGAATCTGAACAAAAATGCGGCTTTACAGCGGGCGGTGATAAGCTTGGTGAAGACTGCTTAGTGCCTGAACAAAAAATGTTCATAAATATCTTTTTGGTCAAGCATGCGGCACAGGTAGTCACAAATCTGACAGGGAAATTCCACTATTGGAAAATTGATTACTCATGAAAAGCGGGGCAACGAAGTAACGCATTTTCTTCGGGTCTTCAAGCCTCTTTAAGTAAATAAGTGAGGGGTAACAAGACTATCCCATCTCTTTCCTTTTCAGTTAAACTTTAAGGTCTTCTAAGAATGTCTTGTGTGTCTTGGTTTGTATTTTACCGTCTACAGAGAACTGCCAGTTGTGTAGTATACCTGTCAGTTTTATAGCATCCATAAGTAACACACACGGCGCTGAAAGGAGCCACTGTCGTAAAAGCCTTATCAGTTTTTTAAAGTATCGCATTTGCCAAAAAGGCGTACCGCGGACAAGTAACCTGAAATTTCAGCAAGCCAGCGAAACATTTTACAGGTGTCCCGACCTAAAGCGGGTCGAAGAGCTTAGGCGACTCGAGCGTAAAATTAAAACCTGTTTTCTGGTAAAATCCCTCTTAAGTTTTTTAAGAGGGAAGTTTATTGCTTATCGCCTGTCTACTTTAGATGTTCAGATATATCAAGAACTCGTTTCAAGCGGATTTATGGTTGTTTAGAATGGAGCTGATTAGGCCTTTCGGAAATTCAAATGTGGTAGTTCGGGTTTTTGCACGTTCAAGCGGAAACTTTCGGCTCGTTACGGGCAACGGCTTTTGTAGTTTTATTTCTTGTTTTTTGTCCATTTTGAATAATGAGGTATGCAAACGAGCCTCATTATTAGTTTGTGTCGTGTTTTGATACTCGCAGCCACTAGTCTCAGACCAGAGTGATACGTGTTTTTGCGCTGACCAAAGTAAAGTCTCACTAGTGCTTTATTCTGTCACCGCGTATAGAGAGATTGCAGCTTACCCGACGAAAACGGAAAAGAGTAGGAAAGGAGTAATTTCACATTGCGAGGTATATGACCGAATTTGAGAGTGATTTATTCATGTTTGATAAGTATTCTGAGCCTGTAAATTGATGGAAGCAGTTCGCTGGCTCTTACTTAATTATATAATTACAGCTTTGTGTTAAAGTTTAATCAGAAATGGGAGCTTGAAGCCTTCAGACTTTCCGTACAAAAACGATTCGTGCTTCTTAATGGTCGAATTTAAAAAAAAAGCGTCAAAACTGACCAATCGGACGCGAGACCCCGGCAAACTCTCATTATCAGGGAAACTGTTTTGCAGAAGTTTAATTATACTAACAAAGCCAGGTTAATGTTTTCAGGAACTGATTGGCGCAGATTGGTTACCTAAGGCCGATCATTTAGTCGAAAGTCCTATACCTCCTAATGTTAAATTGTTGTGTTATGCTCCCGTGATGATGGTGTAGCAATATGTGTTTCGGGTAGGGTGCAATATCTCTGTAGGTAGTGAGCTGAAAGACTAAAATGCTTTACAGGCGGGATTTGAACCAACGACCGTTGACTAACATGGCTGAGCTAGAGAGGGACTTGTGAAAAAAGTTTACAAACATAGAAGTGTTTAAGAACAGTGAGACAGTCTATAGGCAAATTCGTGCAAGCAGTTAACATCTCAAAGTCAAAGGATTGAATAATAATACCAAGAACAAATACTCATACAGAACTTCTGTCTTTAGTCCTATGCAGCGATTATGAATACCCCGACAAAACTGAGCTGACCCAGAGGTATTTACTCTACTTTGAGCTGATGTTGATACCCGTTCACTCATCTTCCGTTTTCGCCGTTGCTCATCGCATAAAAAATAGTGCAGGAGGGCGTACTCCGCGCGCTGACCCGCTGTGGAGCGCGTCCGTAGAACCAATCAGCTTTGACTTATACTTTTCCTCACCGGCGGCTTCAAAGCGATTTAGCTATTTGTAGAGGTAACGAAACGTGATGTGCCCCGGAGCTACTAATCTCCGCTCGTTCGTAGCGGACAGGGTATGGGGAACTATTCGACTCCGCATAGTCGTATTATGGAGATAGGGAGACGGAAGTTCGGTCAGATTATTTGTTCTTGATAATACGTAAAGGTCGAATGTATTGCAGTTCCACCTTTAAGCGTCACTAAATCCTGTACATAAAGGCTGAGATGGCTGTTTTTTTGCGAGGGGTTGCCGTACAGCAATGGCCCGATGTCCGGCCGGAGCCGGCAACGGCTGGCACCATCCGGCAGCGGTTGCCACTTATTCGAATATTAAAATCAGCATTTTTTATAAGCGTTGAAAGACAACGTCGTCTAACTTCTGGCCGGCACCACTGGTTTCGACCGGTGGTGGGTCGGTGCCGGGAAAGGGTGTATAGCAAGTGCTAGATAATGGGTTACCCCTCGTTGTTTGCTACTTGAAGCAGAGCAAAATAACACTAGGAAGTAGCGCCAAGACCTGTACTTTCTATGCTTTGCAAACGGACCATACTCGTAGCGCCGCCCTCTACGCTTCCAGCATTCAAATCGAGACAAACTTGTGGGTTTAGAAATTTCTAGTAAACCAAACGTGCGGCCTGCACACACCTTAGAAATAATGGAGGTTGCATCATTTTTTTGCAATGTTCAGGATATGAAGTTATTGGAGTCAGCGCTGGTGAACGACTGAATGAGTTTAAGTAGGGACGTTCTCTATCGCTAGTGGTGCTAGTATCGTTGCTATTCTAGTGTGTGTCAATTTTTAAAGTCTTTTGTTCTGACTTGAAGGCATAGCAGACTATCATAGTGGTTTAAAAAATTTGTCATTCAAAGTATCAGGCGGTTTTGGCTTGGCGCCAATGGCTTGCGCGGGAATTCAGTCACTACGCTCCAATGGCTGGTTACTAGCGTGCCTGACTTTGTGTACGCTCTGTCGTGCATGAATCGCTGAGTAGTGGGTGTGTTTTGAATGAATAGTGGTCAAGCTCAGAGGACTTCCGTAATTTGTTTTTGCTAATCAACACGTGTGTCGCCGCTTTTTATTTTCGAATTTGTCGAACGTGCTTGCCGGTGCTTGCTTTGCACTTTTCATCGTTTGTTGTAGAGTTCGTTGGCAGGAAGGTAATGGCATTGCGCAGCACGGGAATCCTTTTCTTGCGTCAGCTAGTGTTTCATCAAAATGTAAAGCCGGCAATAATTTAAATTTGGTAAAAGTGTATTTGATGATCGTTGTCTGTTTGGCTGTAGAATCCCGTAGCCCGGGTCGAATCGAAGGTTTGATCGACTTGAGGTTAGATCAGCGAGTATGTGTTTACATGGGTAAATTATTTCCGAAATTCACTGGCATTTGCAAAAGATTTACGATTAGGTTACTCGGGAAGTATGAAAGCCGATTTACGATTAGGAATGTGTTTTGATCAGATTCAGTTTGTAAAGAGCATTTGATTTGTGGAGGAAAGAGATGGAATAAACTTCCATAACGTTCAGTTTTGGAGTGCATTATATCATCTAGCTAATCATTTACCACAGGCAGTCATCTACAGGGTGAAATACCTAGAGAATCCAGCGGTTCGAAGGTTTCACCGGCTTAGTGCCCTTGCTCATCTGTTGCAACCACCGGTGCCAGAATAATCACTGTCGATACCCGGATAGTGCCCGGGCCACATTCAGTCACACCTGTACGTAATTTGGTTCGTTAATTCGGTTATTACCCACTCTTAAGTTTCATCCTGGTCACACCTGGAACGAAGAAATTCAATAAATATTACCACCATCATCACTCAAACGTAAACAACACTGGCTAAAATCAGCGACTCTAGTCTGTGATTGGTCCAAACACTCGAGAGATACGTTTCAAAATGGCGGGGATGGATTTTTCCCATCTCGACAACCTTACGTTTTCAGCGTCTTTTCTTCCCAATTTCGACCGTAAGACGGCCTTATTACCGGCGTTATTACTAGGTGTGACTATAGTGGGGCCCGGGCATAGGTCGTAATTTTACTCTTGATGACTATCTCTCCCCACCGATGAAAAATCTCCGGCCTCTCGAGGTAGCTAGCGGAAGAACGGCAGAAGTGGTGTCAGAGCTGCTACAAAACATCGCAGTAATTGATTGACAAAGGTGGGGATTTAGAAGCTTATAGTCCCATAAGTGAGCTAGGTATATATATATATATATATATATGTGTGTTAAAAGCCAGTGGCCATATACACAACTACAAACACAAAAACAAACAAAAAAGGAAAATAATAACACTCCTCAGGTTCAAGTGGCTGCCTTGCGGGCCTCCACGCCTTTTTCTATAAAGCAACATAACACAATAATTGAAGTAGTCCCCAAAATACCAGGGAGCAGCGGTATACCCCCTCGGAAAAATGTATCCCTCAAATTCACCAAACTTTGGCAACTATTCAGAAAATGGTCCCTGCCCATCCCCAACCTCCCCACAAAGGGGCCAAACACACCTACCTCCCTATATTATAAAAGGCAGAATAAGCAAGAGAGGTCCTTTAAGGAGTTGCCTACTTTACCCTTGGTTATCACTAACCGGCAATTTCTTTGATCCGTTCCCTAACTGTTACTGTCTTTTAGGTCAAGACTCTAGCCGTAAGTGCGAACGACACAGCGCGCGACTGCGTCCGAATGGCCCTGTCGCACATGGAACTGACTGAAGTGGAACCGGGGAAGTATAAATTATGGGCCTCGACAGCAGGACTTGGGGGAGATGACGCTCCATACCCCCTTATCGGTCACGAAATACCTTTCGCCATCAGAATGCACTGCGCCCGCGCTGCTGAGTCGGACGAAGAGGGAGGGTTTCAAAATACTGGCGTTAGATGTCAGTTCATTCTCAGGTGGGTTGGGTGCCGAGTGTCGGCTAGTCATAAAAGCTCCTGTACTATCAATTGGAATGATGCAAGACGATTACGATTTAGTATAATCTTGAGCAACAGAAAAGCAGAGACTGCCTAAATAGGACATATGGGAAAATAGAGATTGAGAGACGTATGAAAACATAATAATATAATGCGGTGTGGTGTGAAAGAATAATTTAAATCGGCCTATCTTTATTGAGTTCGTCCAAAACACTTCTCATCGTTTCGGCGGACAGAAAACATTGGTGGTGTCACTTAGTACTACAGTAGAGCTGTGTTTATGTGAACAGTTACTTTAATATGAACAGTGCAGTTTTAGGCTTAATGGTAGAATGAAGGTCCGTAATACTTATTCAGGTGTTTTCAGATGCCTTTAATTACATACTTTGGCCAACTGGTAGTTAGCTTTAGACACAGCAAGTGCATGAAAATGGCAAAGTCCGATGTCGTCAACAAACGTTCACATAACCATACGTCTACTGTACTTCAGATCTAACGGCGTTCCGACAGTCAACCACTCTGTTTCGGAAATACCATATTTCCGAATTTAACGCAGACCGTTCTTAAAGGACACCTGAATGAAGAGTACCAAGTATCATCCCTATCTGTATGACTTCCATTAACATTGCCTGCAGAACACCCGATTCAAATACGAAATAGCGTTTCCAAGCTATGATTTTTGCTCCATTTTGCATCTGTCCTTGTTTCAGTACTGAACAATTTTAGAAATGAACAAATGTCTCCAATCAACCCTTCTTCTGGAATATTTTTTAACCAGTTAAGCCCAAACGTATATCTCGAAGAAATTCCAATACGATCCGGCCAGCGCTGTACAAGATTTGAATGAATTGCGCTTTTTGTCTTGGAGTCTGCATGTGCAAACCTCCAGAAACGAACATCCCTATTTTGAAAACGTCACGCTCAGGAGAAGAATGTTCTCCGTGGCTATGTCTGTACATGCATTCTCCATGGTGTGTTCAAGTATGGTTTAATTGTTCAGGTGTCCTTTAACAAGGATGGAACGGTTACTGTTATGGTTACTTGGTATATGGATAACCAAGGTCCGACTATCTGAAATGTACGCATTTCCTGAAAAGAAAGGTAAACGTTCAAACCAACCCCCCCCCCCCCCCCCCCCCCCCCCCAAAAAAAAAAAATCGTACAAACCAATAAAGAGCCAAAAACCGTACAAACCAAGAAGATCGGTGTGTACGGTCATCTAGGTACATGTCGGTACCGATGGTCCAAGTATCAGTGAGGATGTTCCGCCGTACTTACCGTAGTTACTAGGCTTGACATCACGGATCCTGGCTTCTTGGCCTCAAGGCTGGAACTGGAAGAGGCTCAGTATGTAAAAATTCTTGGAAATAAAGATGAACGAACAAACGCTAAGGAACCAAAACAAATTTTTGTAAACCCAAAAAATCGCACGAGCAGCCTCACACGGCGGACACACAAATATACAACGTTTTCGCGTCATCTAGTGAACAATTTTTGCTTTCTGTCGGAATTTCACTGCAAAAAAAAAAGATAAAAAGATAATCTTGTCTCTAATTCGGATTAACCTTATCTCAGTAGAAATAAGATTAATCCAGATAATGCAGTTAACTTTAATCCTTACTCGGAGGAACTTTTTACAGTGTTCAGTTAATCTACGCCGATATGTATCACACGTTCAGAAGCCTCCATCACGAATGGAAGTTCCTGAGTCCGAATATCAAAGCTCCGAAAACAAAAAAAGTATTTTAGCCACACTGTTCGGACTGCATGAATGGGTTTACTTTATTCCCACGAAGGCACATGAATTGACTGCACTCATTCAGAAGAGATAAATTGAATTGCGCATTGAAAGTGAAAGCATTGTAAACGTGGGACACATCTCGTATTTCTTTTCGATTAGGTTGGGTAATGTGTAATTTTCACTCATCTTTCTTGTGGAATTGCGATGTCATCTTATCTCGACGAGAGTGGGAGTGTCGCGGATCCTTGAGATGGGTTTAAATATTTTTCCGGAAATGCTTTTCGTAATGAGAAGGAAAGAGATCGTTGATGAAGAAAGGCTTGGAATGTTAATCATTGTAACGGCATTTGTGTTGACTTTAGTGAGCTTGCTGCCAACTTAAGTTTCCCATCGTTGCCAATCTGTGTGAGTGGTTGAAGTGAGGCTATTCCCTTATTTATCTAGAATGTGAATTGTAAGGGGACGATGGGGGACAAATTAATGGCCAAATAATAATTAACCGGACTAGGAACTGTTAACGACTGGGAGCAGGCGAATTGACTGGGATTGGACCCGTATGATAATAATAATAAAAATAACGCTTGTTTATTGAGCCAAAAGGCCATACAAGATTGTATACACTTTTCACTATACAAATAAACAATTACACCTCTAGAATACTATTCTACGTAATCTAAGCTAAGCTTTCATTCCTGAGACTGAATCCCTTAGCCACATATTTACACACCTCTACGATTTGGGGCTTGTAGATTTCAGGATACGGGGATATGTTTCAGGATTGACTGTAGTATTTGATTGTGAAATTGTTGGGCCACATTTAATGTATTTTTTGGCCGCGTTGTATTCTTATTTCTTTTTTATACTCGCCAGCTTTGGCGGTCAGAAATAAATGAAATGAAATGAAATATGTTTCTTCTCAATCAATCAATCAATAGGTTTATTAAGCCCATATAAAAATGGCACAGAACGGGCCCATACGGAGTATATGAACAAATAAGCCATATCTATTTTGACGACACTGACCGAAACTTCCTGCTTTACTTCTGCCAAATTTTCGGTTTCGGCCGAATCCCAAGTGAACTACTTGTCCAGCAACAAAAGAACAATTCAGAAACGAATTCAGCGTATCGCCTTATCCCGATAAAGAAAATCTAATCAAGTTCAAATAAAACAATGAACTTCTAAAAAATTTCCGGTTTCAACCGGATTCCGGACGAATTATATGTCCGGGCAAAATGTTATTGTCATATACAGACCCAGTGTCTTTTCTTAGTTCTAAATCTGTCATATAATCAACTTCAAATAACACTTTCGCTTTTAACAAATTTTCCGGTTTGGCCGGATTCCGGGCGGACTAGTTGTCCGACGAGAAAATGGTTTTCACTATCGTGAAAACTATTTTTTCATGCTAATAGAAGACATTAGCATGTCTTCTAACCCCATAATCGAACATTTAAACAACTTTAAATAAAACTTTTAATTCTAAACCAATTTTCCGAGTTTTGCCGGATTCCTACTACTTATCCGGCGAGAAAATGGTTCTCACCATCGTGTTCAGCGTGTCACATTAGCTGTTTAAAAATATTTTGTTTGCCCCTTAATTTGAACCCCCTCCCCCGCCCGTCTACGAACTTGACCTTACCCTTGACCCAAAAAATCCTCACACCAACTTTCATCAAATATCTCATTCCCTTTGAGAGTTATCATGCTGACAGACAGACAGACGGACAACTTTTCCGATGTCAGAGGTATCCCTGCACTTACGCTTTAGGATCCCAAAAACAATAAAGGAAAGAAAAAGATGCTGAACAAAATGATTAAACAAACGCACTATAATACGGATGGCACCTGCCTAGAATGAATGAATTTATTACATGTAGCCTAGTAATAAGGAATTTGCCCAGTACATACGGGAAAAAAAGGTAAAGAACGCTTAACAAGAAATACACAAAATCTACAACAACAGTAAAAGATAGACGAACGCAAAACAAGAAATGCACAACGAAACACGGAAAGAACAATAAATTTCCTGAATTAGCAGTCGCATTGGAAAAAGCCCTAGCGAAGAGTCAAACTCGCTACGGCGTTGGGCCATAGCCGCAAACGGATCAGTAACGCCGTAAAGTTGCGGCGTTTGGGCGTTTTGGAAACTTTTTTGTTTCAGCGAATCTGGTGGCGGTAGTCCATGGCTATGAGCAGAGACATGCTTATTTGAATGTCGCTTAACAGTGAACGGCCATCGAAGAAAACGCTAAAACCCATATTATGCAACTTTAAATGCTGAAGATTTTTATTTCATATACATATTATAATTTTAGACTCATTTCGAAAAATTTGCTCTCCTTTCCTTCTGTTTCTTCTTCTGGATTTTGCATCTTTTGCTTAGCGGCGCTGAGGAATACCCTTTACTCCATGTGATTACTGATTGTGTTCTTCCTGGAACACACCACTTTGACAGCTTCGATCGGTTCACAACTTCGGCTTTTAAC
The DNA here is from genome assembly GCA_023053575.1 of Branchinecta lynchi. Classification (NCBI taxonomy): domain Eukaryota; kingdom Metazoa; phylum Arthropoda; class Branchiopoda; order Anostraca; family Branchinectidae; genus Branchinecta; species Branchinecta lynchi. The sequence goes on along the minus strand of JAKZAP010000006.1, from coordinate 23,874,606 downwards.
CGATAGCCAAGCAACCAACTATAACCAATCTCATCAAATAGATGGTCTTCAAACTTAATAGCATACGGTATTGGAAGAAGAAGCATAGTTAAAAGTAAAAAAAAAAAATCTAAAAAGTAGATTTACAACTTTGTTTATCCTCGAACAAAGCTGAAATACACTGTCAGCTGATACCAAGTTTGTTATTTTCCCTTCCCATTTGACTATTTTATAAGCAAGTAAGGTAGTGAGGGTCGTAACCGCCCATCAACATTCGGGAACTGACGAAACTTACAAAGGGGATGAGATGGCCGAGAAATTGTTCAACAGGAGACCCTTGTGAATACCTATGAACAACATGACATGGGTCCTTGGTTTTAGTGTTATTCTTGCGAGCATGGATACTCGTCGGGGCGCGTTGTTAATAACCTTACTGGTGGGGCTGGCTTGTGGCTGCAGATACCCCAAGAGCTTACCGACTAACCTGAAAGCGGACTACCGTCATTTATTTCCAAACTACCAGTCCTTAGGCCCAGCGTTGTAGATGAAGTTTTTGTTGATTTTCCGGAAGTCCTGGCAGTCGAAATGAACAATTTATGATTACCAATTGCCTGCTGGACTTTATTGATTGTTAGAGTCTGCAGGACCAAGCAACGCCCATTATAAACAATAGAGCAGTCCAGCGTTTTGGCATTCATGTAGAGAAAATTGAGGTCAGCTCTCGATATGCCGAAACAGTATTGGATTTTTTATTGACTGATGGTTCTTGTGGTTTCGCTTTCATATGTGGAAGATTTATTGTTTAATGGCGGGTTTGCTGCTTCATTTGCCGTCCACGCAACGCTGCTTAGATTGAACGGATGGATGGGAAATTATGTCTCATGAGTCTGAACCCGTTTCCAAGAGTCGTGTTCTAGAACAACAAGACCAAAGGTTTCGATGGGATCTCAAAAATCTAATATTTGATCCAGACAATTGCGAACGAACTATCATATACTTGTCCACAAAAAAAATAAAGTTCAGAAACGAATTCAGCGTATCTCCTTATCCGTATAAAGAACATCTAATCAACTTCAAGTAAAACCTTAACGTATTAAAGAAATCCGGTTTCAACCGGATTCCGAACGACCTATATCTCCCTGTAAAAAAAAGATTGTCATATACAGATTCAGCGTATCTTCTTACCCCTAAATCTGTCATCTAATGAACTTCATTCATATACAGATTCAGCGTATCTTCTTACCCCTAAATCTGTCATCTAATCAACTTCAAATAAAACTTTTGCTTTTAACAAATTTTCCGGTTTTGGCCTGATTCCGGGCTAACAGTTGTCCGGGTAGAAAATACTTTTCACATAAGTGTTCAGTTCAGCATGTCTTCTTACCCCTAAATCGAACATCTAATCAACTTCAAATAAAACTTTTACTTTTAACAGACTTTCCGGTTTTGGACGGATTCCGGGCTAACTACTTGTCCGGCAAAAAATGGTTTTCACCATAGTGTTCAGCATGTCTTCTTACCCCATAATCGACTATCAAATTATATGTTTAAAAATATTTCATTTGCCCCTTAATTTCATCAAAATATGTCATTCCCTTGGATAGTTATAGTGCGCACAGCCGGACAGACGGACAACTTTTGCGAAGTCATAGGTATCCCTCCACTTACGTTTTGGGATCCCAAAAATGCGAACGTTCAAAGCACATTTCTTTTCTTAAGAACTCGTCCCTCTACTTCAGTTAGCTGCTCGTCCCAACCAATTTAACCAGTTTGTTTCAACCAATTTGCTGTTTGTTTCTGAATCGGGTGGCTGGTTCATCCAGAATTTGGATGAATCCGGAAACCGAGCACAGAACCAACATTTTTTTTTTTTTTTTTCAATCTATCAATCAATCAAGTTTACTCCGAAAAGCTAAAAGCTAGAAAAGGAATACAAATTTACAAAATACACAGACACACAAGAAACAAATTAACTAATACACTTACAAGAAATTACCATAAATAAATGATGGAATGAAACTGCTTGATCGGGTTGAATGAAACTTCTTGATCGGTTTGGTGGGAGTTACCCTAAAAGACATAACTTAAATTGCACTTGTTTGAAATAAGGATGTAGCATACCGATTAATAGCTTGCAAGTTGATCAGAGTGACGAGTTATGATTTCAGGGGCGCTCCAGTCCTCTCTCAAAGGTTGGGCTCACCAGTCTTGGAGGAAATTTCCGCGTGGATGGCTCTGGTCCCGTCGAGCTCGACGGACATTTCGCGTGGATGCCGCCGATCTTTTTGTCATTTTTGCATGTACGGGTGAACAGTTGAACGGGCGATCCAGCTCGATAGACGCCTCCCATTCAACACCGCTCCGAGGGCAAAGTTGAGCTGAACGGGGATATTGTGTGGACCTTCCCACTCATATGCTCCCATCCAGCTGAATGGGCATTTTCGCGAGGACAGAACCCATCTTCCTCAGCGGTTAAACGCCCGATTAATTTTCTCATTTTCGCGTGGATGGGGAAACGCGTTCACCTCTACAGCCATCAACGTGAAAACGTCCCCTTGGTCAAGGCGCTTTTGAACCCCTCTCGTGTCTCAGTGATGACAGTTGTTTCGGACAGTCCGTTCCGCAGAGGAACAACTGTATTGGTTAAAGGACTTGTCTTACCTATAATACTAACGGAACCTACTTCCTTTTTTTTTTTTTTAATATCTTTTTTTAATCCCTTGTAGCTTCTTTTTCATTTGTTCTTGCTTTGGGTTGAACCAAAACAAGTGGCTACGTCTCCACCTCCAACTCAGTGTCGTTACTACAAAATTTACGTAAAAGTTTACCCTACTTTAACGTCACTTACACTTTCGTCTTAAACCTATTATCTTTGTAATTTATCAACTCTGAATTTAACTTCTCTTTTCAAAATTTTAATTTTTATATTAAATATTCTCATCAAAACTCACTCTCTTATTCAAAAACCCTTCCTCCATAAAGTCTAAACCTACAACCTAAATCTACCCTTTTTTCATTTTTCTAACAATATTAAATTTTATCTACCATATTTTACAACCATTAAATATCTTTTCTTCTTTACTATTAATCTACTCATATTTTTAAAACCTGGCAAAAATCCAAAATATGTACAATTTTTTTCATTTCGAATCAAGCAGTCAAATTTTATAGGTTTGATCAGGAATAAACAACCAACAAAAACAAAAATTTTAAACTCACGCACTACCTGTTTCAAGATGCTCTACCGTCCGCAGAGAATCTCTCTTGCAGTGGCAAAAAGTTACTTCAATGGAAAACAACAAAAAACCTTAAAACTTATTCCTTCACTCACCTACAAAAAAACAACCAAAAACCAACAATCAAACTCCCGATTTAAAATCTCCTTCGTTTACAACAAAGGAACCTACCTTACCTACTTCCTTTAAGCAAGTGTTGGCGCACGCGGAAAGAGAGAGCACCTCTCTCGGAACTTCTTCCGGGATTGACCCCTGGTCCGCCATTGGAAGAGGGAGGGAAGGCATTTGAAGTTGAGTAGTGTAAAGACTATTACCATCCCCCCCCCCCTCCCGCCAGCTTTCAACTCAGCGTTGGGAGCCGTTGTTTCAGTTCCACATGTGGTTTTAAATCTTTGCTTTTCATCTAATCGATAGTCGATTTGAACAGGGTGAACACCGGAGATCGCTAGAGCTGCTCATTTTTTGATGAAAGAAGTCAGGCTATCCAGTTGAGCCCTACCTGCAGTCGAGTCCTGTGAACTGCCGCCGCATTCCTTTCGTTTTCTCGGCAAAACCCATATTGTGTGGATCAAGATTCAGTTATTTCACCAAATAGTAGAAAAGGAAGTCGAGAGTCGTACAAAAATCTGCGGTTGATATCGGTACAAGGAACAACAGATTAATCCATACAGTTCATGAAAAACTGCCTAAAATCTGAGGAGAGGACGGAACATACCACAGGCTGGAATTCAGACAAAACCTCCGCTCTTGTTATTTGAACAGTCGGTGGTGTAGTTGCATTCGCCAAGATGAGCCTTCATAAGAGGCTGGTCAAGGGCGTTCCGCTATTGGCAGTCCATCTTCGAATTCTTTGCCGGAAGTTACTTATTCGTTTCACGACCAGGCCCTTCCAACAGTGTTTTTCATTATTGCCAGTCGCCATACATTCACTTCTTCGTCTTCGCTTCTGACGTCCATCACCTTGATGGCTGATTCTTCATTTCGATATGTAGCAATTTCTGGGTCTGCGATGATCCGGATAAGAAAATAGGATGTTTGGACCATTAGGAATTATTTTTATGCTTCAGCTGTAACTTGTTTTGTCAGGAAACTGAGATAAGGACTATGTTTAAACCTAGTATGGTTGAAACTGGGAGGAAGATGTCGTCACCTTCCTATTTTGGCACGTATTAGAGGATGTTGGGTCTTATCAGCTGTTTGGGGCTGAAATACCTTGGGTAAGGTTAGAATCGGTTCCGCCCCGCTTGTGTTAAGAGTCACGTCGTGGGCAAGAAGTGCATCCGAGGGGTTACCAGATTCCACCTCTTATGTCTGGCTTCCAGCACCACCGCTAAAAACGCTGAGATATCGAGTGATCTAGGTTTTTCCTGATGACGCCTCCCGTAAAAGGGAAATGAAATGTCGTGTTCTGGTACTGGATGGGCTATGAATACCTTGTTACTTTTCTGGTTGGTCAATAATTTATTTAATTATCTAAAAGTTAGATTGTTATCTATTAAATTGCTCCGTACGATTCATTTTCCTTTTAGTAGTTCGACAGTTTTTTTTTCTGTTTTGAGTGTATTGGGCTATGAATAAACCATGGTTCCCTTAATACACTGTAAAAAGTTTCTCCGAATAAGGATGCAGTATTTGCTACTCGGATTAATCTTATCTCTATTGGGATGAAATTAATCCGAATTATGGATAATGTTGTCTCGATAAAGACAAGATTAATCCCAGTAGCAAATACTGCAAGATTTTTTTTGTACAGTGTAATAATGTAGTAGGGGCAGTAAATCAAAAGAGTCCGGTCGTAAAGGAGGAGATCGGTTATAAATACTGTCAATAGTGTCTGAACAATGCCTAGTACATTGGAGGGGTCACTAGACCTCCCTCCGACGCCTGGCAGACATGGTCATCGCTCTGAACACTTGATTTGGGTAGTTTAGGTGCTCTAAATTCTTTTTCTAATTTTCTAAACTCTGGGTGAGGTCCATCCTTAAAGGATCCGTCGTGTCAATAATGCCAACTTAACCAGCTTCCGTAACTAGATTCATTATTCTTAACCCCGGAGGACTAAATTTCATATGTTACATCCTAAGCCCGCTACCGGTATCTCACTAATCTTTGTTCTTGTCGCGATTCACAATTTTTCCATGCGTATTATACTCCCGATGAGTGTTCGCGTATCATGCTACTGATGCGTAAAGCTGGTTCTCTGAATTTTGCCGAGTTATCGTTAGAAATGAATGGACCCGGAAAAAGGCTTAAAACAGTCAAAGCCGTGGTTAACTTGTTAGAAGCACTGCCTGGTTTTACAGTATTCAAATTGTTGTCAAATTGCAAAATTTTGGCAGTTGTACATGGGCATACTGTAAAACATATGGTATTCAATTTAGTAGTCCCAAGTCGAGACTCACCATCTGCGTTCAGCTCGATGTTTTTTTGGTAATATTTATTTCCCTGTGTTCCTTTAGTGTCTGACTCTGAACCACTGGATAGCTTTCCACAAGATCAGCCAATTTCTTTTATTTAAGGTTCAAGGCTCAAGTTTTTTTTTTCTTTACGATAACGGTTACATAAACATTAATAATACGATACTCTGTATTTATAATTATTTCAGGGTTTAAACTGGAGAGAAGAAAAAAAGGTGTGGTGATCGTTCTAGTAAGCGTTGGGTCGATTTTATTTTTATTTTTATGGCACTTGGCCATACCGATCACATTCCGTCGGTCTGTCGGTCGGTCGGTTAGTCCAGTGTTTGCGGGTTAGCGTACTTCCAGATATGCTAGGACGATGAAACTTGGCAGGCATATCAGGGACCCGACCAAACTAACTTGGAAATAGTCACTTGCCCCATTCGACCATCGTGGGGGAGGGGGAGGTGGCGGAATCTGGAAAATAGGGACATGCCTAACTTTCGAACGGGTGATCGGATCTTAATGAAACTTGATATCTGGAAAGATCTCGTGTCTCAGATGTCTCATTTAAAGTCCGGACCGGATCCGACGAATCTGGGGGGGGATTCGGGGGGAGAATCAGAAATCGTTTGAAACTCTCAGAGTGGAGCGATCGGGATGAAACTTGGTACGAAGAACAAGGACACGCTCTAGATACATCACTGATAGGACTGGACCAGATTCGGACACTGTGGGGGGAGTTGGAGGGAATTCCGGCGATCCGTAGTCAATGTACTTCCAGGTGAGCTAGGATGATATAACTTGGCAGGCATGTCAGGGACCCGACTAGATTAACTTGGAAACAGTCACGTACCCGATCTGACTATCGTGGGGGGAGGGGGAAACTGCGGAATCGGGAAATTAGTAGCATGCATAACTTTCAAATGGGTTATCGGAACTTGATATCTTGAACTACCTCATGTCTCAGCATGTCCCCCATCAACCGGACATTTTTTGACACGCATGGAGTTTAGCGATCAGGATGAAACTTGGCGGGAAGTACAGGCACAAGTCCTAGGTGTATCAGTGACAGAATCGGACCGGATTCGGATACCGAAGGGGGGAGGAGCTGTAGTGAGTGTCCAGAATTCCGGTGACGTGAGTAAAGGTACTTCCAGATGTTCTAGGACGATAAAACTATGCTGGAGCATTAGAAACTTGACATCATTGGGTAAGACATCGTCACTCACCGATCCGACCATCCCTTAAAGAACTCATCTTAACGGCAAAGTACAAAAATACTTTAAGCAAAACTTATTTTTCACGATCTCCATGAGCACACGATCCTTTTTGCCTCAAGGGTTTTGCTTAGAAATTAATTTTTAACACCCTTAAAGTGCGCATCTCAAACGAAAAGTAAAAAAAAAAAAAATCGACCATCACTTCTATCCTCTGACCCAGCCTAACAAGTTTGGCGCATCTTAACGGGAAAGGGAAAAAAATACTTTTGACCATCACTTCCATCTGAACCAGTCTTGCAAGTGCCATATGAGCTTCCAGCTCTTTTTTTTTATCGAAACGAACCTGCGAAAACAAGAAAAAAAATTTCCACTATTTCGTGTTTCCAACTTGAGCGGCTTTGAGCCTGAAGAGGACCCTTGCCAAGAAGGGGCCGAAATATAGCTCTAATAAAATTCAGCTGACGTATCCGTTTTGCACTATCAAATAGTCTTGAATTTAATAATGAGAATTTGGTATAGCTGTTTTTTATATTTTGAAGGGATTTTGTAGAATCAATTTTAGAAACTAAGATGTGCGGTGAGGAAATAAAATTGGCCAATGGTAACAATACCCTTTGCTTTCCATTTTGACTACCAGGACTTGAGACGCGACTTGAAACAGATTCGACTTGGACTTCCGGCTATTGGTGCCGAATACACCTTGTGCATCCGCGTTTTGCGTGCGAATCTTTAAGCCGCTTTTACGTTGACGTATCGAACCTTTCACACTGACCTACGCAACCTCTAGGCGTCGCGCTTGCGTCGACACAACGCAGACAAATAAAACGCAACACAAGAATAGAACCAAGTTCTATTCTTGCGATGCGTCGACGCGTAGCATCAGATTCTTAAGTGGAAAATAAAAGTTTTTAAGAAAAAACGGGAGAAAAATCTACTAATAATGAGTGAGGCAACTTACTAATGGTGAAAGAAACGAGAATTCAGCAGAAGAAACCGAGAAAGAAAAAATAATCATCCAGCGTGAAAGCTTCTCGCGCAAGTGTGGAAGATACGCAACGCAAGATAAACGCATCGCAACGACGCGTCAATGTGAAAGCGGCTTTAGGCAGAATATTCTCATTTTGTTTCCAGTAGGATCTGCCTAAAGATACTGAACTAAGGTTTCTAGTTCACAGACCTATATGAGCCTGCCTAGCAACCGAGAATCTTGTAATCGCGCATCTTAAATTTATTCATATGCAGTAGCTCATGTTAAATATAGTTTAAGATAGAAATCTGAAGCCATGTCATATAACGCCCTATGGGATTGGTCATTCAAGATGTCCCATGGTTATTGCGTATTCGTTGAAAAGGAATTTAGCACCAGAGTCTAGACTGACACCGTAGGAGTGAGAAAGTACAGTTCAAAGTTCGCTAACCCCGTATATTGTACTTTGAATGGAGAATGTTCGAAACTTGCGAAAAAAGGATGACTTAAAGTTCGCTAACCCGATGGTGCAGGATAGACAAGAGATAATATAGTAGATGTGAGGCCGAATGAAACGAAAGTGTCGTTTTTTAGCAGTAAAGACGGTCATTTTATGGTTCATCTTGATGGATGTAGCCTAATGGTTGTAAAATGTTTTTTTGTTTTGTTTATAATTTGTCGCACAAAAATCCCGAGGCCATGGCAAAGGTGGTAACCAAAAAATGAAAGCACTTAAATGATCGATCTGCCTTGCATAAATCCGTGAGTCCTTGCTAATCCCAGGTCACGTCGACAGACTAAGGATGCGGTGGGACAAATCCTGGAAAATATTTGGTAAATGACGAGAAAATGCCAACTCCTACACTTTATATGGGTCTCTATATGGGTATGGGTCTATACGCTACTCGATGGTTTACAGATTCTCTCTCGTATGGTTCATGTGGCCAAGCTAACGACCTGCCTCCAGTGATCGATCTATATTGTTATGAAGTGTTTTAAATGAAAGATCTTGAACCTGAAAAGGTCGAAGGACTTCCCGAAATTATCTTTTGTTGCCGAAGAAGTCCTTCCAACTTGGCAAACCTATGCCAGAATCCCTGAACGGTTTGAGTGTATCCTAGATCTAATTGTGCACTTCTTTATCAGGAATTCTCAAAAAGAGGCCAAAGTCATGGACCCCCTGAGTCCCAAGAAGGTCAAGAAACCCCGAAGGTCGCCTATGAAGTTCCAGCAAGTCTTCAGGCGTTCAAGCAGCAAGGGCGAAGGGCTGAATGAAAAACGTGGGATCTTCGGACAACCCCTGACTAGTATATGCGAGGGGGAGCGTCTTCCAACGCCCGTCATGGTACGTGATAGATTCAGAACTTTCACTGCAGAATGTTCTTGTAGGTCTTCGCGTCCTTCGACGGGTCAAGGGAAAGCCGTGGAATCTTCCAAACTGCCTCAGTTATGAATATTGCTCAAACTAAATGTTACTGGAAAAGTAGTTCGGGAGATAAGCACATTTTCTTAAAGGACCTGTCTTACCTATGATACAATTTCAACCTACTTCCTTAACCGCTCCATCCATTCTTAAATCCGGAAACCAAAATTTCGTACTGGACATTCCCCCACCTAACAGTACCTTACTGATTTTCTCACTTGCCAAGTTTTTCTATCTTCGCTGCATATCATTCTCTCAACGGTTGTTTGTCGAGAAGTTTTTTCACCAGAAAAATGGATATTTAAGTTGGTCCCTGTCGTTGGTAGAAGTCAACGGGCCTGGAAAAGGGCTTAAAACAGACAAACCCGTGGGCAATTTGATGAAAAGAAATCCTAGTTTGAAAATGTTCAAATACCTTAAAATACTCGAATTTACAGAATAAATAGTGCGAGGTGTTCTTTAAAGCAAAACTCTTACTAGAAATGATCTTTTCTCTGTAAAATGATCAGAAAACACTTTTTCCAAAATACCATTATTTTCCACCTGAAACTAGCGATTCTGTTATTAGCGCTTGTCGATTATATCCAGACTTTCTGCTCTCCGACGGAGGACTGAGCGCAAAAGATTTGAAAACTGAACGTGCGGAAAACTAAGTGGGAAAACTAAGCAAAAAAAAAGAAGTAATAAACAGAAGATTATCACATCCTTATGTGTGGAAGAGTTCTCATCGGACAATGAAGATTCCGGCAAACTTTTCGTTGGGTGGCGGGAAAACTTGGCAAGGCGAAAAAGCGCTAAAAATCCGTAGTTACGAAACGAAACAATGGAGAAAGGTGTGGATTTCAGAAACTTATAATTCCATATGGGAGCTAAGTATATTATAAAAGGTTATCTTTATTTATAAAAAAAAACTATTATTTTACCGCTTTCCGCTGCTGAGAGCAGAGCTCAAGCGCACACGAAAAAAAATTAAACCAAATTAACTTATTCAAGTCATACCCAATAATATTCATTCGCTAAATAATCATACAGCTAACCGAAAGCAAGACCAAGGCCCAGTCACAATTGAACAAAAATGAATATATAAATAATTTTAACAAAGTTTGAATCCTTTCTTTATGGTTTTTTAATAGTCTTATGAATGAATGAATACTCATACTTCAGCAACAATGCCATGAGAAAAAACAACAAGAACTAAAATTATTGGTTCAATTTGCAGCAGGAGGGACAGCCGCACAGACAAGCGGTGGGAAACTGGCAAATTTCATAAGCTCAGAATCTGAAAGACGGCCGGCTAATTTCCTCAAACGTGAGATTTTTCCCTGAAACGAGCGCAGATGAAGCACTTAAAACAAGAGTCGACATAAATAAGTGTCTGAACACACGGTTGTAACTTACTTTCAAAGTGCTCAGACTCTATTGGTGGTAAGATGTGTAGAGACTACACTGTAATAAATAATCTTGCAGTATTTGCTACTGGGATCAATCTTGTCTTTAAAAAGATAATCTTATCTCTGATTCGGATTAATCTTATCTTAGTAGAGATAAGACTAATCCCAGTAGCAAATACTGCAGTTAACTTAAATCCTAACTCGGAGGAACTTTTTACAGTGTAGTGCAGAGCAAGAAATGAATGGTATCAACAAGTTCGAAATAACTGTAGGCTACGCGTATATCTGCCTTAAGAATCTTTGGGCGTGTTCCATCCTTCTAACAATAGTTACTATTAGTTACCATCTTCGTTCGAACCTTGTAGAAAGTTACTACGCGTGACCGTTTCTCGAAATAGTAACTATTTGCTTAACATGCTCGGGAGCGTAGTAAGCGTGGTACCTACTCATCTGTGTAATGTGATTCATCAGATTTGCCCATGGCATGATATTCTGCTGGAAAATAGAAAAATCGTTCCAGCCTTGATGGCAAAAAGCCAGAATTCGTGACGTCATGCGTAGTAACTACAGTAAGTAAGGTGGAACACGCATTTTGTGGCAGTGAGAAGACGTCGAAAGACGAAACAGACGTTTACTCTTGTCTCTGCACAGTTACCGTATTTCTTCGGTACACCACCTACTGCTTACAAGCGAAAGAAATTGTTCGCGCTTACGATTAATTTGCAAGCTGGTACTTTCTGCTTGACGGACGATAAGTCTTTTTAGCCTCATTTTTTTCGGATAAACCGTTTGTCCTAGCATAAATAATTGACATAATGCATATAAGTTAGATTTCCTTTTTGTGTTTTTGTGTCCTTATTGTGAAATCGCTTTCTTCTCCAGAATTTATTTGATTGAAGGCCACTGTTTCCTCCTTGTATTTCAGACGGATTGCCCTTGACCGATCGTTAGAAGGGCTAGACTCGACCGACCCCTGTAAGCGATAGGGTAGTTGACGTGGATGGATAATTAAGTCGCTGTATATTTGTTTCTTTCGTCGATAGCCTAGTAGTGTTTTCTTCCCCTACTTTTTATTTTAATCCATCTATGCTCTTGTTTTTTAACAGATTAGAAAATATTATTGTTGGCGGAGCTTGGAGCCAACCTAGAGCTGGAGGAGATTGTCCTCGTCTGTCTATTTTGTATTCCGTTTCGCCAAAAGATGGCACTTCGTGTTTGCAAGTAATATTGCCGTGATCTCAGTCTTATATACAATTAACCGGTCCTGTCTTCTAGGCCAGTCACTTCAGCGATTCGCGGGGGGGGGGGGGAGGGCAGTGTTTGGCTGAATTGTAAAGTAAAAAAAGAACACCCACCCAGATATTTTTAGAAGCAATTAAGGAATTATTTAACGTTAACCAACATCCAAAAAACGATAGTTCTCGTGTGATCAGGAATGACATGAAAAAGAATAATTACTATAAATCCGCAATTTATTCCAACAATGTTTTCAACGGATACGTCAGCTACGATTCTTCATCAGCGATATTTCGGCCCTTCTTGGCAAGGGTCCTCGTCAGGCTGTCGAGGACCCTTGCCAAGAAGGGCCGAAATATCGCTGATGAAGAATCGTAGCTGACGTATCCGTTGAAAACATTGTTGGAATAAATGTTTCAAAGTCAGCTTGGGCTCAAAGAATATTTATTAAATCCGCAAGATATTATAAAAACTGTGTTATAGAAAGCCCCGCCCACGTGGGTTATTTTTTAGCTATTTATTTTATATTGATTCGTAAAATTCATTTTCATTCGTTCACGGTTACAATCTTTCAGGAGATTCTCCAGCAGCTTGCTGAAAGCGGTCCTGGAGCTGTCGGAATTTTCAGGAAATCAGCAAACGCTCGCCAAATCAAAGAAATCCGTGAGCACATCGACAATGGTACGGAAGTGGACTTCAAGCAAGTTAATGTCATTGTCTTGGCCGTTCTTCTGAAGGATTTCCTCCGGTCCCTTCCAGACTGTCTACTTGTAGGAAGCAAGTATGCAGCCTGGGTCAGCGCTAGTCTTAGCATCATCAAAATCAGAAGGTAAGATTTTGATGGAAACCTGGTACGGAGCAAATTTATGCACACCGATATTACATAAATGATGATGTAATCCGTACAGGATATCCCTCTTTCTCCGCCTGTTTTTAATTCCATACAGGTGTTTTGCCTAATTTGAAAGCACATGGCGCTGATGATGATGCTGAAAATGTTGCTGTTGAGGTATAAAAAAAGATAAAAACCAGCCAATTAGGTTCAAGACTTTTAGGGGATAAGAGTATTTTGAACAAGAAATTAGAATTTTCAGTAAGAAGATCTGTCATGACGGAAATATGTCTCAGCTAAGTATTGAAGTTGTTATTATATTTTTACTAATCTGGGAATACTATCAGGATAGGTCAGAAGGAAAAATACTGGGAAAAAAAGAAGAAAACTAGATCTTTCTTCCAAGAGATTTCTGTCATTTTTTGGACAACTGTGAGTTATCACAGGGACATTCAAATTCGAGATAGTTACTAGATTGAAAACATGATGGAAATACCAAGTGATCCTGTAGTATCTTGAAATACATAAAAATAGCTTTGGATACGTCAATTCAAAAAAAGACACTTCAAGCACTATCAATCATCTCGACACTTCAACGTTACTTATCTGATAACATTAAATCGCGTTTCCCTTGTTTTCCTTTACTGGTTATCTCTCCGTCAAAAAGCAGGTGTAGCGGAGTCAAAAGAAATCAGAGCAAAATAACACTAGGGAGTAAAACTCAACTAGCAGCAATGCTAGCACTTCTAGCGATAGAGAACGTCCCCACTGAAACTCATTCAGTCGTTCACCAACGCTTGCTCTCGATAACTTCATACCCTGCACATTGCAAAAAAATGATACAGCCCTCATTGTTTCCTTGGTGCAGACCGCACCATTGCTTTACTAGAAATTTCGAAACCCGCAAGTTTGTCACGCTTTAAATGCCGCAAGCGTAGTTGGTGGCGCTACAGGTACAGCCCGTTTGCATGCCCGGAAAGCATAGGTCTTGGCGCTACTCCCTAGTGTTATTTTGCTCCGGAATAAATAAATAATAAAGAAAATAAAAATAAGTTGTAACCTTTCGTGAAGGAATTCACTGAGAAAAGTAGCAACTATCGAGTGAATTCCAAGTGATTTATTTTCTTTTATGTAATAATTGTATATATTCAAGTATTTTAACACATTAAATGTAGTCGTCGACGTATTTAGTGCCATGTCGTCGCTACGAGTTGGATCAATAAAATATCTATCTATCTATCTGTAATTGAACCAGGTTGGCCCAAAGCACTCAGGCCAGGGGGGTTGAGACCACTTACTTCAACGACTCTGGATCCCAATATACGACTCGAACATACCGCGACGAAACTTCTCCGCCAATAAGTGATAGAAATGGTGTAAAATTATCTGCAATGCATCAGCTGAAATTATTCCTGTAATGAGAATTAGTATATATGTTTTACACCCGACCTTGGCTTTTCAATTCAGCTTTTCATTCCCTAGGATTTTCAGCTGTTGGTCGAATAGGTGGCTTTTTGAGCCCAGTGTAACAAAGCTCTTAAATGGAAGAGCAAAGTTGACGGTCTCTTTATTCCAGCCTCTGTGAACAACTACCTCCAGCGAATCGCTCCATGCTCCGGCACTTACTGTGCATCCTGTACCGAGTTGCGCGGAAGGCTTCCCACAACCTGATGAGTGCCAGTAATTTAGCCATTTGCATCGGCCCCAGTCTTCTATGGCCATCGTCGGATGCGAGTGTGAATCTTAGCACGGAGAGTTCAAAACAGGTGAGTGTAGGCTACCGCATATCCGTGATTTTTGGATAGTCTATGGCAGACGTTGGGATTCTTAAACCCACTAAAAAGCAAATGGTTGTTTTCCGAGTTTCAAGCAAATCATTAATCATTGCCAAATATATTATTATATGTTTTAACATTGTATATTATATAGTATAAATATATGTAATTATATAGATAGATAGTGTGTATTCAGAAAAAAACCCGAAGGCCATATACACAAACACATTACATATATGTACGTACACAAACTTAAACAAATATTGTAACCAACGTTTTGCATATCCTATTCAAAAAGCAAGGGTTTGTTTCAGACTAATAGACCTTGTTGCCTCAGTGGGTTGCCACTAGTGATGCCACAAAAACAATTTCTTTGAAATTTTTTCAAAAAGAGCATTAAAAAAGATGTGTTTATTATATTCCGAGACGACATTTGCTTGAACCGATTCCAGTAAGGTCCTAGTTCCGGACTCTGGATTCAGTGCCGCGCAGAAACGCAATGAGGAAAACCCCCCAGCCAGCATGCAGTACCGCAGCCTGGCAAGCCGCGTTTGGCATTTGTTCAGTGGCTACCGCGTAAACCATTTTATTTCTGAAATGAAGATATCTTTGTCTTGTTATTTTTTTATTTTGCTTCTAAGCATTCCTTCAGCCCAAGCGAATCATATATGTCTGCACTAAGTCATTCTAGCAGTGTACCTTCTTGGCAAAGGTCCTCCTCAGTCCTCATGCTCAAGCCAGTAATACTTGCGATTCAGTAAGTGAAGATTTAGTAACTATAAATATCTTACTTTGGTGAGTTACTTCGTAGGAATTGCTGAGAGTTAAAGCTGGTGTTGGGATTTGTTTGACCAAGAAGGATTGAAAGTCGTGATTGTCAATTGGGGGACAAAAGATGTTGAAGGATATGGGAATTAGCTGCCATCAATCATGAAATTCCCGAAGGGGCTTTATCAATCAATCAATTCAGTATAATCTAAAAAACAGATAACGGACAAGCCGATGGGTTGTTTTTACGTCAAAACATAACATCATAACAGAACAATCTACAAATATATACAATTTTGAGACATTTGTACCGACGTCTTATGATAAATATGGTCAATAACATGCTAGACTACGATCAATAAAATACAAATAACCTAAAACTTAACATTCAAAAACGCTCTGAGTTATATAAACGAACAAACGAGGGGACAAAACTCTGAGCATACCTTGTTCGCAAAGCTACCACCGGTTCTAAACGAGGCACAGGGTCGGCATCTTGACGAGGAAGACGAATTCGGGAGGGGAGAAAATCAGGGGGGAGTATATCACGGTGAAATGGGTTCTGGACTATAGATGTACCGAACTTCATACAAAGTTGAAGTCGGCGGCATGAAAGGGTATCTAACTTAAATTGCTTTAGGAGCTGAATGTATAGGACTTTTAAGGGTTTAGATGTAACAAGCAACGCTCCATACTGTATCCTCTCAAGCAAATCCGACTGTTCCTGGGTGAGACCAAAATGCCAAACCGGACATCCATATTCTAGGTTAGAACGGATAAAAGAAATGTAAACGCGTCTTACCTAAATTTAAACGTCTTACCTATAATTCTGACGCAACCTACTTCCATAATCACTCCATATATTTACATTCATACATTCCTGTCTGGCATGTACTATAAAAGTCTACTCCACTTCACACACTCTGGTTGCAAAAACCATCGTTTTGGCCCCAGGCATGACTTCTACGAAGCTTTTGCAAAATGCAGTATCATATTGATCGATCCGGCCTGAGGTCCTAACATTCCGTAAAAACCACATTCGCCATCTCCTAGCACCGACTAGAAACAGTTAAAGGACATATCTTGCCTATAGTACTAGTGCAACCTACTTCCATAATCACTTCATATCTCTAAATCCGGAGACCCCATTTTCATACGGTAAATTCTAACCCCTGTAACAAAACCACGCTGAGTTTCTCACTTGCCGCGTTTTGCTACCTTCGATGTGTATCACGATGTCGACATTTGTCTGCGAGAAGCTTTTCCACCAGAAAAAACGGTTATGTAAACTGTTTCCCTGTATTTGCTTTAAGTCAACGGGTCTCGGAAAGGGCTTAAAACAACCAAAACCGTAGATTATTTGTTGAAAGCACAGCCTAGTTTTAAGTATTCAAATATTTTAAAATACTGTAAGTTGAAGAGCGAGTAGTGCGATTGGTCCTTGTAAGTTTTTCTTCTGCAGTTAAGTAGCCGCAGCCATCTTTTGGTTGTATTACGCCCCGTGTCGATGGCGTCTTTCTGAACTAACATAAATATCATAGGTGCCTCTGCTAGTCACGAAGCTTATCGAGCATTGTGGCGATCTCTTCGGGCCTGAAACGCTGTGGCTGTTCGACTGCCCGCTTGACTACGTGGACTACAAGGAGATGGCGCGCAGGGAACATGGGGATATCTTCTCCTCTAGCGGCCGCTGTTCGGTGGAAAGCGGAACCGGGGAATCGCCGAGTTTCTTCCAAGAGAGGAAAATCTGTAAGTTAGTTTTCTTTATAATTAATTAAGTTGCGTTTTCAGCAATTAACTCGAATCCTAACAAGCTGCGCTGTCAGCCGTTTTCAGTTCCCATGTTTTGCGTAAGAGAACCCGGCACAGGCTTTGATACTCTACCGAGTCCGTTTGTGTTTGGATTCGGTTTTGAACTCGAAAGAAACACGGGAGCTAAAAGCGCTTGAAGCCACAGAACACGGAACCCGTGTCAGGATGCGCACTATATGCGCTCCGTAAAAACGACTTTTGACGAACACGGGTTGAGAATCGCAAGCCTGAAAATGCAACTTTAATTGTGTTTTTGCAGATACCATGGTATCACGGTAACTTGATCTGCAATTAGTCGTTTTCCATGTTACCTTGGTAGCTGAATATTAGATACCACGTACCATGCCAGATACCGAGGTAACTGCAAAAACACCTTTTGACCGTGGTATCAAGACACCACGGTAACTGCGTAAACGACTTTAGACCGTGATATTATATACCATAGTATCTGCAAAAACGCAACTATTGTTTTGTTCCTCCTCCCGGTTAGGGTCGTACCAAGAAGAAAGGAAGACAAAATATTCATTTGGAATCGTAGGGTGTACTAGACAATTTTTTCAGTTGGGTTTGAATAATAGTTGCGTTTTTGCAGATACCATGGTATCTGTTACCACGGTAACTGGATCTGCAATTAGTCGTTTTTGCAGTTATCGTGGTATCTGATATACGGTTGCTCTTCAAAAACGACTATTGCGGAAACTGCGCTTTTCGAAGTCATCCCAAAAGAAAAACAGATACCCAGTTACATCACTAAGTGCTAAACTTCTTTCTCACCAATCTGACAAAATTTGATGAAAGTGAGATGACTTTTCAGATACCACGACCAGTTACCATGGTCGGACCCTAGTATCTGAATATCTGATACCACGATAACTGGCCAGGTACCACGATAACTGCAAAACCGTCTTTAGACCGTGGTATCAGATACCACAATAACTGCAAAAACGACTTTAGACCATGGTATCTGCAAAAACGCAACCAATGTAATGAAACAGAAAAGGCTCTCGCTATAAGTTTTCCCGCACCAAGGATTACTCACCCCTCACCAATCTGACAAAATTTGATGAAAGTGAGATGACTTTTCAGATACCACGACCAGTTACCATGGTCGGACCCTAGTATCTGAATATCTGATACCACGATAACTGGCCAGGTACCACGATAACTGCAAAACCGTCTTTAGACTGTGGTATCAGATACCACGATAACTGCAAAAACGACTTTAGACCGTGGGATCAGATACCAAGATAACTGCAAAAACGACTTTAGACCGTGGTATCAGATACCATGGTATCTGCAAAAACGCAACTAATGTAATGAAACAGAAAAGGCTCTCGCTATAAGTTTTCCCGCACCAAGGATTAAATGGTTACCCTGAGTCATCTCCCTGTCTTTGGTTTTGAAAGCATTTAGTTTTTCAAGAGTTTGAAAAAGGCTAAGCAAAAATTAAAAAAAAATCGAGACACTTTCATAAAAAAAAACGTCACATAAAGTCGCATAAAGAATGTTCGAATAATTATGTCAAAAGGCAACAGCGTTAATAGATAACAGCGTTAATATTCCGGTATATTCTTCTCTAACTGGATCTGACAGAATATACCGGAGTTATAAGCAAAAGGAGACATTTTTGTTACGGAAATAATGTCTCAAACACAAAAATATGTTGCATTCCTGCTGGCAGTGTATGCTCTCAGTGAAATTCAAAAAAACATTATTTGTTAATAGTTTGGGTGCACAGAATTTGTCATAGTGAAAAACTGTCTATGTCGGACGATCAGAAAATGATATGTTACCAGTTTTAGGAGATGGGTTTGTGGAAAAAGGCCAGTTCGTGCGATACATTTGTTAGAGCCCATTTTTCGTGATCTTTGGTCTCTGTACACATATCAGTTACCTACAGTTGTTTCCTTCTGTAATTTGACATATGGCGCTACTGTTTTTTGCACGAAATGGTGAAACATGCTTAAACAGCTTTTTGCACGAAATGCTGAATTTTTTTGTATTGCTTAAAAACAAGTGAAATGGATGAGTGGTTTCATATTGACGGAAAGTACCATTGACCTTCGCTCAGTTTACCAATAATCCCTGATAATAGTAGGGGAGAGCGGGGTACCATGAACCACGGGGTACCATAAACCAGGGATGTATCACCCACTTCCTGTTGCTGTGATTGCTCCTCCTTTTCCTCGAATATCGGCCAATGGTACCTCTAGGTTCTGATGTATTTCTGTTCACTATGGACCAAGGCTCCACTTCTTACGGCAATAAGAGTGTTTTTGGGGTGATAAAGTAAAAATTTTGTTTCAGACTATTTGTTTACTTTTAAGGTAAAGAACCTGTCAGATCAGGATAATGGTTGGGTTTGTAATGGAATAATATCATGGCTTTAAGACTGTGGATTTCGATTTACGTTCCGTTTAATACTTTTTTAGTTAGCCATTTTTTAGCAATTCTTATGCCATAGGGGATCGATGGACCACTTGCCATGGGGTAGAATGAACCAGTGGTTCACCGTACCCCGTTATGGATCGTGAAGCGCCAATCCTTTTGTTTCCTTACTGATTTGATTACTTACTGCTTTACTTACTACTATTAATTATCTGAATCTGTTTGAACGGTTGGACAATATTATATCGTATAAATATCTGCTGATCCTGTGATGGTAAATCCCGCAAGGAAAATTATTAAAGGCTTGACTCCTGCAAATGTGATGAAGACGAACGAGAAACAGCTCGTTCGTCTAGCCCTCTTTTGATACATTTAGAAGCACAAGGAAAAAAAGGTCAGTCCGAGCCTGAAAGTTCTTCGATAGATGGCAAGCCGCTTGGATAGACCAACTCAGCAGAACGTATGACTCTGGTAGCAGTTATAAACGCGTATAAACTTCAAGTCGGCCTTGCTCACCTGGGTCGATCTGCCAAGCAAATTTGGGGACGTTGAGGGTTAAGGCCTAGACATGAGCTGGCGAGATGTGGAGATAGAAGAAGGGAACCATGGGCTTGTTGCTCCTCAGAAGAGTCACGCATGGCACACTATATGTTGCTGAGGGGATGTCCAATGTACATTGACAGTTTGGACCTTGAATTGGAGTTCTGGGAGCATTTGGATAACGAGGAAGTTGTTTCTACCCATGAGACGCGATTCGTTTTAAAAATCTAATTCGTGTTTCGCCTCCCAAAGCCAGGTCCCGTTGGCGGGACATCCCGCCAAGCGGGGAGGTTTGTTTTTAGAGTTAACCATAGGAGGTTTCCACTTGGATAAGACCTAGTTGGT
This sequence comes from Branchinecta lynchi, assembly GCA_023053575.1. Lineage (NCBI taxonomy): Eukaryota > Metazoa > Arthropoda > Branchiopoda > Anostraca > Branchinectidae > Branchinecta > Branchinecta lynchi. The sequence goes on along the minus strand of JAKZAP010000006.1, from coordinate 23,854,292 downwards.
ATTTTATAAGCTTTCTACTTTTTAGTAGTTTTTATCTTCATATTATACTAAAAAACTACACAGTAAAAGAAGATCAATCACACTGGTTCATCGTGCCCCGAGGGTGGTTCATGGTACCCCAGGGGTGGGGTAGGATGAACCAGCTGACCAAGTTTTTTACATGTCAACGAAAAATACTCGGAGATGGGCCAATCCGATGCGGTACATTTGATGTGTTATTGCGAGGAGTTGAAAGGATTAAGAAAGGAAGTGTTTGGCCGGGAGGTTTGGGATGAAAGGGAATTGACTTCGATTATGGGAAGTAAGTGTTTTGGTGATCTCCGAAGGCTGGGTAGATTCCTGAAGATAGCTATGACCCACCGCGAACTATTTTTATAGAAGTTGATTTTTGGTTTGTTTCGGAGTGTACGATATTTTGTTTGTTGTTATTTTTTTTATGTTTTCCGCCATGGCCCTTGGGCTTTTTTGGAATTAAATTCATTCATTCATAAGCTACATTCTGAAGTGAAAAAGATGCTGGAAGCTCCTTCGGTTCGCCTGGAAAAAAAAATCAAAACACAAATATGGTTCATACTCTCCCCTAGCCTATGCCAAACTCCTGTTACCGTGTACTATGACAAATTCTGTGCACCCAACCTATAAACAAATGATTTTTTTTTTTTAATTTCACTCAGCGCATACACTGCCAGCAGGTATGCAACATATTTGTGTGTGTTGAGACATTTTTTCAACAAAAACGTCTCCTTTTGCTTATAACTCCGGTATATTCTGTCAGATTCAGTTCAAACTTAGGGTACAATTAGAGAAGCGAGTACATGATTATTCGAACATTCTTTATGCGACTTTATGTGACTTTTTTTTATGAAAGTAACTCGATTTTATTTTTAGCTTTTTTCAAGCTCTTGAAAATGAATGCTTTCAAACCCATAGACAGGGAGATTCTCGGTCGTTTTGTTAGGATAGTGAACTCCGGTCAAGATCTTGATCTCCTGGCTACAACACTTTTTGTTTATTAACGTTTTTCCGAGGCATTTTTCTTTCAAAAACAACGCTTTTTGTTACACTAGCGTTTTTCCGAGACGTTTTTTCTTCAAAAACAACACTTTTAATAACTGGAACATATAAATAAATAAATAAAAAAAAAACAAAAAAAATCTGGGATTTGTGAAATACTGCTTTCATCAAATTTAAAGTCCAAAGGACTTTAAAAACCTCAACCCCTCACTTTTGTGTAGTCCCACGAATATGTTCGGGAGTATGATATAATTCTTTAGTTATTTAAACTAGGATACGACCAACTAGGGACGACAAATGAATAGACAGAAACGAAAAAATTAATAGGCAGAAACGAAGTCTGCGGCAGGAATAGAAGACAAAATGCGCCCGTGTGGCTCGAAGGCCGGAAGCTGTCGCGTTCCTAACTTGACTCAAAACTAATATATTATATTTTATGGTGGAAAACGGATACGTCAGCTGAATTTTAAAGCCCAGAAATGCCGTCAAGTTTTTTTTTTTTAAATTCAGCTGACGTATCCGTTTTCCACCATCAAATATGATTCGCAGTCAACTTGGGCTGAAGGAATATTTAAGTGATATATTTTGTGGTATGTCTCACATGCTTGAACTTGAGGGCATTTGAGTCCAGCAATCTACACACATGTGTTACTCGCTTTTCTGGGGTGTGACCAGGTTTTCAAATAGTACGGTCGCAGCCATAAATTGGTATGGGCGTGACGCTTTACGATACCCATTTTAATATTCACTCGCTTTATATGTTCAGTCTGCATATAATTAGTCCGCTTATATGAGAAAAGTGATTTGGTCTTGACATGGCAGGACTTCCTGAATTGCCCGGATCTCCTATTATTTTTAGCGTGTCGACATGGCATAAGGAATTTAAGTGAATTCGTTTCAAGAACCCAATCACATATTGGAGATAAAATGAGCCATGGATTGCCTGTTCAGTGATTAGCCCCCCCCCCCCCCCCCATTCTAACCACTTTCTGATAGAGTGGGTGTTCCCAGCTTTTGTACCGTCAGCCTTAATCCTGACATTCCTGCTCACACATACAACGAAAATTATTCGAAAAGTGATGCCGTACTAACTGGTGCGAGGCGGATAATTGTAAAGCCAGATTCGCCCAATGATAATCCGCGTTCTGTCAGCACTTAAATTGAAGTTGATCTGAAAAGGCTGCGCATTTTAGTATCTTATATAAGAATTAATAACGAATTAAATTCACAATTTTCCGATTGAGCGCTCCTAGCGGCAGTACGATAGGAAGCGCTACTCGGAATTGATGCCTGAAACTCTTCACCAAAGCTAGTTTCTGATTTTTTTAAGGTTATAGTTATTTGTTATTGATTATTATTATTAGCCTGCCGTACTGTTATGTTCTTGAGCTTTTTCTCGCCTATCGTCTGAGATGAACTTCACCATTTCTTTGGTGATGAGGTTTTGGTGAACTCACTGGTGCGCTAGCGGTAACTTGCTAAAGCGCTGAGTTGGAAAAGGGCGAATCACTTACCGTGTAGAGCGACTTTCGTTTTTTACATAGGGTTCTAGTAGTGACATTGAGAGCGTGTTCTACCCTACTTAGTGTAGTTACTACGCATGACATCACAGATTCTGACTTCTTGGCTGGAACGCATTGTATATGTTTTGGCAAAAATCTTTCACACGAATTTTGGAGCAATGTAGGTTTTTATATGTCAGCGTTATTCGTTGAATATTTAATGGCCTCCCAGGCTACTTAGTTTGTTGCACCAATAATAGCTACATACCTTGACCTGAATGAATTCTTGGTAATTATTCGCTGTAATCGATCATAATGTTTGGTTTCCTTTTTTGTTTGTTTGGGTTATTTACAGGAAGTGTGTCGTTCATGTTGAAAATTACGTTTTTCTTGAGAGATTGTATGGACCTATTTTTTTTACAAAATGAATAGCAAGTTCGACGACACGCCCGTTTTCGTTGTTTACTTTCATTTTGAATTTAGCGCATAACCGTTTTTTCTTAGTTGCACAAACGTTTTTAAGGCATAATAGCGAGCTATTAGTAACCGCAGATACGACATTTTTACGGTTTGATTCAGAACCCCGTAACTTTCTACACGTTCGTAGTTCTTGTTCCGTGTGTCAGAGTTTAGTTTTGTTAGTTGAATATCAGCGCCTCCAAGAATTTCCTGGTACACTGTAAAAAGTTTCTCCGAATAAGGATGCAGTATTTACTACTGGGGTTAATCTTATCTCTACCGGGATAAGATTAATCCGAATTCGGGGTAATGTTATCTCAATAAAGACAAGATTAATCCCAGTAGCAAATACTGCAAGATTTTTTTTACAGTGTACGCTGAAAAAAATTATGATGAAAAGTGTTTTAGACGTGTATAGGCCAACTGCCTATTTCTGTGCATTATATTATTATTATTACAGAGGCTCAGGGAAGGGCTGGCCGTCGTTCCAGTAATGTATAGTCTGAAGATAGGTTTTGAATTTCCGAGTTTTCAAACCAGACATGAAAATTAAGCTGCATCTGGAATGTGGATGCCGTCCTGCCTAACAGCAAATAGCTCTACGAATCTTCGCATCGAGATGTAGTTCAAAGAACTCATGGTACCTATTATTATTATTATTATTATTATTTATTTATCACCCACAACTACAAAAAAACAAGTAGTACAAGTGGAGTAAACGATAAAAAGAAAAAGAACTTCAACTAAACACTATCCTCTTCAACAATACTAACTATAATACTAACGCAACCTGTTTCCGTAATTGCTCCACCCACTCTCAATCCCGGAGAACCGAATTTCATGCAGCACAATTTAACCCCCCTAAAGACACCACATTGATTTTTATACCTATGATTCACTATTTTTAATGTCTATCATGCTTCCGACAGTAGGCTAGTGTGCAAGAAAACTCGTTTCTCAGAAAATCGGTTATTTAAATTTTTCCTAATCGTATTATCTTTCAGGCGAGCCCCTTCGTCACGACGACTCATCAGTGGATTCCCTTGAGCGGGACTTGATATCCGTCGAGTCAGACGAACATCCGGGAGACTTGCGTCGGAACAAGCACTCCGTGACGAATTTGAGCCGTGATTCCGGACTAACGTTGAGCGACACGCAGCTGAATGTCGATGAAGAGGAAGGAAACGAATCGAGTGCTTCAAGTGGTCGGAAGTCCAACTACAGCAGCTCTGGATGTGGCTCCGACCCGAGATGGGAACAGACCCCCTACGAGAACATTCGCCGAGTTCACGTGCCGTACGAGCCCGTGTACAAACACAAGCTCTCGCGCAGCGAGAATGTTATCTACGGAACGAAATTGAGTGAGAAATACTCGAGTGCTTATGCTTCGCCTATGGTAGATGAAATCTATGCAGTGCCGAAGCCAAGCGCGCAGCTTATGCAGCTTGCCGCCGAGCAAGCGGAGACGCAGCGGCGGCAGGACTTGTTCAGACGGAAGTCGGCGATTCGCCGTGAGATTCGCAACCGTGTTGGTGGAAATATTTATGATAGTGGTGGTGCGCTGAGACGCAGCACTTCAGACGAAAGCCTAGCCAGTCTAACGTGCATTAATCCCACCGAATTGCCAACGCAAAAGAACCGGCGCCAGACCAAAACCACACTGCCAGCTGTACAGCAGGCCTGGGGCTCACCAAAAATCTCAAGGACTTACATATCAAATGAGCCAGTTTATGGGAAGACGAAGTATAGTATCAGCAAGTCCACCCCCCACATTGAGGATATTGCCGATTCGAGCACGCTCTCTGACGATGACCTGACGCCCCACGTTTCAAGGTCAAATTCTCGTGGGAAAGAGTGGGAGAGCCGATCTGTGCCTCCGACCTATGAAGAAACAATCACACGCCAGTGTGCCGCGAAAAAGCTCTCTGTATACCAAGAAGTGCCCAGGACGGTTGTGAACGCGGAGCCGTTGTCGCTAGTACGTTCTTATGAATCACGCAAAGCAGTGTACGATAGTGTCAGAAAGCTACATGAATCACAGGCTCGTCGCGTAGATTTGGTGCGACAGTACAATGAAATCAAAGAACAAAAGCTGACAAATGCCGAATCTCAGAGCCGACAGAGATCTATCTATGGCTCTGTCAGAGACATCCCGCCCTCCCTGCCTCCTAAAACGACACCCCCGCCCCTTCCTCCCAAACAGAGAACGAGGGACGAAACAAAACTCCAGAAGAAAGAGTCGCTGAAGAGACAAAGACCGGCGACTGTTCACATCGATACAAACTTTCTGAGCAATCTCAAGCTGACCAATGAGAATCCTCCTAGCCTTCCCCCCAAAGAGAGGCAGAGGTCAAAGACCGACACAAAGCGAATTGATCGCGAAGTGGTGTATGAATCGCGGCCTAATCCCGAGCTGAAGCCGATAAATGCGAAATCAAAGGCCAAATCTGACATGGGAATCCAAACTTATGATTTGGAGGCAGATTCGTTAAAAAGTAACCACAACGCTAACGAGTTAATGCGTGATCAGGGCTGTCAAACATCTGGCTCATGGTTAAATCTAGACAAGCTCAGCAATGAGCAGCTTGAGCAGAATCTAGAGCGCGTGCGGGGCCCTAGCGAGCGCCTTCGAGCGCGGGACCGCACTAAGAAAGTCTCTCGCTCGCAGTCCCTTCCCTGCGATGAAGAAGAGGAGGGCGAGGAGAAACCGAAAGTTATTAGCGCGACTAGGGAGGAAATCAACTGGAGTGTGACGAAGCTGCGCGCTTTATTCAACAGCAGTGACGAGTCGAAGCGGTCTGGACAAAAGAGTAGCTCTCGAAATTCGAAAAGATCGGATTCCGTAGAAAGTGCTAGCGGCGAGGAATCATACGTGTAGCGGTTCGTTCCAGAGGTTGATTTCCCAGGACGCCTCGCTGTAATTGTGGTAATCGTTGTTAGCTCTTCCTGGTTCGTGCCTTGACCTTAATTTGTGATTTATAGCCAGTCATGTTTACGTGGATGCTGCGATGATGCAGATTTTTCAAACGATGATTCAAACGTGTGTGTTCTAACTGTGTGTCTTACCTGGTGCCTGATCAAACTTCTAGCCTGCCCCACCCAAGCCTCATCCTTTTATCTTTCGCTTTGTGAGGGCTCGCTTTTTCCAAATATTTAACTGTCTTTTGAAAATCTCTTTCTGAACATGGGTCTCAGTCTCAGTACTCTTTTCTACTTATTTTTTTTTCCAACCAGTGATTTCAAGTGCATTTTCTGTTTATTGAGGTTGTGACTTATTTTCTTGTTTCTTCCATTCTAGGTATTCCATTATCTTATAATTTTGGTCTCTCTTTGTCTAACTGAGTATTGGGAATAGCCTCCTGTATATGGTTTACCAAGTAACGGACAGGACTCGGTCCGTCCCTTGCTCCCTTCTCTTTGAGCGTGTTCCACCCTACTTACCGTAGTTACTACGCATGGCGTCACGAATTGGTTATGTGTGGAATGATTTTTCGATTTTCCAGCGGACTATCATGCCACGGGGAATCCGACCAATCACGTTACAGAGATGCTTAGTTACCATGCTTACCACGCTCTCGAGCATGGTAAGCACGTAGTAACTATTAGTTACTATTTCCAGAAGGTTGGAACGGTCAGCGTAGTAACTTTTCGTGAGGATAGAACGGAAATAGTTACTATTGTTTGAGGGTGGAACACGCTCTTTGTTTTTGGTTTTGGTCTGGGACAAATCTTCACAAACCTCTATGCTTCGCATTGACGATGTTGTGAATCAGTTGCGAACTTTGAAGACTATGGAAATTTGATTATTCTCCCGAAAGTTGTTATCAGTCCGTGGTATATCCTTTTGCCGTCATCTCTTCGCATATCTCTGTACATTCCAGCTCGTCATACCTCTGCTCAAGAGATCTTGTTACCACCGCTTAGTATCTTCGTTACGGACATTGCCCATGTTAGTGTTGCGTACATGTGTGCAGTTTGCTCAACTATTACATGCGTGAACAGAACGTTCGTAATTAAGCACAAAATGTTTAATTGTTATATTGTTACCTGTGTACATATTTATCAAAAATATATGTTTCTTACAAATACAAACGGAATTACTATTTTAGAAAGTTGATCGAAACGAGAGTGAACTTTTGTGGTTTTATGTCACGCTGGTAACGCTAGCGTTACAGCGCTTGAAGTCTTCCCGCGTCCCCGGGCGTAATGGGTGACCGCCTGCTGCTACCATGCTGGTGTCTACATAACATCAACGCTTTTAATAATAATGAGCCTGTTCCACACTATATAGGTACTGTAGTTACTACGCGTTACGTTACGGATCCTGGTGTCAAAGCTCATTTTTCTATTTTCTGAAAAAAATCGTGCCGCGGGCTGATCGAGCCAATCACGTTGGAAAACCTGCACAACTGCCTTCTGCTCCATTCGGAATCCTCACCTTCATCATACCTTTTTCGAACCGATGTTGAGGATACCGGTGGAATTTCATAAGGTAAGACAGGATAAGAACGCAGTGCATATGAAATAATATTAAATTTCTCCATCCTACTCTGTAGATAATATATGCTCCGCCTCTGGTTGTGAAGTACGGCTGCCAACTGCAGGAGCTGTATTGGCTTTGCTTACGTGATACCGTATATGGTAGCTTTTCGGGGCCATTACATCGATATCGCGTGGAGCATTTAGTTTTCTTAAAAGTTTAACCGAGATACGATAATATAGTGACTCGTCACTTATTCGCCTGAAGATCGGATGAAAATGCGTTACTTCGTCGCTCCGCTATCCACCAATGATCAGTTTTCATATGAGGCGTATTCTCGCCGTTCCCCGAGGACTCCACTTGAGGAGTCCCCGTGTTTGTATTTTTCCCGGGGACGCACTCCCAATGAACAGGGACTGCTCCGGTTACCATCACCGTCATCAAAAAGGCTCCCTTCAGATTCGGAAGGGAATCAATTTTTGCTGCTGTTGCCGTGTTGGTGCAATGTAACATCTGTTAAATACAATCAGAATGAACAAAACTAATAACAAAGTGGATCCAGACTTATTTCATCAACTGCATATTTATTTTTAGAGCAAAATCCATCTTGGAAGTATTCCCCGTGTTCTCGTTGTTTTGCGTACGCAAAGTCCGCGTGGAGTGACCCCCTCTAATTCTCGACGTTCCCGTTGATTGCGACATTACGCCTATAATTGGAATTTCTCGGTCGGACTTGCGGTACCTCTAGCTCTTGTACCTGTGTTGTATGCTTGACAAAAACAGTTTACGAAAAAGAAGTGTTCAAGCAGTGAATTGCTTTCTGTAAGCTGATCACTGGCCACTGAAAAGCCGCGTTTGTATTTAGATTCAAATGTCGGCGTCATAATAGAATTCGCGTTGTTACGGTCGTAGATATTCTGAACATCATTACTAAAGCGGATAGTGGAAAATCAAAATTAGCAGAATCCAGATAATTCAATTAGATGATGCAAAAATATGTTAAACCTTAAAGGGCCCCTCGCACTATTCACTGTTTATGTCCCAGTATTTTTAAATAGTCGAATGCTTTAAACTAGGCTCTGCATTCAGCAAATACCCACGGCTTGGCTGTTTTAAGACTTTTCTTGGCCCATTGACGTATAGCATAAGCAAGGGAAAAGTTACACAACCGTGTTTTCTGATGAATAAAGTTCTCGTAAACAACCATTCGGCAGTATGATACGCATGGAAGGTAGCGAAAAGGGCATGTCAGAAAATCAGTGAGATGTCGTTAGGGGGGTAGAATCGGGGTTTAAGAATGGATGGAGTAAGGAGTGTTTATGGAGGTAGATTGCATTGACATTAGAGGTACGACGGGTCCTTTAAGTAAATGTACAATGCGAAAATAATACAAAAGTAGCCACGCAGAGCGAGGTGGCCCAGCTATGGTTCCTAATGCGTATCTAAAGCGGAACGTTACGGATTTACATTATCTTGACAAGATCTATCTGCGGCGTGCGTGCTCACTGCAGTATCGATTAGTATGGCCCTAAAAAGCCGCCATACTCCAGACGCTTGCGTTCATTTGACCCAAGGGCCGAATCAAGGCTGTATCCACGGGGGAGGGGTAGGGTGTTGACCCCCCCCCCGAAACATACAAAAATAATCATTTGTATAGGCTTTTCCCTCTGATCTACGTGTTTTTTGTACTTTTTTGTCCGACCAGCAGGCAACCTCCCCCCCCCCCCCCTAAATTCCTTGATACGGGTCTGGGCCGAGTACATTGTCTTGAGTTATTTCAGATCATCGCTGAATTTGGATCTGAGGGATTTCTGAACGAGTTTGATTTCTTTTGGAAATAGCTGCCAGCTTCAGCCGTGAACCCAGTTCGAAAAAATGTACTGAAATTCTAGTCATTCAAGATATTTTGCGATGTTATTCTGGTATCTAGTTCAATGTTGTTTTGATATGCTAATGATATGCTTGCGTTCCACATTATTATAATCCCCGAACTTCGAATATTTGATCACGTGCGGTTTCAACGCCCATTCGGCTGGAAGGACGTTGGATCTCGGTATCGTGACTTGGTGACGATGACCTATAAATGGACTCCGCCACACCCGATTGCTCATAATGACATTTCGACGGTTTGATGGGTATATTTCTGTTAACCGAATATTCTTTGGCTAGATCGCAAATTGACAGATTTGTTGCATGAAAAGCCGACTAGAGCCATCGTAAGAAGGATAAATACATGGAATAAAACCGCAGAAACTTTAATCCAGAGAGGCATATTTCTCTGTAGGATATGCCTATCTGGAGAAACCTTTTAAGTGATTTGACAGACCTAAAATAAAGCACACGCTGTTTCAAATAGATTCACTTTTCTCCGTGAGCAGTGACGCTGATCCAGTGGACATGGATATAATGGACAATCATCATTGATGGATATCTTCAAGGATCCAGGATCTTTCCGTCAATTGTTCGACGATTCACGGGGGGGGGGGGGGGCTCCCACTGGTATATTTTATTGGAGACCTTGAATGAATTTATTACGTGATTTAGCCTTACGGCATCTCACAACTAACAAAGGAATAAAACTAAACATCTAAAATAAACTACAAATCACATAATTTTGTACAAACATCCAATCAAAAGAAAAAACAAGAGCTGTTAGCTCATATGGCAGTTGCATGGGTTAAGATGTTTTCATTGATCAAAAGTAAGTTTCGACTTTGCGGTTGAGATGCGCACTCTAAGGGAGCTAGAACTTCATTTGTAAGCAAAACCCTTGAGGCAAAAACGATAATGGGCTGATGGGCATCATGAAAATGCATATATTGCCTAGAAGATTTTTTTACTTTGCGGTCAAGATTGATAGTTTAAAGAATAATCGGATTTGGGAAGTAGCAATTTCTAAGCAAATGTTGTTGAATCTCTAATATTCCAGCGAAGTTTCGTCGTCCTAGCAAATCTGGAAGTACCTTCACTCGCGATCACCGGAATCCCAGACCCCGCCCCCCCCCCCTCCTCCAACTCCACCCACAATACCCGGAGCCAATCCGGTTCTGTAAATGATTAATCCAGAGCATCTGTTTGTTATTCGCACGAAGTTCGATCCCGATCTCACCAATCTAAGCGGGTCAAGTATTCCCCCCCCCCCCAAATAATTGTCGGATTCGGTCCGGAAATGAAAAAGATCACCAAAGAGAAATGTCCTCTGTTCGGCTATTACATTTCACTCGAATCCGATCACCCGTTCCGAAGTTACGCATTACTCAATATTCCGGATTCACCACCCTCAACCCCCCCCCCCCACCAAAGATTATCATATCGAGGATTTTTTTTATTTTTATTCCAACTTAGTTTGACCGAGTCCCCGATGTGCCTGCCAAGTTTCCTCGTGAAAATCCCCAAAACCGTATTCCGGGAAACCCCCTCCCCCTCCTCAAGTGTCCGGGTTCAGTCAAATTGTGTAAAAAAAGTACACAATTTTTCTAACCGTTTCTAGAGATTTCCGGTCCCCCACCTCCCCCACGGTGCCCGTAGCCAATCCGATTCAGTAAATGATTTACCTAGAGCATCTGTTTGTTCTTCCCACACAGTTCCATCCCGATCTCTCCATTCTAAGCGGGTCACTTATTCCCCCCCCCCCCCCGAATAGTTGCCGGATCCGGTCCGGATATGAAAAAGATCACCAGAGAAATGTCCTCTGTTCAGTTCTAAGTTTCACTCGAATCCGTCACCCGTTCCAAAGTTACGCATGCATGACTGAATATTCCGGACTCCCCTCCCTCCACTCCCCCCACCATTACCAGATCGACAATTTTTTATTTTGAAGTCAGTCTGATCGGGTCCCTGATATGCCTGCCAAGTTTCATCGTGAAAATCCCCAAAACCGCCATCACCGAAATTCCGGGGCTCCCCCCCCCCCCCCCTCCTAAGTTTCCGGATCCAGTACATTTATCTAGACGATTTATCTAGAGCAGATGCTTGTTCTTCCCAGCAAGTTTCACTCCGATCCCTCCATTCTAATCGTTTCTTGAAATTTCCGCCCCCCCCCCCCAACTCCCCCCTGGCTACCGAATCCGGTAAAGATTTTAAACAGGAAATCACAGATATATAATCTATTCAGTTATTAAGTTTCATTACAATCCGATCACCCGTTCGAAAGTTACACACTACTAAATTTCCCGGATTCCCCTGCCCTCCACTCCCCCCCCCCCAAAAAAAAAAATGGTCGGATCGGAAAAATGACTATTTCTAAGTTTGTTTGGTCGGGTCTCTGATACGCCTGTCAAGTTTCATGGTCCTAGCACTTCTGGAAGTACCCTAACTCGAAAAAGTGGGACAAAAAACTCGTACCGACCGACAGAACGACAGACGGAATTTTGATCGGCATATGGCACTTGAGCCAGAGGCTGCAAGAGCCATCAAAACTAAATAATATTTCATTATCGAACATAAGAAAAACCGTTACTGACGAGCCCCCCTGACATTCCTAGAAAACCAATCAAGAGTTTAAGAGCAGACCTTCCGGGTTTGTCAAATACGCCCAAGTCCGGTTAAGTTTAGTTCCGGTATGTTTCATCAATAGTTTCGTCTGTCCTATTCGTGCCTCATTGCCAAACTTAATTTGCAACACCGTTGATTAGAGGGTGTGGCAGGAAAAAACATACTGGGGACAGACAAAGAAATAATAGTTTGATACGAGATCAATGGCAGAGGTCCAACAAGCTCTGGTGGTGGGTTCACACTTTGCGTAAACCTGAGCGTATTTTCAGAAACATCGGTATTTTTCCTCGTTTGTGCACTACTGGAGATTAGTGCGGCACTAGTAATAATCCCTAGTAACTATAAGATCATCTCATGTGATTCCGAAGGGAACGCATATTGGACTTCGAGTCAGGTCTTAGTCATACGCCGTAAGTATATTACTTATCCCTATATAATCAACCGCTTGAAAATGTAAAAAAAAATAATAGTGAGAACAAATATTGATTCATATCCCCTTTTAAAAGTCTGTAGTCGACATCTAATTTCACATCTGCCAAATTTCCACATTTTGACGACTTTCGAGAATATTACTTGTTCGATGAAAAAATAAAGCTCAGATCTGGATCCAGCATGTACGTTCAGGATCGAACTAAAAAGAGGCACGGCAAGGTGCGTGAGGCACGAGTAATAAGAGATTAGCAAGTAGTAGAAGTAGACAATTAAGTGAGATTTCGTAACTCCAAAGCCTAAAAGAAGGCTGTTCGTTGTTCCTGCTCCTAACTCTGAAGCCTGAAAGGGCCCTTTTAGTCGGGATCGACTAAAAGCAGGAAAGGAAAGGCAAGAGAAAAGCAGGAAAGAATACTAAAACCAGGAAAGGCAAACTAAAACGAGGAAAGAATTACCAGGAATCGAGAATTCGAAAAACAGGCAAGCCTTTCCTCTGTTTAGTATCCCGTGAGGGGTCTCCAGCTTCCTTTGTTAAAGTTCACCTTTTCCTCCTTTTAGTATTCGAAAAACTGGCAAACCTTTCCTCTGTTTAGCATCCCGTGAGGGGCCGGCAACTTACATTTGTTAAAGTTCACCTTTTCCTCCTTTTAGTATTCGAAAAAAAATGGAATGCTGTGCGGTGCTTTTCCTCTGTTTAGTTTCTCGTGAGGAGTCGGCAACTTACATTTGTAAAAGTTCACCTTTTCCTCCTTTTAGTATTCGAAAAAAAAAATTGGCGCGCTGTGCCGTGCTTTTCCTCTGTTTAGTTTCTCGTGAGGGGTCGGCAACTTACGTTTGTAAAAGTTCACCTTTTAGCACTCTTTTGATAGGCGACTCAGATCATGAGTCCAGTGAGGGGTCGGCAACCAAGATATTTCAAGTCCACCGTTTCTTTCCTGGTTTCAGTAACTATTCACGGGTTGTACCTTAGAGTACCAAAACGAGGAATTCGAAAAAACTGGCAAGCCTTTCCTCTGTTTAGTATCCCGTGAGGGGCCGGCAACTTACTTTTGTAAAAGTTCATGTTCACCTTTTCCTCCTTTTAGTATTCGAAAAAAATCGAATGATGTGCCGTGCTTTTCCTCTGTTTAGTTTCTCGTGAGGGGTCGGCAACTTACATTTGTAAAAGTTCACCTTTTCCTCCTTTTAGTATTCGAAAAAAAAAACTGGCGCGCTGTGCCGTGCTTTTCCTCTGTTTAGTTTCTCGTGAGGGGTCGGCAACTTACGTTTGTAAAAGTTCACCTTTTCCTCCTTTTAGCACTCTGTTGATAGGCGACTCAGATCATGAGTCCAGTGAGGGGTCGGAAACTAAGATATTTCAAGTCCGCCATTTCTTTCCTGGTTTTAGTAACTTGTCACGGATGGTGACACCTTATGTTACTAAAATGAGGGAAGAAATTGGGAATTCTAAATTTTGAGGGGTCGGCAACTATAGTAACTTTTGATGCATAGTACCTTAGAGTACTAAAACTAGGAAAGAAATTCGGAATTCTAAAAAAACTGGCAAGGCTTTGCTCTGTTTAGTATCCCGTGAGGGGTCAGCAAATTACATGTGTAAAAGTTCACCTTTTAGTATTCAAATGGCAAGATGCATCGTGCTTTTCCTGTTTAGTTTCTCGTGAGGGCTTGGCAACATACATTTGTAAAATTTCACCGTTTCCTCCTTTTAGGATTCGAAAACTAGCAAGCTGTGCCGTGCTTTTCCTCTGTTTGTACCTCGTGAGGGGTCGGAACATACATTTGTAAAAGTTCACCTTTTCCTCATGTTCGTACCCTGAAGTTACGGATGGTACCTTAGAGTACTAAAACGAGGAAAAATTAGGGATTCAAAATTTTTCTCCTTTGCGGGGTCGACAACTATCAAAAGTCATAGTTGGCCGTTCCCTTCCTCGTTATAGTAGCTTCGAGGGGTGAGCAACTAAGATATTTCAAGTCCTCCATTTCTTTCCTCATTTTATTACCTTGGCACGGATCGTACCTTAGAGTACTGAAACGAGGAAAAAAATTACGAATTCAAACTTTTTCTTCTTTGAGGGGTCGGCAACTATCGACATTCATAGTTCACGGTTCCCTTCCTGATTTTAGTAGCTTTGAGGGGTCGGCAACTAGAATTATCAGCGAAGAGAGGGGTGGGAAACAAAGGTATCTTCACCAACTATAGTAACTTTGAGGGGTCGGAAACTCGAATTCTCAGTCAAGGGGTAAATAAATCTTTTAGGGATTCCACCTCTAGTAAATTTTCGATTTGAGTATTTCTTCTTCGCGTTACTGCCTTGTCACGGTTTAAAGCCGTTTTATTAGCATTGTCAGATGAATATAACGGACAAGCATAACAAATAAAACGCAGCTGAGAAACTCTACACCAGACAGAACCAAAACTTGCTTCCAGATTATGTCATCATTCATGGCGTCCTGTGACACGGCACTGAAAATTGTCAGCTAACAAGGACAAATAAAACGGCATTAAGCAGACATGGTAGTTAAATAAAACGGTATTTGTTTGACGGGGCCGAGACAAGGGTAAATCCAATGCGGCTTTAGTATCCCCTTTAACGATCACTATTTCTTTTCCGGTGATTCTTCTTCCTATGATCTCGAGTGACGTGAATCGTCGATTCATGCAAGCAGTACCACATCCGGGACAGAGAATATGCTATTGTAAACCTTTGAAGCCACCTTAAGTCGTGATTGCAAATCGAAAGCAACACTGCCTTAAAACTGGGACTCTTCACCAACATGATCAATAATAGTCTGATACTAAATATATTTCCCAGTTCCTGCGAAACAGTTTCCGGATGATCCCAGGCGGTGAAGAGCCCCACTTCTAGGTCGGTGGCTGCAGCTTTACTGTTTTCAGTAGTTGTTCAGCCACATTCTTCCGGACGACTAAACTAGGAAGTGGGCAGGGCACAGGCCAAATTTCTCTTCAGTAGCCTGTGGGGTGTGAGCAGCTAGGGGGTTGGGTCCCTTAAAGTGCGAATCCTTACAAGTCAGCAGTTACTCCGGGTGTCAGTCCTGCAGCCCTCCTGCTCTACCACAAAAAATAATACATTTTGATTTCACTTAGAAATTTTTACGCTTATATAAATCATTCATCCCCTTCCCAATTCTACTTCTTTTCTCAACTTTCTTCGGAATCTCGTCTGCTTCGTTTTCTTTATTTTTTCCTCGCTTTTGCTCTTTTCATGTCAATGTAGTCTCCAAGGCACTGAAATGAAAAGGTAATAATTAACAAAAAAAATGAGTCATCGCCCCCCCCCACTGTCGACGGATGCGACTGGGACCAAGAAACGGGAAACTAGGTAGTCTTATTTTCACAATACCAAAGTTTTGATAGGATCCCAAAAATAGAATATTTACTGAACTTCTTGATCCAGAAAATCTGTTCTTGTAAATTTCCCGTCTTCGCTAGACGAGTATGCATGTTATTTGTAAGCTCCTTAATCAGCCACAAAAAAAATATTCAAGAAAGGATATTCTTGTGGTTTCGCGGACTACGCCTAAACCGCTGACGGAACTAAACGGATACGACACCTGATTTTATTTGAGCGATATTTTAGCTCTTCTTGGTTAAGTTCCTCTTAAGCTCAAAGTCAGAAAAATGAACCTCACCTCGAAGTTCCCTTTTAAGGCTAAAGAACGACAGTCAGTTCACAAACCAAGAATAGATTTGAAATCACCACGCTTCTATAGCCATATTTCAAAGCTTATCGACTTCCGATTTTTTTTTTTACTTCTACCAAATTACCATGGTTTGCCGAATGCCGAGAGAATTACGGAATTCGGATGAAAAAAATTATGTTCAGATATGGACTCAGTGACTAATACCAAGCTAATACCTCCGTCGAATTTTCAACCGACTTCCCATTCAGTCAGATTCCGGGCCAACAACTTGTCAGGCAAGAAAATAAGGATAAACAAGAGTTAGAACACATGGCACTTGCAAGGCTGGTTGAGAGGATGAAAGTGGAAATTTGTCGATTCGTTGTTTTATTGTGATCAAACCCATGAGGCCAGAACGATCACGCGCCCCTAGGGATCATGAGAATGAGTCGTTTAGCCAAAATTATTTGTTGCACCCAGCCGTAATGATGCGCACTCTAAAGAAAAGGGCTAGGAATTTCGTTGTGACAATCATGTGCCCTTCAGAGGCGTTACTAGCCAAAATCCTTGGGGGGAGAGGGAAGAGGCATTTACCGACTAACTGGTAAACAAAAATGAGTTTTGAAAAAAATCGACTGACTTTCAGAAAAATCCACTGATTCTCCGAAAAACCGGCTATTTTGACGATAAATCGACCAATTTTCGGAAAAAACGACTGTTTTCATGGCAAAAATCAACTGTCTTGACAAAAAATTACGGCGCTTGGCGCCGCCTAGGTTTTTTTTTTACCGGCTGGTCGACAGCATTGGGGGCGGGAGCCTCCCCCCCCTCCCCCTAGTCGTGACGCCCATGGTGCCCTTGGATCTCATGAAAATGTATTGTTTGGTCAAAAGTATATTTTCACATTGCAGTTTAGATGCGGACTTAACGGCACTAGATATTCAATTGTAAGTAAAGCTCTAAGTAAAGTAAAAGTGATTAAAAATGATCATGGGCCCTTGGGAATAATGAAAATGTATAATTTGATCTAAAGTATTCTTTATATTTTTTGCGGTTAGGATGAATGTTATAAAGCATTAACTTGTAATAGAAAACTTGGAGGCACTTCGTAACATAATATGCACTTTAAGAGGTTTTCAAGTTCCGTCAGAATCAGATTTACGCCCCCTCTCCCTCCAAATCTCCCTATAATACCCGGAACCGCAACAGTTATATAAACTGGCGAGTCCTAGGGATTATACTTTACCCCCCCCCTCAAATCGGGTCTAGGTCAATTCATTATAAGCAGGCCTTGGGATTTCGGGTCCCCCCCCCTTTCAGTAGTTGTCGGATCCAATAGGGAGCAGAAATGAACAGCCAGAGGCTACTTCCCAGTTATCAAGTTTCATTCAGATCTGATCGCCGGTTCGAAAGTTATGCATGCCTCAAGTTTCCGGATTTTTCTCCCTCAATTCCAACTGCCCCCACAGTGCCCTGATCCGGTCCGGTTCTGTCAACAGTGTATCTAGATCTTGTGTCTATTCTTCCCACCAAGTTTTATCCAGATCCCTCCGGTCTAAGCTTGTCACAAGAATTCCGGTTATCCCTAGAACTCCCCCCCAATTCGCCGAATCTGGTGGAGAGTTACAGTTATAGGAAAGGGATGGACGGACTTTCGTTTCAAACTACACTTTCTGGCATAAAGTACTTTTATTTCTTACCTGTTGTTGTTCTCTCAGTTTGTTTGTTATTGCTATTCCTCTCTTTTCGCTGTAGAATTCTCACCAAATCTAGAGACTGAAATGTAAAAGTATTGTTTAAAGCAATAATATAGTTGTTTGGTCATGCTCATGCCCGATTTTGTGATTTAGAAGAGTGAGCTCTAGTCTCATCTGAAAGCTTGTTTTGTACTCGGCAGGACAGATTATTGCCCCAAAACATTAACACAGTAAAAAGCCAGGTCTACCAATATCTCCAATTTCTTTATGACACCTTGTGAACCCGATGAAAAAATTTTCTCAAAATAGTATTACGAAGTAGTACGAAAAAGTTGCATGCAGTACTAACGATACTACTACATGCTTCTACTTCGAGGCTACCGTGTTACTGCATAATACTATATGGTACTATTAGCAAGACTGGATGTTAGTGTTACTATGGCAAGATAGGATGCTACTGGATACTACTACATAAGATTGGACCAGTCTGAGGCATATTAAATGATAGTATTCTTTGCTACTACATAGTATTACATGCAACGTTTTCGTACTACTACGCAGGCTACAAATTTGTCATCGGGAACCACCCAATGAAAAGGCTTTCTCGAAAATTAGTTGTATGATGTAAGTTATAGTAGCTTTCAGCATAATTGATGCTGCTATATCGAGACAGATGCTAATGGTTAGGCTACTGCTGCTTGAATATTTCAAAATACTACATAAAAACTTCACAATGAAAATCTATCAGACAATTACCCAGGCTACAACCAATATCAGGAAGTAAAACAACACATCAGAGAGATTGCAAGTAGGAAAAAGAGCAAGCAATTCATAACCAGTGATTCTACTACTGGTCAGAATGAAGAAGTATTGCTTAGACTCACTTAACAACTCTTATGTTACTATTTTTTTTTTTTTAAAGTAGTTGGTCTACTAGGTGGTGTAGGGGAGGAAGGAGGAACCAGAAAACAACAGTGCTCAATTTTACTGTTTTTGATCTCTCATTGTTTGAGCAATACCATAGTCTAATATAAGCTACTTTGAGAGTCATCATATAACAGTGTTAAGTAATTTAATTTGTACAATAAAGTAGCCTACTGCCATTTATTATATACTAAACCATGCCAAATCAATGTCGAGTAGCCTATTATGTTACAACCTACTTTCAAGTATGTATTTTTCTCCTCATCATATTTGTTGGCAAGGCACACTGATCTATCAGACGGTGAGCCCTTAGTCTACTAAGATTTTTTTTTTCCAGTGCTAAAAGTGGGCTGTTAGATGACATCCCTGAAAGGTTTTAAGCTTTTTACTCGGACAAACAGTTTGCTTACCACACAGGAAGGGTTCAAACAGTCAGGAAGCTAACTCTTAAACAAGTTTCGATGGATACGGATGTTACTCTTCATTTGTTACAAATACTTGCAACAAATTTTCTAACATAGCCTACTACTTTTTATTAGAAAATTTGGATGTCAGTTTGCTGCTAACTGCCAACTGGTTACCTGGTATTTCTTTCATACTTCAAAGCGCAACCAAACTTAACCAAATAGATGGTGCTCAAACCAACAAATGCACCCAAAGGAAGACATGGAACATTACAAAATTGATAATAAAGAGCGTGTCTACCCTTCTAACAATAGTAACTATTAGTTTCGTTCCAACCTCGTAAAATACCATTTGCTTACCATGCTCTGGAGCGTAGTAAGCATGGTAACTATGCATATCTGTAACATGATTCGTCAGATTCAAACATGGTATGATATTCTGCTGGAGAATAGAAAAATCATTCCAGCCTTCATGGCAAAAAGCAAGAATTTGTGACTTCAAGCGCAGTAAATAATGTAAGTAGGGTTGAAAACGATCAGAAAATCTGAATTACCAGATCTGAAGTTTACGACCAGGAGTCAGGACAACATTGACTAAAACTCAATTTAGGGTGGGTTGATGTACAGTTGAAGATGAAGACAGGGTTAGTCAGTCAACCACAAACCCCTGATTTTTGGATACCCTATGCCAGACGCCGGATATGTCTAGCGTTTGGCATACCCTGTGCATAACGCTGGATACACTATGCCAGGTGCTGGATACGGTACCCCAGTAAAATATTGATGATTTGAGTGAAGCTAAGAGCGTGTTCCACCCTTCTAACAATATTTGCTATTAGTTACTATTTCCATTCCATCCCCACGAGAAGTTACTACGCTGACCGTTCCAACCTTGTCGGAATAGTAACTAATAGTTACTATTTGCTTACCATGCTCGGGAGCGTAGTAACTACGCATCTCTGTAACGTGATTGGTCGGTTTCGTCCTTGGCGTGAACTCCTGCTGGAAAATAGAAAAATCTTCCAGCCTTGACGGCAAAAAAACAGACTTTGTGACTCATGCGTAGTAACTACGGTAAGTAGGATGGAGCACGCTCTAAAAAATCAACCAATCAGAACTCCTTTCTATTGAGGTAGGTCAGGGTTAGGTTATCAACAGCGTTAGGCATAGGCTATGCTAAATGCTAGATATACCCAGCGTTTGGCATAGGGTATCCAAAAATCAGGGATTTGTGGTAGACTGGGGTTAGTTGGCTATGTCGTTATGGCCTAATAATTGTAATTTTATGAAGATCGTTATTTTTCCTTTCAAGCCTGTCTTTTAAACAAGTTGATATTAAGTTTGTTATTTTCCTTTCCATTTGACTGTTTTAAATGCAAGGAAGAAATTCAAGGTAGTGAAACAGTTGAAGAAGTGTTCAATTAAGCATACCTCTACTATACTTCTCCTGTCAGCTTGAGGAAAAAGACATCATTTTTGCTGCGACATCTTGTTTGAAAAAATTAGCAAAAGGAACATTTAGATACTAAATAAGCACAGATAACCAATTCAACAGACGGATTCAGAATGCTTTTGATTGCTGCCGCCTGACACTGTTGCCATGGTCCTTCGGATTATTTGATTTGTGAAATAAAACTGATTTCATTCACAAAGAATTTTGCGATCGGTAAGATTATAAGAAATACCAAAATCAAGCAATTTTATATAATTATGAAGCTAAAGAATATATATTCTGGATACCCTGGAGCTATCTCGATAGTTAATTGGTAATAAGAACCAAAATAGCTGGCAACACAGCCGTTCAGCCACCGAAATTCGAAAGAAAAGAAGAAATGGCTTGTCCTGTATATTAAGAAATCATTTTATCGGCATTATCTCTGCTGATCGTCGATACGGTTATTGAGAAAACACCAAGAAATGTGGAATTGGAGGATGATTAATGCTTGTGAACATTGAGACTAGGTAAGAGATTGCTCATATAATGCTTCATCAGGAACTAACTACTCACTTAGGACTGATATGTGTGTCTTTTTTTTTAACTCCAGTGGAAGAACAGACTGCAGGACAATCGTGGTATCGGTACTATAATAGATGAAGATTTGTCATTACAGGAAGCGAGACTGGCTTAGCAGAGGAGCCTAGATTGCTTTATTTAGGGAGATAGTCTGATAGCCCTGATACCCCTCCGTCACCATCTTGAAGTACTTGTTCACCGCCCAAAGCCACCCGAGAATGCCCAATGCTGACACATTGAGCATTGGGAATCAAGTGCTTGGAATGCTCAAAATTGGAGAAACACCCACCAAATAACCACCTGCATTAAAATTTGTAGATATTCGGATGACCCGAATATGTCAAGACTTTTGGCAGTAAGGGTGACAGTGCTGGTTTGCCACTGCCACTCTTACTGCCCAGTGCCTTTGTGGATATTTTCAAGCTTATTACATACCTGTTTCAGGAAAAATGTTATAAAGTAAATATTCTGTTTCAGTACGAGTAACCGACATCTACCGTACGACTCTGAGATGCCATTTTGATGTCTTTGGTGGCTACAGATTCAGTACATGAGCACCTATACTCAGCACTCCCAATCTTTACGATCTTAGCCCCAAGACAGAAATGGGGGACTGCTAAGTACCTCTGTAGCAGCTCTGTGGGATAGTTCGTTAAACTAAACGCGCTGGCAGCCCTACCTCAGTTGGTGGCGTGGAAACGGGCTTGAACCCTTGAAATGATTGAAGCAAGGAACGGCGACACAGACATTTCTTTTCGGTAAGTCAAAAAATCCACGGGGTCAAAGAAAAGGGTAACTGTGAAAACAGTTTCTAATTTTAAGCTGTAGGTTCAACAAACAAAAGCTGTAAGCACATAAGGCAATTGGAAGCATACGTAGTACCTAAGGATATCAGCTAAGATTCGCGCTGTTCTAAGGTATGAATGATTATGGGCCCTTCAGGATCACGAAAATTAATGCATGATTCAGTCAGAAATGTGCTAGATCCAATCACCCGCTAGAAAGTTGCGCATGCGCGAATATTCGGGCATCCTTTTCCCACCACTCCCTCGTGATGGTCGAATTGTGTTAGTGAATATTTCAAAGTAAGTTTATTCCGGTCCCTGATTGGCCGTCCAAGTTTCTTAGCAAACCTGGAAGTGCCATAAATAATTTCCAAGAGAAACTGCCAACGGTTGACAGATTGTATTTTTTTGTTGGCATCACCGCACCTATACCCAGCCAACACCGTTGAGTGGTTGACACAAAATTTTATATACAAAATTCCGAGTTTAATTAATTCGGAAATAGCGTCACTGCAGTTCTCCACAGCCAACGCCGTTGATTGGTTAACACAGAAGTTAAGTCATCATTTTAGGGACCCAAACAAATAGTCGTTTCTCAATCCAACCATCGTGGGAGCAGTGGTTGGATAGGGAATTCGGAATCTAGGGACATGAACAGCCTTTGAAGGGGTAATTGGATTACAATGAAACTTGACAAGTGGAAACAGCTACCGTCTCATCTGCTCAATGTCAAATGCGGATCAGATTCAGTACTTGTGGGGGAGGGGGACGCCGGAAAATTTCTGAAATGATTAAGGTCTAAGGATTGGATGGAACTTGGTAAGGAAAACACGCATTAGGCCTTAATTGATGGAGACAGATCGTATCGGAGCTCTGTGGGGGGAGTTGGATGGGTAGATAAAGCTGACTCATATTTGACGGTGCAAAACAGATGAAGTCAGCTACATTGTATTAGAACTATATTTCTTGGCAAGGGTCCTACTCCAGTCCGAAGAGGACTCTTGCCAAGAAGGGCTTGGAGGGGTTCCTGGAATTCTGGTGATTGCGAGTTAGAATAGTTACAGATGTGCTAAGACGATGAAACTTTGCAAGCATATTAGTTACCAACCTAATTGACTGAATAACTGACTAACAGGAAATTTGAAACTACATAACCCATTCCTAGGTCGGAACAGCCTTTTTGGGTGCCAGGTGTAGTTCGTGATGCCATTCGACTTTGTTTAAACAAGAGCTGAAAGCTCATATGGCACTTGTAACAACAGTTAGCATGTTTGTCAGATACGGTTTGCAGTTTTCAAGGCTGGATCTTTCTCCCGATATTAATTTCATAAGAAAATGGGCTTGATCTAGTAAATATGAAGGGTTATACCACTCATTGACAACTGTATCTTCCTACAACGATGATCGGATCGGGGGAGGGACTATATTTTCAAGCCAATCTAATGGAGTACCTAACATGCCTGCAAAGTTTCAGGGTCATAGCACATCTGAAAGTACCCTAACTCGTGATCATCGGAATTAGGGAAAACCCCCTCTAACTCCCCCCGCTGTGACACGATCGGTTCTGTTTAGTCAATAATAATAATATATTTGCAAATTGAATGGCAGGCCGTTAAGCCTCTACAATGTATCTATGGCTTATGCTTGTTCTTCCCTCCAAGTCCCATCCCGATCCCTCGACTTTTAAGCGTTTCAAGAGATATCTCCCCCCCCCCCCCCCCCCCGCCTCCAGCTTCTCCCGATGTTATCGGATCCGTTCCAGACTTGAAATTGATCATCTGAGTGACTTGTTCTTGACACTTGACAAGTTTCATGCACGTCTGATCACCTGTTCCAGAGTTTTGCATGTCAATAGAATCCCCCCCATGATCATCGGATCGGGAAAAGAACTATTTTCAAGTTGACCTGGAAGAGCACCTAATATGTCTGCCAAGTTTCATGGTCCTAGTTCATGTGGAAGTACTCTAACTCGTGATCACCGGAAATCCGGGGAAACCCCCTCCAACCCCTCTACTGTGATATCCCGATCCCTCGACCCTAGGCATTTCACGACATTTCCGGTTCCCCCTCTAACCCCCCCCCCCCCCCTCTCCAGATTCGGTCCAGATTTGAAACTGAAAATCTGATACACTTGTTCTCCACAATTGTCAAGTTTTATGCATGTCCGATTATCCATTCCAGAGTTATGTTTCTAGTTTCCGGATTCCCCTTCCCTCCGCCCCCCCCCCCCCCCCGCGGTAGCAGGATCGGGGAAGTGATTATTTCTATGTTAGTCTGGTTGGTTCCCTCATATGCCTGTCAAGTTTTAATGTGCTAGCTTATTTGGAAGCGTTTCACCAGATTTCCGGTTCCCCCTCCAGCTCCCCCCCCCCAGTTATCGGATCTGGTCCGGATTTGAAACTGAGCATCTGAAGCACTTATTCTTGACATATGAGTTTCATGCAAGTCCGATTACCAGTTCTAAAGTCATGCGTGTTACTAGTTTCCGGATTTCCTGTTCCTCCACCCCCCCACGATGGCCGGATCGGGGAAGTGATTGTTTCCATGTTAACCTGGTTCGGTCCCTTATCCGCCTGTCAAG
This sequence comes from Branchinecta lynchi, assembly GCA_023053575.1. NCBI lineage: Eukaryota > Metazoa > Arthropoda > Branchiopoda > Anostraca > Branchinectidae > Branchinecta > Branchinecta lynchi. The sequence goes on along the minus strand of JAKZAP010000006.1, from coordinate 23,829,867 downwards.
TTTCATCGTCCTAGCTTATGTGGAAGTGCCCAAACTAGCAAAACCGGGACAGACCGTAGTTTCCGGATTTCCCATCCCTCCACTCCCCCACAATGATCGGATCTGGAATATGATTATGTCCAAGTTAATCTGGTCGGTTCCCCGATATTCCTGCCAAGCGTTTCACTAGATTTGTTTGACTTGGACTGACCATCTTTAAACCGTATCTATTATCGCGTTCGCTTTTTTATACATCATGGCATGGCTCAGTGCTAGAACACTGGACGGGCAACACAAAGGTCAAGTTTCACGTATGTCCGATTACCCTTTCCAAAGTTATGCATGTTAACAGTCTCCGGATTTCCCATCCCTCCACTATGATCGGATCCGGAATATGATTATATCCAAGTTAATCTGGTCGGTTCCCTGATATTCCTGCCAAGCGTTTCACTAGATTTGTTTGACTTGGACTGACCATCTTTAAACCGTATCTATTCCGCATTCGCTTTTCTGTACATAGTCGCATGGCTCAGTGGTCTCCCGTCTTACCGTCTCCCGTTTTACTTTATAGTTTCCGGACTCCCGGATCCGGGGAAAGATGGATTGGGGAAATGATTATTTGTAAGTTGATCTGGTCGAGTCCGTGATATGCCTGTGAAGTTTCATCGCCCTAGCTTGTGTGGAAGTGCCCAAACTAGCAAAACCTGGACAGAACGACAGACAGACAGACCGACAGAAATTTATGGCACTTGAGTATGCACAAGTGCCATTGTTTAATAAAAGCAAGTGCCTATTCTCACATATATACAGTAAGCTTGGCTGACACTTACCTTAAAAATAAATTCACTACCAAAGTAGCCAAAAAGCCGGACCTTGACACAGAATTTGAGATACAAAATTCCGAGTTTAGTTAGTCCTCTTGATAACCAGCTCGAATAGCATCCCCACGGCTCTCCCCAGCCAACACCGTTGATTGGTTGACACAGAATTTGAGTCATTGTTTAGACGACGTTTCTTCTTCTTCACGAGATTCACTGGCGTGTTTTGGGACTTGCGCCCTTTTAAAGATACAAAATTCCTAGTTTAGTTAATTCGGCAATAGCGTCACCGCAGGACTCCAAGCCAACGCCGTTGATTGTTTGCCACAAAAGTTGAGTCATCTTTTGGGCGGCGATACTCGTTCTTCCCGACATTCGCTTATGTGTTTCTTGACTTAGTCATACAGAGTATTTGGACTTTTAAAGAAACAAAGCTGTACCAAAGAAAAACTGGTACTACTTACAAACAAAAAAATTTGTTGGAAAAAAAGTCATAATAGTTAACGTACATCCATATAGGTGAATATCGGAATAGCAACCTCGATTCCCCTGTCAACCTCGCTTCGCTTGGAAGATATTTTTCATAACCTACCTGGGCTTCTGCTCGGATAAGTTATTTTCAGTTGTAGTATCGGTGTTATTTTCCAATATAAACCTTTGTGGATATTTTCAATCTTATTACATACCTGTTAGAGGAAAATGTTATAAAGCAACTATTCTGTTTCAGGACGGATGACCGATATTTAGCATACAGCTGCGAGAGGCCATTTTGATTTTCGATGTCTTTTGCGGACACAAATACATTACACAGTCCATCCACGGAGTACTAGAAATGCTGCTTTGGAGCATATGTAAGTGAAACATTTTTAGCAGTAAAACCGCCAAGCCCGAGCCAATGATATTTCAGCCAATAACCAAGAACAAATAAGGACGAGAACCTCAGTCTCACGATCTCTGTAATACGTCCATGCAGAGTAGAAACGCCTTATTTCCAGCGCGATACAAACGATCGGTGGGTAGGAGCTACGCCGAATATCCCAATTCGTTACCTCTACAAACAGCTATGTCGCAGTAGAGCCTCGGAGAAGAAAGTTAAAAAGCAAAAGCCGAGCGCGCGGCTCTTCGCGCCTCCTGAATTGTTTCCTTTGATTTGCCCAGCGGCAAAGTGGGAAGTAGACGTGCAATGACTCAAAGCTAGAGGAAATACTTAAAGCTCGGCCCAGTTTTGGCGGGGTACCCATAGTCGCTAATGAGACCAAAGACGGAGGTTCTATTAGATTATTTGTTCTTCCCTTATTTTTCCGATATAAGATAGTATGAGAGCAGAAAAATATCGAAAACAGAACGCGTTAAAAGTAGAACTTGGCAAGGGCTCCATGGCATTTCTAAACCAACCAACATTTGAGGAATGATGAAAATGCAACAGAGGAGTGATCCGAAAGCGAACTATGATGATGACGTTCTTTTGTTCAAAGAATCACACTATAACGACCGAGAATCCTATTATGATAAAGGTCTGTGTTTACGGGATGAGGCTGCACGAAAGTACATGTTCATTTTAATACAAAGGAAATTGCATTTTTGTCTCAGGAGAGGCTGTACCTAGTGCAGTGCACCTGAGAATTCAAATAAGTACTTTCGTTGAGTTTAATCCAGGTCAAGGGTGAAGTTTGTATCGGTTCTGCCGTTGAGTTTAACCTGAGACTTCAGTGTATTTTACTTGCAAATGTCTTTCTTATCGTGATGACCTAGTTGCTAGATAAAATAACCTGAAAATGAAAAAGTGATGTCCATGAGTGAAAACATACAGGATTGTTGACTTAGGTTAACAAGCAAATTCTTAAGCTCAAGATAAGAAAAAGCACCAAGTTTATAACCATATATAAAATAAAATGGGAAAATATGTGAATGGCAGATTAATATAGCTGGCGGTACGAATAGTGTTTGGACTGTCTGTTGCCCGTTTGAATGAAGTGACGTATGTTATTATGAAACAAAAATTATAGGGGAAGAAAAATATGCTCTATAATGGAACTAAATTTGGTACTTTACATTGACTTGGCACATTTTAATGTTGAACAAAAGCGACAAATATTAGTGGATACTCACTGTTTTCGTTTTAAGGCAAATACACTAGGATGCAGAAGTAGGCTAAGTGACCCACTGAGAGTAGAACTTGCAAGAAAAAAGGACAGAGCATGAGGGCTCTTGTCACCTTCAATGGATAGTCAACGTTATCATAGAGAGTAGATACTAGAATAAAATAGACGTGAGGTCAATACTCACGATAGATGTACATTCAATATAGTAATAGGAAATGTATTAGTTGTTATAAGAAAAGAGAACCTCTGATCTACATGAAACGGAATTAATCGAATCTGACCTCATACGAAACAATTTAAAAATGGTAGTGGTTACGGTAGACAAAGGCTGACTATTCACAATTTGCAGGTCGAGGTACTAAAAAGGCGTTACCCGTCACGTCTTCGACTGATCGACGATGGAACAACAACAATTTAATGAATTGCATGGAAGCTTTTCTTTGTGAATGAATATTTCCGTGATTGGATAAAGAATTTCATTATGTTATTTAAATCACATCAAGCCTTACACTCTGAAACTATTTAAAATGTATCGGAATAATTATTATAGACAAGTACTAGTTATTTATATATAAAGTTCTAGTAAATTGCCTAGTACTCAGTTATATTTTGTAATGCAGATACTTAACTGAAATTTGAATGTCCAAAGATTGAAAATCCATGCAGTTACAGATAGACTTGGAGCACAAGTGGCAGAGAATACTATCTCATGGTAAGTTTCTTGAACCAGATAGCTAGGCCAGTCTTCACACCTGTTTAATGCTACCTTGACGTCTTTCAGGTTTGTGGGCCTGCATAAACAAAACTAAACGAACGTCTTACTTCTTTCAGTTGAAATTGTTTCTGATCAACTGAAAGTATTTTTGATATCCTCTTATTTTTATTACACGTGAGCAAAAAAATATTAAGTATTTGAGATGGGAAATATTCAAGCCTTAAAATTTAAATGAAAACAGACTGATTGTTACATCACTTAGTAGAATTAGATTTGGTGGAATTTAATAGATTATTTGGATTTGGTCAGAAATTTAATTATTTTCCCTTATGTGCTCCAGTAGTGACGTTTAGAATATCTACGGTCGTCCCCTCAACGAAACAGTACTATGGCGAGGAAAATTTTAGTCCAAACACTGACGCCGATTTTAGCCGCAAGTGATCAGCTCGCGGCAGGGGGCTGACTGCAGGAACCCATCTTTTTCGTAAATCGTTTTCGTCAAGCGTAAAACAAAGGGACAAGCACATAGAGGTACCAGAGGTAAGAGAAAATTCACTATGCGAAAATCGATTACTCGTCAACAGCGGAGCAACGAAGTAATGTAGTTCCATCTGGTCTACTAGCCTATTTAAATGAATAAGTGACGGGTGTATAGATTGTCTTTTCTCAGCACTTATCAGTTAAACGGCAACCACTAAGCACAGGAAATCGTGGACTTTAGTAAACAGAGCAGGAGATGGGACTAAGAAAATAAGTAAAGGTTTGGAAAAGAGTTTTCTTGTGACGTCATGACCAATAGATTTACTTTTCTTTAACAGGAGGCGGGGGGAGAACTACGGCAAGAGGAAGAACAGAAGCTGTGGAAGAAGGTTTTATAACTTTTGTAAAGTTACACAAGTATTGCAAATATTTGTCATGGCACTGTATTGGTATTCACATTTTAATTCGCCTGTATTCATCGGCGAACGTCAGTAAAGAAACAAATTAAATAAGAGTTTGAAAGTTAATAAAGATTCAGCATGAAAAGGTACTAGGTCATAATAAAGTATTACAAGAAACTGAGGCAAGCTAGCCAATTTCAGCGGCTTAAGATTTCCTTTCTTGTTCCTTCCAGTTCACGTCCCATAATCTCTAGCATGAACCTTCAAGAAAGAACTCGTTTTCCGTCATCGTCCTCATCAAGCGGTCAGGCGAAAAGAGGCGTGACAAGAGCAAAAGTTTCAGAGCTATTTTACAAATTGTTCCCGTTACGACCAGCTGAAACCGCGTTGTTCCGCCTACGACCAGCCGAAACCGCGACATACGCTACGAACAGGCCCTTCAGAAACTGAACTTACCACCGCTTAAAGTCCGGCTTGAAAAACTGATTTTGCAGTTTGGCAAATCCGTCCTAGCCAATACGAGCCACCGGTCACTGCTACCGGAACCAGCCCCTCCCAGTAATCGGGCTCGGTTACAAAATAAACTTCTACCCCGTAAAGTCCTCACTAATCGTTACGGGAACTCGTTTGCAAAGAACGTGCTCGTTTGTGCCATTTTTTTTACTTCGATGTTCAATGCTGAACCTTAGTGTGTGTTTGTTATTTATGTGTTCTTTATTTATAATTTGTAAGAAACTGAATTTAGTTATGCTACGATAGTTTCTGAATATACCTATCTCTCTCTCTCTCTCTGTTATTGAAAAGCACTTATAATGGTTATACCAGGTATATTCTCATAACATTTAACACGTATGCGCTTTACAGTCCGCAACTACTGGCTGAGTTGCTTTAAGATTTGCAACCGCTTATTCTCTGTCGGCTGTGGTCCTGCTGTATGAATCGACGAATGGAAGAGGGTGGAAAAAGGAGGAGAGCGGGAGAAATGATATTCGAAACAGTAATGGAAACATGAATCTCATATTATAAGTTTCGTAATATAGGCACTTCTAGGTCTCTCGTCACTTCCATTATCCTCTAGCGAAATTAATCCCGTAGCTAATTAATCCATTGAAAAGGAGGAAAATAAATAGCCTTTGCCGGAAGCAGAATCTTCAGGCAAAATGAAACGGAATTCTTCGCGGACACGGAATCCTTTCTAGCTTGAACATACTAGAAAGAACTATCTTTTTCCATCATCGTCCTCTTCAGTCGGTTAGGTGAAAAGAGGAATTGCAAGACCACGACTACCTTATTAGCTTTTAAAAAAATATTTAGTTCGCCCCTTAATTTGAAACCCCTCCCCTAAATATGCAGCTATGGGGCTCATCTACGAACTCGACCTATCCCTTGACTCGATGAGTTCTCACACCCAAGTTTTTTCAAAATATCTCATTCCCTTCGAGAGTTAACGTGCTGACAGACGGACAACTTTTGCGATGTCATATGTATCCCTCCACTTACGTTTTGGGATCCCAAAAACTGTTCCGGCTTCAACCAAGTTCTATTGACACAGCACTTAAAAAGTTTATAAAATGTATTGTCTCATAACATTTAACACACTGATGAGCTACAAAACTTCTGGAAGTGTTGCTTTAACATTACCATTTGCGATTTATGCTAGTTCAAAGGTTTGCAATCGCTCGTTCCTTTTCCCGGATGTCGTCCTGCTTGCAGAAATCGATGAATGACACTACTCGAGATCATAGGAAGAAGAATCACTGGAAAAGAAATAGTGAACGGTAAGGGGATACCAAAGCCGCAATCCATTTACCATTGTCTCGGCCCTGTTAGCGAAATCCCGTTTTAGTTAACTGCCGTGTCTGCTTAATGTCGTTTTATTTGTCCTGTCCGCTGACAATTGTCAATGCCCTGTCACAGGACGCCGTGAATGATGACATGATATGGGAGCAAGTTTCGTTTCTGCTCTCGACTGCGTTTTATTTTTTATGCTTGTCCTTTGTATTCAGCTGACAAGGCTAATAAAAAGGCTTTAAACTGAAACAAGGCAGTAATACGAAGACAAGACCGAGACAAGAAACACTCACATCGAACGCAGCTTCAAACGAAGAAAGGTATGGTAATTTGAATCTATTAGCTGCGTTTCCCTCTCTAAAATTATGTCCTCTGGAATCACACTAAAAGAAACGAGTCGAGACGAAGAAGGGAACTACAGTTGCCGTCCCCTAAAAATTTTAAATTCCCGATTTCACTCGTTTTAGTATTATCCGTGACAAGTTACTAATACCAGGAAAGAAATGGTGAATTTGAAATATCTTAGTTGCCGACCCCTCGCTGGACTCGATCTTAGTTGTCTACCGACAGGGTGCTAAAAGGAGGAAAAGGTGAACTTTTAAAAATGTAAGTTGCCGATCCTTCACGAGGAACGAAACGGAGGAAAAGAACGGCAGAGCGTGCCAGTTTTTTCGAATACTAAAACAAGGAAAAGGTGAACTTTTACAAATGTAAGTTTCCGACCCCGCACGGGTACTCTAAAGTACAATCCGTGAATAGTCACTGAAACCAGGAAAGAAACGGTGCACTTTAAATATCTTGGTTGCCGACCCCTCACTGGACTCATGATCTGAGTCGCCTATCGACAGAATGCTAAAAGAAGGAAAAGGTGAACTTTTACAAACGTAAGTTGCCGATCCCTCACGAGAAACTAAACAGAGGAAAAGCACGGTACAGCGCGCCAGTTTTTTTTTCGAATACTAAAAGGAGGAAAAGGTGAACTTTTACAAACGTAGGTTGCCGACCCCCCGCGAGAAACGAAACAGAGGAAAAGCGCGGTACAGCGCGCCAATTTTTTTTTTCGAATACTAAAAGGAGGAAAAGGTGAACTTTTACAAATGTAAGTTGCCGACCCCTCACGAGAAACTTAACAGAGGAAAAGCACCGCACAGCATTCCATTTTTTTTCGAATACTAAAAGGAGGAAAAGGTGAACTTTAACAAATGTAAGTTGCCGGCCCCTCACGGGATGCTAAACAGAGGAAAGGTTTGCCAGTTTTTCGAATACTAAAAGGAGGAAAAGGTGAACTTTAACAAAGGAAGCTGGAGACCCCTCACGGGATACTAAACAGAGGAAAGGCTTGCCAGTTTTTCGAATCCTCGATTCCTGGTATTTCTTTCCTCGTTTTAGTTTGCCTTTCCTGGTTTTAGTATTCTTTCCTGCTTTTCTCTTGCCTTTCCTTTCCTGCTTTTAGTCGATCCCCTTTTAGTCTTCGTGCCACTTTTCAGTACTCCTACGTTCACTACGTCGTACCGCGCCTCTTTTTAGTCGGTCCCTGTACGTTCATCTAGTTGTGCGTTAGTCTGTAATCAAATGACCATGAGGAGAATACTTCAATATTCGGTAGTGAATTTTATTTCAAGTTATGAATATGTTGGATTCAGGTGCGAGCAAACTGTTTACCGCTATGTGGTGGTAATTCGTGGAATTCTAGGTGTCCAGATGGAGTACGTTTTTGTCCTTTTTGCCATCTTGATGGGGATTGTCTGGATCATTTTCGTTTCAGGTGCCATGATACTTCGCATTTAAGGGGTTCATTATGTCCTGGGGATGGTAGGCAGCTTCTTGGTATTTTATGCTCTACGTCACCAAGAGTGATTGTTTCGTTTGGTAATTTTGTGCTAAAAGCACTCGAGTTAAGAAGTGCTGTTTCTTAGTTTGTTATTTTGTTTAGTTTCCTATGAGCTATTTGTTTATCCTGTATATTGCCTTTGGGTTTTTCAATACAGATATATATATATATATATATATATATATATATATATAATATAGAAGTTTTGTTCACCGTTAGCATAGCCGGTTGCTTAATTTCCGGTTTCAAACGCCGTCGAAGTTCACCGTTTGCTTAATTAGTATTTTAACGACTCCGGTTGTCCTTGCCCGCTTGACGTTTCTTCGACGATTCAAGCAAACTTCGAACTTGCTTGTTCACGAAGTTCGACGGTCAGAGTTTGAAGGACGAAGGAACTGTGACCGGCGACCAAAAACGGTAATTAAAGAAAGACCTTTGAGGTTGAAGGTAACTTCGAACTTCGATCAAAAAGACAACTATATGCCTTGGTTAACTGTGCACCTACTCTTTTCCAACGATAACCCGTCCTTGCGGAAACATGTTTAGTCTAATGTTCATTCATGAATGTTCATTCGGACTTGGGTGTATTACGAAACCCAGAAGGTCTGCTCTTCAGTTCTAATTGGCTTTTCTGAGCCTCGTTTTTGTTGCATGCTGCATGTCCACTTCTCGGCCGATTTCAGACTGATTCTTTCTACATTCGTTTTTGCACTGCAGCGCTTCCGAGGAAGACGGCAGCGCTTTCTCGAGAATCACGGACTTGCTCCCCGAACAAAGCCTCGTTTTTGCTGCATGCTTCCACTTCTCGGCCGATTCCGGACTGATTCTCTCTACATCCGTTTTTGCACTGCAGCGCTTCCGAGGAAGACGGCAGCGCTTCTCGAGAATCGCGGACTTGCTCCCCGACCAAGTCCGTGCTTCTCTGCAAGACGCTGCAGCGCTGCCGCTTCAACCAAGAAGAAAGTGAATCCAAAAACGCATTTTATGCAAAAGCAAAGAAGTGCTGCAGCAGCGCTATTGCAACAAAAACGAGGCTCTGGTAATGGGACTTCCTTGGCATCAACCCAGTATTTTCCCCATTTTTTTAACCTCTGGCCTCTCCAGTCTTCCCCATGTTTTGGGCTCGTCAGTAACGAGTGTCAAATTAACTGAAATCGTTTATTTTCCAAGTTTTACCATATAAAAATACACTATGTACAAAATTAAATATAATCTGCAGAATCTGCTTCTTCCAACGTCTTCGGATTAGTACTTGCAATCAACCTCGTACCACCAGTCGCATTGCTGCTTGTATTGGTCGAAAACTGTCCCCAGTGGACAAAGAAAGGATTCCATTCTGTCGGGGAGACATACGTGGAACACCTTGAGAGACAAGCAAGGCGTCAATTGGTCAGAAACTTCGCATTTCACAACTAAGGTAGTACCGTACAGTAGAGGTATGCTTGTATAAAACCTGAACGTCTGCTAACAGTGAGTGTTCGTCGAAGAAAAAACTAAAACCCAAACCAGACAATTTTTACTATTAATATTTGTAATAACACTCACGCTTTTGTCACTTTTTGAATATTTTGCCAACTCCCGAGTGAAAGTGACTCAACTGACACCCGGTTTGATTTTTCCTTTGAAAAGTTTGTGACGATCAACGCACCTGCAGGAGAAGATGGCGGTCCGAACCTGTAAATGCCTTCAAAAGAGGAAGGACCGTTTTAGTAAATTAAAAATCAAAGAAAGTTAATTGAATTTCTACTTCAAGTTTGTGCCAGGCAAGGGTAACTCTGAAATAGTTGGCTGTTAGCTGATATCAAGTTTGATATTTTTCTTTTCCAATTTACTTTTCAAGATGCAAATAACAAAGCCAAGGCTGTGGAACATATTTGACGGAGCAAAACGGATAAGTCAGCTACATTTTATTAGAGCTATATTTCAGATATGATTCGCAGTCAGCTTGGGCTGAAGGAATACTTATCACCAAAGTTGTGGAACAGTTAAAAAAGTGTTCAAACAGGCATACCTCTACTGTACTACAATGTACAAAAAGTCCCCTGATTTCAGATAACTTACCCTGTAGTATTTGCATCCGTTGGATTTTAACTCTCCGAACTCGGAATAAAAATCTCTGCTTTAACACAGCTACCACAGTTCGATATAGGAGATATATTCTACAGTGTTGGATCGGTTTTTTCTACAGCACCGAACTAGCATACGAGGATAAATACATTTAGTGTCGTGTACCTTAATCTAATCCTTTTCTTGTCTTTGAGTACTGAATATGGGCACGCCTTGTGCCATTTCTCGTACTGGTTAATACAATTTTTGATGGGATCCTTGATCGATCTGTTCTTCAGCACTGAAATGGCAAACTTCGGCTTAGACCACGGATTGAGTGATTGATTTGTTCTTGGACATCAAATAGCAATTGAACATTCCAGAAAAAACCCATCCATTCCCCCTTTAAAAGTGAAATAAATCACTTGAACCAACCATATTCTACCTATTTAGGTACGTAAGGATCTGTTTTTGTTTTCTTCTAAGTTGCTGCTGTGAAGCTCATGGAGAAGCCCCCAAAAAGTTAAAGTACAAAACAAAAAATGTGAGGGTGGTTGAAGATTGCAGTACTGGATTAGAGGATGTAATAATAGTATTAAAAGTCTGGATCCCTGTTCTTTTGGTTTTCTTCCTTAATTCGGGACCACGGTTTTGATTTCAGTCAACGAACCAGACTCCTACTCATACGTGTAATTGTCCGATCCCGATGACCCCAACGGTCGGGTTTTATTTACCTTTCCCCCAAAACCCACCATCGACGGCTGATTAAACCGATGGCTGCTTAAAACCTGCTTAAAACCATGCCCCTGACGTTATGGCACTGATTAAGTGAGCTTCGTAGCTGCAACGGTTGATATGACCACTTGCGATTAAATGAGATATAAGTGTCACATTGATGGCGTATGATCGTTTTTTCCACAAAGCTCCATGCCGGTCGTAATATTTGTGGCTTGCGGCAGGAAATCAGGACACCCTTCCAACTCCCCCACAGCTGCCGTAAGACTTAGGATTTCCCAATATGCACATTAGGCCTCAACCACTGAATATATGTTAACGTCTTACCTGGCATCTGAATTCAGGATCGGCAAAGCGGACATTCTCGTCAGAGGATTTCTGGTTGTAGCAGTCAAATTTCGTAGGGGGGATAGCCGTGTAATTGGGATAATCCACGCCAGGTTTGCCAGGGATACTTGCTGCCTTGTAGTCTGCTGCATACCCGTGTTGCTCGTGCTGTGCGTGATATTCATCTTGTTGGTGCACGGAAGGACTGACGGCGTCACCAACTTTCAGCAGAACTGGTTCTTTATATTCGGGTTTTACGTAAGCTGGTTTCGTATATGGTTTGTACGGCTTCTTTTCGTTAGATGGTTTGTAAGATTCAGATTCGTAAGCTGGCTTGAAAGGAGAACCGTAATCTGGTATGTCCTCATATGGTACTTCAGATGGGGTATCGTAGGCTGGTTTGTACGGTTTTTGTTCGTAAGTTGGTTGGTATGGTTTTTCTTCGTATGCTGGTCTGGCTGGTTCTTCGTAAGCTGGCCTGAAAGGAGAAGCGTAATCTGGTTTGTCCTCATATTGTACTTCAGATGGGTTATCGTAGGCTGGTTTGTACGGTTTTTGTTCGTAAGTTGGTTTGTATGGTTTTGCTTTGTATGCTGGTCTGGCTGGTTTTTCGTAAGCTGGCTTGTACGGTTCAGGTTCATAGGCTGGCCTGAACGGGGAGTCGTAAACCGGTTTATCCCCATACGATCCATCGTATGGTTTTTCATAGGACGGCTTGTATGGTTTTTGTTCGTATGCTGGTCTGTAAGGTTCTTCGTAATCTGGTTGGTATGGCTTCACTTCATGTGCTGGTTCGTATGCTGGTTTTTCGTCGTAGGTTGGCTTATAAGGTTCTGGATCAAAATATGCAGGATTGTACGGTTCGGGTTTGGAAGCTGGATTTTCGTTGTAGCTTGGCGTGTAGGGAGTCTCTGCGTAGGCTGGATTGTATGGTTTTTCCTCGTAAGAATCTTCGTAGGCTGGTTTGTATGGGTTGCTATACGAGGGAGGCTTTGGCTTCTTGTGATTGACGTCATCAAACATGTGGGAAATGAAATCAGGGAATTCTTTTTCGTGGGAAATGCTGCCTTGGTCCACATTTAATTGTCCTCCTTCTCCGCTCTTATTTTCGTCGACGAACCAGGCGGATTCGTCATCGTCACCGATGTTCGGGTCCTGATCAAATGGTTTAGCTGGTGGAGGGGGGACCTTTTTCTTCACATCATCTCGGTATATCGAACGGTCGTCTGCTTCCTAAAATTGGAACTTCTATAGAGAAATCCTGTTCCTTAACTACAGACATTCGGTAAAGCTTAAACAAATGATAATCAAACAAGCTAATACTTTTATTTATAATTCCGTTTGTAAAAAAAATATAAAGAATGAACGTCACAAATGAAAGTTAGCTCGTTTGTTGCTCTCGCGATATTTCGGAGCCCTGGTCCTACTGGTGGTCTGGCTTTTACTGGCTACTGTGTTTGCCGGGGGGAAACCACAAGAAGTGAAAGAATTCCCTGAGGTCATGTTCTAGGAATGTAACGTCACAGTAGACATGGTTTCGTAGGAAGATTACTCTAGAATTCTGTTAGAAACAGGGAAAAAAGGAACTGTAGAAGAAGGTTTTCCCTCGGTGTTATTGCCACTCGGTCTTTACCACCATTCGCGTCAGACAAAAATACAAACGAAGACAAATAATCCTGTGGCATATCTCATAAGAAAATAAAAGAAGCGTCTAAGATATGGAACGCCGTTTGGGCCAAACGGACCACAGAACCTGTCTCTCGGGCTCTAAAACTGTCGTGTACCTCGCTCCTCTCTGACCCTCAGGTGCTAAAACTTTCTGTCGTGCAACGCCATCTCTCTCAGGGACCAAAATCTACAGTCTGTCGTGCATCGCGATGTCTCTCAAGTATTTAGTGGAGTGTTCCTTGGAACATTCCACTATTGCGAGCGCTGTAGCAGCTTTCGGCTTTCGGTTTCCGGTTTTCACCATATTTTGTGGAACTCATAACTCGCGAACCAGTGCAAGTATCAAGTCCAAACTTGGTACACTTGTGGGTATTGGGGTCTAACTGTGCCTTTTCGGGGTCCCACCCCCCACCCGGTTCAGGGGCAAATGGCCCCAGATTAACCAGCGAATAATGTTCTTTGTCCTTGTAGATCCTAGGACTGGGAAATTACTTTTAATGGCCCGTTCACTGGCAACTGGGCCCAGATTGCTCAGGGGTAAAGTTCGTTACCCGTGACAGGAATCAACAGGTATCAAGTTGCAACTTGGTAGGTTTGTGAGCATTGGGGTATCTTTTTCCTTTTTGCGGTCCCAAACCCCATCCCCACTTGGTTCAGGGCCAGGGGCGGTTGGAAGTGCTCGGGCATGGGGGGAGGGGGTATGACGACCTCAAAACATACGACTGACAATTATAACAAATTAGAAACAATAGACAGTAAAAACACACCACATGCCAAAAACTGTACAAATTTCCGGAAATATTAACACTGATTTTAAAAGGTTAGGGGATAGGAAATTACAGGAATTAAGATGATCAACTAATAAATAACAGGATTTCTAGCAGGTCGTTCATATCAGCTTACGCTGTAGAGAGCAAAGCGTCGGTAGCCGATTTTAATGTATTTAAACTGGACTACTTCCCAAACAAATTAGGGCTCAGACCCAAAATTACCAAGCTTAAAACCCCACCTAAATGAGGCACCCTTCAACTAAGTAGAGACTAGGCTACTGCGAAAGGCGCCGCAGGGAAAATTATTTTTAAACCGCCTTTTCTGACAAAATTTAACTTCTTCCCATACAAATTCTAGCTTTTAACGTGGCTTAAATCTCAAGCATAAAACCTCACCTAAATGACGTGCCCATCCACTAAATCGATAAGAGGTTTACTATACGAAAGGCGCTGCAGGCGAATTTTTGGTTACGTTTAGGAACAGAGTATTTTTTGGTTTCCAAACTAAAGGAAGAGCTGCTTATTACATCACATACATGTCCGTCTGTCTTTGACCCCGATAACTCCCAAACGGAGTGGGATAGTTTTACTGGACTTGGCAGTGCTTTCACTCGACTGACCCTTTCCGTAAAAAGGTAGGCTATCCAAAATAAAATAGATACAAAGCAGATTTGTTCTGATTGACACTTTATGGTAACAAAAAATTGTACAATCATCTGGTGCATCCCTATATGCAGTGCTTACAAAGCCGATTTGTGTTCAAACGTAAGACGCAAGACATTAAAAAAAAACACTTGTTTTTTGCTAAAAGAAGGAGATTTTTGCCAAAAAAAAATGAGCAGATAAGACTGAAACTTTGCGCCGCAGGCAAAAATTATGCAAATCAGCCTGTTTTCTGCCAAAATACAGAGGTTTTGGTACAAAACCAGTTGTGCAGCAACTGCATTTATGTCATTCTGACAAGCTCGAAACGTACGAATGTGATTCTTACAAGCTCAAATAAGAGTAAATAAGTATTAAGATTGGTAAAGTTAAATTCAAAAATAATTTGAACAGTTGAAATGGTAAATGGAGTTATATTTTTTGAAGTTTAAAATTTTGTTTGTTTTGTTTGGAAAGAGTAGGTGACGTTAAAGATTTAAAGGAAATGTTAACGTCACCGAGTGGAGGAGGAGTCGTAGCCCAAAAAGTAAAGTAACAAATTTTCGAAAGGCTACGCGGGTTTAAAAAAAAAAAAAAAAAAAAAAAAAAAAATACAAGCTCAAATCATACGACTGTCTCGTCACATATGACTAAGTAACCATACGACTAGAAACACGTCATTTGCAGGTGAAATTCACGTAATATACTACTAGAAATCTGTTCGTAAAATTCGACAAGAAACAGATCATTTACAGAGGAAATTGGGCCCAGATTGCCCATTTGTTAATGTTTTAAACTTGACAATAGCTGGAGCTAAGGCGATGAAACTCCTGTATGAGTAGAACCACCCGCCACCCTCCCCGTTTATGGGCAAGTGGGCCCAATTCGCCCGTGAGTTTAGTTTTTGACCCATGACCGGAGTCAAACTCTAAGCCGGTATAGTCGAGGATATTTAGGTCTAGATCTGGAATTTGTTTTGGAATTTGGCATTAAGTTCATTGAGGGGTCGGTAACTACAAAAATTGTAATTCTCCTTTTCATTTCTTGTTCTGACGGTAGTCGACTAAAAACCTCCGAGTCCAGCGAGGGGTCGGCAACCAATATATTTCAGGTCAACTATTTCCTTCCTCGTGTTAGTACCTTGAAAGTACTAAAACAAGGGAAATTGGAAATTATTCTCTTTTCCAACTTCGGCAACTAAAATCTGTTGCCGACCCGACCCCGCGCTGGACTCGGAGCATGTTAGTCGCCTACCGTCAGAACGAGAAATGAAAATGCGAATTACAATTTTACAGTTGCCGACCCCTCACTGAACATAATGCATACCCATGTCAGGATACTAAAACGAGGGAGTGATGGTTAACTTTGAATTTGAAAAGTTGCCGACCCCTCAAAGAATACTAAATAGAGGAAGGGAACGTTGTGGCGAATTCTGGCGACAGCCTTCTTCGTTTTAGTATGCCCTTCCTGGTTTTAGTATGCCTTCCTGCTTTTCTCGCGTTCCCTTCCCTTCCTGGTTTTAGTCGATCCCGAATATTCGCGATTGTTCTATGACAAATATTTTATTTCATAAAAAAAAAAATATTAAAAAAAAATTGTATTTTGAGGTAGCAATCTGAGGTAGCCAAGTTTCATGACTATACACGGCAGAGATTTTCAGAACCTGAGAGATGTTGCGGTGCACGACAGAAAGTTTAAAAACTTGAGAGACGTCGCTGCGATAGACAGTAGTTTTTGTACTTGAAAGATCGCGTTGCACGACATAAAGTTTTCGAACCTGAGAGAGAGAGATTTAGTAAGAGAGGATCGAGGTCTCCTAAGACAGGTTCTGCAGTCCATTTGGCCCAAACGGCGTTCCAAACTGTGAAGGATAAGAGTGTGCAAGAATAGTGCAACGTACTATTTATTCCCTTAGCAAGACGACTAAAGTGCACGCGCAACACCAGATGTGAAGATCTAATGCGACTAGGCAGGACAAGAGCCTGTGGTAATAGTGCAACGAACTATTTATTCCTTTAGCAAGACGAAGAAATTACGTAAAAAGTACACACGCCAAAACATGGTTAACAAACAAAGGTAACTGCTTGCTGCCCAAGCTGACAGAACCAGAGCAACAAACTTCGAACTGTTCGATGATCGACCGGAAGGCAGACAACATGTCTGAACGTCAGAATTATCGATTGTATTTTTCTGTCTACCTGGGCTACCCAACTTTGACATCCAAGGCTATGTGACTTCAACCACTGATTCATCCTACATCCCTCATGGTTCCGTTCATTCCGATTTCGGAGGTTTCGCAGTTCTATCTAAAATTTAAGCTTTGTATCCCTTATTCCTAACATATCTAGTATTTATAAGTCCGTATCAAAACCGAGACATAGCCCACTAGTCATACTCCAGTCTTCAGCATTTGCTTGACACAAATATAACCCTCTCAATTCAATTCAATTCAATAAAATCTAAAAACAGATAACGGACAAGCCGATGGGTCGTTTTTACGTCAATACATAACGTCATAACAGAACAATCTTAAAGTATATACAATTTTGCGACATTTATACCGACATCTTATGATAAATATGGTCAATATACAAATACATTAAATCAATCAGATATAAAATACAAATAACATAAAAATTAACGTTCAGAAGCGCTCTGAGTTATATACACGAACAAACGAGGGGACGAAACTCTGAGCATACCTAGTTCGCAAAGCTACCACCGGCTCTAAACGAGGCACAGGATCGGCAGCTTGACGAGGAAGACGAATTCGGAAGGGGAGAAAATCAGGAGGGAGTATATCCCGGTGAAGTGGGTTTTGTACTATAGATGTACCGAACTTCATACAAAGTTGAAGTCGGCGGCATGAAAGGGTATCTAATTTATATTGCTTTAGGAGCTGAATGTATGGGACCTTCGGAGCTTTAGATGTAACCAGCAACGCTCTATACTGTATCCTCTCAAGCAAATCTGACTGTTCCCTCTCGAATGGGGGTGTGGGTTACCACCAATACCAGCCGCGATTTTAGACATGAAATATTAGTTGCGTTTTTTATCGAAGTTTTGTTCGCCGTTGGCTTAGCCGGTTGCTTAATTTCCGTTTTTGAACGCCTTCGAAGTTCACCGTCTGCTTAATTAAGTGTTTTTACGACTCCGGCGATCCTGGCCAGGTCGACGTTCCTTCGACGATTCAAGGAAACTTGAACTTGCTAGCGCACAAAGTTTTACGGTCAGAGTTTGAAGGACGAAGGAACTGTGACCGGCGACCAAAAACGGTACTTAAGCAGAAGTTGCGTTTTTGATCGAAGTTTGAAGTTACCTTCGACCTCAAAAGGTCTCTGCTTAAATACCGTTTTTGGTTGACGGTCACAGTTCCTTCGTCCTTCAAACTATGACCATCGAACTTCGTTCGCTAGCAAGTTCGAAGTTTGCTTGAATCGTCGACGAAACGTCGACCTGGCAAGGATCGCCGGAGTCGTAAAAACACTAATTAAGCAAACGGGGAACTTCGACGGCGTTCAATAACGGAAATTAAGCAACCGGCTAAGCGGACGGCGAACAAAATTTTGATCAAAAACGCAACTAGAGACATTTGAGCACTAATTAAGCAAACGGGGAACTTCGACGGCGTTCAAAAACGGAAATTAAGCAACCGGCTAAGCGGACGGCGAACAAAACTTCGATCAAAAAACGCAACTATAGACATTTGAGGTTGAAGGTAACTTCAAACTTCGATCAAAAACGCAACTATTATGGCTCCAGAGAGTAACCAATTTCGAGCAAGACTGGAATAAACATGAAAGGAGACTTTGAAATCATTTTCAAAGATCAACTTCTGACAGTGTGGCATTTAAAACTCTATGATACTAAATATTCTGCGATGATTCAGTATGCTCGTGGAATGAGAGCAATGACCGGGCCACATTCAGTCACATATGTACGTAATTTGGTTATTATCCACTCTTTACGTTGCAGTGACTGTGGTCTGTGATTGGTCCAAAGATACGTTTTCAAATGGTGGAGATAGACTTTTCCATTTCGACTATTTTCAGCGTATTTTCTCCCCAGTTTCGTTGTTATTACCGACCTTATTACCAGGTGTGACTACACTGTAAAAAGTCTCTCCTACGTCGTACTTTACAGGTTGCACACCATCGAATTCGGTGACATGTATTCCGAATTCGGAGAGGTAAAATCCGGTACGGGAGTAAAACGCTACACTGTAAAAAGTTTCTCCGAATAAGGATGCAGTATTTACTACTGGGATTAATTTTATCTCTATTGGGATAAAATTAATCCGAATTAGGGATAATCTTATGTCAATAAAGACAAGCTTAATCCCAGTAGCAAATACTGCGAGATTTTTTTTTTACAGTGTAGAATGCAAAATACTGCATATTAAGTTATCCTAAACTGCAGTATTTTAGGATTAGGATTAAGTTATCCTAATCAGCAGTATTTTGCATTCTACCGTTTTAATCCTGTATCGGGTTTTAACTCTCGGAGTTCGGATTTTAACACAAAAAATCAACGAAGAAACCAATGGGGTTTACAAATCCCATTTTCGTTGGTTTCTTCGTTGATTTCTTGTGATATGTCAGGCCAATGTGGTTTACGAAATTATCTCCGGATTTTAAGTCTCCGAATTCGGATTTTAACTCTCCAAATTCGGAACAAAAATCGCCAAATTCGGTCCGATTTCACAGGAACATTTACAGTGTATAGTGGGGCCCGGGCGTAAGAATCCCAGCGTCCCCGGATCGCATCCTGGCTGTTATCAAAGAGGTTAGCTACTTGTGAGCAGCAGCTTGAACGTTTGCGACCTGCATTTTTTTAATGTTAAAAGAATTTCATGGTAGGAAACTGTGGATGGTATCAACAAGAATAAATAAGGGTATCAATGATTTGGTATCAATTATTGGTACCAATGACGCGTTGTTTCACGCAGAACAAAGTGTTTTGAGGCCGTCTTTGGAGCAAAGACTGCGTCATTTATATCTTTCAGCGGATTTATACTTGGAATTTAGCTTATATTCACATGAAAGCCGCTCACACAAAAAAAAAGGATTTCCTAGTAAACGAAGTAGATGGCTTACGGTTGGTCTGATGACGTGTGGTTCTAAGGCGAGATTTAAAAGAAAAGACTTTGATTTTAAAAATATTTGAAAAATCCGTGAAAGAGCCACACGAAAGTCATCAGACCGACCGCAAGCCATCTAAGTCGTTTACCAGGAAATACTGTTTTTGTACATTTATACATTGACGTATATCCAATGCACCGATTCTTGCCAGTTCTTATCATGAACAATCAGCAGGTGATGAGAACATGTACGTTTCTGTTCACCTGGCTAAGAAATTTGTGGGATATCAATGGTGGTGCGACTTAAACAGTCTGAATTCTTTTAAACTTGTTTCCTTTCCATTTTCGATATAACTGATATATATTAATAAATTACACGATATAAACTGAAAACATTAAATTACCAGTCCACGCGTATGGCTTCCCGAAGAAAACCCTATATTTGGTTACAGATTCCCAGGTCTCGAGGCTCGAGGGTTCGATACCTGATGAGGACAAAATATTTTGTTCAAATATGTGTAAGGTAATAGGAAAGTGTTTTTCCGACAGACTCATGCGATTCTTCCTAGGAATCAAATCGTAGTTGAGTGTACTAAACGAGGTACTAAATAGATACATCAGCTGAGAAGAAAAATAAGATGACGTATCTGTTAGCACAGTCAACCATAATTCGCTGTAGCTTGGACTAAAATAATATTAGGAAACAATTAGGATATGACTTCCCGAAGAAAACCTTAGGTCTTTTGACATCTGCTTCCAGATTTCCAGGTCTCGAGGGTTCGATACCTGATGGGGACAAAATATTTTGCTCAAAAATGTGTACGGTAATAAGAAAGAGTATTTTCGAAAGACTCATGCGGTACTTGCTAAGAATCAAATCATAGTTGACTGTGCTAAATGTATACGTCATATGATAATAATATCAGCTGACGTATCCGCTTAGCCCAGTCAACCATAATTCGCAGCCAGCTTGAACTAAAATAATATTTAGGAAACAAATTAGGAGAGAATGAGAATTTAGTGACTGAAAAAAGACACAACGTGAGCTGAGAAAAGGATAGAAGGGTCATGAGTACTGACATGGTTAATTTAAGGAATAAGAATGAGTGAATTCACATGGCTGTATTTGCCAAGGAAACGTTGAGCTATTTACGACTGATAAAAAAAGTACCATACCGTATTTCCCATCGGTCTCTTCGAATAAGCCGTTGCTGAGAACACCAGCGTACAGAAAAAGACAACCCACAGTCGGGTCATGGTTCTATTGTGCACTTGTTGACTCGCAAAGAACAAATCACTCGTTAAACAGTCGATACGAGACACTTGATAATTTGCACGAAAATTAAGCGTAACGCCAAGGCCGAATCTGGTGAGGTTGCGAGAATGACCAGATCTTAAGATCTACTTCCTGTATGTTTCCTTGGACAGACGAAACACATTGACAGATAGCTGATCCCAATATAGGCTTTCTCTGACCCGACTGAACAGCAATTTCACTTCATCAAAGTGGTGCTTCAGGACATTAAACCAGTCTTTATGATGAACACCTCGGGATATTCATTAAGTACATTTGAAAAGAAAAAAACATCTGTTCTAATTATATTATGTACAAAATTGGCCAGACTGCATTACGCTTTCGGTAGTGAAGTCCTTTCACAAAAAAGGGAATCGGCAGTAGCCTACCTCTTACCATAGAATTATACTACGGGAAACAAATGAAATTCTAATTTATATGCATTCTCGAGATTTTCATCTGTCAAGTTTAATGAGACCATGAAAACGCACATGCAGAGCAAAATATTTACCACATGTTTGAGTTCCGCTGAGTAGCTTTTGCAGCAATCGAAATTAGTGTGTTTTCACTTTTAGGTGGCAGGTAGGTAATCCCACTTTGAGTGTGTTGGAACAAATTGTGCTTTCTTATGTGAACGTTTGGACCACCTTCGGTATTCTCGCGACGATCCATCTAGAGTTATTTACAAACACTTTGGCAGCATCGAAAAAATAGGTTGACGCGGGATTCAGTGAATCTCGTACTGCCAGACGCGTCCATGAATGAATGAATGAATGAATGAATGTATTCCCAAAAAAGCCCCATGCGCCATAGCGGGACAAAATATAAAAATAAACAAGCACTCCAGCTGCAATGTACCAGTCCAAGTATTCAACACTGGAACTCCTACTTCTAATAACTAAATAACTATTAAACAAACTAATACCCCCTACCACAACATCAACCTACAATAAAACGTTCACGGTGCTCCATGGCAACCTTCAGGAATCTATCCAACCGACGCAACTCTTGGAACACTTTGCTACCCATCAAATCTTTCTAAGACCTCCCTTGAAGAAACTCCTTACCAAAAACTTCTCTCCTTAGATCCCCCAACTCACTACAAGAACAAACCAAGTGTTCCACATCTTCATCCATCTTTCCGCATAACGGGCAAAAATAAGGATCAGAACCGCACTTAATTCTACCAATATGTTTTCTTCTTGCACCCACCGGTAAAGGACCCATCGGGTCCTAAACCAACCTTAAGATAAACTTCCTCCCCTCATAAATTCTTTAACCGAGCATAAACCCTCAGAGTAGGGATCGAGCTCACCTTCCACAGCCACTGCTGAATCTCCTGGTCCATTAACCTTGCCTTCACTACCCTCGTAACCTCACCTACCTCCAACGACGGTCCAATCCCATTATTCCATAGTTCACTTACCCCACAATCATCCAAAATCTTCTTGATCAAGACCGGCCAAGATTCACGGGAACCATCTTTTAGGGCCTTCGGATTAGCCGCCTTTAAAATTCTAACTCTAGGTAAACTCAATATTTTCTCCAAAAAATGGACCATACTAATTGACCCTTCTACTACGGAGTGACACTAATCCTAAGTCACCTTTAATTACTAAATTACTTGTCCTGCCGCTAACTCCTAGTACCTCTTAAAATACTGGGATTGAACCACTTCGAGCTTTTCCCCTCGATGGAATCCCCAGATCTCGGACCCATAATGCATAGAAGCTACAACTTTTGCCAGGAACAGCGGCTTTTGCATTTTGATGTCCTTAATATCTCCTAGGTGACTCCCCAAAATTGAGTATGGGAACCCGCTTACCTTCTTCTTCTTTTTGTTTAGTATTTGGTTTAGTAATTAGTAATTAGAAATGTATTGTTAGTAGTAGTATTTATTTTTCAGTAGTAGTAGGATTTATTCTTCATTAGTAAATAGATGTGAATTTTATTTTTCGCCTGTTATTTAACAAGTCCCCCGGGACTTTCCCTGCAGGTGATGCAGACAAATGTTACGCGTTGGTTTTATATTAAACATAATCTAATAATAATCTAATAAAAAAAATAAAATTTGTTAGACTTAATTCTATCTGTTTTGCAAATTTGACGTTAGAAGATAATTTTACTCCTAAATAAACAAATTCATCTTTTACTATCAACTCTTGGCCGTTGAACGTAACCTTTTCTGATTCACTAACTTCACCCCCTTTTCTGAATACCATCACAACACTCATCTTAACATTAAAACTAGACCCTTTTTACCAAGATATTCTTGCGTTCTATCTAACAAAAATTGTAAATTCTCCGGTGACTCATCAAACACCACCACATCATCCGCAAATAGAAGTGCACGCAGGTTTGCCACTTGACTCAAATAAAATGCACTATCCAAGTACCAAAAAGGTACTACCAGGGGAGAAAATGTACTACCTAAAAAAAATTTTTTTGCGTGTTGCGCTTCGCGCAACACGCGCGTTGTCTTCCCCTGCCGCTACTGTAAATGCCTTTAGCATGACCCTATAAATATGGCCTGAATCGAACCTTCGTCAAAACTAGGGTTTTTCTTACTTGAACAAATTCCGGTTAGGTAAAATGTATAGAAATATTATATCATTTCTTACAACAGAAAACGAAATCATCCTCTTTCCTCCTCTTCTTGTCTGTTCTGCCGATAGGCCTATTGCAATTAGGAGACAAGGGCAGGGGCGTCGTGACGGGGGGGACGCCCCCCCCCCCAGTGTTGTCGGCCAGTCGATAAAAAGTAACCGAGTCTGCGCGAAGCGCCGCGATTTTTCGTCAAAACAGTTGATATTTTTCATGAAAACAGTCGGTTATTCTGAAGATCGGTCTATTTTTCGTCAAAACAGTCTGTTTTTCCAAAAATCGGTTGAAGTTTTTCAAAACCATCTTTTTTTTCTTCTTGAAAACAGCCGGTAAAAGTAGGTAAGTCAGTAAACGCCTTGTCCCCCCCCCCCCCAAAAAAAAAAAACATTTTCGCTAGTAACGCCTCTGGGCAAGGGATCAGAAATGTATTTAATAATGTGCACAAATGCGTAATGTAGTATTTGATGACAGTTCTAAGACCCGGAGATGCGATTTGGAGAAAAGCGCTAACAGTTTCAAGAACTTATGACCTCGCTTATGACACCATGATCCATGCCGATAAGGATCGAAATATAGCTATAATAAAATTCTTGCTGACGTATCCATTTTGCACTGTCAAATATTGACTTAACTAGCTCACAAAGATTAGATTAAATTAATCAGATCCAATGACCAAATGTTCAGATAAAATGAGTGAAATGCAACTAGTTCCACATCATCTTAGACAGAAATTTGTAAAAAAAAAAAAAAAAGAAGTAGTAGCTTTCTTAAAATGTACTACGAAAGTACTACTTTTTTCAAATGTACTACCAACTCACTACTTTGAAAAAAATGTACTAAAAAGAGTACAATTGTACTACCGGTGGCAACCCTGAGTGCACGCTGACAAATATCCAAACACATCACAGGAGCTCCCGCCTTCAACAAAAAATCATGAAAATCGTTAATAAACAAAGAAAATAATTTCGGAGACAGGCAACAACCTTGTTTACCACATGGAGACCCGGTAATAACATGGAGACTCGGTAATATTCACTCAAGCTGATTGGAATTGTAAATGAATGAATACATTTATTACCCATCAATTAAAGAACAGACGAAGAACAACAAAAGATAAAGCAAAAAAAGAAGAAACGGAAAACGTTAATTCCTCTGACAACAACAAAAAAGAACGATCACAACAACCAACAGCATATACCAACTAATGTTCCATAATCATAGCCCAGGGGTGGGACTCAACCGACAAATTATAACGAGCAATCTGCGCTACGATTGCTTCTTCCGGATTCTTCTTCCGGAAAGGTAGCATTCCTTATAATACAAAGATAGAATCAAGGCTTCAGCTTCCAGATATCTGGGACTTCCGCATAAATCTTTCGAATTTTCGTAGTACGGATGATAGCTAATTTTCCTGTACTTCAAGATTTCATAGGTGTTACTTTCGCGAATCTTTTGCCTCCCATTTACGACTGTCAATTATTTTTCTCTTTTTCTCCTGCCAAACCATTTGCACATTGGTTAACAGAAAGCTTATTCTTTATTGAGCTAGTCTGTTTTGTATAATTCTTTTTCTTTTTAGTTATACTGCATTTTTTCGCTTTAAATGTATGATGGGTCATAAATAAATTATTGTTGTTTTGTTTTCTCAAATGTGTTGCCTCCATGACTTGTCCAGGATTCGGAAGTTCGTCAGTGGGGCGATGAATTTTCGTCATTTTTCAGTTATTTTTTCTATTTTCGACAAATTTTTCGTATTTGTTATTCATTCTAATCGTATGGCCCTTGGAGCCTTCGGCTCAAGTCCCGGATATCGGTCGCAATGTCGACCCTCTGTCTCATTTTTGTTAGTTCGCTAGGACTATAGGCGTGTTCTCGCCCTTGCCCGGGGACCCGCCGGAGTATCGAGGGGAACGGCAAGAATAGACTGCGTCGCTCCGCGCGAACTCAGCGGACGAAAACAGCAAGAACACGGGGAATGCCCCCAAAGTGGATTTTGTTGAATCAGCCTATAAACGGCATCAAACAACTTTGTTATATTTTATTTTGTTCTCCTTACTTTTAATTAACTTCACATTTTTAGTGTTTAGAAGAAACAAAACAATCCTAATCACAATAATACCCATGCTCATTTATCAAAATCAGTCTTATCCCGTACCTAATCTCAACATTGTTCACGGAAATTCCTGTAACTTTTCTCGAACAGGTATATAACGTGTATCTTCCTGTGTCCCACAGGTATTAATATTATGACCAAGGCCGTATCCAGGGGGGGTTAGGGGGTTGACCTCCCCCCCCTCCGAACCATGCAAAAATCATCAACTTTATAGGCTTTTCCCTCTGATCTATGTCTTTTTTGTACTTTTTTGTCCGACCGACAGGCAACCCCCCCCCCCCCGAAATAGATTCCTGGATACGGGCCTGATTATGACACTTAGTTTTGTGAAGTTTGATACGATATATATCAGCCTCCAGAGAGGATGATACGTAGCCGTATCAACCACCGCAAGAGTTCATCGAGCACGTTTCCTCAACTACTGAAAAGTAGAACCTGACTTCCAAAAAACAAACAAAAGAGATCACTTTGAGTAAGAAGCACACAAAAACTTAAAAAATAAGAGCCTACAGAAAAAGAAATGTTGAGAAATATTAGAGATTTTTGTTCAAAATTGAAACAAAATGTTGCTTTCGTCACCAACCAACCTGGGTCATACCATGTTACAATCACATTCCCACTGAAGATGCAACTTGTCAACGGACAACTTACTTCAACTTATTTTCCTCTACTCTCCAAAAGACGGCTACTGAGCAATTACCACAGTCTTTTTATTGATTTTGCTCTGATCAAACAGTCCACGAATAAAACCTTCAGTGTTGCCGCTTATCAAAACGTAAGTGGAGGGATACCTATGACATCGCAAAAGTTGTCCGTCTGTCCGTCCGTCTGTCCGTCCGTCTGTGAGCACGATAACTCTCGAAGGGAATGAGATATTTTGATGAAACTTGGTGTGAGGGTTCGTTGGGTCGTCGGACCAGTCAAGTTCGTAGATGGGCTTTGTAGCTCTACATTTAGGGGTGGGGGAGGGGATTCAAATTAAGGGACAAACAAAATGTTTTGAAACAGCTAATGTGATAGTCGATTATGGGGTAAGAAGACATGCTGAACACGATGGTGAAAACCATTTTGTCATCGGACAAGTAGTTCGCCCAGAATCCGGCTAAAACCGGAAAGTTTGTTGAAAGTAAAAGTTTTATTTGAAGTTTAATAGATGTTCGATTTAGGGGTAGGAAGACATGCTGAAGACGATGGTGAAAATTATTTTCTCGACGGACAAGTATTTCGCCCGGAATCCGGCCCAAACCGGAAAGTTTGTTGAAAGTAAAAGTTTTATTTGAAATTGATTAGATATTCGATTTAGGGGTAGGAAGACATGCTGAAGACGATGGTGAAAACTATTTTCTCGACGGACAAGTATTTCGCCCGGAATCCGGCCCAAACCGGAAAGTTTGTTGAAAGTAAAAGTTTTATTTGAAGTTGATTAGATGTTCGATTTAGAGGTAGGAAGACATGCTGAAGACGATGGTGAAAACTATTTTCTCGACGGACAAGTATTTCGACCGGAATCCTGCCCAAACCGGAAAGTTTGTCAAAATTAAAAGTTTTATTTGGAGTTGATTAGATGTTCGATTTAGGGCAAGAAGACATGCTGAACACTTATGTGAAAACAAGTTTCTACCCGGACATGTATAGTTCGTCCGGAATCCGGCCAAAACCGGAAAACTGCTGGAAGTCAAAGTTTTATTTCTAGTTGATTAGATAAGCGATTTAGGGGTAAGAAGAGATGCTGAGTCCCTGTATGACAATCATATTTTACCCGGACATATAGTTCGACCGGAATCCGGCTGGAATCGGAAAATTTGTTATAAGCTAAATTTCTATTTGAAGTTGATTAGATGTTCATTACTGGGGAAAGAAGATACCCTGATTTCGTGTTTGAGCTTTCTTTTTTCGCCGGACAAGTAGTTCTGGAGTTCGGCCGGAACCGGGAAATTAGCAGAAGTGGCAGGAAGTTTTCGTCAAAACAGATATGATAAGGGTAAACACACATGCTGAATCCAAATCTGAACTTGGTTTTCTCAGGTGATTAGCTATTTTGCCTTAATCTGTTTCTGAATTTTAATTGTAAAAATGTTCAAGGAGTCTGGCGAAGACTGGATCTGGCTAAGACAAGACCCTGTTGTCTGGATCAGATATTGAATTTTTGGGATCCCATCGAAACCTTTGGTCTTGTTCTGATGAAACCTGTGACTTTTGGTCGGACAAAAACAATGACATTCTGGCACCTGCGAAACTTGGTCCTTTTCAGCGACTATTTACGAGAAATCTCGCATAATCATCTTCATAGTTATACGCCTCAACTTTTATGCTCCGTTTTCGGGATCCCAAAACGCAAGTGGAGGGATACCTACGACATCGCAAAAGTTGTCCGTCTGTCCGTCCGTCCGTCTGTCCGTCCGTCTGTAAGCACGATAACTCTCGGAGGGAACGAGATATTTTGATGAAACTTGGTGTGAGGATTCGTTGGGTCGTCGCACCAGTCGAGTTCGTAGATGGGCTTTGTAGCCCTACATTTAGGGGTGGGGGAGGGGGTTCAAATTAAGGGGCAAACAAAATATTTTGAAACAGCTAATGTGATAGTCGATTATGGAGTAAGAAGACACGCTGAGCACCATGTTGAAAACCATTTTGTCATCAGACAAGTAGTTCACCCGGAATCCGGCCAAAACCGGAAAGTTTGTTAAAAGTAAAAGTTTTATTTGAAGTTGATTAGATGTTCGATTTAGGGGTAGGAAGACATGCTGAAGACGATGGTGAAAACCATTTTCTCGACCGACAAGTAGTTCGCCCGGAATCCGGCCAAAACCGGAAAGATGTTAAAATTAAACGTTTTATTTCGAGTTGATTAGATGTTCGATTTAGGGCAAGAAAACATGCTGAACACTTATGTGAAAACAATTTTCTACCCGGACATGTAGTTCGCCCCGAATCCGGCCAAAACCGGAAAATTATTAGAAGTTACAGTTTTATTTCTAGTTGATTAGATAACCGATTTCGGGGTAAGAAGAGATGCTGAATCCGTGTATGACAGTCATATTTTACCCCGGACATATAGTTCGACCGGAATCCGGCTGGAGTCGGAAAATTTGTTACAAGTTAAATTCTTATTTGAAGTTGATTAGATGTTCAATATTGGGGAAAGAAGATACCCTGAGTTCTTTTTTCAGCTTTCTTTTTTCGCCGGACAAGTAGTTCTAGAGTTCGGCCGAAACCGGGATATTGGCAGAAGTGGCAGGAAGCTTTGCTCAAAACAGATGTGACTTATAGGGGTAAACACACATGCGGAATCCATATCTGAACTTGGTTTTCTCAGATTGTCAGCTATTTGGCCTTAATCTGTTTCTGAATTTTAATTGTAAAAATGTTCAAGGAGTCTGGCGATGACTGGATCTGGCTAAGACAAGACCCAGTTGTCTGGATTAGATATTGAACTTTTGGGATCCCATCGAAACCTTTGGTCTTGTTGTATTTACTGATAATGAACCGGTCGCAGAGTTCTTGCTCGCTTTGTCGAAGAAACGAAAATGTATGACAAATAGCACAATTCTGCAACCGGCGGAAACAATATTTTCAGCTTGATTAATTTCTATCTCTCTAAGCGCCTGCCTTTTAAATGCCCAGGTCACAACAGTAGTTATTTTCACATTTCTGAGCAGGCTAGAGTCGCCATTTCAAGAACAAAAATTCCCTACAAAACTAGCAAATAAGTACGAGGCTGCCAAAGAAGATTGAGTACGCTACTGCCTAAAAAAAAATCATGTTAAAATAGTTGACATACCTCCATCTAAGTTGATATAGGAACAAGACCAAAGGTTTCGATGGGATCCCAAAAAATCAATATCTGATCCAGACAACTGGGTCTTGTCTTAGCCAGATCCAGTCTTCGCCAGACTCCTTGAACATTTTTACAATTAAAATTCAGAAGCAGATTAAGGCCAAATAGCTAATCAACTGAGAAAACCAAGTTCAGATTTGGATTCAGCATGTGTGTTTACCCCTATAAGTCATATCTGTTTTGACAAAAACTTCCTGCCACTTCTGCCAATTTCCCGGTTCCGGCCGAACTCCAGAACTACTTGTCCGGCGAAAAAAGAAAGCTCAAAGACGAAATCAGGGTATCTTCTTTCGCCAGTAATGAACATCTAATCAACTTCAAATAGAAATTTAGCTTATAACAAATTTTCCGATTCCAGCCGGATTCCGGTCGAACTATATGTCCGGGTAAAATACGATTGTCACACAGGGACTCAGCATCTCTTCTTACCCCTAAATCGCTTATCTAATCAACTAGAAATAAAACATTGACTTCCAACAATTTTCCGGTTTTGGCCGGATTCCGGACGAACTACATGTCCGGGTAGAAACTTGTTTTCTAGAAATAGTTTTCACCATCGTCTTCAGCATGTCTCCCTACCTCTAAATCGAACATTTAATCAACTTCAAATAAAACTTTTACTTTCAACAAACTTTCCGGTTTGGGCCGGATTCCGGGCGAAATACTTGTCCATCGAGAAAATAGTTTTCACCATCGTCTTCAGCATGTCTTCCTACCCCTAAATCGAATATCTAATCAATTTCAAATAAAACTTTTACTTTCAACAAACTTTCCGGTTTGGGCCAGATTCCGGGCGAAATACTTGTCCGTCGAGAAAATAATTTTCACCATCGTCTTCATATCTAATCAACTTCAAATAAAACTTTTACTTTCAACAAACTTTCCGGTTTGGGCCAAACTTTCCGGTTTGGGCCAGATTCCGGGCGAAATACTTGTCCGTCGAGAAAATAATTTTCACCATCGTCTTCACATCTAATCAACTTCAAATAAAACTTTTACTTTCAACAAACTTTCCGGTTTTGGCCGGATTCCGGGCGAACTACTTGTCCGATGACAAAATGGTTTTCACCATCTTGTTCAGCATGTCTTCTTACCCCATAATCGACTATCACATTAGCTGTTTCAAAATATTTTGTTTGTCCCTTAATTTGAATCCCCTCCCCCACCCCTAAATGTAGAGCTACAAAGCCCATCTACGAACTTGACTGGTCCGACGACCCAACGAACCCTCACACCAAGTTTCATCAAAATATCTCATTCCCTTCGAGAGTTATCGTGCTTACAGACGGACGGACGGACGGACAACTTTTGCGATGTCATAGGTATCCCTCCACTTACGTTTTGGGATCCCAAAAACAAGCTTGAAGGCCGTTCAGAAATATCAATCTTGCTGCGCTCGAGAGATATTTTTCATAACCTGCTTCGGCTCGGACAGGTATGTAATGCATTCCTGGAACAGGTATGTAATGCATATCTTCCTGTATCCCACAGACTGTTATGATAACAAGACCAAAGGTTTCGATGGGATCCCAAAAATTTAATATCTGATCTAGACAACTGGGTCTTGTCTTAGCCAGATCCAGTCTTCGCCAGACTCCTTGAACATTTTTACAACTAAAATTCAGAAACAGATTAAGGCCAAATAGCTAATCACCTGAGAAAACCAAGTTCAGATTTGGATTCAGCCTGTTGTTTTTACCCCTATAAGTCATATATATAGGTCAGAAAAGTCTGACGAAAACTTCCTGCCACTTCTGCCAATTTCCCGGTTCCGGCCGAACTCCAGAACTACTTGTCCGGCGAAAAAAGAAAGCTCAAAGACGAAATCAGGGTATCTTCTTTCCCCAGTAATGAACATCTAATCAACTTCAAATAGAAATTTAGCTTATAACAAATTTTCCGATTCCAGTCGGATTCCGGTCGAACTATATGTCCGGGTAAAATATGATTGTCATACAGGGACTCAGCATCTCTTCTTACCCTAAATCGCTTATCTAATCAACTAGAAATAAAACTTTGACTTCCAACAGATTTCCGGTTTTGGCCAGATTCCGGACGAACTACATGTCCGGGTAGAAAATTGTTTTCACATAAGTGTTCAGCATGTCTTCTTGCCCTAAATCGAACATCTAATCAATTCCAAATAAAACTTTTAATTTTGACAAACTTTTCGGCTTGGGCCGGATTCCGGTCGAAATACTTGTCCGTCGAGAAAATAGTTTTCACCATCGTCTTCAGCATGTCTTCCTACCTCTAAATCGAACATCTAATCAACTTCAAATAAAACTTTTACTTTCAACAAACTTTCCGGTTTGGGCCGGATTCCGGGCGAAATACTTGTCCGTCGAGAAAATAGTTTTCACCATCGTCTTCAGCATGTTTTCTGACCCCTAAATCGAACATCTAATCAATTTCAAAGAAAACTTTTACTTTCAACAAACTTTCCGGTTTGGGCCGGATTCCGGGCGAAATACTTGTCCGTCGAGAAAATAATTTTCACCATCGTCTTCAGCATGTCTTCCTACCACTAAATCGAACATCTAATCAACTTCAAATAAAACTTTTACTTTCAACAAACTTTCCGGTTTTGGCCGGATTCCGGGCGAACTACTTGTCCGATGACAAAATAGTTTTCACCATCGTCTTCAGCATGTCTTCCTACCCCTAAATCGAACATCTAATCAACTTC
The DNA here is from genome assembly GCA_023053575.1 of Branchinecta lynchi. Classification (NCBI taxonomy): domain Eukaryota; kingdom Metazoa; phylum Arthropoda; class Branchiopoda; order Anostraca; family Branchinectidae; genus Branchinecta; species Branchinecta lynchi. Next base: position 23,797,944 of record JAKZAP010000006.1, on the reverse strand, counting down.
AAATAAAACTTTTACTTTCAACAAACTTTCCGGTTTTGGCCGGATTCCGGGCGAACTACTTGTCCGATGACAAAATAGTTTTCACCATCGTGTTCAGCATGTCTTCTTACCCCATAATTGACTATCACATTAGCTGTTTCAAAATATTTTGTTTGTCCCTTAATTTGAATCCCCTCCCCCACCCCTAAATGTAGAGCTACAAAGCCCATCTACGAACTTGACTGGTCCGACGACGCAACGAACCCTCACACCAAGTTTCATCAAAATATCTCGTTCCCTTCGAGAGTTATCGTGCTTACAGACGGACGGACGGACGGACGGACGGACGGACGGACGGACGGACGGACGGACGGACGGACGGACAGACGGACAACTTTTGCGATGTCATAGGTATCCCTCCACTTACGTTTTGGGATCCCAAAAAGGCTTTTTGGAGGCTGATACAAAATCGTATCGGCCTCCGCAGAGGATGATACGAAGCTGTATCAACCTCAACAGATGTTCATCATCAACTACCGAAAAGTCGACCCTGACCTTCAAAAAGTAAATAAGCATGACTTTCAGAAAGAAACACAAAACAAACCCACTAAGAAGTACCACAGTAAAAGTTGAAAAACATTAAAGAAGAAAATGTTCAAAATTTGAGCAAATCTTTCTTTCCTAGCCAATGAACCTGGGTCATACCTTGTTACAACCAAATTTCCAATGAAAATACAACTTGTCAACTGAAACAAAGCTTTCCAAAGATAGCTATTGCGCAATTATCACTGTCTTAATTCTTGATTTTGCTCTAATTTTTCAACAGTCCACAAGTTTTTTTTTTCGTTCAAAATGTTGCCCCTGATTGTCCCATTTTTGGGATCCCAAAACGTAAGTGGAGGGATACCTATGACATCGCAAAAGTTGTCCGTCTGTCCGTCCGTCCGTCCGTCCGTCTGTCCGTCCGTCCGTCTGTAAGCACGATAACTCTCGAAGGGAATGAGATATTTTGATGAAACTTGGTGTGAGGGTTCGTTGGGTCGTCGGACCAGTCAAGTTCGTAGATGGGCTTTGTAGCTCTACATTTAGGGGTGGGGGAGGGGATTCAAATTAAGGGACAAACAAAATATTTTGAAACAGCTAATGTGATAGTTGATTATGGGGTAAGAAGACATGCTGAACACGATGGTGAAAACCATTTTGTCATCGGACAAGTAGTTCGCCCGGAATCCGGCCGAAACCGGAAAGTTTGTTGAAAGTAAAAGTTTTATTTGAAGTTGATTAAATGTTCGATCTAGGAGTAGGAAGACATGCTGAAGAAGATGGTGAAAATTATTTTCTCTACGGACAAGTATTTCGCCCGGAATCCGGCCCAAACCGGAAAGTTTGTTGAAAGTAAAAGTTTTATTTGAAATTGACTAGATGTTCGATTTAGGGGTAGGAAGACATGCTGAAGACGATGGTGAAAACTATTTTCTCGATGGACAAGTATTTCGCCCGGAATCCGGCCCAAATCGGAAAGTTTGTTGAAAGTAAAAGTTTTATTTGAAGTTGATTAAATGTTCGATTTAGAGGTAAGGAGACATGCTGAAGACGATGGTGAAAACTATTTTCTCGACGGACACTTCGACCGGAATCCGGCCCAAACCGGAAAGTTTGTCAAAATTAAAAGTTTTATTTGGAGTTGATTAGATGTTCGATTTAGGGCAAGAAGACATGCTGAACACTTATGTGAAAACAAGTTTCTACCCAGACATGTAGTTCGTCCGGAATCAGGCCAAAACCGGAAAACTGTTGGAAGTCAAAGTTTTATTTCTAGTTGATTAGATAAGCGATTTAGGGGTAAGAAGAGATGCTGAGTCCCTGTGTGACAATCGTATTTTACCCGGACATATAGTCCCTGATTTCGTCTTTGAGCTTTCTTTTTTCGCCGGACAAGTAGTTCTGGAGTTCGGCCGGAACCGGGAAATTGGCAGAAGTGGCAGGAAGTTTTCGTCAAAACAGATATGACTTATAGGGGTAAACACATATGCTGAATCCAAATCTGAACTTGGTTTTCTCAGGTGATTAGCTATTTGGCCTTAATCTGTTTCTGAATTTTAATTGTAAAAATGTTCAAGGAGTCTGGCGAAGACTGGACCTGGCTAAGACAAGACCCAGTTGTCTGGATCAGATATTGAATTTTTGGGATCCCATCGAAACCTTTGGTCTTGTTCTGACGGAACTTGTGACTTTCAGCTGCAAGAAACAGTGACATTCTGAGATCTGGCGTCTATGAAACTCGATTCTTTTCACCAACTACTAACAAGAAACTTCGCTATATCTTTTTTATAAGTTTACTCCTCAACTTTTATGCTTAATCTTTGTATTTACTGGTAAGGAACCGGTCGCAGAATTCTGGCTCGCATTGTCGAAGAAACGAAAATGTACGTCAAATCAGAGAAATCTGTAACCAGTGGCAACACCTATTTAAGCTGATAATTCTATCTCTCTAAAAGCCTGCCTGTAGATGGCATCTGCTTCGCCACACGTGTAAAAGCTGCGTGTTGGCTAAATATTGTACTGTTAAAGCGAGGCTTCACTTCCAGATTTTTCTTCCGGATTCCAGACAGCCGTTTTCGTCGAGACGGATCTGGAAGGTGAAGCCAGCCCAAAAATGTCTGGAAGTCCGGGGTGTTGGACACCCCAGATTCCGGATGTCTGGAAGGTACCATAGAGGCAATCCATTCCAGAGACAGAACAAATATGCAAATGTAGGAAGGAAAGGAAAGTGATTGACAGTTGTGACTGTGGGATGCAGAGATATTTGAAATGCGAAAGGGACATCTAGGAAATGTTGAAGAAAGCAAAACTGGATGTCATCATTATCATGAAAATCTGGAAGGGTTGGCTTGACTATGCGGAAGCCCCGGACGTCTGGTAATCTGGAAGGTGAAGCCTGGCTTTTAGAAACAGAAGTGCCCAGGTCACAACAGAAGTCATTTTCATATGTCAGCAGTAGGCTAGGGTTGCCATTTCACTAAGTGAAAATTTCTTACAGAACTAGCAAATAAGTATTACAAAGAAGATCGAGTAGGCCGCTATTTGAACAAAAGATATCTTGGAATTTGTTTTAATAGTTAACACAACAAGCTCGAAGGCCATTTCAAAATATCAACCTCACTGCGGTCGGCAGATATTTTTCATAGCCTGCCTCACCGAATCGATATCAACCTCGATCACGGAAGCTAACCTTTAATAACATCCGTTTAAAAACAAACAAACGATAATACCAAAATCCCCGAAGTCAACTCCCTACGGAATCTGTAGGCTAAAGCAAGATTACGCCTATTAAGCGCTTATTGTAACGCCCCCGTATTTTAGCGAGTCCCCACGAATTGGGAATTACCCGATTATCATTACCATGATCAAAAAACGACTGGGGAGTCGATTTTGGGAGTTACTGCTCCTTTTGCTTTCTGAAAATTTGATGTCAGGGAATAAGAATTTCTGAGATCAGTACTGAGCTTTGATAAGACTGATTTTGTGATAAAGGCATCATTTCATTTTGATTACGATTTTCTTTCTGTAATGGACAAAAATATAAACTAAATAGAAACAATGAGAATGAACAAAAGTGAAAATAAACTGGACTTTACAGACTAATTCCGTCCCCTGAATATTTTTTCCGAAAAAAAAAATCCATCGTGGAGGCATTTGCATGTTCTCGTTGTTTTTAGTCCGCGGAGTCCGCGAGGAGCCACTCCATGTATTCTTGCCGTTCCCTTCGATTCCCCGAGGAGATCCAAGGGAACGGCGAGACTACTCCTTACGAAAGCTAGGACGATGAAACCTGGCATACATATAACAGACCTGAACAAATGCTCAACAAAACCTAGTTTTCCGGATCCAATCGTACGTGCGGGATGGAGGGAGGGGGAATCCGGAATCTTGTGACTTGGGCAAGTTACGAACGACTGATTCGATTGGAATGAAACTTGACGGGCGGTTGGAGCAAATGTTTCTATGTTCTTGTTAGTGGATGTTCGTTTATGAACAATTCTTGCGAGCGCTGTAGCAGGTTTCGGTTTTCACTGTTTTTCGTGGAGCTCATAAGTCGTGAACCAGTGCAGGTATCAAGTTCAAACTTGGTACACTTGTATGTATTGGGGTCTAGTTGTACCTTTTGTGGGTACCATTTCCACACCTACCCGGTTCAGGGGCAATTAGGCCTTTTTAGCATTTTGGGGGACCAACCCCACTCCCACTTGGTTCAAGAGCAATCGGGCCCAGATTGCCCGTTTTTTAATGTGTTTAACTTGACAATAACTGGAGACAGGACGACGAAATTCATTGTGCTTTTAGGTCTTCGGGTTGGGACCCTCCGTGTTCATGGGTAAGTGGGCCCAAGTTGCCCATGAGTTAAGTTTTTGACCCGTGAATGGAATCAAACTCTAAGTTGATTTAGGCAGCCTGGGGATATTTAGGTACAGATACGCATTTCGATGCCCCCCCCCTCACAGCTCTTAAGTTAAACTCTTGTATACTTGTGGATACACATGCGTAGGTGTGGATTTTTGTGTAACAGCGACAAACAAGACCACGCGACTTACTTCAGTCCTTAATGAAAAGCTGGAAAATGGACGGTTTTGTCATATGATTGGGCATATAAATATGATATAAATATGGTTCCTAAATAGTGAAGTCCGGACTGTCAAACGGATAGGGGAGTGATGAAACTCAAGCGATTCAAAGGTCCTGGGCCCTAAATATTATGCCATTTAAGGTCTGGATCAGATACGAACTCTGTGGGGCAGACGAAGGGGGCTAAGATTTCACCAGGATTTCACGCAAGTTTTCAGATTCCAGTGAAACTTAATGGGCTTTAGGTAGCTAAGTTATTTTAGTGGCATCGAGGAGCATCTATCTGACCGATTGAATCCGGATCCCAGAAGAAAACTCAAGCCCAAATGTAGACCTGATCTAGCCTGGTTGTAAAACGATAATAGTCGCGTTTTTTGCAATCGCTTGGAACGAAAGTTGCCGTTTTTTGCGATCGACTGTCGACTGGAGGTCCAGTCTATCCGTTTTTTGTCGCTTGACTGGACATCGACTGGGAACAAAGTCAACAGTCGATCCGATGCACCTTTCTCTTGGAGGTCCAGTCAAACTTGGTGCCAAATTTTGAAAACTGAAACATGTGGACCCAAAAACGTAAAATTTACACCTCAGGAAGCGCCAGTACTGCAGTAGTTTCAGAGACTGCCGAGGGAAGAGTTGTGGGGATGGACTGATTATTGACCGATTTAGACCGTTTTTCGAAGGGTTGTTCTCGCTCCCCTATCAAGCGACAAAAAACGGTCAACTGCATGAGCCCGGGAACAAGTCCCAATCGCCAGTCGATCTGCAAAAACGCGACTAATGCGACAATTTCACATTTCTGCTGTCATGATTAGGGATTTATGTCGCCATCTCGCTGCAACGCTCAGCAGTCAGCTCCGAGAGAAAAAAGTGCCAAGAAAAATAAAATTAAAAAATGAGAGTTTTGAGCTTTAGAAGCTTTTTTGCTAATTCCCAAGGAAGATTAGATAAGGTTAGTGTTGTAACCTGTTTTGATGATTTTACCTGTTACGAATATCCATATCTGCTTCAACATTCATTTTCCTGGCATCATGTTTTGAAGTGAAACTGACTGAGTTTGTTTTTTTGCCTTTGCCCTTTGCGAGTTTTGCTGGCGTTTGACCTTGCCAAAGAAGTCCTTCTTGATTTCTGATAATCTGTCATCTTTAGCCAGTCTTTAGCTCACACTTGATTTCAGGTCCAGTCCCAGTTTGTCACTTTGTTGGCACTGCAATCTTCCGTACTTCGTAGATAAATATTCTTTGAGCCCAAGCTGACTTTGAAACATTTATTCAAACAATGTTTACAATGGATACATATCATGGAGACATCAGCTATGATTCTTCATCAGCGATATTTTGGCCCTTCCTTCCCCGAAGTTGAACCAGAGGATTGACAGCCTGACGAGGACCCTTGCCAAGTAGGGCTGAAATATTGCTGATGAAGAATCATAAGCTGCGTTCGTTGCACTCCGGGCTGTCTCTGGTGTTTAGTCACCAGTGTCCGGTTCTTCCCTTAAAACGCGTTCTTTTGGTTCACCTGTGAGTTGATGAAAACCGGCTAACTCCTCGCTGCAGCAGGGCTCACGAGCAGGTTCTGGTTAGTCCGCACCGGTGAGATAAAACCGGACACTGGACACTAGTGCAAAAACGGGTTATAAGACTGGTGAGAAGTCACCGGTGGATGCGAAAACGGCTTATAAGGAAATCCGGAGACCACAGGTGAGAACTCCCGTGACAAAGAACGCAGCTGTAGCCTAGCTGACTTATCCGTTGTAAACATTGTTTGAATAAATGCAAATTTTCTTGCTGCAGCTCAGGACTGGAGGGGTATCCAACCTCAAACTTATATAACCTCGAACTTGGCTGAAACAAGTCAACTTCTGTATCAGTTCTGTACAGTCCTGAATTTACCATAGCCAGTTCATTCAGGGTGTCTTTCTTGACAGTAAGGACCTTGTTTGTTGTTAGGACTGCACTTATCTCTCTTCTTAACCTTTTTAGGCCAAGTTCGAGGTTATAAAAGATTGAGGTTGGATCAGGGTTGGATACGCCTCCTGTATTTCCAAATTTTTGTTGGAATTCAGCTTTGACAAACTACAGTGTAGGCCAGTCCTGGGCTAGTCTAGGACCAGTCTACCACAAATCACTGTTACCAATAGATGCAGATACCATGGTATCCTGTACCTGCTTATACCATGGTAACTGGATCTCCATTTTGTGGTTTTTGGGGTTACTGTAGTATCTGATACTATATTGCTTTGCAAAACTGAAAATTGCGGAGTTTGTGCTTTTAGAAGTCATCCCAAAAGAAAACCTGACATACATTCTTCTTCCCACCAATTTGACAATATCCTCGGCTCTTGTGTTGGTGATGATGAAAGTGAGAGGACTTTTTCAGATACCACGATCAGTTACCATGGTTGGGATCATGGTACCAGTATCTGAATATTAGATACCACTAGTTGCATTTTTGATCAAAGTTTGAAGTTACCTTCAACCTCAAAGGCTTTTGTTTAATTACCGTTTTTGGTCGTCGGTCACAGTTTCTTCGTCCTTCAAAGTTTGTCAGCTAGCAAGTTCGAAGTTTGCTTGAATCGTCGAAGAAACATCAACCGGGCAAGGTTCGGCAGGTTAGTAAAACACTAATTATGCAAACAATGGACTTCAACGGCAACGGCTAATGGCCAACAGACTTCGATCAAAAACGCAACTACTGTAACTGGCCAGATACCACAATTTCTGCAAAAACGCCTTTTAAATGTGGTGTCAGATACCACAGTAACTGCAAAACCATGGTATCCCCAAAATGCAACTAATCTTGTGATAGTGTATGATTCTTGGATAGGCAGTGTCTAGCAGATGTCTGGTGCTGGTCTGGTGGACCTACAGTTAAGAGTAGCTGATGCGGGCCCAGATAAAGAGATTCAGTTCTAGTCAGTCTACCACAAATCCCTGATTTTTGGATAGCCTATGCCAAACGCTGGTATATCTAGCATTTAGCATAGCCTATGCCTAACGCTGGATACCCTATGCCAAACACTGGATACCTGTTGGTAACCTAACCCTGACCTACCTCAATAGAAAGGAGTTCTGATTGGTTGATTTTTTAGCTTCACTCAAATCATCAATATTTTACTGGGTTACAGTATCCAGCACCTGGCATAGTGTATCCAGCGTTAGGCATAGGGTATGCCAAACGCTAGACATATCCGGCGTTTGGCATAGGGTATCCAAAAATCAGGGGTTTGTGGTTGACTGGTTCTAGTGCCACTAGCATGCCCTCAGGAGGTTTTCAGTCAGAGCCCTGTCAAAATCAGGTGAAAACCCTCTTTTCAGGAGCTTTTTACACTAGGTCAAAGTGCCTCAGAGTTTGGCACACCCAAGAGACTTTTTCTTTTATTTTAGAATATTGTGTCATTCTTCTCAACATCATCCACTAGGAAAGCTCAGTTCTTTGCAGATCCTGTTGAAGCAGTGAAAGACATACCAGATGGGTCCAAGCTCCTTGTTGGGGGTAAGTTTTTCTTTGGTCTTATAACGTAGTACTGACAGAAGTATATTTTCTAGTGTCTGGGTGAACTTAGTGTGTGTAGTGCACCACATTGTATATCTGTGGTCTTGTCTTTTTGTTTTCCTGGCCAAGTTGGGCCCAGTCCCTGCTACAGCAGCCAGCCGGCTAAGAAAAATAGCATTATGCCGCTACTTTTTCAGTCCAAGATGACTACAGTCAATGCTGTCAGAAGAGAAGTTCAAATGACAGCACTGTCATGGTTTTTCTAGCCATTGTTTAGCAAAAGAGTAGCAGATTAATATTGCCATTTTAGTTATTGTTAGTAGTGGGAGTAAAGCTGTAAAGCCCTTTTGAGGCAGTCCCAGCATAGGATGGATGGGAAAATTCCAAATGGGGCAGGACGGAACAAGAGATTTGCTAACAAGAAATTACCTAGATACTGATGCACGTCCATCCCTCTTAGGTTTTGGGTTGTGTGGTATCCCAGAAAATCTCATTGCCGCCTTGTTGGTCACAAAGCCCAAAGGCCTCACTGTTGTATCCAACAACGCTGGTGTTGACACTTTTGGCCTAGGATTGTTGCTGAAGGAGCACCTAGTCAAACGAATGATCTCTTCTTACGTTGGAGAAAATGCTGAGTTCGAGAGGCAGTACCTATCTGGAGAGCTGGAGGTATGGATTTGGGCTTCAGACAGGCTAGCACTTGCGGACCGGTAGTTAGGGGCATAACTACCATCCTAGGGTTGGGGGGGAGAGGGTAACCTAAAATGTGCCGACAAATTTCTGAGTTTGCTGACGGAATGTCGTCGCACAATGAGAAGAATTTTTTGTTTTGCCTTTTTTCCCCTTAAACTAAACCATTTCCCTTAGGAGCCTTAAATCGTCTTGTCCAGCGACAAAGTTGTGTTGTCCTCCTGCAGTTGTCTCATCACACATTGATGTCGGGACTGGCTTTATGGTTAGTGTCTGGTAGAGGATTCCGGGGCATCCAACTCGTATTTACAGGGTTTGGCTTCCCACTCCTTGTCAAGCTTGGATTTGACTTGGATGGTTGTGATCAGTTTCTTTGTTAGGTTGAACTGACCCCTCAAGGAACCCTGGCTGAACGAATCCGAGCTGGTGGTGCTGGGGTACCAGCCTTCTTCACCCCTACTGGATACGGAACTTTGGTCCACACTGGTGGAGCGCCAATCAAGTATGGAAAAGACGGCAAGCCTGAAATCATCAGCAAACCCCGTGAGGAGAGAGTTTTCAACGGAAAGCCTTACATAATGGAAGAAGCAATCACTGGCGACTTTGCTCTAGTCAAGGCATGGAAGGCTGACCGGGCCGGGAATTTGATTTTCAGGTAAGATATACTGAGCATGTTCCACCCTACTTACCGTAGTTGCTACGCATGACGTCACGAATTCTGGCTTTTTGCCGTCAAGGATGGAACGATTTTTCTATTTTCCAGCAGAATATCGTGCCACGGGGAATCCGACCAATCACGTTACAGAGATGCGCAGTTACCACGCTCCCGAGCATGGTAAGCAGGTAGTTACTGCTAGATACCATTTCAAGAAGGTTGGAACGGTCAGCGTAGTAACTTTTCGTGAGGTTAGAATGGAAGTAGTAACTAATAGTTACTATAGTTAGGAGGGTGAAACAGGCTGACTGTTGCGTGGTTGGCATGAGTTTGGGGGTATCATTGTGTGGCAAGTACACAATTAGCTCCTTAGAGAAAATATATCAGCAGCACCGCCGGGAATTTGGTCCGTTCCATTTAGTAAGTTTCATAGCTCTTTATAGCCATGCCTGATCTCCAGAAATGAATAAAAATGTTTCACTTTCAAGTGTCATTTATGGCACTTGAGCGAAGCCGCAAGTGCCATATACGATAACTTTTCTGTCTGTCGGTCCACTCTTCTCGAGTTAGGGTACTTCCAGAAGTGCTAGGAAGACGAAACTTGGCAGGCGTATTCGGGACCAGACCAAACTAACTTAGAAATAGTCACTTGCCCGATCCGAACATCGTGGGGGGAGGGGGCGGAATCCGGAAAATAGGGGCATGCATAACTTTCGAATGGGTGATCGGATCTTAATGAAACTTGATATCTGGAAAGACTTCCTGTCTCAGATGTCTCATTTCAGGTCCGGATCAGATCCGATGAATCGGGGGGGAGGGGGGGGGAATCATGTGAAACTCTCATAGTGGAGCGATCGGGATGAAACTTGGGGGGAAGAACAAGCACAAGCTCTGGATAAATAACTGACAGAACTGGACCGGACTAGGCCACTGTGGGGGGAGTTGGAGGGGGGTTCCGGAATTCGTGCGATCCGTAGTTAAAGTACTTCCAGGTGGGCTAGGACGATAAAACTTGGTAGCGTATCAGGGACCCTACCAGATTAACTTGGACACGTCAGTCGCGAGATCCAACCATCGTGGGGATGGGGGGGGGGGGGTGGAGACGGCGGAATTCGGAAATTAGTGGCATGCATAACTTTCGAACGTGTTATCGGATCTTAATAAAACTTGATATCTTGAAAGAAGTCAAGTCTCAGATGTCCCACTCCAAGTCCCGACCGGATCCGATGAAGTAGGGGGGGAGGGGGGGAGAACCGGTGATTGTGAGTTAAGGTTCGTGAGTTAAGGTACATACAGATGTGCTAGGACGATAAAACCTTGCTGGAGCATTAGAAACTTGACATCATTGGGTTATACATCTTCACTTCTCTGATCCGACCATCCCTTAAAGAACTCATCTTAACCGCAAAATACAAAAAATACTTTTCAAAGACAAATTTTCTTTTTCACTATCGCCATGAGTACATGATCCTTTTTGCCTCAAGGGTTTTGCTTAGTAATTAATTATTAGCCCCCTTAAAGTGAGCATTTTAACCGAAAAGTTTTGCTTAGTAATTAATTATTAGCCCCCTTAAAGTGAGCATTTTAACCGAAAAGTAAAAAAAAAAAAACTTTTGACTATCACTTCCAGCCTTGCAAGTTCGGCGGATATTAACCGAAAAGGGAAAAAAATACTTTTGACCATCACATCCATCTGACCCAGCCTTATAAGTGCCATATGAGCTCCCAGCTCTTGTTTATTGATACATACGACCCAATTAACATAGTACTAACATATATTATTTAAACAAAATCCCAAGGGCTCTGTGCCCGTTGGTTGGGAAACAGTTACTTTTATAATAAAATAAAATAATTCTCGCGAATACATCCCACCACCACACAACAAGAACAACAACACAATGTGCTTTCCGCAGTTCCCTTGTTGGTTTGTGAGACACACTTTATACACACGCTACAAAAGCCGCCAAAGTAACTTTATAATAGTATTAATAATACAAAGCAAGACAAAAGGCTTTCGCCTCTAAATAACTCTAAGAAATTTTGAGTAATCGAACTGCTCAGAGTGAAAATCCTATCAACACTGCATTTGAAACTATTGATCGATTCAGCATTTAACTGCATCTTCAGTAAGGCTGTTCCAAGGATCAACAAGTATGTTGCCAAAACCCCACTTAAAAACGTCCTTGTGGAATCTTTACGTTTTTATGGAACTTCCGTTGAACTGTAGTTTCTCTTGGTGTGCATACATTACCCTGAGTTATAGTTAACCAGGACCCGCTGTGCTTACAATAGTTGCGATTTTGCAGATACCATGCTATCTGATATCACGGTCAAAACTCGTTTTGGCAGTTACCGTGGTATCTGATACCCCGGTCAAAAGTTTTTTTTGCAGTTATCGTGGTATCTGGCCAGTTACCGTGGTATCTGAAAAAGTCGTCTCACTATCATCGTCACCAACAATAAGCCTAGGATTTTGTCAAATTGGTGGGAAAGAAGTTTGGGACTTGTCACTGATGTGCCTGGACATCAGTTTTTCTTTTGTGATGACTTCGAAAATCCCAATTTCGGCAGTTCTCTTTTTGCAAAGCAACCGTAGTATCGGATGCCACGGTAACTGCAAAAACGACAAAATGCAGATCCAGTTGCCGTGGCATGTATATGCAAAACGCAACTAACATGAATCCATTCTATTTCCGTACCTCTTACATACAGTCTTCTTCCCGAGAAACTGCATAGTCTAGGTCTATTCTGTCCTCCCCTGTTTGCACTACACTGATTTCACGCATGTCGTGTTCGGCTCTTTTCGGAACGGCTGAGGCTCCTCGGAAATAGTGGTCGGGCTCATGCTATGTCACTTAAAGAGAACAAACGTGGCAAGCGTGATGATCAGTGTATTTTTAATAGAGGAGATAGGATACGCTTGTGAAGTGAAAAATCTCGGGAACGAGAATGGATTGAAATACTATTGAAGCAGAATGACTTACCATCACAGTACGTCGTGTCCTTTAAGTGAAAATTTGGGAGCAATCGGTTTTGTGACAGAAGTCCTGAAAAGAAGTATGAAATGTTTTCGGGGATCGGTACACCAAAATGACATTGAACCACAGAGCTCTTATGTAATATACATCACTATTTAAAAGTCGTAAGGTTTTGGAAAGAGGAGATGGGTGGGGCGGTGGGGGAGAGGGATTTTCGAGGGATGAAGGTTGGTCAGCGAGTCGAAATGGTGAATAGTAGTTTGTTCGTTATAAGTATGTCTTATGTTAACGAACAGTATTAATATTTTTCCTCTTGGTTCTTGTTTGACCCTTATCAATCAATCAATCAATCAATTTATTACGCGAAATACACACGGTGTAGACACGGAGTAAAAATAAAGAGAAAAAAAAAGAAAGAAAAATAAGAAGAAAACAGGTACATACATAGACAAAACACCTTCTCATCACAACAACTGCAAAAAGAAACATACTTAACAAGAAGAAAGAAACAAACATCTTCAAGTAAAAGGCGCTGAACAAGCTATTCGTCGAATCCAACGACTTCTCAAACCGCAATCTTTGTTCCGCGATAGCTTTGATCGGATCTGTGACCCCATACAGAGAAACCAGGCGCCAGTTTCTGGCTTACAGAAGTATACCAAGCAAGAACTTGGCAGACCGAAACAAGACCAAAGGTTTTGATGGGATCCCCAAATTTGATTATATGCTCCCGACAATTCGGTCGTGTAGATATGTGGTCTTCAACAGACTTCTTAAACATTTACTTTTAACATTTACAAACAGGTTAAGGCCAGTGGTAATAATTGGAGAAGACCAGGTTCATATTTGACAGTGCAAACAGAATTTTATCAGAATTTTGGGAATAAATGAATTGAATTGAATATGCCAGCGAATTTCAACAAGTTCAGATATATTCAAATATCCGTTTTGCGCAGTCAAATATTCAAATATGGATTCAGCATATGGTTTACCCTATAGCCTACGTCGTATCTCCTCCCTTCCTTACTTCTGCTCAACTTCCGTTTCGGCCGGATTTTGGACAAACTACTTGTCTGGCAAAAAAGTAAAGCTAAAAAACGAATTCAGCATGTCTCCTTACCCGTACATCCAACCTCTAATCAACTTCAGATTAAACTTTTACTATAAACAAATTTTCCGGTTTTAGCCGGATTCAGAGCTATCTATAGATCCGGTGAGAAAATGATCGTCATATGTGAATTCAGCATGTCTTCTTACCGGCAAATCAAATATCTTATCAAATTTAAATAAGACTTTTACTTTTAACAAATTCTCCGGTTTTGGCCGATTTCCAGCCGAACTAGTTGTCCAGCGAGAAAATAATTTCATATTCGGATGGAGCACGTCTTTTTGCCCTAAATCGAACCTCTAATCAACTCCATATTAAACTTTTACTTACAAATTTTCCGGTTTTCACCGGATTCCGGGTGAACTATTTGTCCGGCGAGAAAATAAATTTCATATTCGAATTCAGCATGTCTACTTACCCTTAAATTAACTATCTCAATAGCTTTAAAAAAAAAATTTGTTTGCCCCTTAATTTGAAACCCCTCCCCCACCCCAAATATAGAGCTACAGAGCCCGCCTTCGAATTTGACCTGTACTTTGACCCAAAGGATCCTCCCACCAAGTTTCATCAACATATCTCAATCCCTTCGAGAGTTATCGTGCGGACAGACGGACAACTTTTGCGATGTCAGGTATCCCTCCACTTACGTTTTGGGATCCCAAAAACAACGATCGCAGCGTCCTCTTATGAGAGATGGTGAATATATTCCAGAAAGGCGACATAGGAAGCAAATGGGGCACAGCAAATGCATTGTAGATTTTAGATAGTATACTTCTTTTATATCGAGCTTTTAAGGTGGAATGTTTTTACTTTCCTCGTACAAACAATTGACAAAAAATAGAAGATAGACCAGCAATGAAGCAGCCCGATGTTTCACCGTCCTTTAAGACCCCTCTGAAATTGCAAAGTGATTTGGAAGGGCAAAGAATGTTAGTACGTTCTTTCATATTCCAGGAAAACCGCGCGCAACTTCAATCCACCCATGTGCAAAGCTGCCAAAATCACCATCGCAGAAGTAGAAGAGATCGTGGAGAACGGTGAAATTTCTCCCGAAGACGTTCATATTCCCTCAATTTATGTACACAGAATTATAAAAGGAGAAAAATACGAGAAGAGGATTGAGGTAAGTCGGATATTTGGCCATGGTTCGTCACTGAAGTATGTGTGTGTGTGGGGGGGGGGGGGGGGTAGCCCTACTTTACCTTAGTGAACCGGCCCTGGAAAATCCCAGAAAGGGACTAGGAACAGATATCGTTCTCCAGGACTCTCTTTTGATATGGATTCGAGTTTGAAAGTCCCGGGAACCAGCGCTTGTAGAATGTCAACAACAGTGGATGCGGGTTTTCATCGAGTAATGTGTCATCATTTTACAGCTGCTCCCTCCCCCCCCCCCCCTCTGGCCCGCCTCCCCCTTTACTGTTGAGTTCTTCGTTCGGTTCTAATGTGTTCGCTGGCTTTTTGCCTTTCGCTATGAATGAATGAATGAATATGTTTATTACCGATCTTTACATAAAATGTCACTGAGGGAGTATAAAAAAAAAAGAAATAAAGAAAGTTGAACAATGAACAACAGACAAGATACAATTTTAACTTGGCAATACATAATTCAAAAAAGAGAGAAAAATACACTATACACTATTATATATACACTATTTCTGTAACTATTGTTTAATTGCTGGATAGAGGCTGTTTAGAGGGTCGAGGGATTCCAAGGGATTTCAGGCCGTAATTTGACTGTGGTCTCACGGAATATCGAAATTCCAAAAATTCGGTGCAATTGCTACTCCCCTGAATTTACTGAATACTTGTTATGTTTGCTCAGAAGTTGTCGGAGTCCGTGAAGACTTTTTTCGATTGGACACTGAGGAACGAAAAGCCGGCAGGAAAATAATTGAAATATTTACTGTTTTTACTTTTTAGCGGCTAACACTAAAAAAAGAAGCTGGCAAGACGGTTGTCTCGGCCAACCCAGCTAAGCTGATGCGTGAGCAGATCGTTAGAAGGGCGGCTTTGGAGTTCAAGGATGGCATGTACGGTTAGTTTCAGTTCAGCCTTTTTTGGGATCCCAAAACGTAAGTAACGGGATCCTATGACTTCGGTCCGTCTATCAGTACGATAACTCTCGAAGGAGTAGAGATATTTTCTTGAAACTTCGGACGAGGATCCATTGGATCAAAGTACAGGTCAAGTTCATGGTCAAGTACAGGTGTTTCCCACAAGTTCTTTCTTCCAACTTGAGCGGCTTTGAGCCTGAAGAGGACCCTTGTCAAGAATGGCCAAAATATAGCTCAAGTAAAATTCAGCTGACGTATCCGTTTTGCAATATCAAATATAGGTCAAGGTCGTAGATGAGCCCTGTAGCCCTATTTTTTTTTTTTGGGGGGGGGGGGGGGGGGGGCGGGGGGTCAAATAAGAGCTGAAATAAAGTTAAAACATGTTTTGAAGCTAATGAGATACTCGTTTTAATTGTAAGGTGACATGCTGAATCCATATGTGATTTTTTTTTTGCTCTCGGACAAATTCACCGGGAACCCGCGAAAAACTGGAAATTTGGTACAGTCGTACAGAAGTTAAAAGCTGTTTCTGAAGCTGAATATTCGGTATTGGGGTAAAATTCATCGGGAATCCAGGGAAAACCGGAAAGTTGGTAATGTTAAAAGTTATTTCTGAACTCGATTAAAGCCCACCTCGCACTACATAGTGTGTATGTTCCAATATTCGAAACCATCTGAATACTGTAAACCTAGCTCTGCTTTTAACAAATTATCCACGACTTTAGCTGTTTTAAAGCCTTTTCCCAGACGCATTGACTTCCAGGAAAAAACTCGGCAAGATTGAGATAAACGGATAAGTGAACACTCGTTGGGAGCCTAATGCGCTTTGAAAACCGTGACAAGTGGAAAGATTAGTGTAGTGTCGCTAGTGGGTTTAGAATTCAAGGTCTTCACATTTAAGAATTAATAGTTGCGTTTTTGTTCGACTTTTCACTTTTTTTGCGTTTTCGTAAAATGGTCCTAAGCACTGTTTGACAATTTCCCGTTTTTGTCAAAAAAGGCAAACGCCGACTTTCGTCTTTTCCCTCGGCTTTTTGCAAAAAGGCAAACTTGGTAGGTAAGCTCTCCTTTTGGCTTTTTGCCTCGCTACTTTAGCCAGTTTATCCCAAAATCCAATAAAAGAGGAATTTGATTCAAAATGAAAATCTGTATTTCGAGACTGTCTCGGATTTTAAAGATGAAAAATTTGAAGTGCAAGTAAAATACAAAAAAATATGGCATTTATCAAAATAGCGTTTTCATCCGAGAAAAGTGAGAAGTCCTTAGCAGTAACGGAAACTTGCGAAAACGCGAGAATGTTAAAAAGGCCTGCAAACGATAAAAAGCCAAAGCTGAAAAGGGAAAAGGCAAAAGCCGAACAAAAACGCAACTAATGACTGCAATCCGGAAATAGGTTGCATTGGCACTATAGGTACGACGGGTCATTTAACGATCCGATATAGGGTTAAAGAGACAGGCTGAGTCCATTTTTTTAACTTCATTTCCTTGGGGGATAAGTTGTTCGCCCGGAATCCGGCCAAAACCGGTATTTGCTTCAAGTAAAGGTTTTTTACTCGAAGGAAATTCCTTCGAAGTCGATTAAAGATTCGATTTAGGAGTAAAGATAAATGATGAATCCGTATCTGAAGTAATCTGAAGTTCTTTTATTCATTGGACAAGGAATTCGTCCGGAATTCTGCAATCCAGTAATCTCAAAAAAGTGAAAGTTAATTCTGAAGTCGTCTAGAGCTTTGATTTGAGGGAAATTGAGGTGAAAGTTATATTAAATTCTTTATTTTCTGAGCTGATCAGTCGTCAGCCCTAATCCGCGGAAAACCAGCACTTTTGCTCTTTTACGTTTCTGATAAAGCTCTACATGTCCGTATACAGATAATAGGACTGAATTGATCTACAGTAGAGGTGCTTATGTAAATAGTTACCCTAGGTTCACACAGACGTTCACACTGAGGCGATATCGTCGCCGAGATTTTCGTCGCCAAAATCGGCGATTTCTGTTGCTTCGTCAGGCGATTTTTAATGTTGGGAAAATTCAACTTTAATCGGGCTACAGTACGATTTTATGCACGCAACAGCAACATGGACGAACCTTTTGATGATTCACTTTTAGAAAAATTAATTATTTTTAATTATTTTAAGGGTTATTTTTAATTATTTTAATTATTTTTCGCGTTAAATTCTGTTGCCGACGAAAATTCAGTGTGAACATCCAGGCGATAAAAATCTTCTGTCGCTGCGATTGAAAAATCTCGTTCATCGTCGCGATTTGCTCTGTGTGAACCGAGGGTTACAGTAATGTGAACAGTGCAATTTTGGGTTAATGGTAAAATGAAGATCCAGAATACCTATACAGGTGTTTTCATATGCCCCGAATTACCTACTTTGGCTAACTGGTAGTTAGCTTTAGACACAGCAAGTGCCGGAAAAGTGCTATGTTCACTGTCAACAAACGTTCACATAAGCATACCACCGGATAAATGTGACGATCAGAATCGGATATAGTCAGAATTAACAAATTCCTCCGATAAAACTTACAAGGTGGTATGTACATACATACCCAACAAACCGGGACAAAACCAAAGTGTTGCTCTCGCAACACAAATAACAAACGTGTGCCCGTGATTGTTTTGATTCTAATTGCCAGCTTTGATGATATATACTAGCTGTCATCCATCACTACCATATGTGCATGTACAGTAAGACTCGCATCTGCTTCATTTTTTGTTCATTTGTGGCTTCAGTCGTGTTCGAGCGACAGTAAAGAAAATCCAAAAATCGTAGGCCCCCAAACTGTGCCGAGCTTAGCATATCACTTTTAATTTATCACACAGTTTTAAAGGACACCTGAACAATGAAACCATACTTGAACACACCATGGAGAATACATTTACAGACATGGACACGGAGAGTATTCTTCTCCTGAGCATGACGTTTTCAAAATAGGGATGATTGTTTCCGGAGGTTTGCACATGCAGACTCCAAGACAAAAAGCGCAATTCATTCAAATCTTGTACAGCGCTAGCCGGATCGTATTAGAATTTCTTCTAGATATACGTTTGGGCTTATCTGGCTAAAAAATATTCCAGAGGAAGGGTTGATTGGAGACATTTGTTCATTTCTAAAATTGCTCGGTACTGAAATAAGGACAGGTGCAAAATGGAGCAAAAATCATAGCTTGGAAACGGTATTTCGTATCTGGATTGGGTTTTCTGCAGGCAATGTTAACGGACGTCATACAAATAGGGATGATACTTGGTACTCTTCATTCAGGTGTCCTTTAAAAATATCCACCGTTGACAGTAACAAAATTCCAAGAATCGTAGGCCCCCAAACTGTGCCGTGTTTAGCATACCACTTTTAATTTATCACACAGTTTAAAAATATCCACCCTTGACAGTACATTTTTTTCCAAGAATCGTAGGCCCCCAAACTGTGCTGAGCTTAGCATATTATTAGTTTAGCTTATTATTGCAATTATATTATTACTATTATTATTATTACTTATATTATTATATAGTAGGCCCCCAAACTTTACTGCCCAGCGTAGCATATCACTTTTAGTTAATCACACAGTTTAAAAATATCCATCCTTTGTTGTGCAAAGGAACTTAAAAAAAAAATCACAGACATTTTAAGCCATTATAATATTGATTTAATTGCCCCGACCGACTTTGACGAACTACCATCCATAAATTAATGCTACGACATCCCCGTGCCCCGGCCAACCAAGAAAATAGAACACAAAAGCGAAAAAGTATAAGTATCTTATTTTACATTTTAGCGAACTTGGGTACCCCACCCTTGACAGTAAATTTTTTTTTTAAAGAATCGTAGGCCCCTAAACTGTGCCGAGTTTAGCATATCACTTTTAATTAATCACACAGTTTAAAAATATCCACCATTTGTTGTGCAAAGGACCTTGATTTAATTGCCCCGACCGACTTTGACGAACTACCATCCATAAATTAATGCTACTACATCCCCGTGCCCCGGCCAACCAAGAAAATAGAACACAAAAGCGAAAAAGTATAAGTATCTTATTTTACATTTTAGCGAACTTGGGTACCCCACCCTTGACAGTAAATTTTTTTTTAAAGAATCGTAGGCCCCTAAACTGTGCCGAGTTTAGTATATCACTTTTAATTAATCACACAGTTTAAAAATATCCACCATTTGTTGTGCAAAGGACCTTGATTTAATTGCCCCGACCGACTTTGACGAACTACCATCCATAAATTAATGCTACCCCATCCCCGTGCCCCGGCCAACCAAAAAAATAAAACACAAAAGCGAAAAAGTGTATGTATCTAATTTTACATTTTAGCGAACTTGGGTATTGGCATGCCTATGCTGGCTAGTAACTACATTCCGCCTGGTATGAGTGTCGTCTTGCAATCAGAAAATGGGGTTCTTGGCCTCGGTCCTTTCCCAGTCAAGGGCGAAGAGGATCCAGATCTGATCAACGCTGGCAAAGAAACCGTAAGTCAATGCTGTTCGTCTGTCCTATGTGTGGTCATGAGGACGAAAGCGTAGTTCATTTGATGTGTGATTGTGTGGAATTGAACGAATGGAGAAAGGAGGTATTTGGTGAGAGAGTGTTTAATGAAGAATGGATGGTAAGGATGATGAAGGATGAATGTTTTGTTACTGTAAAAACACTTGATGCTTGCGATGGAGCATAGAAGGAGATTTTTAGAATAGGAGCTGTGTGTAAGCTATGTAAGTCAGTGCATTTTTTACAATTTTTGTTGCCATGGCCCTCGGGCATTTTTCGGTAATTACATTCTTACATTCTATATGTCAAGTCCGAGTTTGGATTGAAATCTAGGTTAAAGGACCTGTTTTGCCTGTAATAATAACGCAACCTACTTCCATAATCACTCCATGTGCTTCTAAACCCAGAGACCCCAATTTCTTACGATACATTCTAACCCCTCTAACAGAACCACGCTGACTTTTCACTTGCCGAATTTTGTTACCTTCGATGTGTACCACGCTGTCCACGACGATTGTCTGGGAGAAATTTTTTCTATCAGAAAAACCGGTTATGTAAATTGTTCCCCTGTTTTTGCCACAAGTCAACAGGTTTTGGCTTAGAACAGCCAACACCGTGGGTTATTTGTTGAAAGCACAGCGTAGTTCAGAGTATTTAAATATTTTAAAATACTGTAGGTTGAAGAGTAAATAGTGCGAAGAGTCCTTTAAGGGACGTCACCCTGTGATAAATGACGAAGGAAGTAGGGTTGATTAGTACCACTGTTACGACGGACCTGTTAAAGTACATAGCGTTCTCAGTCACATTCTAGACCTGTCCAGAGTGGTTTCGTGTCTGTAAAGTTTTCCGTCAATAATTTGTCGTTGAAATTCTGAAAAACATGGGTATAGCATTTTTAGCTGAAGACTTGGGCGTGAGGAGGTAAGTGGCGAAGGAAGCCGAACTCCAGTGTAGCGAGGTACAGGACAGTTCCTGGTTATCGGGGATATTTCCCAGATATATAAGAATAAGTATTTTGAAACAAAAGAAATGGTGAAAGGGAAACCAAGAATTTGCTGTTCTGACTTCACTTTTGGTTAGGACAATTCAAAGATCTTTGATTTCTTTCTTTTGGCTAAACAAAGCTGGCAGCTGATTTTTGGATTTGACTTAGTGAGGATCTGTTTTCCAGGTCACGGTCGTTCCAGGCTCCTCCTTTTTCTCAAGCGATGACAGTTTCGCCATGATTCGGGGTGGCCACGTGAACCTGACCATTCTTGGTGCTATGCAAGTCTCCCAGAACGGAGATCTTGCGAACTGGATGATACCAGTAAGTTCTTTTGTTTTGTTTTTCGTACAGTTAGCCGCCCCTGAAATATTAGTTACGTTTTTGCAGATACCATGGTATCTGATACCACGGTCTAAAGTCGTTTTTGCAGTTATCGTGGTATCTGATACCACGGTCAAAAGGCGTGTTTGCAGTTATCGTGGTATCTGGCCAGTTATCGTGGTATCTGATATTCAGATACCATGGTCCGACCGTGGTAACTGATCGTGGTATTTGAAAAAGTCATCTCACTTTCATCAGTTTTTGTCAAATTGGTGGGAAAGAAGTTTGGCACTTAGTGATGTGACTGAGTATCAGTTTTTCTTTTGGGATGACTTCGAAAAGCGCAATTTCGGCAATTGTCTTTTCTGCAGAGCAACCGTATATCAGATACCCGGTAACTGCAAAAATGACTAATTGCAAATCCAGTTACCTTGGTAACAGATACAAAAACGCAACTTTTGTCACACGGTGCTTCTGGTTCAATATATCTCGTTTCTTGTCCTTGGCAATAATAGTATACCAACCTATTTTCTTCTAATAAAAATGGTCCTCTCAGAAAGAGAAAAAAATGAAGTTTTTCAAAATCACAATGCTTAGCCGCTGAGGGGGGGGGGGGGGGGATGTCAGATGTCATACCTTCATCTTTAAGAACTTAAGAATTCGTTCAAATTTTGAATTGATCGCCAAGATGAAATGAGCGTGTTCCACCCTTCTAATAATAGTAAACTATTCGTTACTATTTTCGTTCCAACCTCGTAAAAAGTTACTACGCTGACCGTTCCAACCCTTTCGGACCTTCTCGAAATAGTAACTATTTGCTTACCATGCTCGGGAGCGTAGTAGGCCTGGTAACGAAGCATCTCTGTAACGTCATTGGTCGGATTCGAAAATCGAAAATAGAAAATCGTTCCAGCCTTGACGACAAGCAAGCCAGAATCCTGACATCATGCGTAGAAACTACGGTAGGTAGGGTGGAATACGCTCAATATTTCCACATCCGAAATCTTTCTTTAATTCGAAAGCAAGTATATGTTGTTGTGTTTCACCCAACAGCAGCCGAATCGGGTATCGGACATTTTGGAAATCTTTCAAGCCCTGGCCGTAATTTGACTGTAGTCTCACGCAATAATGAAATTCGGATAAAGCCCCGTGGATATTGGTTTCTTTTTACTTGGAGAGTGTTCCACCCTTCTACAAATAGTAACTATTAGTTACTATTTCAGTTTCAGTTTATTTCAAATATCAACACATATCGTGGCTTGGGGCCAAATGGCGTGTTGAATACGTCAATATACATGAAGGCAAATCAATAATGTCTGTCATAATATCAAGATAAATAATTCAAACTAAATATGGCCGAACACAAAAACATGAAAATGAGACACACACAAGAATGACTAAACCTCTCTGTTGAAAATATGTACAAATTTAGGGATAAAACTATTTCTGTACCGCTCTGTACGGTAGTAACGGGGTTCTAGCTTGGGTATTCGCTCCGCACACGCTCTTTGCGGACGCAAACGTTGAGGTTGGAAGAGAAGGGAGCGGAAGGAGGGGTTCTGTACGGACTTCATACCAAAATCTCTGCACAGCCTCTCCCGTCTATGATGGAGGGTCTCAAGTTTAAAATAATTTAAAAGAAAACAATAAGGCATTTTAGGTCCTCTGTATATAATTCTGAGAGCACGTTTCTGTACACTTTCAATGGAATCTGTATCCTCTTTTGTCAGAACATAATGCCAAACCGGACACGCATATTCAAGTAGACTTCGGACAAACATACAAAATAGATTAATCAATACCTTTTCTAGAACCCCAAATTTAGTCAGGGTTTTAACTATTTCCGTTCCAACCTCACCAAAGTCACTACGCTGACCGTTCCAACCTTCTCGAAATAGTAACTAATAGTAACTATTTGCTTACCACGCTCGGGAGCGTAGTACCTAGGATCTCTGTAACGTGATTGGTCGGATTCGCCCGTGGCATGATATTCTGCTGGAAAATAGAGAAATCGTTCCAGCCTTGACGACAAAAAGCCATAATTCGTGACGTCATGCGTAGTAACTACGGTAAGGAGGTTGGAACACGCTCTTGGTGTGACGGGTTAAACGTTTCCCTGAAAGGATCTTGATCGTTCTTGATCCGCGAAAGGCAAGTTTTTACTGAATCGTACAAAACACTGAAATGAAATACAGAAAATGGAATCAATGGGCGAGGTTGAGCCAATCGCGTGAAGGGGTGACGTATTGGGTTGCTCCGTTACACTTGGATTAAGAATCATTGTAAATTGTTGATGTACCTTCCTCGTTCCTGCCGCAACTGCCCGCAACCACAAATTAGTTCAGAAGTTTGGCGTCCAAGATGTGATTCGCTCACTCGAGAAAACGTCAGCGTCACTACTATCTACATCTCGTCATCCTGGTCTTCGAGTACATGATGTTTTTCTTGAATTTTTCAGGCCCAGTTAGTAATTATGTCTGAATTGTGTGTGTTTATACTGTTATTTATCTTGTGTTATTTCGCGTTATTCCCTTACTCCGCTACCACAGTCTGTATTTGGCGGGTTATAAATAAAATATATATATATATATATATATATATAATGAGATGAGTTCTCTAGAAGCAACAATCCAAATTAATGCTTCTGCCTCCTCAGGGTAAGCTGGTGAAAGGAATGGGAGGCGCTATGGACCTTGTGGCTGCACCTGGAACCAAAGTCGTCATCACGATGGAACATACGGCCAAGGGTGGCGCCCACAAAATCCTAGACGAATGCAGCTTACCTCTCACCGGAAAACGGTGTGTCGATATGATCATCACCGAGAAGGTATTATGCTTTTTTTTGAATGGGTGCTGTCCCTAGGTTCTCGGTAGGGGGGGGGGGGGGGGGGGGGGGGGGGGGTAAGAGCGTGGGTGTGCTCCGGTTTTTGGGATTTGATACATTACGCGCCGATCTTCGAAGGGTTTAGCAAGTAAAGGATCTTAGAGTTATCTTTCCAGATTTGGGGTAAAGGGGAGCTAGCAGGTATCTTTATCGCTTCACTTTTGGAGTTTTTCATTGGCACACTTCTGTCCCACACGTTTTTCATCGACACACTTCTGTCCCACACGTTTTTCATCGGCACACTTCTGTCCCACGCGTTTTTCATCGGCACATTTCTGCCCCACACGTTTTTCATCGGTATATTTCTGCCCCACACGTTTTTCATAGGCAACTTCTGTCCCACGGGTTTTTCATCGGCACATTTCTGCCCCACACGTTTTTCATCGGCACATTTCTGCCCCACACATTTTTCACCGACACACTTCTGTCCCACACGTTTTGCATCGGCACACTTCTGTCCCTCGCGTTTTTCATCGGCATATTTCTGTCCCACACGTTTTTCATCGGCACATTTCTGCCCCACACGTTTTTCATCGGCACACTTCTGTCGACACATTTTTAAGTGTTCTTTACGGAAACTGACGTGTGTGGCACGTTCAGCCCAAAAGTTGAAATTCGCGGAAACGCCATTTGGTTTCTTTTACGGTCGTATTTTCAGATGCAGGAATACGAAAATAAATCGTGATAAAATCTCACACAATAGAGCATCAGGCGTGCGCCCTTACCATTCTATACTCGAAAGGTTCTCAGTTCTGAGAATAGCTCATTTTTTTCTATTGAATTTGCCACTAAATTTGAATAATCTCAAGCCACACAAATTGAAAACCACCTCGACAGTTGTTTGTTTGTTTGACATTTGTTGGCTTTTACTATCTTTTCCGCAAGCTCTACATAAATGAGTGAATGTATTCCCAAAAAAGATTCCCAAGATATAAAAATGAATAAGCACTCCAACTGCAATGTACCAGTCCAAATATTCAACACTCGACTCATAATTCTAATAACTAAATAACTATCAAACAAACTAATATCCATCCCTACCACAACATCAACCTACAAGAAAACATTCACGGTGCTCCATGGCAACCTTCAGGAATCTACCCAACCGACGCAACTCTTGGAACACTTTGCTATCCATCAAATCTTTCAGAGACCCCCCTTGAAGAACCAAAAACTTCTCTCTTTAGATCCCCCCACTCACTACAAGAACAAACCAAGTGTTCCACATCTCCATCCATCTTTCCGCATGACGGGCAAAAATAAGGACCAGAACCGCCCTTTATTCTAACAATATATTTTTGTCGTTGGGAAAAGGCAATCATGTGACCTTTTTTTTTCTCAGTGTGTCTTCGAGGTTGACAAGACGAAAGGTCTGATCCTCACCGAGATTGCTGAAGGCATCGAGTTGGCTGAGATCGTTAGTGCCACTGGTTGCCTGTTTGAAGTCTCTCCCAATCTGAAGCGGATGGGTCAAATCGCAGTTGATGAGTAAACCACATTGCCTACAAAGACAAGGCCGTGGAACAGACGTTGCAGCCGGTTTCTGCCACAGATAACTCGGATCAAGACTTTTGATGTTCATGTTGTCTATCTGCATAATATTGTAGAAGGTTTAAGAGAGACTAAAGCGGAGTCGATTCAGGTCGTGCATGTTACTGCCGTTGAAATCAAAGTAGGTTTGTATTAGCGCCCTCCGTGGTTTTAAGTTGGTGCCTTACCTTGCGCTGCCGTATTTTCCCAGTGCGAATAGATGAACTTGGATTTTAACACTTTTTAAATCGTCTAGGTAAGGTAATTTTCGTCAGTTCTGTTAAACAACAATAAATTTCAGTTTTATGTATACTTGCCTATATTTATGTCCTAGTTATTTATTTACGTTTTGCTCGCACATCATGAAAAGAAAAATGGCGGAGTAGACTATGTCTACAAAAGCAAGAGCTAGAAGCTCATATGGCCCTTGGAAGGCTGGGTCACAGGATGAAAAGAATTTATCGATTTGTGGGTTTGTCGTAATCGTTTGTAAGCAAAACCCGATAAGATAAGAATGATCATGGGCCCTTGGTAATCACGAGATATTTTATTTTTGCACTTGGCTCTTGTGCTAGAAATTTATCTGCAAACTTAACCCCTGAAACAAAAATGATGATGGGCTCGTCGGGATCATGAAAACGTATATTTTGCTGAACAATATTTCTTGTACTTCAAGGAATTCACTTGTAAGTAAAACATATATATTAATCGAACAAAAATATTTTTTCCACTTTTCGGTTATGATGCGCACTTAAGGGTACTAGGAATTCATTTTAAGCACAAGTCTTGTGGCACAACATCATGGGACCTCGGGGATCATGAAATGTATCGTTTGGTCAAAAGTACTTTTTTCACTTTTCGGATAAGATGCGCACTTTAAGGATACTAGATTCATTTTAAGCAGAACACTTATATCAAAGATATCACGGGCCCTCGGGGATCATGAAATGTATCAATTCGTCAAAAGTATTTTTTTTTACTGTACGGTTAAGATGTACGGTTAAGATGCGTACTTTGACTGAGCTAAATTCATTTCTAAGCTAAACCCTTTAGGCAAAAATGATAATCATGGCGATCACGAAAATGTAAATTGTGCTTAAAAGTATTGTTTATACTTTCCGGTCAAGATCAGTAGCGTACTTTTAGGGATGGCCGGATCTGGGAAGTGACAATTTCTAAGCCAATCTTATCGAGTCTGTAATATTTCGTCCAAGTTTCATCGTTCTAGCACATCTGAAAGTACCTTAACTCCGATCACCGGAAATCCCCCCCCCCCCCCTGTCCGAATCCGGTCCGGTTCTGTCACTGACGTGTCTAGGGCTTGTGCTTGTTCTTCCACCAAATTTCATCCCGATCGCTCCACTCATAGTATGTCACACTATTTCCGGTTCTCCCCCCCCCTCCCACACACACACATTCATCGGATCCAGTCCAGTCTTGATTTAGGTCATCTGTGATACGAGATATTTACAAATATCAAGTTTCGTTCAGATCCGATAACCTGTTCGAAATTTATAGATATCCGGATCCGGTCCGGACTTGAAATGGGACATCGGAGACACGAGGTCTTTCCGAATATCAAGTTTCATTAAGATCCGATCACCCATTCGAAAAGTTATGCATGCCACTAAATTCCGGATTCCGGCTACCCTTCCTCCCTCAGTGATGGTCGAACCGGGTAAGTGACTATTTCCAAGTATGTTTGGTCAGGTTCCTAATACGCCTGCCAAGTTTCATCATCCTAGCACATCTGTAAGTACCCAAACTCGCAAACATCGGACTGACCGACCCACGGAAAAGTGATCGGTATATGGCACTTGACCGTAAGGCACGTGCCATAACAATGAGTTAAATAGCTGACTGAGAGTTACGATACAAAACAAACTTTTTAACCTTTGTCTGTTCCCACTTATCTCTTATTGAATATTTTCATTGGGAGCGAAGGTCCTGTAGCCCACTGATTCGCGAGAAATGTGCTTGAAGTCCTCAGTGGAAAGCCAAGGAGTAATTCTGCGATTTAACTTGTGCGAGTTTTCATCCGTTCTGTGGAATTCGGCATATCGCGAAGTTGAGACCTGTACATACGGTGGGGACCGACTAGTGGTTTAAACAACCGCCCTAGAACGTTTTTGTTCACTGTGTTTAGCCGCTAAAGGCCCGCCCTTTCCGGACCTCGCAACGCAATGGTGCGAATACACGGTCAGGATTTCCCGGACAGATTTTCTAAATTGAAAAAAAAAATGAAACTTTCAACTTTTCCGTATGGATTTTGCCGAAAATCCTGTTAGAAATTCCATTCCATGGGCACGACTATGATCGTCTGCCTGCAGCTTAAAGTTTATCCTAAAAGCACAGGCAATAAAATTCGGCTTGGAGCTGAACTGAGTTGAAACGGCGCGAATTTTGTGGCCTGACCATGCGGATTTTTCCCGGTCGCGATGCCGAATTCACCTGGGAACGTGAATTCGCGTTGTGTGGCTTCTGTGGGCACCTAGTTCAAGGTGGACAAATCGTATTGTCGTCAGTTTCGCACTTCTCACTTGGTATACTAGATCAAATTAGTACAAAAGCAAAGGCTTAAAATGCTACCCCAAGAAACCGCATGTAGATCCCCGGAGCCGTGCCGATTTTCTTTTCATTTCACGGACTTTTTAACTATAATTTTGGAATTTTGGCCCATATAATACATGATATTATCTGGAGCAGTGTGTGGCAAAATTGGGGTTCAGCAAAAATGTCGGTTGAACTGAACAGCCAGGTGTTAACGTAATCTCAGCCATTCCAGTTCTGATTAGCGTACATTTCGCCGTTCCACAGGGAATGCGTCCCTGCGTTTTTGCTTGTCCTAGGGACTCTGTTTCCCCCGTACGCGTCCCCACGGACGTGGATGGCTCCGAACATCATCACTATCCTGCGCGCTTGCGGAGGCAGGCAATGCAAACCAGTTGTTTCTCACTATTCTGGTTTGGGAGGAAAGGAAGTTTGGCGAGAGTACCGTACCGTTTCAGTTTGGAGGATAATGGGATTTTGGACGTTAAAAAAAAAAGAGGAAATAAGTTAAACTACAGCAAGGCATTTTAGAATTCTCGGAGGGCTAGTTCACATACCCTGCCTGGTTGCAGCAAGGTGTAGGATAGAATACTGCCGTGAAAAAAGTGAGCACCTTTCGGATTCGCTGGTGAGTCGACTTGGGGAGTTGCTGGTATAGGTGGTTTAAACAAAAACAAAAAACAAGTGTTAGGAATGGTTAAAATGAATTTCTGAGATCATTATTGAGTTCAAGGATAAGATCTAAATTAGAGAAAGTAGTATATTTTACTGTGATCATTTTTTTTCGCAAACCGTGCAGTTTTAAAATTAAAGCAAACAAATCAAAATAAAGTAGACCATAGCTTTTACAAACTATTTTCGTTAGCTAAATCAGTTTGACAAGGAAGTAGATTAACACATTTTTTAACACATTCGATACGGGTATATTCCCTGTGTTCACATTGTTTTCCGTCCGGAGAGTCCCCAGCAAGTGACTCCCTCTATTCTCTTATTGATTCCCCGGAGAACGGGAGTACCCCTATAGCCTAATAACACTTTTTAGGTGACAAATTGAATGAAACAAATACAGTTCAACTGACGATCTAAAAGGACGACTTTTACGAATCGTTTACTTATAAACAAAAAAGTACATGCTAAAATTCTTATTACCTGAAACTTCAATTAAAAAACAAGAGCTAAAAGTTCATATGGCACTTGTTACGAGTAGGTGGTACAGTAAATGAGGTCACAAAATATTCAAACAAAAATTCCCGGTCTCCCTCTCACTCTAGCCCTCCCCCCCCCCCCCCGCCGATGATTGGATCATGGAAGTTAGGTGTCTCAGAGCATTTTCTCGGATCTTTTTTATGCAAGCCAGGTTCCATTGTCCTAGCTTCTCTTGGCTTATCTGTCCCCAACTAGCAAAAGTGGGACAGAAGGATATACATTGCGATTACACGTTATGGTACCCTACTTAAGCGAAATGACAAGGGCCACGCAGCCCACATAGATGTATCACCAAGGTATCGCGTAAGTAAGCGTCAACGAACAGAGACAGACACATAGCAAGAATACGATCACGGCTCTACGTCGACATTCGATTTAGTCAGCCAGTATTTGTCGTCGAGAATTGGTGCGCGTCAAGGTCCCGTGAACTATGCCAAAACAATTGGCCATATTCCTGTTCAGCGCTTCCAAGCGGACTAGTTTCTGTTAGTCCCCGCATGCCTCACCATCATTACTTGGACCAGACATGGCAAAATAGATCCACAGGTTGGTGAGTGGAAAACCTGTCATCTGTGTCCCAGGTAACGGAGGTTTTACATATGTTTAACCAGCAGAAAGGGAAAGCGACCCATCACCCTATGGATTCGACCTTTTACTATAGCTGCGTTCGTTGCACTCCGGGCTGTCTATGGTGTTTAGTCACCAGTGTCCGGTTTCTTCTCTTAAAACGCGTTCTTTCGGTTCACCTGTGAGTTGATGAAAACTGGCTAACTCCTCGCTGAAGCCGGGCTCCTGAGCAGGTTCTGGTTATTCCGCACCGGTGAGATAAAACCGGACACTGGTTAGTTCAAAAACGGGTTATAAGACTGGTGAGAAGTCACCGGTGGATGCAAAAACGGCTTATAGGAAAAACCGGAGACCACCGGTGAGAACTCCCGTGACAAAGAACGCAGCTTATGTCTACACAAGTGTTGGTTAAGGCATACCCACAGAAAAAGAACGGTGGCGCGCCGAAGCCCTTTACACGTTGTTAGCTATGGCACGCCATTTGAAAAGGGTGCAGGCTCCGTGTCTAACCACGTGACAACAAGAAAAGTACAGCACGCCAGACTGTGATGGATTTCGGATCAGCTTATGCGTTCTTTTGCTTTCGAACTGCCAGCGACTTAAAGGTACATAGAGTTCATTTACACCTACGACCTGCGT
This sequence comes from Branchinecta lynchi, assembly GCA_023053575.1. Classification (NCBI taxonomy): domain Eukaryota; kingdom Metazoa; phylum Arthropoda; class Branchiopoda; order Anostraca; family Branchinectidae; genus Branchinecta; species Branchinecta lynchi. The sequence goes on along the minus strand of JAKZAP010000006.1, from coordinate 23,767,188 downwards.
TTTGCAAGTGGGATACTGGCACCAAGTTTGGGCATAATATCTCAACCCCTTCGAGAGTTACTACTTGCAAATCGAGGGACGAACTTACCAATTCATTGGTTGCGTTTTTGCTGATACGATGGTATCTGTTACCACAGTAACTGGATCTGCAATTAGTCGTTTTTATGGCGCTCGCAGCTCCGCTCAAGTGCCATATACCGATCACTTTTCGGTCGGCCCACTTTTCTGGAGTTCGGGTACTTCCAGAAGTGCTAGGACGATGAAACTTGGCAGGCATATTAGGGACCCGACCAAACTAACTTGGAAATAGTCACTTGCCCGATCCGACCATCGTGGGGGGAGGTGGCGGAATCCGGAAAATAGGGGCATGCATAACTTTCGAACCGGTGATCAGATCTTATGAAACTTGATATCTGGAAATAACTCGTGTCTCAGATGTCCCATTTCAAGTCCGGATCGGATCCGGTGAATCTGGGGAAGGGGGCCGGAAATCGTATGAAACTCTCAGAGTGGAGCGATCGGGTTGAAACTTGGTGGGAAGAACAAGCTCTAGATACATCACTGACAGGACTGGACACTATGGGGGGAGTTTGAGGGGGGGGGGGGGGGGTCCGGAATTCCGGCGATCCGTAGTTAATGTACTTCCAGGTGGACTAGGACAACAAAACTTGGCAGGCATATCAGGGGCCCGGCCAGATTAGCTTGGAACAGTCACTTGTCCGATCCAACCATCGTGGGGGAGAGGTAGATGGCGGAATCCGGAAAATAGGGGCATGCATAACTTTCGATCGGGTGATCAGGTCTTAATGAAACTTGATATCTGGAAATAACTCGTGTCTCAGATGTCCCATTTAAAGTCCGGACTGGATCCGGTGAATCTGAGGGAGGGGGGGACTGGAAATCGTATGAAACTCTCAGAGTGGAGCGATCGGGATGAAACTTGGTGGGAAGAACAAGCTCTAGATACATCACTGACAGAACTGGACCGGATCCGGACACTACGGGGGGAGTTAGAGGGGGGTTCCGGCGATCCGTATTTAATGTACTTCCAGGTAGACTAGGACAACAAAACTTGGCAGGCATATCAGGGACCCGGCCAGGTTAACTTGGAAACAGTCACTTGTCCGACCCGAACATCGTGGGGGGAGGGGGAGGTGGCGGAATCCGGAAAATAGGGGCATGCATAACTTAACTTTCGAACTGGTGATCAGATCTTAATGAAACTTAATATCTGGAAATAAATCGTGTCTCAGATGTCCCATTTCAAGTCCGGACCGGATCCGGTGAATCTGGGGGGGAGGTGGAGGGGGACCGGAAATCGTATAAAACTCTCAGAGTGAGCGATCGGGATGAAACTTGGTGGGAAGAACAAGCTCTAGATACATCATTGACAGAACTGGACCGGATCCGGACACTGTGGGGGGAGTTGGAGGGGGGGGCCCGGAATTCCGGCGATCCGTAGTTAATGTACCTCCAGGTGGACTAGGACAACAAAACTTGGCAGGCATCTCAGGGACCCGGCCAGATTAACTTGGAAACAGTCACTTGTCCGATCCGAACATCGGGTGATCATCGGGTGATCACTTGAAATCTGGAAATAACTCGTGTCTCAGATGTCCCATTTCAAGTCCGGTCCGGATCCGGTGAATCTGGGGGGAGGGGGACCGGAAATCGTATGAAACTCTCTAAGTGCAGCGATCGGGATGAAACTTGGTGGGAAGAACAAGCACAAGCTATAGATACATCACTGATAGAACCAGACCGGATCCGGACACTATGGGGGAGTTGGAGGGGGGGGGGTCCGGAATTTCGGCGATCTATAGTTAATGTACTTCCAGGTGGACTAGGACAACAAAACTTGGCAGGCATATCAGGGACCCGGCCAGATTAACTTGGAAACAGTCACTTGTCCGATCCGAACATCGTGGGGGGAAGGGGACCCGGCGGAATCCGGAAATTAGTGACATGTATAACTTTCGAACGGGTTTTTGGATCTTAATGAAACTTGAGATCTTGAAATACTTCATGTCTCAGATGTCCCATTTCAATTCAGGACCGGATCCGATGAACTGGGAGCGGGGGGGGGGTCGGAGGTGAGAACCGGAAATCTTGTGACACGCATAGATTTTAGCGGTCAGGATGAGACTTGGTGGGAAGTACAGGCACAAGTCCTAGGTACATCGGTGACAGAATCGGACCGGATTTGGGTACTGAGGGGGGGGGGAGCTGTATGGGGGTGTCAGGAATTCCGGTGGTCGTGAGTTAGGCTACTTCCAGATGTGCTAGGACGATTTTCTGGAGCATTAGAAACTTGACATCATTGGGTTAGACATCGTTACTTCTCCGATCCGACCATCCCTTAAGGAACTCATCTTAACCGCAAAGTGCAAAAAATACTTTTGAAGCAAAATTTACTTTTTCACGATCGCCATGAGCACAAGATTCTTTTTCACTCAAGGGTTTTGCTTAGAAATTAATTTTTGCCACCCTTAAAGTGTGCATGTCAACCGAAAATTGGAAAAAAAAAATTTGACCATCACTTCCATCCTCTGACCCAGCCTTGCAAGTTTGGTGCATCTTAACCGCAAAGTGAAAAAAATACTTTTGACCATCACTTCCATCTGACTCTTGCAAGTGCCATATGATCTTCCAGTTCTTCTTGCAGTTATCGTGGTATCTGATACACGGTGCTCTGCAAAAACGACTATTGCCGAAATTGCACTTTTCGAAGTCATCCCAAAAGAAAAACATATATTTCTCGCCAATCTGACAAAATTTGATGAAAGTGAGATGACATTTCAGATACCACGACCAGTTACCACGGTCGGACCGTAGTATCTGAATATCTGATACCACGAGTTTCGTTTTTGCTGATACCATGGTATCTGTTACCACGGTCTAAAGTCGTTTTTGCAGTTATCGTGGTATCTGATACCACGGTCAAAAGGTGTTTTTGCAGTTATCTTGGTATCAGATATTCAGATATTACGGCCCGACCGTGGTATCTGAAGAGTAATCTCACTTTCATCAAATTTTGTCAGATTGGTGAGAAAGAAGTTTAGCACTTAGTGATGTAACTGGATATCTGTTTTTCATTTGGGATGACTTCGAAAAGTGCAATCTCGGCAATAGTCGTTTTTGCATAGCACCGTGTATCAGATATCACAATAACTGCAAAAACGACTAATTCCAGATCCAGTTACCGTGGTATCAGATACCATGGTATCAGCAAAAACGCAACTATTGGTATCGCGTCACTGTCGTTTTGGGATCCCCAAAGGGATTTTGGTGAACGTTACCTACAGGACTAATAGGTAGTCTTCAGCCCTGGAAATTAACAGCTTAAAAAAAAAGTGATTTCGCTTTTCCAAATGTATTTGGAACAAAGCCACGCGATTCCGTGCTGTTAGAGTCACCTATTGGGCTTTTTCTAGAGACCATACTATCCTGATAATTTTACAGGGAGCGTTGCCAGTGCGAATTTTTCTGATCGTCACACATTTAAGGAAGAAAGAGATAAAAAAGATTTAGTGAGCCTTTTCTTTTAACCTTTGAATTTTAAAAGTGAATAACTAATCTTTCCTGTGCAATATTGTTTCATGTTGAAGTTGCCCATCGGAAGTGTTGCTTGCAGATACTGAAGTATGAGTAAGTATTTCATTTATTACTCAACCCTTAGCCAAGTGAAAGTCTAATTCCATCATAGACTCATAGTTCCGATTATCATTGCAAAGTTCAGAGTCAACAAAAGTTTGTGCAGTGCCCCCTCATATTTTGGGCATTGATCAGTTTTTTCGGTTGAAATGGGCATCGCAGATGATGCCATGATACCTGTTTCATAAAATCTTTTGTCCCACCTTTCCAAATTGTGTGACTTAACATGTTAATTAGATCACGTTCATTATCAAATCTGGAAATTCATCCAACTTTTATTCAGTTACCATCAATTTCAGTGCATTCGGTCCATTTTTTTGTGAGCATCGTGATTTAACATATTTATTTGGTATTTTGGTATCCTTTTGTTGTTGCTGAATTCTGTAATCTACATGACTTTCTTCAGACTTTCCTCAAGTCTTTTCTGCTATAGCATTCAGTCAAACCATTTCATAATTTGATGATTAATGTCTGATTTGTTACCTAATTTGGTAGTTTACCAGATTTTGTCATTACAAGATCGGGTTGTTATACAGCTCCCGGTTTCTTATTTTGTTAGTTAGTTTTTCAGTAGTACCAATTCACTATTTGGTTCACTCCAGTTACTGAGTTTGGTAATGTAACTGGCATTTATTTAGCTCTTGTTCTTTATTATTTAAAAATAATAATAATAATATCTTTTATTTCCTTAATAGCTCGTACAATTCACTCGCTTGCATTGGATCGTCGTACGGTTTACCACCAGTACATATACTAACACTCTAAAAGACATTTTGATAATAAGTTTAAAATTCACAGTCGACACTTAATATATACAATTTACCTTACTAATTACTACAAACAATTAAAGTGGTGTATGAAATAGGGTACAAAGGACTTGAGGTACCTATCAGTAGAATGTGCATTTGGGCGAACAAGTTTTGGACAATTATCAGTTGCTGCTTTGTGACTGGTGTTCAGTCCATTAGGGTTTGGTACTTCAAAGCCCGGTAATATAGTTCTATGAAGGTCTGAGGTCAGGCATTTGCGACCAAAGTCAATTGTCAGTTTGTGTTGTCTATCAGAGAGAGTAGAGAGACCAAGCTTGGCTAATCCATCTTCATAAGAAGTGTAGGTTGAGCCAAGGGTAATTTTCACAACCCTCTTCTGGATACTTTCCAGTCTGTCTGTCTGTAAGTCCTGGTTGCCAGACTGCACAAGAGTACTCTATTCAAGGACGGATGTACGTACAGTACAGAGACCTCATGACTCTTGGTGAGAACGACTTAAGAAGTGGAGCTGCCTTCTGGAGAATCTTCTCCACGTGTAAATTCCACTTCAGATCCCCGTCAATCATCACACCAAGGAGCTTCACACTGTCTCTACATTCCAGACCGATGTTTTCCATGACCGGTATATCGTTTTTAAGGAAAGAAATCCTCAACACTACACTTTTATTAAGACTGACTGACAGCTTAACGTCAGCCAGCTCCTCCTTCATGAGATTGAAAATCGTTGACAAAGATTGCTCTGTCTGGTTAGGAGGAACAGCTCGAAGCGACAAGGTTGATAGGTCGTCAGCGAATTTAAAACGGTTAAAAATACTGAGTAATATCTTGTTAAAAACTATCAAAAATGTCAAAGGTCCCAACTTGGTCCCCTGGGGACTACCACAGAAGATGTCTAAGAAACCTGAAAAATCAGCTCTGTTTAGCATAACACCAACACCATAACACCAACACCATTCCATCCTGTTAAAACTAGCCAGCAATCTGACTAAAAACTGACGAGCTCCCATTTCTTTGGCTTCGAGGATCGCTACAGAGGGATCCAGAGTATCGAAGGCTTTCACAGTATTGCTTAGTAGTAATTCCGCGTACATATTTTTCTCTTCCAAATGTCTCGAAAGATTATCAACTAGCCTAACTAGGTAATGAGTGGTATTGCAACCAGGTCGGAAACCAAACCGTCTTGGGTCTTGGTTCACCTCAATATCTTGAAAAAATTGTTCAGAAATAAAAACTTTCAAAAACTTTAGACATAGTAGGGGTTATAGAGATCGGTCTCAGGTCGTTGACAGATTAAACATTTTTAGATTTGGATATAGGCGTGATATAAGCATTTTTAAAACAGTCTGGAAAAATTCCATCTAAAAAACACCGGTTAAGAATGGCAGCCAAATAAAACTAAGTTCCTCGGCACATTCAACAACAAGCTTTATTGAAATTTCACCAGGATAGTTGCTCTTACTCGCGTCTAGCCAACGTAACTTTTTGCACACACTGTACGGTTCTATAACTGTAATTTCTGCGGGATCTCCTTTTTCAGGTAGGGTAAGCAAAGGAGGATGTACCCTACGCACTGAAGTAAAATACTCGTTTATTTGGGCTGAGGTTATTGGGTTTTTGTCGGGGTCATCGATGCTCAAAGGTTTTTTATCTTTGCCCATCATTTGCTTCACCTTTTCGTGGAACTTCTGGGGGTTTGCTTTCATGAGATCTATTTCAGTTTTAACACCATAGAATTTGCGAGACTTTTTTTTATCTATTTCACAAAAAGATTGCGAAGTCTGTTTGCTTCTAGTCTACCTCCGGTTTTATATAGATTATCTCTTTGGGTGATAAGGCACTTAACTTCGTTTCATATCCATGGTTTTGTCTGGGGTTTACTCACTACTATTTTCTCTGGGAACGTTTCCTGGTATTTTTCAAAAAGCTCTGTGGTGACTGCTTGCATCATGAAGCTACCGTTATTTTATGATAAGATTTCGGACCAGTTCCTATATCTCAGCCATTTTTTTAAACACTTGATTTTTTCTTCGTTCAGGGGCCTGTAACTAACAGTCTTCCTTGTCCTCGTCTTGTGCCAACCATTCGGTTCCCAGATAATGGTCAGGTGATCACTTAGTCCAAGAGCGGGTAAGCTATACGGTGGTCGGTAGTATTTTTCACAGCTGGTAAGGATAAGATCCAACGTTTTGTTTTCTCTAGTGTTTATTTTCACGACTTGCGTTAGTGATAACGTATTTGTTAACCAGCTAGGCTTTAGATCATTAAAGTTGCCTAAAATGTTTATGGCGGCCTATGGGTATTTCGATCGGATTGCATCAGTGCACTGCTGAAGATAGAGCACCAGGTCCTTTCTGTAAGATCCACGGGGTGGATAGTACACAATCCCGAAAATAATAGAAGAGATCTCCTTGGGAAGCTTTTTTGGTCTTGTCCATAGCCATATGACTTCGAACTCGGCTCTCCGAGGAACTCCTGTTTCTACAATACGGTTCGGAATTGACGAACCGCAAATTACTCCAACACCGCCACCGTGGCTGACAACTGTGCCCTCAGAGCCAAGTCTCAGAAGAAGGTGTACGTTGTATCCACTCACATTAACAAAAGATTCACTTGCCGACCAAGTTTCGCACAAGCATGCTATGTCGATTTGATTATTTCTTAGGCTTAGTTCAAACTCTTCTAGTTTGTTGGTTAGAGAACGTACATTTGAAAGTAGGATCTTTGGGAATGCATGTTGAAATTCACTTTGCCTTATTCGTTTTACTCTTGTAGAGCTAGGAAACGGTTCTGCGTTGGAACAGCGCATAGTCGCGGTTGCAGCAATGGTAGGGGGGCTCGCACTGATACTGTTGGAGGGGGTAGCCAGGGCAGGTACGGGGCAGCTTGAGGAGCCGGTAGGCACCGAGTATATGGTTGCTGGCTGGTCTTTAGTGTGATTGGTTGGAAGACTCTCGCCGTTGCATGGTGGGGGCGTAGTTCTGTAGGCCTGCAGCCAGATTTGTAAAATGCTCTTGTGCCCTGCTGCCCGTTTTTCCCGCGCGGATGGACAGTCGGGCTCGGACGTTTGCAGTTTTTTGGAACAAGACTTTTTCTTTACAGAAATCTGCAGAATGGATGAAGTGGCAAGTGTTACCATTGCGGCAGTAGCCGCGGTTAAAGTAGCGGCAATCATCGATACGCCTATCAGGATTTCTCACAGTTGTTTGGGAAGATCGATGCATCATTCGATGCATGATAAAACTTACAGCTTTATCGTTTGTTGCACTTCCCCTTTAAGTTGTTTAGCCATTTCACGGGCCGAAGAAGGACACATTTTTGGTTTTCGGAATCGGAGCAACCGCTCGCTGCGTGGTTGGGGCATACTATGATACTTGTGACCTGTTACGATTGTGAAAGAAACGGCAAAATTTTACATCTCTACAGTGTCCTTCATCGAAAAAGTAACAGGCAGCTCGAGAATTGTTCCCGACAGGCAAACTTTTTTTGGGGAAGGAAAAATTACTTATAAAGAAGGAAGATTACTTATAAACAAAAAAGTACATGCTAAAATTCTTATTACCTGAAACTTCAATTAAAAGAGAGCTAAAAGTCATATGGCACTTGCTACGAGTAGGTGGTACAAATGTAAATGAGGTAAAAAATATTCAAAAAATTCCGGTATCCCTCTCACTCTAGCCCCCCCCCCCCCCCCCCCCGATGATCGGATCATGGAAGTTAGGTGTCTCAGAGCATTTTCTCGGATCTTTTCGATGCAAGCCAGGTTCCATTGTCCTAGCTTTTCTTGGCTTATCTGTCCCGAACTAGCAAAAGTGGGACAGAACGACATACATTGCGATTGCACATTATGGTACCATACTTGAGCGAAATGACAAGAGCCACCCAGCCGACACAGATGTATCACCAAGGTATCTCGTAAGTAAGCGTCAACGAACAGAGACAGACACATAGCAAGAATACGATCACGGCTTTACATCGACATTCGATTTAATCAGTCGTCAAGAATTGGTGCGCGTCAAGGTCCCGTGAACTATCACAAAACAATTCTGGTTGCCATACACTACTTAACTTTACTTCTAATGATTGCACTACCATACTTCAGGAGTAAGCACGTCTCTTGACGTGAAAACTAGCCTACTTTGGTTTGCTGTAAATTCGGAATAAATGGACTTTGTATCTGCTTTACCCTGGATGCTCTGTCGTTTAACAGGTAGTCTTTGGACCGTAAAAAAGCACTTTGATTATAAGTAAGTTTTTAGACAAAATTTTGCCTGCGGTGCATCTCACAGTCTTCACTATTTAGAAAAAGGGTGCATCCTTTATCCTAGTTGAGGTTTGAGGCTTAGAATTTTGGGGGCTTTAAACCACAGTAAAAGCAAGAATTTTCAGATTTGCATGGAAAGTAGTTAAGTGTTGCTAAAAAATAGGGGAATTCAAAAAATTTAGCCTGTGCTGGTTCAATTTGTCCTGGGTCAAATGCTGGATATTGCAGTAACCAAATCAAATATTGGTAAAATATTATTTGCTAAAAATTTGTTCTCTGAACAAGATTTGCTCTGTTTTTTATGTTTCTTTTATATGTTCGGGGCTAGAGTACCTTGTGGAAGCTTGGAACTTTGGCCTTTTTGAGGACCAGGCTTATCAGATCGAGAAAATACAGAAGCGTGCCGTACTGATTATGTCAAGATTTCCCAGAATTCCTTATAATGAGGTCCTCCAGAAATTTAAACTCAGAGTCCCGTAGGTTGTAATTTGTGCATGGCTTCTGGTAAGGAAATCCTTGAGAACCCTATCAATAAGTATATAATTCCGGCACCATTTGAGACTGCTCGCGAACGACCTGCAAGAGCGGCCTCAGTGGCGATCCCGAAACTCCAACAGGTAAAATGTGACCATGTACGGTATGAAAAGAGATATATGTCTATCTATCTAAGATATACCTAGCGTTACATAGGGTAAGCAAAAATCAGGGGTTTGTGACACACTGGCCTAGATCTAGTCTGGATCAGTAAATGTAGATGTAGCTCGTGATTGTGATTTTACTGCCTGCCAAGTCCGGATTTTGAGTACCCGTCCTCCCAACTCCTTTCGTAATCACCCAAATTCAGTCCGAAAGTGAAAATGGAATGGTCTTGTGTTCTTGTCAACTGTCGTGTTTCAGCCAGATGAAGTCAACCACAAGCCCCTGATCTTTGGATACCCTATGCCAAATGCTGAATATTGGTGACCTAACCCTGATCTACCCCACTATTGATAAATTCTGATTGGTTGATTTCTGAGCTTCACTAAATCATTCGGCATAGTGTATCCAACGTTAGGCATAGGGCATGCCAAATGTTAATAAATATACCCAGCGTTTAGAATAGGGTGTCCAGAAAGTAGGGGGTTTTGGTAGACTGCTATAAAGTCATACTAGTACCAGACAAGACTAGCTAGGTGTTGGTAACATAACTTATTGTTTTCAACATGAAATTAAAATTTTTAGTTACCACAAAACAACTGGACAGTTTCTGCTGGAACATGTGCAAATTACTTTTGAACCATCTTGCTTGTGTGGTGTTTTTTGCTTTTTTTTAGTAGAATTTATGGACTAATGGTAAGCTCTAATAAAAAAAATGTGTACCGGTGTACCCTGTTTTTTGGTCAGTTTTACTCCTCAAAACTGAGGCAGATAAATAAATAAATTGTTCATGCGTTTTTCTTCTTTTAGCTGAAGTATTGGTCCTCTTCGACTATGAGGCAAAAGCTGATGATGAGCTGACAATAAGACGAGGGGATGTCATCAGAGATGTTACCAAAATGGATGGTGGCTGGTGGGAGGGAACACTTGGAAACAAAAGAGGGATGTTTCCAGACAACTTCGTTAAGGTGCGTCTTACTTCTTGTTTTCACAGGTTATTTAAGATGCGAGAGTTGTTGAAGGGGAAAGGGGTGAGTTTGGACCCGCCTTTTTTTTCTCTACCCCTTATCACAGCCCCCGGCTGAGATTCGGGAAGCGACTAACCTAGTCCGGGTTGCAGCGCTTCGGAATAGCAATATGTTCCGAATCCAAACCGCATTAACCCGTCCTTGGTTGTTAAGTATCGGAGGGTAGAGCCCGCAACCACCTACTCTTTCCGCTTTTCTCACCACTCCTCCAACCCAAATCCAATCCCAAATAGAATAACGCGATATACCGTTAAGTTATTATTTCACACAATAATGTGTAAATTCTGAACTTGACACTGCTTCGGTTGCCAAATTTCCCTTTTGTTCACCTGAAGATGGGTACGCTAATGTCAGGGCGGACGGGTCTTGTGTGGCCGTAAACCGCGCTTATCTCAACCCATTTGGTCGAAAAATGGACAAGCTGGGCAAGCCTCTCTGTGCCTGTATATCTTTCAACCATACCGTTCGATTTCCATCCCATAAAGGCTTGGACTACTGCATCTTCTGATTTACTCATTCTGAGTGGCAACGCTCATCCTTAGAGGGATATGTGTTGTAGACAAGAGAGATGTTTCAATATGAATTATTTTTCGGACTACATCGATTCACAGGTTTAGAAGTTTGAGGAGGCCTGATTTTTGGAAGTTTATGTCTTCAGGTATATTTTAACCATTTATAATTGTTTAACTTGTTTGATTTATTGAAAAAAAAAAAAAAAAAAAAATTTCAGCTCTTACCTCTCCTTTCTGCTTCGGGCTCTCAATTTTTGGCTGTTTTGGTTCATCCTATTTATATAGAGAGTAGTCGGCACTAAGCAGATTTGTTTAGTAAAGTAAAGGCTTGTGTCTTTGAACGTTAAGTGTGTCCTCCGCTGGCTATCGTAAACTGGCGGAAGCTATCATAACGAGCGTGTTCCACCCTTCTAACAATAGTAACTATTAGTTACAATTTCCGTTCCAACCTCACGAAAAGTTACTACGCTGACCGTTCCAACCTTTTCGAAATAGTAACTAATAGTAATTATTTGCTTACCATGATCGGGAGCTTGTAGAGTGACATTTTAGCGAACATAGATAAATGCGTTTCAGCCTTGACGCCAAAAAGCCAAAATTTGTGACGTCATGCGTAATAACTACGGCAAGTCGGATGGAACACGCTCAACGTGTCGTAGGAGGCTATTTGTCGATTTTCTGCCAGTTAAGGCACGCTAAGTGTCGAGGAGCACTGTTACGACGGTCTTACGATTGCCAGTGGTGGATCCACTCTAGTTCACGTGGTGTCATTTTCGTCCACTTGCTCGTCTAAAAAGCCAAACATGGCGAGTCCCAGTAGTTGCTTAAAGGGCCCCTAAGAAAATTTGAATTGGTGGTTGGGTATATATTTTTAGCAGACTGCGCCGTCAAGAAGTTTCGTCAAGTGCACTGTCCTAAGTAACATACTACTTATATTGTTCATAAATGTTTTGATTGCTTCTCGTATGGTTGATTTACGTCATAGCCTACTATGAAGACTCGGAGATGCTATTTTCCATTGCGTGTTGCGAATGACGTTCTAGGGTTCAAACTGTCTTTGAACGATAGGCTTGGTTCCGTCTTTTTGGCTTACTAGTTGCGTTTTTGCAGATACCGTGGTATCTGTTACCACGAGAACTGGATCTGCAATTAGTCTTTTTTTGCAGTTACTGTCGTATCTGATACCACGGTTGCTTTGCAGGAACGACAATTTTTGCAAAAGAGTTTCCATGGAAGTAAGAGTTTGAAGGCGTCAAAGTTTGTAAACAAAGACGGAGTCTCGTCCTGTTGGTCAATTATGACACATTTTTTCAAATCCGCGTCATCGTCGACCAATAGGATTCGAAACTTTGAAGCCTTCAAGCTCTTACTTCCATGGAAACTCTTTTGCAAAAATAGAATTATACGGTTAAGAATAGCCCAATTAACATTTCCAGCAAGTCCCTGGCTCAGAATGGTAATAAGACGCCGATAATGTAATTTCAAAGTTTAAAGTCCTATACCTCCC